>OY720344.1:54488890-55695219 GCA_963082975.1 Labia minor
ATGTAATAATTATTAACAAAAAAAATAAAAAATAAAAATAAATTATTAACAAAATAAGTTGACCTGTGGCCAGGTCCGAACCGACCGACGGTTTGAAGTAAATTAATTTCCAGCTACAGAAACAATTTCAAATAATTTTAATATATCTATTAATGTAATAAAAAAACAGATATGGACATAACATAAATATTTTTAATTTTATTTTATTTGTAATATATATGTAAGACCAGGCTGTGACGTCATGAATGGCTGGGTGACTTATATATAATTTTAAATTAAGAAATATTCGTGGAGATATGTAAAAATCTCCACATGTGAAATTTGGTGTGAAAACAATACCTCCCTTACTATTGTCGGTCGGTAAAAAATAAAAATAAAAATGTAATAATAAAAAATAAAATTTCAATTATATTAATTTAATAAATTATTATTATTATTATTATTATTATTATTTTCACGTATTAAAAGGTATATTATTATTATTATTATTATTTGTAATAATTCCAATAAAAATAAATAAAAATAAAAACCAAAAAAAAAGTGCAATTAAAACTAAAATTTCAATTATATTCATTTAATACATTATTATTATTATTATTATTAAGTGTTCAGTTATCATATACGTAGATATGTATGCAGACACACATGCAAATATTGGGAAACATCCGGTGGAAGACCAAAGATCAAGGTGGGTGGACAATGAAGGAAGGGACATGGGAGAGATGGGACAGGGTAGGATTTGGTTGTAGCTCAGGATAGGGACTCTTAGAGAAAAGTGGATGCTGCGGCTAAGAACTTTCGAAAACTGTATAGACACAGAGTTAGATAAATATAACATATACAATAATAATATATAATTAATTTACTGATTAAATTAAAATATATATTTTCTAAGAAAACAAATATATGTCTTATCTACTTATACTGATTGAAACAAAATGGATGAAAACCTTTTACATACAGACTTTCAACCAAATACTATGTATCACTCGGGGGTACAGGGGGCGGAGCCCCCGTCTAGGTGTGAAGAGCGCCTGGAAGGCGCTCTTGATCAGCTAGTAAATAAATAAATATAAATATTATTTTCTTAATATAGGATAAAGCATGCAGTCGTTGGCCCCGAGGCAGTCATTGGCCCCCTATCACTAAACACAAATAATATGAGATTTTTATTTTAAAAATTGCGCTATTAACTATGGTTATGTAATCGTTTGTTGTATGGTTGTATAATCACTATAGAATACATTGGCCAATAACTATAAGATGGGGCCAATAACTCTATTTTTTTTTTTAAAAAAAGTGCTTATTGAAAATGTCATGAGAAAATGATTTTTATTTTTATTCATCAAAATACTCATAGTATTTAAGTTCTGCAAACCTAATTTGACACAGATTGTTCCGCAATTTACCCAGATATGCATTAAAGACTGCTAGGAGTTGCTTAAGTGGGCCAACGACTGTATGCTTTACCCTACATATAATATTTAATTAATTCTTTTGATATTTTAATATTTTGCATAAATTTTATTAAATTTTTTAATCAAATATGTATATATTTAAGTAAATAAGATTTAATATACATTATATATAATTTTTAGATAAAAATGATCTAATACACATTTGGATATCTGTTTTTTACATATGAATATATTATATATAATAAATATATAGAATAAGAGGAAACTTAAATTATTTAATCTTATATATTTATCATAGTAATTAAATCTAAATTGATAAAATTCAATTAAAAATATAATTGATTAATACATATATTTAAATCACAAAAATAATAAAATAATAATAAAATATTGAAATTTAAATATAATAAATTGTTTAGAAAAATTCCTCCTAGTATTTTAAGAAATATTAAAGTTTATTTTCTATTTCTATTAGGAATGAATGGCCTGCCAAAGGATTGTACTTACTATTGTGTTAATATCTCATCCACATATCATATATCGCCTGTATATCTTATAAAACCCTTCTTAAATCTATAGAATAAGAAAATGCACAAGATATATATTTTCTTTTAAATTCAGAAAAAGAATAACAATAAACAAATCATGTTCATCAAGATGAATGAGCTTCCACAAGATGGTAGATATTTTTGGCAAAACAACACTACCCGTTTTTAGGTTTTATCTTACTCTGTAATGGGAAAGACCAGCACTGCCACTTTAAAAATTTGGCCTCAGTGGTAAGGACGAATGGTCATAAGGATGACCATTCGTTCATAACCATTGTATATGAAAAATCTTTTTAGAAAATTTAGGGAAAGAATAATAAACGAATTATTTTTCATCAAGACAATGTGAGCTTTTTGACAACACAAAAACATTTAAATGATCAAAAAATATAGAATGATAAAACATACACACCATTGCCTGACATGGCATCCAATGACTTTTTTTACCTAAGCACATTAAATTATACTGTTTTTGACTGTTTAGAAACGATATATATTCAAAATTATGGTGAAGAAAATTGCTTTAGAAATGGTTACAATGCAAAAGTGTATTTATTAACGTTCTTGTAAAAATTTTTCGAAAATTATCAATTAATTAATCTCAATATAAAAAATTTGTTTTTGAAGTGAAAACTTCTTTAGCGGCGTTGAGCACTTTTGCGGGATGGGGAAAAAGTATAGAACTCGCGTGAGATTCCAAAACACGACCGACCGACCCGACCGATATACGCATGCGCAATACGCCAGAATGTTAGACACTAAACTTCTGATACATTCTTTACAAAATTTTACATATTTGCCATATTAAATATTATTATTTATATTTACATTAATAATCAGTATTACTAAATTATGTATATATAAAATAAAATATTTTAATATATTATTATGTGTTAAATTATATTAAATTAATTTCTAATATATTTATATAATTAAAATTAATTTCAGAATATATATATATATATATATATATATATATTAAATTATATACTATATATAATATATTATATAATATATATTTTAATAAATTAATTTTTAAATATGTGTGTGTGTGTGTGTGTGACCGTAAAAATAAAGATATATGTTTGATAATTTTTCACATGATTAATAATTGTATAAAACTGCTATATATAGAATTTCAGCCTGATAGAATCGCTGAAAATACCAGTATTAATTTTTTAACACTGGAAATCTCACGCGCCAACACGTGACGTGGTGCCATCAACAAAGAGCCAAACACTCCACTATCCACTCGGCTATCTCGCAAATTTGAATTTGATTAAATAATATTTATTAATTTAAATTAAATTAAATTAAATTAATCTGTTTCAATAATATTTATTTATACCTAATTCTTCTATTAAAACTATAAAATAATAATATTATTTTTATTTAAATAAAATATTAATATAATTCTATAATAAATACTGTTATTTATTTATTTATATATCTTATCTTATTATACTAGCGAAAAATCGATCAGTATTGGTTTCAACCTCTTCATTAGTTTTTTCTCTTAATTTAAATTTATATGACGTCAGCAACTACGTTATATCCACAAGCCCTACTTTTCTGTCTTTCCGTCCATTAATACATACGTTTAAGGGCTATATGTTTTTTGACTATTTTTTTAAATTTATTTCCTTTTAAATTATTTGAATGGCTCGGTGAACTAGGTATTATATCTATATGTGTGTGTGAAGTAGCTTAGATTTCCGCCACCCGGGATCGAAACTAAAAATTATAATTATTATATATAATTAAAAATTAAAATATATAAATAATAATATATACATAAAGACTAAAACATTTAAAGCACCCTTTCAGAAAATAAGTTGACCTGTGGCAAGGTCCGAATGAACCGACGGTTTGAAGTAAATTAATTTCCAGCTTCAGAAACTATTTCAAATAATTTAAATGTATCAATTAATGCAATAAAAAACAGATATGAATATAACATAAATATTTTTAATTTTATTATATTTATAATATATAAGTAGTAGCTGGCTGTGACATCATGAAGGGCTGGGTGACGTCATATAATGTAAAATTAAGAAAAAACTAATGAAGATGATTTTTCCCAATATAAAATTCATGATTCGTGCAGATATATAAAAATCTCCACAAGTGAAATTTGTTGTGAAAACAATACATCCCTTACTATCGTCGGTCGGTAAAAATTGAATAATATTGGGTTTTTTCACGGATGATATTAATATTTATGTAAACCGAGACATTTTTATCTCCCGGAGAATTTTTGCGGGGACACAGAATACACATAAGAATAAGCAAAATGATGGTATGGGATTTGTAAGTCAGCTAAAGAATAAGAATATTTGATCTATCAAAATTAAAAAAATTTTTAGGAGATCTAATTTTATTTATTTATTTAAAATAAGTTGTACCACATGTTTATAATTAACAAAAATTATACATTAAGTTAATTTTTTAAATAAGTTTAACTATATTTTATTTCTTTCCAAATATGATTTACAAGTACAATGATAAGAAAATAAGTTGACCTGTGACCAGGTCCGAACCGACCGACGGTTTGAAATAAATTAATTTCCAGCTACAGAAACAATTTCAAATAATTTTAATATATCTATTAATGTAATAAAAACAGATATGGATAGAACATAAATATTTTTAATTTTATTTTATTTATAATATATAGCTGAAGTAGTCGGCGTTGCCCGTGATCATAATACGGAGGTTGTGACGTCATGAAGGGCTGGGTGACGTCATATAATTTTAAATTAAGAAAAACATAATGAAGATGATTTTTCCCGAGGATAAAACCAATACATTCGTGGTGATATGTAAAAAAATCTCCTCATGTGAAATTTGGTGTGAAAATAACCCTTCCCTTCCTATCGTCGATCGCTAATACTACCACTTCCGATTTCCGGATTTGCACCAAAAGTTGATCAATTCATCCTACTGAAACATTAAGTAAATATACCAAATTTCATTAAAATCCGTTGAGCCGTTCAGGCTGTACACATCTATACGGACGGACAGACGGACGGACGGACGGACGGACAGACATCATGCTAAAAATACTTTTTTCTGTTAAGAAAATGCTTGATTCGTGGAGATATGTAAAAATCTCCACATGTGAAATTTGGTGTGAAAACAATATCTCTCTTACTATCGTCGGTCGGTAAAAATTTGATAATTTATTAATATTAAATTATTAATGAGTATACACTATATTTATATTCATATGAAATAATATCCATAATAAAAAAAAATAAAATATTTTTATATTTGGTAAGTTAAAAAGAAATAATAATGAAAAAGAGTTAGATTTTTACAATATATATGATTTTTTTGTGATGTTTGCATTTTAATTTTAAATTGAGAAATTATAATAATAATTAATTCTACCTATATAGTAAAATATTTAAAATATATCAAAGTTTAAATTATGAAATTGTATATTTCAAAATGAAAATAAAAAGTTAAAGAAAATAATCGCGATATTCAATTATTTTTTATTATTAATTAAATTAAAAAAAAACAATTGAATATTTAATAGGGCCTCCTCCTTTCCCCATAAATTAGCCCTTCCAAGACTCGCCTTCAAAAATTTAGAAAAAGTAATAATAAACAAAGTTTGCCTTAAAAAAAAAAGATTAAAAAAAATAAGGCGTTTGGTCTGTAGCCCCTTTGAATCAGCTGAGAGTGCCTTTGATTTTTTGGATTTCGAAATGAAATCGCGACATTCGGGGCAACCTGAAATAAAACCTACCTAGTAAGGGAGTGCATAGCCTCCATCAATATGGATGGAAGGCCCATGCTATTGGAAAAAGCCCTGCGCTCAAAAGGTAACCAACAATTTGTTCCTGTTCAGGCTAATCCCATTGCGGAACTGTGCTGAATTATCTTCCCGAATTCCCGTTCATCCACCTCAAATACACTCTCAGTAATACAAAATGGCACAATTCAGACCTGGAGTGCAATTCATGCAATCCATCCCTTAAATAATAGCATGGCATTTGTTTTATCCACCCACATTTTATTTATTTATTAATTCTAATCTAATCTATGAATTAGTATGATGAGAACATGCATGGAAGTAGGAGGCAACCGCCTGAAAATTCTTAACAACTATATATATATATATAAAAAAAAATAGCCATCCTCCCAGTATAACAAAACCTACTAATTCTAAAAATACCTGTGTCTCTTCTGCCTCCTTGATCAATGCTTCTTCTTGAAAGATGTACTCTGAAATTCCCTAATCTCACTAAATTCTGTCATATAATTTAATATATTTCTCTATAATCTCTTAATGAATATTATCAAAAGCAAAAAATCATTGTAATTTAATTATACTTTCTATATTATATTAAACTTTACTTTAAATATTATATTTACATTTTCTATTTTAAAGTGCGCCATGCTAAATAAATAACGATTATTACTTACATTTGGAGAGCTGTATTTCAATCATTTCATCGTCATGAAGGATGGAGAAGATAATCAAGAATTCAAATCAACATTCAGTAGCAGGAACGAAGATTGAAACATGAAATAGAAGAAGAAAAATAACTTATTAGTTTATAATCAATAAATTTAAATTGAATTAAAAATAAAATTAATAATAAATACTGACCTCGGAGTTATTAAAGGGTTGATATTTCTCGCAGATTAAACTCGAAGAACAGCTCGTAGACTTGAATTGATGCCCATCACTCTCGCCCGATAAAGAAAAATATAATTAAGATTAGATATTTATTATATATACAGGAAATAAAAAAATAAGATATAAATAAATAAATAATATTAATAGGATTAAAAAAGTGTATAGATTTTTAAAAATTTTATCTTATTTCTGTAATATTAAAATACTAAAATTATTTTACATCCTATATAGAACCATGATTATAATAAGTTATAATACGCATTTAATAGACATATAATAAAAATATCTTAGAAAATATCAGAAAACTAATGATTATATTATTAATTTCACGAAGATTTTATTCTGTTTCATTGATATATACGAGTAGGTAATAGAAATATTATTCATTTTTCAAAAGTGTTATAATAATATGAAATTGACAAAACAATATTCATATGAAATTTGAAAGGAACGGTGTGAGCGAGAAAGAGATTAGAAAGAATTTATAGAATATTTAAAATTATATATTCCTATTCCTTATGAATTTATATTTGTTTGATTTATAATTATATTATATGAATTTTGAAAATAATCAGCATATCTTCATATTTTTTAAATAAATAAGTTTTAATAGGATTAATATATTTATTGAAATTTAAAAAATATTTCAATAAATATATTTAAAGAAAAATAAAATTTTGTATATGATTTTTTAATTATTAAATAATTTTAATTTAACTTTTAATAAAATTTAATTAAGGAGATCTGATAGAATATTTAAGATTAATTCTTTTCAAAGATTGGAATGAAAAATTTATAAATTTATTTGGGTAAATGAATAAAAAATTATAAAAATGCACTTTATAAAATCTAATTTTTATTGAAATATTTTTTTTTTAAAGTTCACTAATCTTCCTTTTAATTAATAAAAATAAATAATAAAATTACAATTAATTCTTGATTAGCGACTGATTAAGGGATGATTTCAGTGGAGAGGGCGTCCAGTGTCTCACACTACGCAGGGAAGGGGAACTGACTGCGTACGAGTCGCCCTCCTGCATGAGGAGGTCAGTTCAGGCGGCGGAGGGGCATGGAGAGGGGCGAGCGGGGAGTGCGTAGGTGAGCGCTCTACTGCAAATTATTTCAAATAAAATACATATTAAAATAAAATAAAATAAACAAACATTAATTTTTAAAATTAGTGGTGTTTCAGAATACATCTTAAATCGAATCATTAAGTTTAATTCTATTAAATCAATAAGCTTAATTTTATTCAAAGATCTTAATGAAAATTTAAAAAAAAAATTATAAATATATCAGTAAGAAGTTCATTAATGAAATTATCTTATTTTGAAAAAACAAAACAAGGAGGTGGCGTATTAATGTAAATGTTTCAATTTAAATTTAAAATTATTTGCCGAATGTGATATAATTTTAATTTAATGTAAATATATTTCATAATAAGTTGACCTGTGGCCAGGTCCGAACCGACCGCCGGTTTGAAATAAATTAATTTCCAGCTACAGAAACAATTTCAAATAATTTTAATATAACTATTAATGTAATAAAAACAGATATGGATAGAACATAAATATTTTTAATTTTATTTTATTTATAATAATATATTTGTAATACCAGGCTGTGACGTCATGAATCGCTGGATGACGTCATATAATTTTAAATTAAGAAAAAAACTAATAAAGATGATTTTTCTCGAGAATAAAACCAATACAAAGTGCATGATTCGTGGTGATATGTAAAAAATCTCCTCATATGAAATTTGGTGTGAAAATAACCCTTCCCTTCCTATCGTCCATCGCTAATACTACCACTTCCGGTTTCCGGATTTGAACCAAAAGTTGATCAATTCATCATACTGATGCAATAAGTAAATATACCAAATTTTATCAAAATCCGTTTAGCCGCTCAGGCTGTACACATCTATACGGACGGACGGACGGACAGACATCATGCTAAAAATACTTATTTCTGATAAGAAAATGCATGATTCGTGGAGATATGTAAAAATCTTCACATGTGAAATTTGGTGTGAAAACAATACCACCCTTACTATTGTCGGTCGGTAAAAATTATTGTGTAATATTCAAATTATAAATAAAGATGCCATGAATTGTGAAATGCAATTCAAAAAGTGGCCCCACTACGCTTTAACCTAGTTTACACGGGCTTAGTTCTTGTCATTAGTTCAGGGGTGCGCAAATATTTTTAAGCGCGGGCCTTTTGAACACCCGCCGGCCCGTTGAAAAAGTTGGCTCTTATTTTGATTTTTCGTTCAATATGTCTCTAAAAAAACATGCAATAAATTTTTTTTATTAGTGTTTTCGAAATATGGTCCCCCAGCCCGGAAGACATTTTGAAAATTTCACTTTGGCCGGCGCTTAAAAGTATTTGCCCACCTCTGAACTAGTGACAAGAACTAAGCCCGTGTAAACTAGGCTTATGCCACTGATATATATATAACCAATCTTATACAAATAAAGAGTTGTAATGTTTGTCTTCGAGTCAGAATGTGAAATACAAATAATAGAGGTTTAGGGAAAAAATGAACTAAATTAATTCTGTTCAAATTTTTAATTTAATTTAATTTTTAATTTAATTTAAAATTGTTATCTTTAATTCTCCTTTTAAAACCATCGTTTTTTTCTTTTCATTAAACAATTTAGAAATAAAATAGAATTAATAAAGTTAGAAAGATTATATTGTCTTGGTTAATGCTAGAAAATAAGTTGTAGATTTTTATTTGATGTAAAGCCCAATTCACACGGGCTTAGTTAGTTGTGATTAGTACGCCATTTTTGTGACGCTACATCAACTGTAGCGTAGTAGAAAAGACATTAGAGTAGACAAGTGACAAGAAGGCACCCCCCCCCCCCCACTCCAAAATTTATTCTATTCCCGCTGATTACTACGAAAATATAGATCATTCCTATTTAAGCTTTCTAAATGAAAGATCAAAATTGTGCAATTATTTCAATATACATATATGTAATATAGAAATTTAAATTAAGTTTAATTTTAAAAATGAACAAATTCAAACCATTTAAGTTTCTTATTTGCAGTTAATTTTTATAATATATCATAATTTCTGAATCTTTTTTACAATCAGCATTTAATATTTGCAATTAAATTTTTTTTTGGTTTCCATTTGGTAATTATGAACAAATTTTATTATTTCTTTAATCCTTTTACATTAATCAAAATTATAAATGTGAAATTGAATCAATTCAAATATTCTTCTTCTGACCCAAAAGTTTTATTTTTATCACATATTCAATTAATTATTCTAATTATATAAACACCCTATCTACGATACTCAAATATGTAAACAAAATTACCTCATTTGTTAAATGCTACCTGCGTGTATGCTCATATAATCTACTTATATTTATTAAATGAAAGAAGATGAAAGATGAATTATATAAATAAGATTGATTCAACTTGTTGCTGTTGTCAAAAAACAATATAATGAATGGATACTATTAATAAAACATGTTAATTGACGTAAAATATAAAAATAAATACTAGTTTAATATAGTATTATTTTTTATTATACGTCACAAAAATGGCGTACTAATGACAACTAACTAAGCCCTTGTCAATTAAGGGATCGGATGAATAGTTTTAGTGACTGTCACTTTTTTTACTTAGAACTTAAAATAACCATGGGCTCATGGTGGATAAGGAATTATTACAAAAAATGAACTAAATTAATTCTGTTCAAATTTTTAATTTAATTAACCGTCCTTGGAGATTGGTTTTTAAAAGAGAAAGCCTGTCTCTTTTCACGGTTCATTAGAAAAATTCTTTTACCTATTCGGTGGGATTAAAGATAACACCTTCATAAAATGTGAAATTAATGGATTGCCATAAGTTCTATTTTTGTTTTTGTAATAAAATTTGATAAAAGAAAAATCAACGTCTATAGAAATTAAATAAAACTATCTGAATTACTTACTTCTACCTACTCACTATACTTCTACTTACTTACTATACTTCTGAATTTAATTAGATATATAATTGATTATTATTTTAATAAAATCTTAAATAACGTTTTATATCATTTTTAGCCCTGATTGCAAAATCACAATATTATATATTGTATTATTATTGTAAATTATGATATCTAGTAAAAATCTTTGCAAACGGATATAATTGTAATTTTTGTTCGAAATTTTGTTTTTTAATTTTTTGATTGATTTTATAAAATTAAATTCTTTACTACAATGTTTCTTGAAATGATAGTATATTTTGGATAACACTAAAAGTACAAATACCACTATATATATATATATAATTTAGCATAGTCAGCAACAACACACTAACAGGAAACAAAATGGAGAGTGCCAAACATAAATACAGTATTGCAATTTCGGAAACTATTAGAGATACAAATTTGGTTAAATTAACAAATAACAACTTATTAGACCATTTTAATGAATTAAAAATCATTCTTAAAAAATATATCATTTGATTTTATTACGACAATTGATAAAATATTTGTTTCAGATTTCAATGATATATCGGAATATATCCACAATAGGAATAATAATTATCTACATAAGATAATTATCATTTAGATATGCTTCCACAAATATTGCCTTCAAAAAACAAATTAGAATTAGAAAATTATTCGTTTTTAAATCAAACTTGCTAATATATTATTGAAAAAATTATATCTTTAATTTTTTTTTAACATCATATAGCAAGTAACAAATTACTTTTTAATTCTTAGAAATTTTAAGAAAATAAAAAAATTCTATATATAAGGGTGCAAATGTTCATTCTAACTATTTTATAAAAAAATTAACCCATGAATTAGAATAAAAATAATTATCATAACCATATCTAATTTCCTAAATTGGATAAATAAAGCCATTTGTTTCTTTTTTATCGAAAAATATATTTAATTAAGAATAATATATATTTCATTTTCTATTTTTATTTAAAAATTCTTCACATAAAGTAAGAACATGTTATAATTTTGAAATGAAAAAAATATCGTTTAAGATCATTTATTTTCTAATTTATTTAAATCTGCACCTCTTTCCGATAATGCAGATAATGATGAAATTTCCGAAATTTTGTTAATATACAACAGAACAAATGAACTGTCTCTTGTATACTCTTATTTAAAAATAATCATAATTTTTCATCATATAGTATCAATTTTATTCAATTGAATCAATAATTTGGTAGTCACGACTCTTTATTAAAATATCTCATTATATAATTTGAAATTTAATCATTGATTTAATTAAAATCCATTTTTTATTATAATAACGATAAAATATGTATAAATAATAAAACAAATGTTATTTTCTTTAGTTAAGAAATCTAAATTGAAATCTATGTAATCCTAAATACACTTCTTTTCTTTTTTCTTTCATGTTTTATCTCATCTTTAGTGGGTAATTGAGACTAATAGAGAGTTGTGTGTGTGTGGTTGGTTGGATGAAATCCAATTAAGGACCCCATTTATGAAGCCTGCATTTAGATTCTTATACTTTTCACCTTATATCCTTTCTCTTACTCCCTAAACCCAATCCACCCACAATTCACAACACACCACTGCCTTCCCGAGATATTTCTTAAACCAACAAAGGTCGTTGTCATCATCTTCTTCTTTTTGTTCTCTGCCACCCCTTGAAAATAGAAATACTAATCGGATTATCGTTTAAGGTAAATCTTTAAAGACCTTCCGTTTTGCTTAATGCCCCCTTGAACTAACCCCTTTTTTCTAAAAGGATAATCCTTTTGCTTAAGTAAAAAGATGTAGATGATGGTAATAAAAGGAAATAGGAAAGGAGTGGGGAGATGCGGAAAGCTTCCCCTTTGATTTTTTTAGGTTTAATACAAAAGTTTCTTTTGAATTTAATTTTTCTACACAATTAAAATTTAATTTTAGAATTTTTCATAAACAATTGAAATAAAGAAAAAATTCCTAATTAAATTAGTTTAATTACCTCTCTATGCTTATAATTACTTAAATATTGTATATCCTTTTCTTTTGACGACATCTTATAAGATTCTCTCGAATATTCTTTTATTAAAATTACGATCATAAGCAGAGGAAATATTTGGAGATTATCAATGCGGATTCAGGCCAAATCTATTATCATTAGATCAGATATTTTCATAGAGGTAGATATTAGAAAAAAACTCGAATTCAATATTTCTGTTCACCAATTATTTGTAGATTTTAGTAAAAAATATGACTCAATAGACCCGGATAAACTTTTTCTTATTTTCATCTTAATAGAAATTCCGAAAAAACTAGTACGTATGATTCAAATTTGCCTTAAAGATAGTAAAGGAGTAAGATGAGAGAATGGATTAAAACAAGGAGACGGACTATCACCAATTTTATTTAATTTAGTACTGGAATATGTGATTAGATAAATTGGGGAGAAATCAAATCCAATTAAAAAAAAATTGAAGTATTAGGTTACGCAGACGACTTAAATATAATCGGAGATTCGGCAATTGCAATTAAAAATAACGTAGAAAAATTAATCAAAGCAGAAAAAGTGGTGGGGATGGAAATTAATAATGCTAAAACAAAATATTTAGTAACAGAGAGATATACTATTAACACACAAAGTCTTAACATACAATATGTAGAATTTGAAAATTTAAGAATAATAATTTTCGAGAAGAATTTAAATCGAGTTTGTATTTGGGTAACGCCTGTTATCATGCAGTAAATGGGCTTATCTCATCAAAACTATTAACAAAAAGGATTATAATAAAAATATTTAAAAAATTATTTTATCGGTTGTATATTATACGGGTGTGAGGCATGGTCTTTGACGCTGGGAGACGAGAGTAGATTTAGAGTATTTGAGAATAGGATTCTTCGCAGCATTTATAGAAAGAATAGGTCATAATGAGGAATTACATGACTTGTAGGCATCTCCA
Source organism: Labia minor (assembly GCA_963082975.1). Classification (NCBI taxonomy): domain Eukaryota; kingdom Metazoa; phylum Arthropoda; class Insecta; order Dermaptera; family Spongiphoridae; genus Labia; species Labia minor. Next base: position 54,502,429 of record OY720344.1, read on the forward strand.
GAGGGCATGTGGCTAGAATTGGAGAGGAAAGAATGGCGAAATATATATTGGTAGAGAGACGGATTGGGAAACGTCCTCTTGGAAGACCAGGACGCGGTGGGTGGACAATGAAGGAAGAGATGTGAAAGAGATAAAAGAAGGTTGGAGTTGGATGGTTGTAGCTCAGGATAGGGACATTTGGAGAGTTGGGATTGCTGCGGCAACTTTTGAGTTCCATAGAGCCGCAGAGATAGAGAGATACGTATTTCCTTTTAAGAAGAATTTTGAGATTAATTTCTTTTGGATATTATTATTGATCTAAACCTCTGATAATTTTAATTTCAATCCTATGTTACGTATAGATTTGTTTTTTCGAACATACACAGAAACATTCATTCATAAAATACTCTCGTTAAATCAAATTTCTTTCAAATCTCTCATTCTAAGGAAAAATTTAATTTCTCTAAATACTTCTATATTATTTTACCTACAGCATACAAATCCATTGCTTGAAATTTAAAAAATAAATGCTTGTATTTCATTTGAAATCTTGAAGGAAATATTCATAGTTATATATGCACATACGAATATATTATGTAAATGTAAGTAAACGCTCACAGGGTAAGTAAATCATTCAATGTGCCTGCCAGAGGGTTTTGATTTATACATTTGACCTATTTCTTTTTTATATAAAGATTTTACAAGGATTTGATAGTCTTAGATTATTTGGATTTATATAATTGATATAAATTAAAATATTTAATCTTTTAATCTCAAATAAAAATCTCATCTAATCTTCTTAAAATAGAAGTTTAACCAATGTATAATGATTTGCAAATATTTAAATTCGTTTGTAAATATGATAAAGAAGTTGTTAGCAGAATACTTGGATCCATTTTTCAAATGCGATCAATTTAACTAAAAAAGATACTAAATCTTAAAATATAAATTCAATCTAATCTTTAAATAAATAACAAAAAAAAAATTTCTACTTAAACTGTGGATTATCCAATTTGATTTATATTAATTAATATTATATAATATATATATATATACATATTACCTTAAAAAATTTTTAAAATTAACTCTTATTATAATTATTATATTAATATTAATATAATAAAGAGTAAGTATTTCAAAATTCTAATTAAAATCTTAATATAATAATTATAATAAGATTTATTTTTAGGAATTTTTTAAGATAATATCTGTATACATAAAAATATAAATATAAAAAAAATTTATAAAATAACGTTTTTCTCATGGGCTAAAAAGAATAAAATAATTTTTCTATAAGCCAAAGTTTATGGATGAATTCATATATAACGAAAACGTTTGGCGCATTTAGTCAGGTGTGAATGAAAATTAAAATGCTAGACAATTAATTGCTAATTAAAATACAATTAATAAATTATAAATCAATTATATTTCTTCCATACCTTCTAGGGATCCATTGAAATATCTATTAAAATTTTCAAAAGTCTAACTCAATTTAAAGTTGATGAAAAATCGATTTCAGTTTGTCATAAGAGCGAACAGACACACAGATATGAAGTGAAGTTGATAAAAACGTTATAAAAATCTATAATTCATTGATTTAAATTATTTCTTCTCAAAGTTCACATGAGAAATAAATAAATATGAATTTAATTAAGAATATAAAATTTTTTAAGGCTATTAGTGTGCAAACCCTAATTCTCTATTCGATATCGCATAACAAATATTTTTTTTATAAAGTGAAAGTCTATTATTGTAATCCAGATAAAATAAAAATAAAAAAAATCTAAAATAAATTTTCTTTAACTAGAAAATCTTTAATTATGGGTTGTTGTTACAATAAGGTTGTTTTTCTTTCAGAAATTTAGCAAATGCTTTTGCTAAATCGTCGAACCTTTTGTCTTTTTTTTTTTGAAATTGTTCAACATCAAGATCAACTGAGCAATTAACTAAAGAAGGAGATGGATTCCCGTGAAATGATCCCAAGGGGTCGTCTAGATTTTTTTTCCCACTCTCTTTCTCTTTCTCTCTCGCACCATTTGCCTTCTTTTTGAGAAAAACTTCCATAGTTAAGGGTCTAAATGCATGTGCGTGTGTATAGATGAAGAGAGAGCGGGGTTGGAGGGAGAGAAGAGGGGTGAAAAGTCATCCATCCAACCCCAGGGGCCAACCAAATACCTGCCAAAGTAAGAAAGAGATAGACAGATTTGAGAGGGAGGCTTAGCCCTTGAAATCTTATTCGGCAATAAAAAAAAATACTAAAATAAAATAATAGAAACGGAGTGGACGAAACGGTGACCCACCCCTGAGGGTGTGCGACTGAGATAGAGCGACATTCTCTTTTGCTCCACCCCCCTCAGCCACCCTCTCTCGCCATAAGACGGAACGTGTTGCTGTGGTGGTGTGTAGGATAGCAAAAGCTGTGAATCATCGTTGGACTGGCGCCTCGGCACTCCTTTGAAGGCGGTTGGCGGTGGTCATTGCGACTCCAGGGGTCCAGCTCACAAAACTAAGTGCCCTGCAATTATACAGCGCCAACCGAAAGACTGTAAAACGAGAGGGATAGAGTATAAAAAAAAATCCTGAAATCCATCCAATCTATTTAGATAATAACAAAAGTCAATAGAACAAGTGAACGTGGAGAGGGGAGGGGGAATATAAGGCGGGACAGAGGCGAGTAAAAGCCAATTCTTTTGAAATGGTTTAAATTGCCAAATTTAGGGAAGTAACAGGAAATGTATAAAAAAATCATTCAATCCTCACTCAAATATCATTTATCACTTAATAATAATAATAATATTGTAATAGTAGTATATAATTATTTAAGATAATATATAACTAAATAGAAAATATCATTAGTAACGTAAAACAATAATTGGGAAAGCATTTTTACTTTCACTCTTTGACACTTTTAAGTTATAATTCAATGTTTTAGATCAAATTAAATAATTAATATATATCAGGATAAATTTTAAAGATAAATTTATGATATGATTAAAATAATTAATTTTCAAAACAAGGTTATCATTTATCAGTCAATTTTGTTTTTTTAATAAAATAAAATACTTAAGAACTAAAAAAAAGCAGTTTCGCAGAAATAAAAAGCCGGATTATATCAAAAAATAACTATTCTTCTTGGTTTTATATTCACCCTATAATATATGTAGTTACAATTTTGAAATATGTATAATATTGATAATTAAATTTACAGCTCTCGGAAGAATAAAAAGTATTTAATTTTTTTTTTTTAATAATTATAATATTAAATAATAATAATAATTACATAATTTTAATTCAGATTTGAAATAAATTACAATTTTTTTTAACCATTTAAATGAATATATGAAAATCAAACAATTTAAAATTCATTATTGTTTATGAGAAAATGGAAGTATGAAATATATTGGTAATATCGGATTTTTGCATGAATCACACAATTAAAATTAAATAAATGAAATAAAAGGATTGTAGCGTTTTTTTTGAATTCGGCAATTGATTTAGAATTGTTAGTATTTTTTCATTTAGTGTTAATTATATAACTTGAAGAAAATTTTATTATTCTGTTATATTAAAGCAAATGTCCTATTGTTAAAAAAAGTCGGTAATTATTCTAGTAAATGCATTTTGGTGGATTTGGATAATACTTTACCAGTGGGTTCCTATTGCAATTCCAAATAAACTTTTCTTATGAAATTTTTTCGGGCCTCTTCTAGTTTGTGAGATAAAAATTATTAAAATAAAAAATTTTTAAGTTTGACAGATTAGTCATGAACGTCGAAATGTGCCATTAAGTAACTATAAAAGTCTAATTCACTAATTATTCACTTATTCACCAATTTTCTGTTTTTATAAGTACGATTTGGATATAGGGAAATTATTTATTTAATTATTTTTTTATTTTTTTATTTTTTGTAAATACAAACCCAACTGATAAAAACCGAAAATTAGTGCGCCCTCTGGTAGTCAAACGGATAAAACATAGCATGTTTTATCCGTTTGACTACCAGAGGGCTAGCTAAATAGAATATCAATGGATTTATATGCAAATTTTAATAATTTTTATCTCGTAAACTAGAGAAAGCCGAAAAATTTCATAAGAAAAGTTTATTTGGAATTTCATATATCCATATCCACGAAAATGCGTTTACTTGAATAATTACAAAAAAGTCTAACACTCAGTACTTAACACTTTACTTATGATATTTATTTTAATATATTCATCTATATTTCAACCTAACCTCACTTCATCGATTCAAATTTATATAATAATTTATAAGTATAATAATGAAAATTGGCATTAGATGTATGATTTATTTTAATAACAAATTGAATAATAATTTACAATCATCATTAAAAAAACATTTTATTTGGGTGATATATTTAAATATTTTACGTTCTGATGAGAAAGAGGAAATAGGGCGAGTGGAGAGGAACGGGGGAAGAAAGAACATCCTCAAATGAAGCAGATGTCATTTTGTACATTGCGACTTATCTAAATTGTCTATTATAACATTATATATATAAATGAAGGTAACTATTTAGAAATTGACAGGGGTTGTTTGAGTTGGGGTGGACGCAAAATATTATTATTATTATTTCCAATGTTTTTTTTTTTTTGAAATGATTGGAATCCGTAAAAGAAGAGAGAAAGAGATACGCTTTCGTGGCGTATAGATAAACTATTTCGTTCGCTTCTTCTTTAAAATTCCATAAAATTAGCTCGTTATTCAGCAATAACGGCGATTTATGTTCCAACCGAGCGGAGATTTTGGTTTATGGCCCCCGCCAATCCACCATACCATCTTAATAGCCATCTCGCTCTCTCTTTCCCGCTATGAAGCAGCAACATACAGATCTCTCTCTATCTACTTTCATATGTAGATATATATATATATATATATAACTACATAATAGAATATAATAAAATCCATTTCTTTCTCAATGGCATTGGAATATAATAATAGCTATCAATTCGAAATTGAATCGAAAGACTATGCAGCTGGGACAAGACACCACTTTATGGAATCGCTATCATGTTCCAAACCACACATACACAACACATATATAAATATATATATATGTCTTTTTCTCAAACCCCTTAGATTGTTTATTATACGAAAAAGAAAAGAAAAAGAAGGGTATAAATATATTTATACATATATAATACAATTGCCAATTTCATATCAGGGATTTAAACAAAATAATAATGATAATAATTCTATTAAAAAAAAGTAAGTAGTAAAATAAAATAAAAAAAGAGAGAGAGAATGGAAGGATTTTTTTCTATTTTATTTTATTATTCATTCTTTCTCTTTATTCAAATACACATGCAATAATAATAAAGACAATTGTTTTGTGAAGATAGATGAACGATGGAAAGGTGCATCATTTCTTTAGCCGATTTGAAAATAATAGAATAAATTAATAATAATCAATAATAAATAGATATGATTAAAATTTAGTAATTTATAAAATTTGGTATTAAATACAATAAATTATCACATAAAGTTAATTTGTTTGTAATTACAATAATCTACATATATTAAATAAGTTTTGAGAATAGAGACTGAACAAATAATTTCAAAAATAGTTCAAATCGAAATTAAATCGATAAAGAATTCTAAGCAATTATTTTCACAATAAGCCTCTTGAATCATTTCACTGTTTTGATTCTCTTTGAATGTATAAATATAAATATAAATTTACGTAATGTGATTTTATTAAAAATTGAGGTTTTTCAGCATAGTATCTCCTTAATAAGTGAATTCAAAACAAAAATTTCAGTGTTTCATTTCAAAAAGATTAATAAAAAAATTAATTTTTATGAACCCATTGAAATACGTTAATTAATTAAAAATATATTAATACAATCCATAACTTATATTTAGGAGGGTTGTAATTTGTAAGTCTGCCTTGTGCATAGTTATATATAAACTTGTATGAATTAAGAATCTTTAAAATCAAAAAAAAAAAATAATTTAAAAAATTCAATTAGTAAAAATTAATAATGATTATAAAATATTTTTTATTGTAAATTAAATTTAGTTATACTAATATACTAATAATCTGGAGTGTCTCCATTCGACTATCTCGCAAATTTGAATTGGAATAAATAACATATATTTTATATTTAAATTAAATTTAATTAATTAAATTATAAATTAAAATTAATAAATAATATTTATTAAACCAGCGCGTGTTTGGATCTTTGTTGATGGCACGTCAGGTGCTGGCGCGTGATTGTCAGTCAACGTGTTAAAAAATTAATTCCGGTATTTTCATCGATTCAATCAAGCTGCAATTCTATATATAGCATTTTAAACAATTTTTAATCATGTGAAAAACTATCAAACATATATCTTTATTTTTACGGTCACTTTAGAGGGAAAAAACTAAAAACGTGGTAGGTAATGGTCCTCCTTCGAATGAGCTACATTTCGAAAAAGTTGAAAGAAAACAACGAATTTTGAAAATGCCCGTGTACGGAATTTCATTATTCTAGCTCAAACCGTTTTTGCGTAACCTTGTCTATATACACATATACAGACATTTTTCTCAGCCTTAGTGAAAATGACTCAGGGACCTTCAAAACATATAAAAACATCAAAATCTCGACATGGCGAGAAAAACCATAAATATAAACCATAAATCTGAATTAAGAAGTGTTTTATTTAATTCAATTCAAAATCCTATCCCCATTTATAGATTATTTATTTTATTTATTTAATTTAGAAAAAACAACACTTTTAAAATTGGATGATCCATCATTTTGTTCTATTTTCTTAGAATTGTCTAGTTTAAAAATTCAAAAGTCCTAAAATAACACCCCTATCTCTTGTAACTATTCCACTCTATCTCATCCCTGTCGTATCTCATACCCTTTTCTTTCCAACTCTCTATACCCTCTCACTTCCACTCTCTCTCTCTCTTTCTCCATTTGTGCCGAATCATCGAGAAACAAATATTTTTGTCGCCGTGAATCCTGATCATCTGGGATTTGAAGAGGGTTGCTTGGCCGTCATTTCATCTACCTGGGCACCGTGACGGGGGTGAAGGAGGGTTGTATGGGCCAAATACGATAACCGGCATGACACATTGATTCCCAACACGGATTACCAATGAATTATTAATCCAACAAGAGAATCGGTACACTCCCTCTCACGTTTTACTATTCCTTATTAACAACCATAAAAATATTATTTTTTTGGAAATCGTTTTAATATTATTACAAATATTTAATCTCATTTTAGAAATATGATTACATACTTTTTTTTTAATTATCGTCAATTAAATTTGTATCGCGAAATTTGTATATAGGTAGTTTAAACAAACAAGAGAGAAGATAGGAGGGGGATTCATAAACAGGAAACAAAGTGGCACTGTTTGGTTTACTTAATGGAATTTATAATAAATATATATAGATCTAGAGAGATGTTTAGTATAACGTATATGGTAGCATTATATAGGAAAGCTTTTATAGCAATTGACTGATGAGTAGTGCGTGAAAGAGAGAAGAGAGAGGGTTGATTGATAGAGTGTATGAGGGGGAGGTAAACACGAATCATAAATGATCCAACTTCCGGTAAATCATTACTCTTATTATAAATTATAGATTTTAAATTACATAAATAAAATAAAATACCTATTGACCTATTTTATATTTTTTTAAATAAATTAATATTGAAATATAATTGGTAAGAATTAATTTTATAAAATACGAGGGCAGGTGCAATATACGTACGTGACTTTTTGAATGAATCACAGGTTTTTGGACGAAAAATTATTTTATTTTTCAACTCTAGAGCTCTACTTCACCCAACGTTTCTCCAATTTTTTTTTATCAGTTTCAAAAAATAAGATTTGTCGAGGACATCAAATCAGGTATTTGTTTGTGAGATGATTTCATCGTTGGAGTCAAATCTCTTTCCGCATAACCATTTCTTCAGGTCTGGAAACAAGAAATTCAAAATGTCACAGACTGAACTGCCCTCGTATATTCAAATAAACTATTATCCGTATTATTAATTGATATCGAATTTCACAATATATATTATTTTTAATTATAATTTTTTTTATTTTAAAAAAACATTGAAGAAGGAAATGAGTCACAATTATTTATTATTTTGAAATTGATTTGCCCTATATATTGGTATTTCTGGATATTTATTATGCAAATTTTATATATTAATATAAAATTTACTTAATAAAATATTAAATACATTAACCAAAATAAATATTAAAATATTAAATATTATCATCCAAAATTAAAGTATTTTTTTTCTTTACATCATGTACATCAGACTTACAATGCAATAAGAATATTTTTCAAATATTCTATTATAGAAGAGTTGATATAAATTCGAGAAGTTAAAATAAATTCGATTGAAAAAAAATGTGTCATTCAACTTTTCAATTCATTCTTGTTTGCTCAAAGCGAAAGTGAATAAACTTGTTTGTAATATAAAATTAAAAATTATAGTTGCAAAAGTAAATATTATCAAATTAATACAAAAATATATTTTATAAAATAAACAAATAAATAAATAATAAATAAATAAATAACAAAGATGAAAATTAAAAATAGCATAACTCAATATTAATATCTCAAGACGAATGGAGAGACCGAAGCAAAGAAATATTTCTAAAAGTGGGGCAGATATTTATGCGTGGTAGTAACAATTATAAAAATCAAACATTTGAAATAAATTAAAATTAGAGTTTTATATTAAAATGAATTTCAAATAAAAACTAGAGGCTCTATAACAACGGTCAGTTAACCGGGGTAAATTGTCTCAAATAGAGCAAAAATGAAAGGGTTTATTTATCAATTTTCGAATGTTTTTTTCTATAAACTATTATATTTTTTTTAGTATTTTCGATAGTATTTCAAAGAATTCAAAATCATCAAAATAAAAAGTTAAATATATTAATAATAGTAAGAAAATGTGTGTTTTCTTTTAAGCGTTTTCTTTCTAGTTAATTAATTTTTGTAAATATTTTCTCATGGATATATTCGGCCACTAGGTTGAGAATCTAAATTATTATCTTTTAAAGCAGTGCTCCACAACCTTTTCTTACCTACGGCACACAAAAATTGTTTCTAGAATTTTGCGGCACATCAAAAGCTGAAATATATATATATATATATATGTAGGTTTATATGTAGAAATTAATTTAATACGTTTGTTTACGCGAGTGTTATAAAGGTGACAAGCGCTTGTATTTATAATCTCAGAAAAATGACACTAATAGAAATGACAATAAACTTACATATAAAATTATGCGGATTTCTAAAAGTTTCATTTGATCGCGGCGGCACACCTGTATCTCCTTTAAGGCACACCGGTTGCGGAGCACTGTTTTAAAGGATTAAAAATATAAAATGAATAAGTAAAGAATATTGTAGATCAGCGGTCGCCAACTTTTTGACCTCACGGACCAGTTATATCATAATTTAAATCCCGCGGACCACTAATAGGATTTTTGAATTTACGAAATATTATTCAACATGAAAACATTGAGTTTTTATAACTTATCACGTATTGTTAAACACATTGATTTAATAGAAATTGAAAGAATAAAATGTAATAATATTGATATAATTAATAAAAATAATAGTAAACATTGATTTAATAGAAATTAAAATTAAAATAAAATGTATCACTATTCAATATTTCAATTCATTCTATTCTCATTGCTTCCTTATTCAAGTGAATATACAAATATGGGTTTATTAATAAAAATCGCTTTGATAACTCTTATATGAATAATATTTATTAGTATAAAAGAATAGTTGATATAATTAATAAAAATAATAGTAAACATTGATTTAATAGAAATTAAAAATATAAAATGTAATAATATTATGTAGATCATAAGATCTATAGATATTTATAATGATTATTATAATTGTATATTTTTAATTTCAATATATATGTAATATTTTTATTTAAATTTAAAAAAAATATAATTTCAAAGATAAATGCAATCATCAAATACATTTATTATGTTGATTTGGTTTTTAAAATCGTAATAGTTTAGTTCCCAATTCCAACTCCTAATTAACTGCTCTAATTATATAATAGATAAAATAAATTAATTAATTAAAATGGCAAAATTCAAAATGGTCAAGGAAGTATAGATAGGAGAAACCTAGCAAATAGAAAAACGATTAAGAAAAAAGTATGAAGGCCATAAATATTAATCATATACCTTTGATCATATGATATGTAATATCTGAAGGAAATAATTTGGAGAGAATAGGATTTGGAAAGTGGAGTCTTAAAATAGAGGTAAGCAGAATGTCATTGTTCTGTCCAGAAAGTTCAAAAATATTTCAGATTCAATATAAATAAATGTTTAGTTCTAAAATCCTAAAATTCTATATAAATTAATTTTCTTAAATGGACTAGAAATTGTGATGCTCATAAGAAAAATAAATATATTGTATGTACGTTTTCAATTATTTTAATTTCGATCCTATTGTATTCTAAATATCCATTTTTTTAATCATTTTATATTTTTTAAATTTAAAATTCATATTAAACGAAAATCTCTAAAACATTTATTATTATTGCTATATTTATATTTTTAATTGATTTGTAGTTATACTTAAAGTCTTAATTAGAATAATTTAAATGAAACACTCGGTTAAGTTTATTGATTTATTAGCTTTGTGAAGCTTATATATATATAGGTTGTTTCACCATCACCCGAAACTTTCTTCTTCTCAACTCAGAAACTTTTTGGAGTTAAGAAGAAGAAAGTACTTACTGGTGATTGGTGAAACAACCTAAATGCACATAAAGCAAATATATAAATAAACTTGATTCTTCACCGACTATCTTTTATATAAAAAAATATTGGTAATAAGGTTTAAATTTTTAAGTTTGGTTTTAATTTACATAACTTATTAAAATTTTTCATTTTTCACCTATATGGTGATATCTCTTAGTTTTATGATAATACTAGTATATCTGAATCGTCCACAATAAAAAGTATATATATATATTTATAATAAGATATAAATCAATGTCTAATTATATAATAAATCTATTCATATTTATTTTCAGGGCATACGATGATGGAGGGGATTGATTAAGAGTGTGGATTGCCGTTCACTGACCATGTTTTATGACTAGTACAAAAGATCATAAATTCATAAAAAAAACAATTAATAGTAAGTAGAAGACTAGTATAAAAATAACAAACAAGGCGTTACAAAAGATCATTAGATATAGAATTATTAATTAAAGTACCGCCGCTACTTTACATGCTCTAATCTTATTCAATGTTTTCTCCTCTTTCATTCTATATATAACTCCCTCTTTCTTTCTCTCTTTCAACATACTTAACTATACTTTCTCTTGAAAAGTGTTAATACAATATTATTTTTGAATACAATTATCATTTTTTATTAAGCAAATAAAACTCATTAAATAATTATTGAATCTATTCATTGAATTTTCAATGTAAAATAAAATAAAATAACAATACCTCCCTTACTATCGTCGGTCGGTAAAAAATAAATAATAAATTCCATTGGAAGATAAATATTATATTATCACAACAAATAATTATTTTTAGTAAATATTTTTTGCAATTCTAATAATTTTTTATAAAAATAAAAATTGAATGGAAAAAGTTAAATTTTAATTTGGAATAAACTTTATTATCAAGTGCACACTGACATACTGAACAGGAGGTTAGGGAGAGTGAAAAGCTTAAAATAAGATATTCCTTAATTAATTAAAAAAAGTATTGATTTCAAATATGCTAAGTTCTCAAATGAATTAAATATTGTAATTAAAGATGTATTTTTGATTTCGTTCAAGATAATAATATTAAAAAAATGATATTAATTCTTTTTAAATATACAAATTCTTATAATTATAAATATATGACATTTTTTAATGACTCCTACAATTTTCTAAATAAAAAGACTCCAAAAGTTAGTTTTTTGGATTAAATCGTTTCTTTGTAAATATTTGTATTTTTTTATGTACCATTTAGGTATATACAATACCATAATTTTTCTAGATATAGGAGATATAAGAATTAGAATTTGATGAATTTAAAGATAAATCTAATATTCTTATTACTAAATCTTTGTAAAATTTTACTGAAATTTGTTCTTTGTATAAGTTGTATATTAAATATATAAATACCAGGTGTAGAAGTATTAAACCGGAATTTCCCTATAGATGGTTCTCGCTATCAGTTTAGAGACCATCTGTAGCAACATCATCTCCCTCTAACAGCTGACGAAGTTTGTCAACACACAACCTAAATTTCACACACTGGTATATTTTTCTATAAACTCTAACATGTCGAGTTTTGCGTCTACGAACTATGATTTGCGGACAGCATTTGTTTTCTGCTATCATTTGAAGAAATCTGCTGCAGTATCGCATAGAATACTTGTCGAAGCATACGGTGAACATGGTCTTGGCAAAACTTAATGCTTTGAATGATTTAAAAAATTTAAAAGTGGTGATTTTGACGTGAGAAACGAGGAGCGTAGGAAACCACTGAAAAGGGTAATTGTTTTTTGGCGTGGCATTCATAACCTGTCAGGTGGGAAACATGTATAAATTCCAATGGGGACTATTCTGAATAATTTTTTATAATTTTCAAATAATTACGAGTATTTACAAAATAATTCCGGTTTCATACTTTTACACCTGGTAGAATGACATACACCCCCTCCCCCACCCGACAAAATTAATTTTAGTATATTATAAACATGAGGATCTACTTCAGATTGTGTAATTTGTAGGATAATATAATATATAATATACGTGAATAAATGAGGGAATAAATCCGAATGTTTCCTTCTAGTTAATAGTTATAGAATTGATTGCAAAAAAATGTAACTAAATAAAAATATATGTTATAAAAAAATTAACTTTATAAGATAAATAATTTAATAAAGAAAGAAAGATGTATAAATAAATAAAAAATAATAGTTTTTACTTTTCTATATATTTTCTTTATTTATTATATTTTATGAAATTAATTTAAGGTAATCGCATTGAATCCTTAAAATGTAACCCACGTAATTGAAATATGATTTTGAAAGACTCTTTTCCAAGAATTCCTAAATTTAGTTATAAGGATATAATAATTTTCCATATACGTGAAAGAGATGGATGGAGTGAGAGAGAGGTAGAGGAGAAGGAAATATGGGAAAGGGTTGAATTGGGTTGAGGGGTTGAGTAAAGATAGGTCTATACGAATTGGACTCGCCGATGGAAATTAATATCCCGTATGGATCTTTTCCGAGTGAAAGGGGAGGTGAATAGGGTGGGTGAGAGAGCGTGGTAGAGGAGGGGGTTGAAGGCGGGTAATTCGATTTGGCGAAATGGATGGAGAAGGCCGTTGCCGCCGCCACTTAGGCAAAGGGTTCAGACTCGAGTTTTATTAAGAATTACCCGGAACCAGCCCCTCCTCCTCACCCTTTACATGAGCTCTTTAAAGGCAAACGGAGGCCTTATTGTGTTTTAACTCGAGTTAGCAAGGTGCACGAGATTCCATTAAGATCCCACCCTCATCCTCACTTCCTTTCTCTACCCAATAACCACCCATTCACCCAAACCAAACCCTTCCACTTTTCAACCGGTCGTCCTCGCCTTGTAAAATCAACTTTAAGCATTGTTGGCATTGCGCAACACCGTTAAGTTGCGGACTATTCAGACAAATAAAAGAATTTCAATCAGAATTATTTTTATTAAATATATATTTATTAAATTTAAATTGATAGTAAAGCAGAGTTAAAAAAAATAAATATTTTTTTAAATTGATATATGTAATACCAAAATCCAGAATTCCATTGATGATTCCGATTAATTTATCTACATTTAAAAATTATATTCATTACAATTTATTTAATGTGTAAAAATAAAACTATATTTTCTTTTGTTATATTATTTGTATTATCTGAATTGTTATATTAAATTATATTTTAAATTTTAACAAAAAACATTGACCCCTTTGAGGTAGGCACTTTGTGATACTGCTGAAAGAGGAAATGTCACGTCAAATTGATAGAAGACTAGAGTTGCTTAAAATAAATATTTTTTTAAAATGTTAAATAATATAAATTATTGTTTAAATTACAAATGAATTATAGAAAAAATTATGAAAATAAATTTTAGTGGTTCTCGACAGGGTCGAAACGTTATGGATTATTATTTTCTTAAACTAGAGAAGCTCATATGAAATACAATAGATATACCTCCAATTAGAAGTTATAATAATTCAAATTTTTATGTTTAAAAACCAAACTTTATATGTTATGAAATATGTTTTCTCTGTATAATTACATGATTCCTGAATTGTAATCTTCAACAATTTATTTTAAATTTTAATAAAAAATAATTAGGGGTAGGGTCTTGAGGTAGGCATTTTATGATGGGACTGAAAGAGCACACAATCACTTTTTATTCACTTCTATCTATATATTTATTTTATTCTTCTCCTTTAATTCAATCATGATATTAAACGAAATTGAGAATAATAACTTCAGTTTATTTAGGAGAAAATATTCACTTCTCACAATTTACTATAAATAACAGCTAAAAAACATGGAATAAATTTATTTTAAAAAATTATCTTTTAATTAATAAAGACTAGAAATTCAACACAAAAATATCACAAGAGACATTAAAATGAACTTTGAATTTTTCAAACCACGCCATTGTAATCGAAGAAAACAGTGAGCAAAACCTTCACATTTGATCGAACTTGGCGTGCTTTTTTAAAGGGCTTGTACGACTTATAAACGTTTTCGAGACAAAGTAGACTCGCCGAATGCAATATTTTTAGTGAGTTGGAGCACTTTATTCCATTTTTAACGCAAAATTTAATACAGATTCTTTAAAAAATCAAAGAACACACAAAAACGTGACTAACATTTTCAGTTGTCAAAAACAAACTACTAATCCAAATGGGCTGATAATGTCAACATATGTGAAGTATATGTGTAACAACATAACAAAAAATTTCGATAATTCGGCTGTGTGCCCGAAAAAATTCAAAATTCACCTTTTCTTTTGAACAGACCTCGTACAATTCAATTTATCTTTGGATTTCAAAAATGCATGGATGCAGAAACCACATTTCTACAAACGTCAATATCCTGATCAATGTTAATCTAACTCCTATTTTCTCTTATCTTCCTCACATCCATCCCTTCTACATCTTTGTTCTACCAAGCTATCCTTCCCCATTAGTATCCCTACAAATAGTTTTCTCGTCAGTCTTTCCTCTTCCATTCTAATCACGTATGTTATTATAGTATTTGCTAAAGTTAATTATCTTTAAATAATAATAACACACAATTAACTTTAT
The DNA here is from genome assembly GCA_963082975.1 of Labia minor. Taxonomy (NCBI): domain Eukaryota; kingdom Metazoa; phylum Arthropoda; class Insecta; order Dermaptera; family Spongiphoridae; genus Labia; species Labia minor. The sequence continues at coordinate 54,517,756 of OY720344.1, forward strand.
TTAGGATGTATTTAGATTAGCTATTTACAGATTCTATTCAATCTTTACAGACCAAAACAAATTTTTTATATCAGTGAAATATTGAGTACCCTTAAAAACATCACTACAATATGGGTCAAGTTACAATTACTAGAATAATTATGTGAAAATTTAATATTTTGAAATAATTATTATTATAATGATTTGTGTATTGTTGAAAATGCCTCGGAGGTGAATTTTTGAGAAGGTAGTTCGACAATGTTCCTTTATTTGAATGACACTGTGGTATTTACTAAATTTCAACGAAGATTATTTGAATTGTCTGGATGTTCACAGGTAGGCAATTATCATGAGGAATTAATCAAACTCTTTTAAATGATTCATAAATACTTATAAACTTATTTTTTTGCCCCTATTCGTTGATGTTAAAATCAAGCTATAATACTAGAGTAAGATTGCTAAGTGTTAATTTTTAAATTTGTATCATGACTAAATAAAAAGATGATTAATCTTTAGAATATAACAATCCAGTCTCAATTGGAATTTCATTTATTCTTTACTAAAGTTATACAACGTTTGCGAGAAGCAATACGCCTCACACGATCGGAATTGTGGAAAAACAAATCATGGATTCTGTAACACAATAATGTATCAGCTCACACATCATTGCTTAATTTTTTGACCAAAAACAACACCGTAATATAATGCCTCAACCAACTCAGATTTGGCTCCCTGCGACTTTTTTCTATATTCCCAAAACTGAACTGTTTTGCCACATTTCATGAGATAAAGTCGAAATTAAAGAGCGAGCCATACCGAAAAACGCATTTCAGAAGTGCTTCGACGATTGGAAGAAGCGCTGGCATAAGTGCATTATATCTGAGGGGAATTACTTTGAAGGGGACAAAATAGATATTAATGAATAAATAAATACTTTTCGAAATAATTCAAAATTCACCTTTTCTTTTAAACAAACCTCGTATAAAGAAGCTGTTGTGGATTGCATTTAACACTCTCAAAATGTATAAAATTAACAATAATTATAATAAGGACTTAAAATAATTATTATTACTTATTATATGTATTTAGTTAGATTGCCAGAACCAGCCAAATAAGATTATGAAAATTGAAAATTAATTGAATGAAAATATAGAAAAATAGGAGGTAAATAATAAAAAAACGATTTTTATTTTATTAAAAGACAAATTTAATTTTAAAATCTATCTAAGTGATTTTGATTTTAATTTTCGAACATTCTATATATTTCCCTCCAGATTTTCAGACTCTTTCGGAAGTTTGGTATTTAAATTAAATTTAAATTTATTTAATCTTTTTCAGAAATTTGTGCATGTTTTAATGGTAGTATATAATATAACATCGAACTTATATAAGTAAAAAGTTTCTTTCATTTTTATTAAGTTAATTCTAATTAATTATTAATTTAAAAAACATAATGAGAATTAATCAAATCAACCTATTAGTATACTATTAATAATATATAGTAAAAATAAATTTCCAATATTTATTATTGATTATAAAATAAATAATTTAGAAAAATAATATTAATTAATTTCCCAGTGAAAGTCTACTTGCCTTACACAAAATATAGCTGATAATAATAGTGTCCCTATCAATACTCCTATTGAATTTATTTTATTTTCTCGCAATAAATTTAATATTATACATATAAAAACAATTAATTTTTCAAAAAATTGAAATTAAAAAGTTTCCAGAAATTAATAAATTGAATTATATCTAATATATATACTTTTATAATTTAGTATGTGTTTTCCAAATGTTCACTATTTGTTAAATTAGGCGAAATTCTTTTGAGTAAGGGGGGAATTATTGAACATTATTAAAAAATTCATAAAAAAAAAATCTATTATTTTTAACAAATTTTCTAGATACTATAATCTTACTGATCAATTCCAATACCTTAAGATAATTTTATCTCAAGTGCCTTTCTCATTCTGATTCTATTTTAATTCTACAGTTCTTTTACCTTCTTATTCCATCCTAAACTAATATATGTTCCTAAATACAACCATTTACTTTTATTTTATTCTGTTTCTTTTGCATCAGACCCATTTAGTCTTGATTAATTCAAAGTTTCTCATGTTTACGTCAACCACAAAAACAATTTGCCAGAATATACTGTTGAAATTTATTTATTACCCACTTTCTTTGTAGCAAATTTGAAATGAATCCAAGATATAATGAATGCTGAATCTAAGATGAGAACGAGAAATAAAGTAAACTATGTACATAGAATTCCAACATTCGAATGTCCAGGCTGGAACAAATTTGAAAATTAGAAGTATGAGAAAGACTGTAAAAAAGCTCATGCATTGTTCAAATACAATTCTTATAATATTTATATTGAAAGAAAGAAATATTAAATAATAAAAGTTAAATAAAAATAAATTAATAAATTAATTGATTCATTTATTGTAGATTAAAGTGAATTGGATTCGGAAGCCTTCCAATCAGAGAAGGAGGGTGAGTTTAGAAAGCAATATGGGATGATCTGTATAAGGATGAAACTAAGATCATTTAAACGATTTTACCTATACTAATAATGGATGATATGGAAATCATGAAAGATTTGAGAAATATTTCTCAATCTGATAAAAATGAAAATATGTATCCTACATAATTACAATTTTTTTTAGCAATTTCATTGGCCCTCAAGATCTCATATTGATAATTTGTATTTATTTAGTTAGTAGTAATACTTATATTAAACTAGTTACTGAACCCTATTAGTTAGAGAATATGCAGTTATTTTTATTTGATTTTTACTTTTCAATCGAAAAATATTTCTAAATGTTTTAAGAGTAATGTTATTGTAATCAGATTGACTATCGATATGCGGTTTTTGACAGACTTTTTCAAGTCATTCTGATTCCAAAACAAAAATGTTTTTTCCATTGACATATGTGTGTGTATATGGAACAAATTTTCGATCAAACGGTAATACTGATGATAATCAAATTTTATATATAAGATTCTATTGGTGTGTCATAACGACCTGACTTTCAGTTAAATGCATTAATAAAAATAAACAAATAAAATAATAAATTTTTCCAAAACTATAATAAATTTAGAAAATTTTATATGAAACAATATTTAGAGAATTTTATTTTTATTTAATAAATAAAAAATTTTATCATAAATTTTAATAAATTAAGGAAATTCTGATATTCCAACATTAACGAATTTAACCACAGAAATTTATTATATATTGATGTATTTAGATTTATCCATTGTGTTCAAAACAGTTAAAAAACAGTTAAAAATTCTTTATTCATATAAATTTAAACATAACAAGGCGCTACATTTAATTTCTCTTTTTTTCGACTTCGCTTTTCACATGGCTTTATCGAATTTTACAAAAGAATTTTTTTTATTAACCAATTTAAGTCTTTATCCTAATTTCAAAGGGAAAAAATTTGAAATAAAATCCTTTTAACATTGTTCAAAATTAATCATATTTCATTAAGTATATTTTTTAATTTATTTTATTTGTGAAATATAATTAAGTAATTAAAATAGTAAAAAAAAAACATTTAAATTTAAACTATAGGTTCCCAAAGAGGTCTATATAGACCCCTCCAGGGGGTCCGAATAACAAATTTGGGGTCCATGAAATGAAAATGGGGGTCTATTGGAATCCACGCATTTCCCCGGCTCTAATAAAATGTAAATTATTTTCCGACAATTTAGGGGGTCTACCCAAAACCGAAAAACATGGCAAGGGGTCTACGACACAAAAAAGTTTGGGAACCTATGAACTAATGAACTATTTTTGTGTTTATTTAATTATATATTTATATTTTAAATTTTCTTAAGGAATAATTTTTGAAAGTTTCCCATTCATTTTCAAAATAAAATTAATTAATTTTGAGATTATGTTAATATTAAGTATATGTACTAAAAACCAGAGGTTCTCAAACTTTTTGAAGTTGATACCACAAAAGTTACTTCAAAAATTTCAGATACCATTAAAATTATTTCGTTTTTAAAAGTAACTGTACTGTAGGCACCAGAGACAGATTATAAGGTGCCACTTATGGTATATATACCATAGTTTGAGAACCTCTGCTTGCGAATGCCAATCGGAACCTATTATTGAAATATAGAATTTCTAAATTAATTTTTGCCAGAATTTAACGACACTCACTGTAAATATATATATATATATATATATATATATTATATTTAGTGAGTGATTTGGCTGAGCAAATAGGGTGATCGTATCTCAAAATAATTAATATAGGGACGACGACAAGTGGTTGCAAAGTTGCTTGAGGTAAAGGGCAAAAAGGGTTTAGTATATGTTTGGGGTAGAGGGGAAAGGGGAAAGATAAATGGGGAATGACCGCCGGTGAGAGACATTTTGAGGGTTATATTGGATGAATTGGTAAACTCATCGGATGGTCATCTCACAGTTAATATTCCGAGTAAGCAAAAGCACACTCCAACCCCTCCCCTTTTTACTATAATATAAAGTACTAGATATAAAGAGAGAGAGAGAGTATTTACATAAAACATAAAGTCTGTTGATATTTAATATAAAATGATTATTAATAATATTACTATTAATCTAGGATCAAAGCAAGTGAGAAGTTGAAGTGATTTTTAAATAAAAAATCCTCTTGACTCGCCTCTCCCCACCACCTTTCACCACCCTCCACAATCCATTCATCCCCTCCTCTCTATCACTGACCTAGATGATCAAAGTGAAATCTCTCTTCTCTCTATCATTTAATTTATTATAAACAACCAGAAATTTGATTAAGTTAATTTCTTCGTAAATAATCTTAATTAAATATACTGTACATTTACCAGAAAAGTATTTTCAATTTAAATTTGTATTTATTTATATATATATACTTAACAGCGTAGCAGTAGACATTCTAAATTAAAATAAATTTCGCCAAAATAATAGCTTTTAATATAATAAATTTTAATTCATATTCTTCATGTTTTTGGTAGGACGAGCATTACTTGTTCCGACCATTAAAATATTGTTTTGTTTGTTTAATTTAATATTTTTTCATTAATAGGAAAAAATAAGAAATGATTTGATTAAATGTGAAAGTTTTTACTTTTTTTATATATGATATCCTTATTTTTTATTTTATAATATTTGTGGAAAGTTTTATTTCCAGTTTTTTCTAGTACTAATATCCTAATATTTCTTTTACAAATTCCATTTCAAACTGATGCTTGTTATATTTATTGTATAGATAATTATAGATAAAGATATTTATCCTTTTTTTCAAATTTTGAATATATATATAGATTTTGAAATTTGAAATTTATAATTTTATTGGATTGATTTTTCCAATTGACCAGAATTTTGTCTTTGCACAAGTTTATTTGTTTAATATATTGATGGGGTTATCTTTTTATGATGATGATAGTTATTTTGAAATTATATTTTTTTCTTATAGCATACTTTAGCAAGCATTCTAATCTTTCTTTCACTCTCTCTCTTTTCTTTCTCGATACTCTTCCCCATTTGCTCAATGAACCCCTTTGTTTAATGTCTCTTTGTCTCATTCGTGTTCAGCTATCCTCTTTTTTTTTTACTTTTTTTATTTTTTTTTTTTGTTCCTCGTAATTTTTCATTACTTGAAGGGATTATAAACTTTTTAAGATTCACCCACCCTCATCTTATTTTTTTTTCTTATTTTTTTTTGTTCCTTCTCTGATGTTAAGATTCAACCACTCATGTTTCCCCCTTTCCCTACCGCCACCTCCTTCCCTTCTATCAGCCTATCACTGCTTCAAAGATCGGAAAACATCATTTATTTATAATTCTTTTCATTATAATTTTTGTGCTCTGGTAATAACCATTTTTATATAACAAGCACGCAGTGCGGATTAAAACACTCAGGGTTGAAATTAACACCCTCCCACTACCATCTCTTCTTGGACCCACTCTACTATCTCCAATCTCTCTCTCTCTCTCCTTTCCTCACTCTGTATTCTATTGTATACTTACTGCCCTTCACATTTCCATCTTCCTCACTCCATCTCTCTATTCCCCATCCAGGGGTGGGATTCTTTGCCCACTTGTAGGGAATCATCTGTTCCCTGCTCTATGCCGATCTAACCAGGATGGTCTTCTCCCCCTCACAACCTCTCCACTTTTTTACTCTTTCTTCTCCTTTTCGATAATTCCCCAATCAAATTTTGTAATCACATTCAGAGATGTTCATTTCTTGACTCCATTTCCTAAAATCAAAGAGGAATGTTTTAATTAAACTTAAATTCTTATTCTTGCATATTCATATCAACGAAATTCTCCTTCAACACATTTTAAAAATAAAACGAATCGTTTATCTTTTATTTGATTTTTTGATCTAAATAAAGTAACTATGAATATAAGATTTAAAAATATTCTTAAAAATAAATAAAAATGTTATTTGTTAAAATTGAGAGACACTAAATATTAGATGTAGGCAGATGCTAAATGGAAGGAGTCAGGAATTCAGAGAGATAAATAGATAGATATGGAAATGACTGATTGAAAGTGAAGTAATTTTTATAATTGATTTTTCTAGATATAAAAAACAAATTTAATCATCAAAATTATAATTTTAAGTTTCTATTAACCTCCCAGATGATGTTATGTGGTAAAATTCTATTGATTAATTTTTTTCTGATGGAATTAAGAATAACTTGAATTTATTCGTGTTTATCGATTATGTATCGATTAAGATTTGGTCATATTTGCATAAATATTTTGGAAATAAAGTTTATAAATTACTAGAATATTTTAGATTCCAATAATATCACTTCTTATCTACTTGACTTTAAAAATACTTCTGATTATTATAATAATATGTATATGTAACATTTATTCGTTGCAATATTTTCTTTAATTACTAAGGAGTCACTATAAAATCGTGAATATTTGTTGTAAATTGTATAGGACATAAAACTTACGGTTAAACAAATAATATTACAAGATAAACTTTTATAATCAGGTGTTCTATTCCGAAAAAATAGATTGCCTTACATATAGGCAACCTAAATGGTTGTTCGTAAAAAAGGATTCATAACTTCTAGGCGTTTTCATACAAGTCAACAATTTTCAATCTCCTAATTATTATAATATACTTATTATTATACATATATAATGATTGTTTGATTTTGAAATATGGTTAACACTTAAATAAAGAATAATCAAGAAGAGTAAAAAAAGTAGATGAACTCATTGAGGAAATTGGTAGGTAACAATAGATATATTATATTATAATAAATTTGAAGATTTGGCGAGGTTATTTCCTATATATATTCTTGGAATACACGTGTACTACACGTTTATATGACATGACAAAGTTCAATATTATTCAATTTTTTTTTATTTGATTTTTATATTATATGGGTATCTAAAACATTTACAGACAGATTTAATCTTTTCTTTTTCAAAGAAAAAAACATTTTAATGAGCAACAGAGTTTTTCTTTATCTCTTTCTCTGTCGATTTCTTATTTTATTTAATTTTTTTTGGCGTCTTGCTAGGCAATGTTTTGGTCGTAAAATTCACTTATTCAAAAATATACTTCAAGAGAAAGAGAGCGAGAGTAAGAGTGATAGTAAGCAAAGTAAAAAAAAAAGTTCAAATAAATCTTTTCAACCATCGATTATATCTTTACTAAAAAGAGAGCGAAAAAAATATTCTTTGATGTTAAGAAAGTATTAAATGTACCTCATTAGAGAGATTTAATACGTTATATTAGAATGAGGAGGAGGAGGAAGAAAAAAAAACTTTCAATATAGTACCTATAGGTAAGTATAATCAGACTAAGAACTCAGTTTTTCGTCTTCACTCTTCTCTCTTAAAGAGAAAAAAAATCCTCAATATTTAAAAAGAAGTATTAATAATAATAATCATCAGAGTTTTTTTTCTCTTATATTAGTTTTTTTTTTTTTTTTTTTGTTAATTTCATCTTATTTTAAAAAAAAGCATATAAAAATTACCCCTTCTTCTCTGTTATTTTCTCTATTCATTTGATATATATATATATCAACCGATTTTTGGTATTTTTCGTTTGATGTCCTCCTCGGTCGTTTTCTTTGACGTCTTTACTCCTTCTCACTCCCCTACCCACCCACCCACTCTGTTCATTCAATGGTTTGTCTTTTGATACACTGATATATCAACGACCATTTTTTTTCGGAACGCCCATTTTAAATTTTATAATATAATATATTTATTTATTTATTTCCTCCTTCTCTCTTTTATAGCCTTTCACTTTTTTTCATTGGTTGGTCTGTCTACTTTTTTTGATCAACATCGCATGGGTAATTAGTAAGAACAACGATATTAGAGTGGAGTGAGTTTGTGGATTGGGGTGGCGTTTGGATAGGGGAGAGGGGGAAATGGAGGGTTAAGTGCTCAACCTCATGAAATCGAAAATACACTAAATATATCATCATCAATTTAATATACAGTTCCTGAGTGTATATTTATACATGTAATTTAATTTAATTATTTATCGAATCTCTCCATTAAAATAAAATTCTATTAGTTGTAGAGTTTTAATAAAAAATTAAGAGGGTATAGAGAAATATTTTTTAATAAATATAATATAGCAATTACCTAAACATTTCATTATTATGCATTAAACAAGCTATTTAGGGATCTTTCTAATCTATTGAACCAACTAAATATTTGAAATTAGTACAATACCAATCTATCCATTTTTTTGTTTGCATTTTTATAATATGTGTATATGATTTTGTTAAAGTATATTAAAGTTGGTAACCCTGCACCTTCTTACCTGTATATATATTTATAGTATGACCTTATAGTAAATGTTCACCTTGTAATAAAAACACATTCAAAACTCGAACAGTGCATTTTCATTAAACACATTTAAAACTCCAACAGATTTGAATTAATTTTCTTTGATAATAGGTTGGGGGAAAAGAAATCCATTATTTTTACGTGAACTTCAAGACTTTATTTAACATGTTTTGCATTGTCCGATTTAGGTCAAATATGCACCATTTTGTTCTATAATTTGTTGCCATTTTAATGGTAGCTTCATTATGCCTCTCTCATAAAAGTCTTGGTCCTTATTAGCGAAAAACTCCAGCAATTGATTTTCACACTCTTCCCTTGATGCCAATTTCTTATCACTAAAACACGCTTTGACCACGATCGCTTTCGCATAATGTTGTCGTATGTGACCCATTTCTCATCCCCAGTCACCATCCGTTTAAGAAATGGGTTGATTTCATTACGTTTGGCCAAGGCTTCGCAGATGGAAATTCGATCCATCATGTTTTTTGGTGTTAATTGGTGTGGCACCCAAACATCAAGCTTTTTTTTAAACCCAGCTTTGTGCAAATGGTTTAAAACTGTTTTGTGGTCGATCTTTAACTCCTGGGCGATGCTACGACTACTAACATGCCGGTCCACTTCGATGATTTCAGTGACTTTGTCGACATTTTCGACGACGGGCCTGCCTGTGCGAGGGGCATCCTTAACGTCAAAAATACCCGAACGGAATCGACGAAACCAAAATTGCGCGTAATTAGCTGTTACAGTATCGGGACCATAAACACTATTCACATTTTCAGCCGCCTGACTTGCATTTTCGCCCTTATCAAAGAAAAACTGTAAAATGTACCGAATTTTCTCTTTGTTGACTTCCATCTTTAACGCCGTGTAACTCAGAACTGAATGGACAAAACAAAAAACTGCAAACGAATTCTTTTAGTGCAAACTGTTACCTTGACAACGAGCATAAATTTGAAATTGTTTGATCGATAATTTACGAGATATCGATCACTACAGCCATCTACCGAAAAAATAATGGATTTCTTTTTCCCCAACCTAATATTATATAAATTAATTGATTAATAAACAATTGTCTGAACTTCGTTTTGTATTTATATATCTTCCTTCATATTATTTTTACTATCTCGCCAGACGATACGGTCAGAAAAATTTTCGATGTGGAGCTTTTGATGTTTTTATAAGATTGACGGCCCCTGAGTCATTTTAACGAAGGTTGAAAAAAATGTCTCTCTGTTTGTGTGTGTATGTATACAAGATTATGCAAAAATGGTTTGAGCTTGAATAATGAAATGTGGTACACGTGCATTATTCAAAATTCGTAGTATTCTATCAACTTTTGAGACATATAGCTCATCCGGAAGTGGGTCATTACTTACCATGTTTTAATTTTTTTCCTCTAAACTGAACGTAAAAATAAAGATATATGTTTGATACTTTTTCACCTGATTAAAAATTGTATAAAACTGCTATATATAAAATTTCAGCTTGATTAAATCGCTGAAAGTACCATATTATTAAATTTTGACTTAAAAATGAAGATGAAGGTTTTAAATTTAAGTTTAATATACTCGTATGTTAAATAATTAATTTAATTAAATAACAATACGATACTGTAAATTTAAATTTTTTAATTAATTAAAGTGAAGTGGCGTAACGGCTGGTTTTCTCACAAACATGATAATGAAATGTATGGAAAATACTTAGTTATCTACTTTATATCATTATGCACCATTTCACATAGATATCACCTATTTAGAGTGCGTTTCCCGGCTAATATATCACTCTTTTGAAATCACCCGAATCAATTAGCACGTGTACTTTGTGACTCGCAATAACAAATCTCAGTGCTATATTAAATTTTGTGTTTTGGAATTTTGATTTTTGATAAATCTATATATATAAAAGGCAATGTCTGTCTGTGTGTGTGTGTGTGTGTGTGTGTATCAAAAACTCAAAAACTACCCGTCCGATAGCGATGAAACTTTCAGGGATTGTTGTGTGCATCCCATGGAAGGTTTTAGTGTAGTTAAATCCAAAATTAATTTAATTAGTAATATTTTGGTAAAAGTCTATTTATGGTTACCATGGTTACATTGAAAAATTTACAATAAATAAATAAAAATAATTGGAAATCTTTTCAACTTATTATTTTGATAAATTTTATTAATATTTTTAATTTTTTTTAAACTGTCAAAAATAACATACCTATAATAACAGTTGTAATAAACATAAAAATATAAATCATAATGTATGTAAAATATTGAATCGTTTTATTTATATTGTTTCAATATTTGTTTGAATATTTATTAAATTTATATATAGATTTATTTATATATTTAAATGTATATTTAATAAATTTATTTATTGATTCTTAATAATAATAATTCCAATTACTATCTTCAATTTTTTTTTATTTAAAAGCATATTGAAAGTGCCATTAAATATGCAGGTAATTGGAACTCCAACATGTAATATTAGCAAATATTCTGGGATGGGAAAAATACTAAGATCATGTCATGTCCTATTAAATATTTTGAATTTTATTTTGAATCATACAATGGTAATGAAATATTGTAGGTAGACTTGTGAGACAAACAATAAGAATCTCTATAATAAGAGAATATACTTATTCCGAAAACTGTTAAATAAAATGTAATAACTATTAACAATTAATAAAGTAGAAATAATTTTCCAACAAATAAAAATGTAATAATAATTAACAAAAAAAATAAAAAATAAAAATAAATAATTAACAAAATAAGTTGACCTGTGGCCAGGTCCGAACCGACCGACTGTTTGAAGTAAATTAATTTCCAACTACAGAAACTATTTCAAATAATTTAAATGTATCAATTAATGCAATAAAAAACAGATATGAATATAACATAAATATTTTTAATTTTATTATATTTATAATATATATGTAAGACCAGGCTGTGACGTCATGAATGGCTGGATGATGTCATATAATTTTAAATTAAGAAAAAACTAATAAACATGATTTTTCTCGAGGATAAAACCAATACAAAGAGTATGATTCGTGGTGATATGTAAAAAATCTCCTCAAGTGAAATTTGGTGTGAAAACAATACCTCGGTAGGTAAAAATAAGATAAATATGTATTTAAATAAGTTATATTTGAAAGATTAATAAAAATATTTTTAAAATTAATAAAATATAAATTATTTTTAGGTCTTTTTAATATAGTTAGTTTTTGTATAATAGGAAATTAATTAAAAATTTATTATATATTGAAGGGAAATTAAATTAAATATATAATTTATTTAATAATAATTTTTTTATTTTTTTTTTATTTTTATTGAATTTATAAAATGTGAAATTTTGAAACAATTAAGTTGATTCTATCTTGTATCAATAAGCATTTAATTAACGTTATTAAAATTATTATCGAATCATTATAAATATTATATTTAATATGATTTAAGTATGATTTACTTTTTTTTTTCTAAGGATCAATAATAATTTCTGGGTTCAATTAATAGGTAGTTATTAAAAGAAATTAATTTTCAATATATTTTTTTATTATCGAGTGATTAAGAGTTGATTTTAGCCGAAATCAGCTCTGCGTATGATTGGACTGCGCTGTGAGTGTGTGTTAGTGCTCACTTGCCTACTGAGGCCGGCCGAAGGAGTTGGAAAGCGAAGGGGGCTCGAGGTAGAGAGGAAGGGTGCGCGCGCATTTAAAAACAGAATTATTTGCAAATAGATGAAATAATTATAATTATTTATTAAATTTGATTTTAATCTTTTAATTGCATTTTAAGGTACGTTTTACATATATTAAAATTATTTTTTTGCTCATTTTTAAAAACTATTTTGTTCCAAATATTTAAAAACTTCATCTTTATCCATTAACCATTAATATATTGGATATTATAGCAGTGCTCCGCAACGTTTTTTTATTCGCGGCACACCAAAAGCTTTTTCTGGTTTTCACGGCACACCAAATTTAATAGGTATAAATATAATAAAACAACACGTATACACATCAGAAAATAATACATTAATTAATATTTTAATTCGTTTTATTTTACATATTTACGGTATTATGTACATAACATATATAATTAATTACAAAACTACAATAATACAAAAAATAGGCAAAAAGGGTAATTAATGTGATACTTGAGCTTGTTTCAAGGAACACAAGTATTTTATATTGGGCTCGATATTTGATAGTGCAACTCGAAGTTCTTGATCGAGATTTTTTAAGCAAGACCGCTTATCATTTTTAATTAAAAGAAGTGTCGAAAAGCTTTGTTCGCATGAATATGTCGTTGAAAAGGGGATTAAAATTGAAATAGCCTGTTTTGAAATTTGAGGATATTCATTCTTAGCCGAAATCCAGAAAACATCCAATGGAACTTCTCGAAAAGTAAGTTTTAACGTCCCGTCGTTACTCAGTTCAATAAACTCTTCTTTAAATTTAATAGAAAATGCATCAACAGATTTTTTTGCATTAGTTGCAAAAGGATTGCGAATCCAATCATATTCTTCACTTTTAATCGAATGAAAATAGTAGTCGAATTTATTTTCCAGTGTTGTTAAATGGGATTGGGCCAGATCGATAATTGATTGCCTATTTTCAATTATTGTATTATGAACCCTTTGAAACATTTCTAAAGAGTTGTTACTTAGTTCATTCTGCCAAAGATCCAGTTTATTTTTGAACCCTTGCAATTTGTCGGAACAGGTTAATAAGTTTTCATTCGGACCTTGCATTTTTCTATTAAGTTCATTAAGATGGTCGAAAATGTCAGCCATATATGCAAGTTTGGCGATCCAACTGTTATCTTCGAAGTGCTGGCCGAGTTCGGGCATATTTTGATTTAGTAAAAACTGATGCATTTCACAGCGAAGTTCAAACAATCTAGTCAACACTTCCTCGGGATAACCAACGTACTTCAGTATAAAATAATAAAGATTTATGTTCTGAACCCATTTCTTCACAAAGCATTTCGAAAATTCTTGTATTTAAAGCTCTTAATTTAATAAAATTTATAATTTTGATGCATTCATTCATAGTTTTTAAAAGTTGTTCTGGTAAATTCTTCACCATCAATACTTCCCGATGTATGCAGCAATGTGTAAATTGTATTGCCGGATTTTGTTGTTTTACAAAGGCAACAAAACCCTTTATGTTACCAGTCATTGCTGCGGCGCCATCAGTACAAATACTCATGCAGTTACTCCATTGTAGATTATGTATTTTGAAGAAATCATCAGTTACTCGAAAAATATCCTCTCCAGTAGTTCGTTCGGAAAGTTTTTTACAAAATAAAAAATTTTCTTTTATGCAATCTTCGCCAACAAAACGTACAATTGCAATTAATTGTGCTTGATTTTTAATATCCGTTGACTCGTCAATTTGAAGAGCAAAATTGTTAGCTGCGATCAATTTCAAAATAAGCGTGTTCAAAATATCTGTTGACATGTCGCCAATACGTCTTTTAATAGTTTCAGCTGACAGTGAAACCTTACTCACTTCCTGAACCTCTTTAGGTCCAAGCATAACTCGCACAATTTCCATACATGCTGGTTTAATAAGTTTTTCTCCAATAGTATGAGGTTTCTTTTCACGAGCTATTAATCTTGCAATGTAATAGCTAGCTTCTAATGCTTTATCGGAAACAGATACGGTCGACATCATAAATTTTTTTTGTTTTAAATTTTGAGCCAAAAACCTTTGAAAATATGATATATCCTTTTTAGCACAATTCGGATGTTTTGAAGTTAGATGGCGATTTAGTTTACTGGGCACCATTGAGTCGTTTGTTAATTGTTCGTTGCAAATTACACATAATGGTTTCGGAGCCGCTTCATCGCCGCACCAATAAAAGCCATAACGAATGTAGTCTTCGAAGTATTTTCTATTCACAATCTTTCTTTTCTTAGCAATACTGCTTGTGCAAGGTTCATCATCTTCTGCCCGAGAAGTAGATTGTTTTCCAAATAAAAATTTATCCATATTGAAATGGGCACAAAAATAAATCACGTTAATAACAAACACGAATGGTTAATTTATAAACTTCTGCGATTTAATTTATAGGGGTGTATGTGTCCAGTAGAAATTCGTATCTAACACTGACAATATAATATTAGGTTGGGGAAAAAGTAATCCATTATTTTTTCGGTAGATGGCTGTAGTGATCGATATCTCGTAAATTATCGATCAAACAATTTCAAATTTATGCTCGTTGTCAAGGTAACAGTTCGCACTAAAAGAATTCGTTTGCAGTTTTTTGTTTTGTCCATTCAGTTCTGAGTTACACGCCGTTAAAGATGGAAGTCAACAAAGAGAAAATTCGGTACATTTTACAGTTTTTCTTTGATAAGGGCGAAAATGCAAGTCAGGCGGCTGAAAATGTGAATAGTGTTTATGGTCCCGATACTGTAACAGCTAATTACGCGCAATTTTGGTTTCGTCGATTCCGTTCGGGTATTTTTGACGTTAAGGATGCCCCTCGCACAGGCAGGCCCGTCGTCGAAAATGTCGACAAAGTCACTGAAATCATCGAAGTGGACCGGCATGTTAGTAGTCGTAGCATCGCCCAGGAGTTAAAGATCGACCACAAAACAGTTTTAAATCATTTGCACAAAGCTGGGTTTAAAAAAAAGCTTGATGTTTGGGTGCCACACCAATTAACACCAAAAAACATGATGGATCGAATTTCCATCTGCGAAGCCTTGGCCAAACGTAATGAAATCAACCCATTTCTTAAACGGATGGTGACTGGGGATGAGAAATGGGTCACATACGACAACATTATGCGAAAGCGATCGTGGTCAAAGCGCGGTGAAGCAGCTCAGACGGTGGCCAAACCGGGACTAACGGCCAGGAAGGTTCTGCTTTGCGTTTGGTGGGATTGGAAAGGAATCATTTATTACGAGTTGCTTCCATATGGCCAAACATTAAATTCAGACATCTATTGTCAACAACTGGACCGTCTGAAGCGAGCAATTGACCAGAAACGGCCAGAATTGGCCAACAGAAGAGGTGTCGTGTTCCATCAGGACAACGCCAGGCCACACACTTCTATAGTGACTCGTCAGAAACTCCGGGAGCTTGGTTGGGAAGTTTTGATGCATGCACCATACAGTCCGGACCTCGCACCAAGCGATTACCATCTTTTTCTTGCATTGCAAAACTTTTTTAGTGATAAGAAATTGGCATCAAGGGAAGAGTGTGAAAATCAATTGCTGGAGTTTTTCGCTAATAAGGACCAAGACTTTTATGAGAGAGGCATAATGAAGCTACCATTAAAATGGCAACAAATTATAGAACAAAATGGTGCATATTTGACCTAAATCGGACAATGCAAAACATGTTAAATAAAGTCTTGAAGTTCACGTAAAAATAATGGATTTCTTTTTCCCCAACCTATTATAATAAATATATATTTTATGTTAGAGATTACAATTTATAAAACAGTTCGTATTGCAATATTTTAAACAAAGTTGTATATATATATAAATATAAGTTACAAATTTGTTTAAAATGTATGTTTAAAATAATATATAAATTATATATGTATATACATATATACATGCATATGAAATTCATCTTTCTTGTGAAATAGCGCGAATTTCGTCTGTTTTAAAATTTCTTACGCAGAAGTTTTCACTTCTGTCGGCCAGTCCCACGACTGCCAATTTTGCTTTTTTAATTTCGAAAAGCTGCAAAGCACTTTTTTTTGTCTTTAGTTTGTTTTATAACCACTTGGGGCTAAACAGTTTTTCAAAAAAACACTAAAGAAAAAAATATATATATATATATTATATATTTATGTATTATTGAGGAGCACAAGTTCATTCATTTTAATCAGATTGATGCAAATGTGTAACATTTAATAATTGTAATAAATAATTAAAGAATTGTATATCAATATATTTTAAAGGGTAGAGCGAGAGCTCGGTGTCCCAGGTATTAATATTACCAGCCAAATCTAATAATAATGAATCATTTTTTAACTTAAGTACCGAGCCAAGGCTCGGGGTCCCGGTACTTGTATTTATGATTGAAAATGTAAAGTTTTCAGTACGACCCAGACTACAGAGTCCATCTTCTATTTACTTCTATTGACATCCATTTCTTCTATTGTGTGAATACATTATAGCAAGTGCTAAACAATTGTTATTTTATTGATGGTTTTGCATTGAAATATAGTAAGTATATACAATTCGTTTTTATAAATTGTAAATTTGTATTAGAGTACATTGCATTAAAATAAATATGTTGTGTAATTTCAAGCGGCGGCACACCTGTGTTTCAGCTGCGGCACACCGGTGTGCCGTGGCACACCGGTTGCGGAGCACTGTATTATAGCATCACACTGAAATATGATAATAAAAAAATCAATCTGATTTATTATATAAATTTTATATAATTAATTTTAATTTCAGAAAAACTATTTTTTATTCTAAATTTTATTTATTCTTTATTAATTTTTTTTTTTTTTTTTGATTTTTCTAAACAGAATATTTACAAAATAGACGAAAACAGACAAATCATCCTTTAAGAATATTAATAATAATTAATATTAAAAAAAATATAAAAAAACTTTTTAAAAACAGCTTTTATTTAAATGCACTAAAAAGGAGAAAATAATTTCTGTAATTCTGAATGTTGGTCTGAAAATAACCATTCCCTTCCTATCGTCGATCGCTAATACTACCACTTTCGGTTTCCGGATTTGCACCAAAAGTTGATCAATTCATCATAGTGATTCATTAAGTAAGTATACCAAATTTCATCAAAATCCGTTGAGCCGTTCAAGCTGTACACATCTATAAGGACGGACGGACGGACAGACATCATGCTAAAAATACTTTTTTCTGTTAAGAAAATGCATGATTCGTGGAGATATGTAAAAATCTCCACATGGGATATTTGGTGTGAAAACAATACCTCCGTTACTATCGTCGGTCGGTAAAAAATAAAAATAAAAATGTAATAATAAAAAATAAAATTTCAATTATATTCATTTAATAATTTATTATTATTATTATTATTATTATTATCCGATTTTAGCTCACTTTCTCAGCAAATTGCTGGAAAACTTTCACCCATCCCTTTAGATGTTGTATGGGATTGGGCTCGGACGGTGTGGAGATGGAATTCACCCTAACCCACACGGATAACCTGTCTCTCAGTTCATCATTAGGAATTTCCGCACTATGTAGCAAGTTTGGAGAATAACAGACTTGTTAATCAGTGATATATGGTCTTCTGAAATTCCCAATATTTTTAAATTTTTCTTCAAATTGTAACTGGAGGCACCCTCCACCGAGATAACCACCGGGATAATTTTCACCTCTCCAATCTTCCAGATACGCCTGATTTCCATCGCGAGGTTCTGATATTTATTTATCTTTTCCTTTTCCGTTTTTCGGATGTTATGACTAAGAGGGACCGCAATGTCAATCAGATAGGCCCACTTTTCTTTTTTATTTATTATTAAAATGTCGGGCCTATTATGGTCGCAGGTCTTGTCGGTCAATATCGGGCGGTCCCAGTATAACACCCATGTGTTATTATCCAGGACGGGATCAGGGACATACCTGTAGTAGGGGGTGGGGCTAGGAATCAGATGGTGTTGAAGAGACAGCTCCTGGTGGATAATCTTCGCTACCTGATTATGTCTGAGCGTGTAATCTGTCTCAGCCAGTGCAGCACATCCCCCAGTAATGTGTTTAATCGTTTCTCCCGGCAACCCACATTTCCGGCATCTATCGACGACTTTCATTTTTAGAATGTTTTTCTCATAATTTTTGGTTCTTATGACCTTGTCTTGGATAGCCGTGATAAAGCCTTCAGTAGCGGGATATAGCTGACCCTTCTTGAAGATGGTGAAGGACGCCGACCGATCAATGAACTCGTCATCGAGAATGGATGGGTATCGGCCATGCAAAGCTTTGACCTTCCAAGATGTTATGCATTCTGAAGTAAAAGGTGGTGGCGCATTTTTCAAGCCCAAATTCCATCCTGATATCATTGCTAAATTGCTTTGTGATGTTGATCAGTGATTGTAATCCGGGCTTGGTTTCAGAAAAGATTTTGAGGTCGTCCATATACAGGAGGTGGTTGAAACGGATGTTGTCGCTTTTTGAAAATCTAAATTCAATAGCCGATTTATTTAACAGTGCGGACAGAGGGTTGAGTGCCAGGCAAAACCACAGGGGGCTAAGTTAGTCGCCCTGGAAGATCCCTCTGTCAATTTTTATGTTGGCGATGTTTTTGCCATTCATAGTAATAGTTGTGCTCCAGGATTTCATCAGGACCGATAGGAGGTGATCAATTTAGGATGGACCTTGTATATTTCCAAACTTTTAATGAGCCAGTTGTGAGGGACGGAGTCAAAAGCCTTCGAATAATCAATATAACAGGAATGGATGTTGCGTTTCCTTTTCAAAGCATGCTCTGTGATTACTTCATCAATGACTAGTTGCTCTTTACAGCCCAGAGATTTTCTTATACAGCCTTTTGTTCGGGCGCTAAGATGTTATTTTGCTCACAATAATTATATATTTTATCATTAATGATTGAAGTGAGCAATTTGTAAATAACTGAGAGATAGGATATCGGTCTGAAACTGTTTGGCTCCTGAGCATCTTCTTTCTTGGGTATAAGAAACGTAGTGCCACGAGATAGAAAATAGTTGGTTCCTCAATGAGGCCAAGAAATAACGTTGCTAGATGTTCATGCATTACAGTAAATTTCTTAAGCCAAACATTTTGCAGACCATCAGGACCCGCAGCCTTCCAGCTATTCGCTCTTCTGAGGGCCAGTTTAACATCCTCCGTAGCAATAACCATCGGCTCCATAGCAGGCACGTCCCCAATCCCATCCATAACCTGTTCCATCCAAGGAGCATCCAACTCGGCCTGTGTGTTATCAGACCAGTTTGTCCTCCAAAAATCTTCAACTTTTTTAACATCAGGCCTTTTAGTAGGGCCGTTATGGGGTTCTTTGTGGTCCAACGCTCTGTAGAAACCCTTTTCATTCATGAAGAAGACTCGATTTTGTTCCTTTCGAAGATTGCTTTCATTGTATCTTTTCAGCCTTGCTCCGTGGACTTTGGCCTTTTGCCTCATCTCATCACGGTAAATGGTCAGTTGTTTTTCCAGGTCTTTAGATTCCCACGCAATATTAATATTTCTTAAGATGTTGGATATTTTGAAATGGATTCTTTTTGAGCGGGTCCCTTTAAGATATTCAGATACGATGTCTGCTTTTGCACCAAAGTGGTCTATCTTTCTCAATAAACGGATCTTCCAAGGAGGATCTTTCTGGATTTTCTTTTGAAGTCGAGATTTTAAGGGCTGCTGTTCGTTCGCTTCCAGTACCGTTAAGGCTGCAGAGTATAGATAGAGATGTAAGTCTTCTAATGTACGCTATTCTGATTTTAATTTCTGTAATGCTTGGTTGGTCATTTGTACAAGTTGGTTGGTCGAGCTTTTGAACACTAATTTTGAGAGTTTTGGTCTCGTCAGCGGGTCGGTGTCTCTATAAAATTCGACAGTGGTCCGTAGTCCGTCCAAGATGGAAGTCTCATCCTCTAAGGGGAAAACCAAGGAGTCCTCATTGGTGGTTACATCAATAACAGGAGCGTCGTGTTCTATGGTTCTCACTGGGGTCCCAGGGCTGTCGTTATTTTTGAGATTGTCCCGAATTTCATTGCGGATCCGCTGCAGTCTAGGCGGCGATAGATATCCTTTCTTTAGTATTAAATTTTACCTGCATGCTAGATTTTGTTCAGACAGGTTAAGATCAGGGTGTCGTTTAGTGAATTCTCGATGGAGTTTTTGTCTCCATCCAGGCAACGGATCTTCTTGGCCTCTATTCACATAGAAAAAAGCGGACATGACTGACATGTTCATTTGCTTTGTCCATTTTCTACGTGTAGGGCGATTCTGTCCACTGGCAGTACTCAGGGACCCTGAGTACGAGCCAGATGGATCTGTTGGCTCTTGATCTAAGCGCCCATTATCCGTCGGGGTGTTTGTGTGAGCTGTAGCTTCTTCAGTGGCAGGGACCCGCTCTCTCAGTACCCTGTCACAGGTGGTTCGCAGGCTGCCATATCCAGCACCGGCTCCAGATATGCCCTGGCGACCCCCAGGCAGCGGCCGTTTTCCGAGAGGTTTTGCTCTTTTTTCTCCATTTTCATGGGTGTTGCTGGCTCCGGTAGGGGAAGGGGCGCCACTCCCTATCAGCTCTAGAAGCTGCCGTACCCCCTTATTATTATTATTATTATTATTATTATTATTTTCACGTATTAAACGGTATATTATTATTATTATTATTATTTGTAATAATTCCAATAAAAATAAATAAAAATAAAAACCAAAAAAGTCCAATTAAAACTAAAATTTCAATTATATTCATTTAATACATTATTATTATTATTATTATTATTATTATTATTATTAAGTATTAAGTGTTCAGTTATTGTATATGTATACAGACACACATGCAAAAGCGAAGCTTTGCCTGGTCTGCTAGTAGATAATAAATTGATTATATTTTATATAGAATATATTTTTATCTCTAAATTTTTAAATTTATGAATAAAAACACTGATTTTATCTCACGCCTTAAACATACGATATCCTATCATGGGGCAAGTGCATACTATCATGTGCGGCAAGTGCGCTGTAGTTTGCTTGTCTCCTATCGCAATGAATTTCTCAATAAAGACAATTTAGTATAATAAACATATTTTTGAATATAATTGTATATTTTTATCAATACAAATTAGTTAGTAGTAACATAACAATTCAATAATACTAAAATAAGATTATTATTTGTAAAATAAATAAACTTTTTATTAGTTGCAAAACCTGGTCTGCACTTACCCCACTTCACCTTAATTAATTCAATTAAATTAAACTTAATTTATAATTTAATTAATTAAATTTATAAATATAATATATGATAATTAAAGAAGCCGAAGCGATTAACTTCCCATAAAATCAAACTGAGAAAATGAAGCCCAAAGTTCACAGTTTGTAGGAAATGCAGGGTTATTGATTACAGAAAAATGTATATTGCATTGCAATATTAAGGTTAGCAAGTTTATTATTCACTTCATATGTTGCAGATTACATTACATTACATTACTAGCAAAATTTTAAAAATTGGAGTTAATCGGTTTGGGTTCTGAGTGACTCATGTATAGATTATATAATCTAAACAAGAATGTTACAATCTTTTGAAAAATGGGGAAAAAATATTAAATCCAAATGGGAATATATAATAATTTATTTAAATGAAAAAAATAAGTATAGATAAATAGATATGTAAAATATTATATTATATCTAAAAATATCAAATATTTTCTGATGTCAACATTTTTAAATTATATTTCATAACCAACAATATTTAATTAATAAGTGTCTTATCATGTTATTCATATCAACCAAAATTATATTTTAATTAATTGAGTTAAGCGTAAAAAAGTAAAAACAATATATTTATTTAAATTGGTGTCCGTTTACTCCAGCAAACCACAGATTTATTTTATGATAAAATCATGATAAAATTTTTATGAATTTCTAAAAATTTTTTTACTAGTTGAAGTTAAATTTATTTATATCATTGATCATCTCCAAAGGCCCAGGGTAGAGTGGGCGGTGATGGTAGTGTATTTCCTTTTCTGAATTCAATCAATATTATAGGTTAATAATTTCAAACCTGCATAATTTACATCTTTCTTAACTACGAAAAATGTAGAAACATGAATATATAATTATATATTTCCTTTTATTTCTTATTACTTAAAATTTATAAAAAATAAGTTGACCTGTGGCCAGGTCCGAACCGACCGACGGTTTGAAATAAATTAATTTCCAGTTATATAAACAATTTCAAATAATTTTAAGATATCTATTAATGTAATAAAAACACACAGGGATATAACATAAATATTTTTAATTTTATTTTATTTATAATATATATGTAAGAACAGGCTGTGACGTCATGAATGGCTGGATGACGTCATATAATTTTAATTAAGAAAAAACTAATAAAGATGATTTTTCTCGAGTATAAAACCAAAGCAAAGTGAATGATTCGTGATGATATATAAAAAATCTCTTCATGTGAAATTTGGTATGAGGGATCGCTAATACTACCACTTCCTGTTTCCGGATTTGCACCAAAAGTTGATCAATTTATACCACTGATGCATTAAGTTAATATACCAAATTTCATCAAAATCCGTTCAGCCGTTCAGGCTGTACACATCTATACGGACGGACAGACGGACGGACAGACATCATGCTAAAAATACTTTTTTTCTGTTAAAAAAATGCATGATTCGTGGAGATATGTAAAAATCTCCACATGTGAAATTTGGTGTGAAAACAATACCTCCCTTACTATCGTCGGTCGGTAACAAATAATTTCCAGGAGGCACTATGTAATATTTTTTCTGAAAAGTGGTAAACCAAATAATTCTAGAAAAACCACTTATTTATATATTTAATAAGAACGAAATACTCGTCATAGTTTAATATATTTTCAATTTAATCCTAGAAAACAAAACTTAGAGGAAAAGATTAATTGGAGAACTATCACAATTGGATCCAACAACAAAACCGTTTCAAATAATGTCCATCGACACAGTAGGTGGATTTGGAGGTGGTCGATCAAAAAAGAAATTTTTACATTTATTGGTTGATCATTTCAGCAGATACGCGTGGATACTCACTTCAAGCACGCAAACTGCAAAAGATTACATCAAACTAATGAAACCAATAACAGATAAAAATAATATAGAGATTTTACTAACGGATCAGTATAGTGGACTAAATTCTAGTTTGTTTAAGGATTATATTGGAAGAATGAAATTTAATTTTTACAACTGTTAACAACCCTCAATCCAATGGTTTAAATGAGCGTTTGAACCAATCTCTTTCAAACAGAATTAGAAGAAAATGGAATCAAAAAAGCCTTGGCCAAATATAGTAAAGGAATGTGTGGAGATGAATACAATAGAATTATACACTCTTCTACAGGATTCGCTCCGCAATATTTATTATTAGGAAAAGAAACTTATATTTTACCTGAGGAATTAAGAAAAGAATCAGATTTGAAAGAGGATAGGAAATTTGAAATAGCCGTTAACAGACTGGAAAGTAGCGCCACTTCAAGAGTGTGGAGAAAATACCAAAAAGATAGTGACGCCAATTGACGAAATCCAGTGAGAAGATATTGTATGAGTATGAAACTCATGTATATAGATCATTTGTAAATAGAACGAGTTAAGGACATATAAATTCGATCAACTAATTTTCTAGGTAAATAAACAACATATATAAATAGTTTTTAATTGTATATAATAATAATAATAAATTATACCTAATTTTCTAGGAACTCGTTTTTTATTCCGCCACAAACTCTAAGATATTCCAATTTTACATATATATAAACGTATTAGAAAAAAAAGAATTGTGATCATAAATTGCATTAAGATACACCATTATTTTCTGGTTTTTTAAAAAAAGTGGTTTTATTCTGTTTATTAGTAATACGGGTATTATTTTTAAAATTATTTTAAAGATATTTTATAATTATTAATAATAATGCGTATAGAACTTATCAAACATCTCTTATAACTTATAACCTTTATTCATTTATACAATATTTAAATATTTTAATTCATTATTACTAATAAAGAAATTAATTTCATAGAAATTTCATAAAAATAGTTTAAGTATATCCTAATGTTGAATTTAAATATATAAGTATACATATATATATTTAATGATACAGAAATGATTGTTAATATTTATGAGGTTGAATTAAGTAAAACCCACCCCAAATTTTTTTATCTTGTTAATTTTCTTCTTTTTCTTTTTTGGTAGGTTAGGGTGAGAGAGAGAAAGAGAGAGAGAGGGGTAGTAAAGTGAGTTTGGGTGGTTGCCCTGGAATTCTCTTCTTTTCCATCGGTTGAACGCTTAAGTGAACGTTCTTAAGAATTACATGGCCATTATGAAGGGATTATATCGAGAAATGAGAGCGAAAAAACGAATGGATGGATGAGATGCTTGTGTAGACGAGAAGGGAGATGAGAGGGGAGTAAAAGAAGTTGAAGAAGGCAAAATAAAAGAGAAAGAGAGAGAAAGAAACACAAATAGTATTAACAGAAAAAAACGAGAGCTTTGTCTTAAGTGACGTCATTCTTTTCAATGCTAATAACAAATCCTAAGAAAAGCTTTTTTATTATTAGCATTAGTATAATTTTAAATGGTCATCGGATAAGAAAAGTATATTTCTCACAAATAAAATAAACCCAAATATTATATATTTGAAATGATAATGTATAATTCAAACCACAGTCTATAATAAAGTTAAATGTTTAAAATGTATACTTAATCCAATTGGTCATGGAAACTAAAAATTTTTCCTATACAGATATAAATATGGGGTAAGTTCGCGCTGAAGCTAATTTAATGTTCAAAAGTGTAGTTTAACACGTGAATAAAGATTGTAAAATATGAAAAATGATGGTAGACAATTAAGAAGTTTGTAATGAATTACTTGAATAAAATGAAAAATAATGTCTAACTTATCGACTTTAAAAAAAGTATAATGTGTTTAAAATTAAAAATATGATTTGAAGAGGATATCAAAATAGATTTTTTTGTGAGATAATTTCATCGTTGGAGTCATATCTCTTTCCGCCGAACCATTTATTCAGAAATAGTCAATCGGCGATAAATCCGGAGAATAGGGCGGATGAGGAAGTAATTAATATCCCAATTCATGGATTTCATGGAAATTCACTTTTCCCCATTTTCTTCTCAAATCACAGGTAGTCTATTATTAACCGATGTCAAACTAAAAGAAAAATTTCGACAGGAGTGATAATAGCCTGCTGACAGAAGCAGTGTTGCCATTTTATTTAAGAGACGGAAAATTCAAAATCACGGACTTATTGACCTTCCTATATATTATATTTTCGTTAATATTATTTTATACATTCACAATGCCATCAAAATCGGCGTTTGTTTCATTGATGATCTCTTCATTTAACCCATTTCCACGTACAGTTATTTCATCAAATTTTGAAACAGAGGGCAATCTGGTGAATGGGTTGGCAATTCATAGTATTATGGGTTTTTGTCAAGGTACAACTATTATATAAGCACCTATGGCCAAGTGACCTGAACGTTCGGTGTCACTTATGCCGGTGAACCACAACGGAATTCAGTATAAACCACTTGAAATTGATGTACAGTGTCTCCATATTATTTATCAAGCTTTACTTTAGTTTAGGTGACATTTGCAAAAGTAATATTTAATCAGCCCACGAAATTCACTTATATCTATTTTCGTGAAAATTCACGAGGTGGTCTACTTTCAATGATTATCAAACACAAACTAAATGACGCCGTTTATCAAAAATTGTACATTAGTTAATTAATAGATGACTTGGTCAAAATTATACATTACTTAATTAATAGATGACTGATGACGGAAGCAATGTTGAATTTAAATGGGAGATTCAAAAAGACACCAAACTATCCTTGTATTAAATGTCTATTCGACTTTAAATAAGTTGATCTATGGCCAGGCGCAAAACCGACCGTAAAGTATATTATAATACTAAAATTCGATAAATAATCTTAACAAAAACGGCATTTTTTAAAATAATAATAATAATTTAATATTAATATATATATTTGCTTTGTATATTGCAGTCATAAAATGTCACGGAAGTTGTTTCAATATGACAAAGAAAATTTTAAAAAAAGCGCTGGAAGAAATTGACAATGTTATTAAAAGCACCGATTTAAATATATGAAATTCCTAGAACGACTATTTCCCTCTGCCCAAAGAGACATTTTTAATTTTTAGGCAGTGAGGCAAAATTTAAAAATTCACTAAACATCAAGTGTGATGGAAGTCGAAACTGGTACAATGGGTTCATGAAATGCCATAAAATTCTATCTATGCGGCTGTAGCAGAATTTAACAAGAAGTAGAGCAAATATTAATATTGATCATATTTACAAGATCATATTGCAAGAGATTGAAGACTACCTAAAAAATATTTACCAGTTTACATATTACAAGAACCCCGCCGGGTATTCAATGCCTATGAATCGGCATTCTACCTTAACCCCAAAGGAAGAAAGGTATTGGCAGAAAGAGGTAGTAAATTTGTTTATTTACTGAATTATAATAACGAAAAAGAAAATATAACCGTGTTACTTAATGGTAATGCCACGGGGGAGTTATAAGAGAATGCCGGAATAACTAGCAACCAGCAGATTCCTGGACCATCGGAAGAAGTAAAAATGGTTGGGCGAGTGGCGGATCAATAATGGTTTCAGAGTGCTGAAAAACATGAATTTTGTCTGCAAGATATTAGAAGAGAATCCCTAACAAACGTATTTAAAATTGTGCTCTGAAATTGCAATGCTGTGGTCATACCATTGTTCAAAAATCCCCGTCGAAATAGAATTAGCCCAAGTTGATGAATCGAACAGCCTTATCGGAAACTTTTTGAGGAAAGAATTGGAAAATCGAAGTTGAAACAATTTCAAATGAACTCAGGCAAATTGTAAGGAGCTGTTACAGACGAATCATTATGTTATCTTTGACTGGCATCTGTATCAGGCGATAATTTAACGTGTTATACTGAACCATTTCCAGCAGAGCCTGATAAGGAAATGTTGGAATAAGCAATGGAAACCGTCAGGTTCGAAATCATAGGAACAACCGACATTCTTAGAGATGAGGAACAGCCGAACATAAACAGAGAGCCAGGAGATAGTTGAATCGACAGAAAAGATTCAAAACTTAATAATATCGTCTCCGTTTAAGAAAAACTTTTTTAATATAATTTTATTAAATATTATATTACTATTTTAAGGTGTAAAAATAAATGTGTCCACTTTATGGTCACAACATGTCCATTTTAGGATTTTTAATCATTAAGGGTGTCCGCTTTTGGATTTCAGTCTAGTAAAATGTTAATGCTAATATTTTTGTAAGTTTAATAATAATAAATATAATAATACATCTAATATATAAAAGAGTTAATATTGTCACTTTAGGCGGAAATTCGCTGGCAAAGGTTAAAAACATAATGCTCAAGTTAAAGATAAACGGAGAAAAAATGCTTAAAGCCTAGTTTACACGGTCTTCGTTCTTGTCATTGGTTCAGGGGTGGGCAAATACTTTTGAACGTCCGTTCAGAAGGTTTATTGTTTTTTTCTTAATTTGAAATAGGAAATTTAAATGACGTCAGCAATTATGTCAGACAGCATTTCTTTAAATTCAAAATATTATAAATAAAAATCAGATCAAATTACGAAATATATATTATGTTATATCCACAAGCCCTACTTTTCTGTCTTTCCTTCCATTAATACATACGTTTACGGGCTATATGTTTTTTGATTATTTTTTTAATTTATTTTCTTTTAAATTATTTGAATGGCGGCTCACTGAACTAGGTACTATATCTATATGTGTGTGTGAAGTAGCGTAGATTTCCGCCACCCGGGATCGAAACTAAAAATTATAATTATTATATATAATTAAAAATTAAAATATATACATAATAATATATACATAAAGACTAAAACACTTAAAGGAACTTTTCAGAAAAAAATTATTGTGTAATATTCAGATTATAAATAAAGATGCCATGAATTGTGAAATGCAATTCAAAAAGTGGTGCTCGAGGGCCTCGATAAATATGCTATAAGAAGTAACTGACCCAAAAGCGGACACCTTAAAGCCTAGTTTACACGGGCTTCAATGTCTCTAAAAAAAAAAAAAAAAAATTTATTAGTGTTTTCGAAATATGGTCCTCCGGGCCGGAAGACATTTTGAAAATTTCATTTTGACCCGCGCTTAAAAGTATTTGCCCATCTCTGAACTAGTGACAAGAACTAAGCCCGTTTAAACTAGGCTTAAGGTGTCCGCTTTTGGATCAGTTACTTTACTTCTTATTTTACCAATACATCACTGATCAGAAAAGCTCTTATTCTCAGCCATCACCTGCCATCAACTGTTACAATCATTAAATAACCCCAACCAATTCGTAAAAATTCACCTTTATATTGTCAACTCACTGCGTCCAACGTCTACTCACAGATCATATTTCACTTTTAATTAATTTATATATATATATATATTTAAATGGAGAAAAAATTTAAATTGACTGTTTTTCATTAATACTTTCTTATATAAATATATAGATATAGGTAAATGAAAAGTTAAAAATGACAAGATATAACTTCAAAGCATAAATTACGAAAGACAAATATAGAGAACTTTGGAGTATTTTTATGTCAGGAGATGAGAAGAAAGTTGGGTCTTGTTATCTTTTGATTGGGAGAGATGAAAAAAAATTCGAAGAAATAAATATCTAAACTCAAATTGGCAAACTCTGTGATATCGTTTTTTTTTTGTTGATTTGCATTTGTTATTTGAGTTTTACTGAAATCTATATAGAGTGGGGAAGTAGAGGGTTAGGGAGGATGATGAAATGTGATTGGTATATTCTGCTCTTGGGTTGAGTTGAAATTTGTAAAGGTCAAAAAATAATATTATATATTGTTTAGTTGAGTTATATAGCAACTCTCTCTCCATCGAGATGAATCATATCTTTATTTATTTGTTTTTAATAATGAAACAAAAAAAAAATAATAAATAAAGAAAAATAAAGTTGTTGACAAATATTAGCTTATCATATCAAGATTTGTTTTTTTATTTTCCTGTCTGCAGTATAATATATGTATATAAAGAATAGAGCAATCTAACTTTAGGACTTTGAATCGGATATAAAATATGAGCTGTGGCCAGGCACAGAACCGACCAACGATTTGAAATAAATTAATTTCCAAACAACATTATATATATATATATATATATATATGTAACAAAGTCACTGCTATATAGTACCCTTTAGTCACCGCCATCTGTTAGTGATATTGTTTGTATTATTTATAAGAATCAACTAACTAATTTTAGAATGGATTAAAGACGAATATAAATTGTAATAGGATAATTTTTAATTAGAATTATTAGTTAATAATTTATATTTGGCATTTGTAAGAATTATCTGGAAGAATCAACTTTAGAATCGATTTCTTTACAGGTAATTTATATTTCTAATATTGTAAATAATCAATGTAAAAAAAAATTAATATTGAATAAAAATCTTTACAGAGAACGAAATCGATTTAGTTACCAGAATCCCTGAACATACTTATAAATCGATTCTTTTCAAGATTGGAAACATGCCTTTTGATATAAAGATTCACATCGTTAAGGAATTTGAAGAAGGAAAATTGGTGAATAAAATCAAGACCATAAAATTTCTGGGCAGTGATGAAATATATGCATTCCCAATGGAGAGCCAGCATGAAAGTGAACATCAGGACCTCTTTCAGCTAAGTACAGTGAAATTAGGATGTAAGAGTATGTTAAAACAGGGAAATTTCAGAAACATAAATATTGCATTGTCAGAAAAATTAAAAAAAAGATATTTAGATGAAAAAGATAATTTTATATTTGATGGATATATGCTGGAAGAAGTTTTTGTTGAAAATATAGAAAAATCTAATCCATTAGAGATGAAACTGGATTATAATTATGTGAATAAAATAAATTTATTAGAGATTGAAAAAAAATTTAATATTGAGAAATTCATAGGCATTCAACAAAATGCTAAAGAATGGATAAAAACATTTGAAAGTGAATGTCATAGGCATCAAATAATAATAGATTCCATGAAAATACAAACATTGCGATTATTTTTAGAAGGAAATGCCAATGACTGGTACAGGATTAACAGTAAAAAAATTATTGATAGTAATTGGAGTGAATGGAGAGAATCCTTCTTATTAGTTTATGCGAGTAAAGGGTGGTCTGATGTGAGATATGCATATAAATATAGATATATGGGAGAATCGGTCATCGATTACTGTCTGAAAAAAGAAAGATTATTAGTAGAAGCTGAGCCTTCCATTTCAGAAACCTCAAAAGTAAATCATATTATGGTAGGTTTACCCATTCATATTCAGAATATAGTAGATAAAGATGAGGTGACAAATACCAACAAATTAATTAATATGCTAAGAAAATATGATTGGGCTATAATAAAAAAGAAAAATAATGAAATAAAAACAGATATAAATGTCAAGAAGGTTCCTTGTTATATATGTAAAGGATTGGAAAAAGGAGACCGATATCATCCAGTTGAGAAGTGTTTTAATAAAAAAATATATGATAAAAAAATTAGTATAAACTGTTTGGAAGAGATGGTTTCGAATGAAAAAAACGTATAAGCCCCGGCAGAACAATACCGTTAATAAAATTAAATGTAGTAATTAACAAAAATAAAAATATCAAAGCAGTATATGATACGGGTTCAAATGTATCTCTTATTAATTATAAAGTAATTATGAAAGAAATAAAAAAAAAAATAAAAAGGGAAAATATTATATTTAAGACGATTAACGGGATAAGTTTTGTTGAAGGCCGGGCCCACTTACAATTGAAGATAAATGAAATTTCGGATACATTGAATGTTTATATAATTAAAAATAATAATTTTTCATATGACATGTTACTTGGACTTGACGCAATAAAAAAATTTAAATTAATACAAAATGAGGAATTAAAAATATTTCAAAAAATTGGAAATGTTACAAAAGAAATAAAAGATATTGAAATTGATAATAATATAAATAGTCAAAATAATAGAGACAGATATAAAAATAAAAATATTGAATACAAAAGAAAAGATTATAAAGAAATAAACTTGAATGAATACATCGACTTGGATGAATATGAATCCCATTTAAATCATTTAAATAAGGATAATAGAAATGAATTAAAAAAATTATTAATTAATAAAAAAAACATATTTGCTAAAGATAAATATGATACAGGGAAAGTAAAAAATTATGAAGCTGTGGTCAAATTGAGAGAATATAAATATATATCAAAGAAACCATATAGAAGTTCTTTGCCTGATCAGAAGGAAATTGAAAAACAAGTAGAGAGGTTACAGGAGGCAGGTCTTATAGAAGAATCATCTTCCCCTTTTGCTGCTCCTGTAACAATGGCATACAAGAAGGATGAAGCTGGAAGAAAAAGGTTGTGTTGCGATTTCAGGGAATTGAATAAGTTAGTTGTACCAGAGAGTCAACCGTTTTTAAGAATAGAAGATATAATGGTAAAAGCAGGCGATTGTTCATGGTTTTCTGCGTTGGACATAAACTCGGCTTTCTGGTCAATTCCTGTAAGAAATAAGGATAGAGAAAAATTAGGGTTTGTCACACAAAAGGGCCATTGGCAGTGGAATGTTTTACCTTTCGGATTAAGAATCTCAAGTAGTGTGTTTCAAAGGATACTCTCAAACTTATTAAGAAGAAATAAATTAGACAGTTTTTGTGTTAACTACATTGACGATATATTAATCTTTTCAAATACATTTGAGGAACACATGAAACATATTGAGTTAGTATTGGATATGATTAAAAGAGAAGGATTCAAATTAAAATTAATAAAATGCATATTTGCAAAGAATGCTGTTAAATATTTAGGACATATTATAGAAAAAGGGAGAATAATGCCTTACAAGGACAATCTCATAGCAATACAAAAATTTGAAACACCTAAAAGTAAGAAAAACATAAGACAATTTTTAGGAAAGGTAAATTTTTATTATAAATACATTGAAAATGCTGTGAAACTCCTGGAACCATTACATAATCTACTAAGAAAAAATGTTAATTTCAAATGGGATTGTAAATGTGAGGAATCTTTTAAATTAATAAAAGAGTATTTATGTTCGAGTCCCATATTAAAAATATATGATGAAAAAAAAGAGGTGTTCATATACACGGATGCAAGTGGAGAAGGTTTAGGCGCCGTCTTTAAACAGCCTGATGATGATGGTTTTCTACATCCAGTTGCATATTTCTCTAAAAAGTTGAGTAATGGCCAAAAGAAAAGAAAAGCTATTTATCTAGAGTGTTTGGCTATTAAGGAAGCAATTGTTTACTGGCAACACTGGTTAATAGGAAGAAAATTTAATATAATCTCAGATCATAAACCTTTGGAGACTTTGCGTGTGAAAGCTAGAACAGATGAACCTCTTGGGGATCTTATGCATTATTTGTCTCAGTATGATTTAAAAATCATGTATGCACCAGGATCCTCAAATGTGGAAGCAGACTCTTTGTCTCGAAATCCAGTGTTAGAAAGTTTTGAGAATGAAGAGGATGTCTTAGAAGTAGTGAATTTAGTGACAATGAATGAGATTATAGATGATCAGAAATTAAATGAGCATGAAATAAAAAAGTCAATTGACATAAATTATAAAGGTAATATTTACTTTAAATGTACAAAGGCAAATCTTAGAATATATATATCAGAGAGATTAGGTTTGGAATTGTGCAAGAAAGTTCACAAAATTTATGGACATATTGGAGTAAAACAAATGATAAAGATAATAAGACCACAATATTATTTTAAAAAAATGGATAAAATGATTAATAATATATGTAAAAATTGTGAAATTTGCATTTTAAATAAGTCAAGAAAGGGCAGAGTTATTGGTTTATTGTCACAACTAGGCCCAGCTAAAGAACCATATGAAATAGTTTCAATGGACACAATAGGAGGATTTGCCGGAAATGGATCTAAAAAAAAATATCTCCACTTATTGATTGATCATTTAACCAGATATATTTATGCAGTACCATCGGAGACACAATCAGCACGGGATTATATAAGATTAATTAAAAAAATAGAAAAGCCTAACAAAATAAAATTATTATTATGCGATCAATATAGTGCAATAAATTCTAGAGAATTTAAAAACTTTGTAAAAATCGAAGACATAAATATAGTTTTTACGGATGTAGATTGCCCGGAATCAAATGGAATGGTTAAACGTGTAAATCAGACGATTGTGAATAGAATAAGATGTAAAATAAATGAAGGAAATAAAAGATCTTGGGTGATTGTATTAAATGAGTGCATTGAGGAATATAACAAAACAATTCATACAGTGACAGGTTTTGCTCCAAAATATCTATTATATGGAATAAAATCAGAAATAACACCAGATAGTTTAGCGAGAGTAAGTAGTGTAAAAGAAGATAGAGAAGAAGCTATTAAAAACTCTTTAGTTAGTTTTCAAAAAAATAAAATTAATATTGACAAGAGGAGAAAGGAATTAAAATTTAAAAAAGGTGATTTAGTGTACATTGAAACAGGAAATAAGATAAACAGAAGAAAGTTGGATCAAATACGAATGGGTCCATTTCATGTGATAGGACAATTTTCAAACTCAATATATGAAATAGACTGTAAGAAAAAAGGAAAGGATTCCACATTAATTCATGTAAATAAGTTAATACCTTATAAATTGTAAAAAAAAAAAAAAAAAAAAAAAAAAAAAAAAAAAAAAAAAAAAAAAAAAAAAAAAAAAAAAAAAAATTAATTAATTTTTTTTTTGTGAGGATGGGGGAGATGTAACAAAGTCACTGCTATATAGTACCCTTTAGTCACCGCCATCTGTTAGTGATATTGTTTGTATTATTTATAAGAATCAACTAACTAATTTTAGAATGGATTAAAGACGAATATAAATTGTAATAGGATAATTTTTAATTAGAATTATTAGTTAATAATTTATATTTGGCATTTGTAAGAATTATCTGGAAGAATCAACTTTAGAATCGATTTCTTTACAGGTAATTTATATTTCTAATATTGTAAATAATCAATGTAAAAAAAAATTAATATTGAATAAAAATCTTTACAGAGAACGAAATCGATTTAGTTACCAGAATCCCTGAACATACTTATATATATATATAAACAATAAAAAAAATATTTTTAAAACTCGAATTAAAATGAATAAATTATATTATCTTGGTTTTTATTTTTAGTTTATTTACTCAATTATTAATTACTACTATATTTTAAGTGAAATATATACTAAAAGTTGATGAATTCATGCTACTGATGCATTAAGTAAATATATCAAATTTTATCAAAATCCATTGTGAACCGTTCAAGCTAAACACGTCTATGCGGACACACAATAGACAGATGGACGAACGGACATATACCATGCTAAAATACCTTTTTTTTAACAAATTGCAAGATTTGTGGTGATATGTAAAAAAAACTCCACATATGAAATTTGGTGTGAAAACAATACCTTCCCTTCCTAACGTCGGTCGAGCAAAAACTGTTTACTCAAAGTGACCTGATCTCATCTAAAAAAATTCTTTCAATTTTAATTTTCAAGATTTTTGAAAGATTTTGTTCTGCCGATTCAATTTAATCTTTAAATAAAGAATTATTTATTGATTAGTTCCATATAGCAAATTGAATGTGATCTTTGAACATTAAACATTTATTTATTCTTGCCAATTTGAATATTGAGCGTATCAGATTAAGAGTTGAAACGTCATTGGTTTAGCTATCTATCGTATATGCAAGAGCAAATGAGTTTCTAAAGCGTGAGAATGGCAGTTTGGTTAAGAGACAAGCTGGTATGGAGAAAAGGGCAGAAGGGCGGGTAGAGAGAAGAGGATGGTGATCTCCATCCAGGTTGCAAATGTTGCATTATTAACAAACGATTTTGAGAAGCAATGTTCGTTCACTTAACCTAATCCTGATGCGACGTTCTTGAGAGTTCTCTCCCCCCTCCCCTTTCTCCATGTCTTCCCCATCCACCCACTGTACTCTGAATTGAACATGAGGCCGCAATGCGATTAAAGAAAGGGTCCTTGTGCTTACTTGCCTACACACCTCATCCCTACACCCAAACCCATCTCTCACTCGCTTCTCTTCGGCCTCACTCCTGTCTTATCATCTTATCAATTAATCTAATGACCAAAAGGTGCTTTGATCAGGAAGCTTTCATCTCTCTTCGCTTCACTCTGTGTCGTCTTACACTCAGAAGATGATGAGGGTCGCCAAGGTAGAGAGAGAGAGAGAGTGAGAGGAAATGTAGCTCTGCTTCCTTTACTAGACTAAATAATAAGCCTCTTTAATGAAAAGAAAAAAAATCATTGGCTACTAAATTATTGAAATATACTTAAAAATTAATTAAATTAATAAATTGATAATATAATTAATAAACTTAATACAAATATACATGTATTAACTAAATTTAACTTTGTCTAAAATTATCTATTATTATAATATTTATTATCTCTTATTATATATCAATTTTTTATTTCCATAATAAATTTCTCATTTAATGTGTAGTTAGCTTTCTACTTGTTTATAATACTTTTTTCAATTTTAATATATAACTAATTAATTTAATGAATTCATGATGATGACTTCTTACTTGGACAAATAAATAAAGGATTTAAAGTTAATAAGGATAAAATCTCATCCAAAAATTATTTAGAAGGTATTATGATTTTATTAAATAATATTAAAAAATTTGGAGTGTCTCCACCCGACTATCTCGCAATTTGAATTGGATTAATTAACATATATATTATATTTATATTAAATTTTAAATTAAAATTAATAACTAATATTTACCAAACCAGCGCGTTTTTGGCTCTTTGTTGATGGCACCACCACGTCACGTGCTGGCGCGTGATTGTCAGTCAACGTGTTAAAAAATTAATTCCCGTACTTTCAGCGATTCAATCAAGCTGAAATTCTATATATAGCAGTTTTATACAATTTTTTTGTGAACAACTATCAAATATTTATTTTTATTTTTACGGTCAGTTTAGAAGGAAAAATAATGAAAACATGGTAGGTAAAATTACCCTCTTCCGAATTTCTCAAAAGTTGATAGAAAATACGAATTTTAAATAATGCCCGTGTATGAAATTTCATTATTCTAGCTCAAACCGTTTTTGCGTAATCTTGCATACACACTCACACACACATACAAACACACACACACACAAACACACACATAGAGACAGACATTTTTCCTCAACCTTAGTGAAAATGACGCAGGGACCTTCAAAACCTTCGACATCGAAAATTTTCGTGATCGCAATACTATCTCTGGTGACATAGTAAAGAGTGATATCATCTCAGAAACATTCTATATTCTTGGTGATGAGTTATTCTGAGTTTCTCAAAAATTTATCTAAAATCAATCAAGAATTAATAAAAAATAACATAAATTTTCGGCAAGTATGATCTTGTAATAAAATTAAAATAGTAACGTAGTAATATTAAAATATTATTTACTCCAAATTTATTTAAAAGAACTCATCTTACTAACAAAATAGAGTCATTTTTAAATAAATTTTTCCAAAGAAGTTATTTCCAGAACTGAAGAGAAGTTTAAATTACAATGATATAACAAAGTTGTTTAAAATACAAATTGGTAATAAAAATACTGTAAAAAAATATAATAAAAGATATAATAAATATTAAAAACACAGTAATTATGTTCCTTTATAAATGTTCTTTATCCCAAAATATTCAAATATTTATCATAATTATTATTATTGAATAAATAAATGATGAGAAAGTGAATAATCTGTCATCAAGTGTAATATTTTGTGAAAAATTAGTTTTCTGATTTATGCTTGAATAGATGAAATCCTTTGAATGTATAATTAAATTAAATCTCCACGTTTACCCCACAATCCCTCTAAGATACCTAACGATATTTATTTCATTACCATTGTGGATATATTTTCTCTTTCTGTTCATATGATGATCGTTTAATAACTAAAAAAATCTTGTCATGTTTGATTGATGAACTTATAGTGTGTGCCTCTTATATTCTTGCCTTCCCCTACCTCTTCACCAATCTTTACTTCATCGACACCCTCTTCTTCTTCTCTTTTACCTTCTCGCTTCTTCAATCTCATCCCCTAATATTTTTCCATCTGAATATTCATAACGCGCTAAGGTCGGGTGGTGGTAATACGAAAACGGGTTGTGGGAGAATCTTAGGAGTGGGGATAATTTAGAAAAATTGAGTAAAGGATCAACTCTTCTCAGCCATCTATTCCATTCTCGGCACCCTAGAAAAACCCATCGTGATTTTTTAATGATATTCGTAATCACATCCTTGAAGAAAG
Organism: Labia minor; assembly: GCA_963082975.1. Lineage (NCBI taxonomy): Eukaryota > Metazoa > Arthropoda > Insecta > Dermaptera > Spongiphoridae > Labia > Labia minor. Next base: position 54,555,658 of record OY720344.1, read on the forward strand.
TGGCGTTATTAACGGGTCTTAATATAATTTATATGGGCGATTTAACGTTTGAAAAGAATAAGTGAGGGGAGTGGGCACATTGATAAAGATAGGATTATAAGCTCAATTTAGAGAAGAATATGGAGGGTGGTGATGGGGAGGCAAGAATGGGGGTGGAGATAAATTCCATTTTTTCATCTAAATATTAATTTATACTTAATAATCGGGAAGGGGGGAGGGGGGCTAAATCATTGAAAGCTTACTTAAATAGAAAAAAATTCTTAGAAAAATTTTCATTTTTTTATTATATAAAAGCAGTAATTATTTCTAAAATTTTTTATGATAACAAATGAGAATTAAAAATTGTTAAAGCTTTGTTATTTGTTTTTATTTATAAGGGAATTTTGTAAATTAAACCACATATTGATATTTTATTATAAATTTATACAAACCACAAAAAATACACAACGTTTTGACTGCACTGTCCAGTACCGCCTAGACAGTGCAGTCGCTTGATAACGATTACAGAAGGAGAAATCGAGACGTGTATTTATTGTGTTTTGAATAAATTTACAGTAAAATATTAATATGTGATTTTATTTACAAAATTCCCTTAAAAATTAAATAAGCTGGAGTGTCTCCACTCGACTATCTCGCAATTTGAATTGGATTAAATAACATAATATATTATATTTAAATTAAATTTAATTAATTATAAATTATAAATAATAAATATTAAACCAGCGCATGTTTGGCTTTTTATTGATGGCACCATGGCACGTGTTGGCGCGTGAGATCTGCAGAGTTAAAAAATTAATTTTGGTACTTTCAGGGATTCAATCAAGCTGAAATTCTATATATAGCAGTTTTATACAATTATTAATCATGTGAAAAATTATCAAACATATATCTTTATTTTTACGGTCACTTTAGAGGAAAAAAAATTAAAACGTTGTAAGTAATGACCCTCTTCCGGTTGAGCTACATTTCTCAAAAGTTGATAGAAAACTATGAATTTTGAATAATGTTCATGTACCAAATTTCATCATTCTAGCTCAAACCGGTTTTGTGAAATCTTAATATTATTAGTAACATATACGTATATTCAAGATATGAGATTTTTTAAAAAAAAACTATTATTTATTTAATATTTACTTAAAATGATAATTAAAGAACATATTATTATTACTAGTATACCAAATTTCATCATGATCTGACTACCGGAAGTGACATTTTACCTATACAAGTAGCGTTTCTTTTTTACCGACCTACGATAGTAAGGGAGGTATTGTTTTCACACCAAATTTCACCTATGGATATTTTTAGGTACATATCTCCACGAATCATGCATTTTCTTAACAGAAAAAAGTATTTTTAGCATGATGTCTGTCCGTCCGTCCGTATAGATGTGTACAGCCTGAACGGCTCAACGGGTTTTGATGAAATTTGGTATATTTACTTAATACATCAGTAGGATGAATTGATCAACTTTTGGTGCAAATCCGGAAACCGAAAGTGCTAGTATTGCCGATCGAAGAGAGGAAGTGAAGGGTTATTTTCATATCAAATTTCACGTGAGGACATATCTCGACGTGTTATGCACTTTGTATTGGTTTTATCCTCGAGAAAAATCATCTTCATTGGTTTTTTCTTAATTTAAAATTATATGACGTCATCCAGCACTTCATGACGTCACAGCCAGCCCTTATATATTATAAATAAAATAAAATTAAAAATATTTATATTATATCCATATCTGTTTTTTTTACATTTAAAATATCAGTTAACCGGAAGTAGCACTTTATTCTATATATATATATATATATATATATAAATGTTACCAAATATCAAATTTGACACCAATAAACTAATACGAACTGGCTCTTTATCAATACCAAGTTTACACATTCTAAATATTCATTCACAACTCTTTATACCTATTTATATGCGGGAAAGTCTAGGGGAGGACACTCCCGCTTATTAACCTTGGAAACAGGTAGAAATCTGGTGGTGCGAGATCAATCAAGTCCCTGGACAGGGTCACTCTCATTTCCTTTTGCTCAGGGGATAACATTTTTGGAATAAAGTGCAAGCAAACACGATGCATGTTCAAGTCATGAAGAATGCTGTGAACACTCCCATGTGAAATACCAACTTCAGAGGCAATATTATTGATGGTTGTTCGTCTGTCCGCACTCACAATTTGTCGAACGCGCTCAACATTGTCGTCTGTAGTGGAAGTGGAAGGCCGCCCAGTCCGAACGTCATCTTCAATTGTTGTGCGACCGTCGCGAAAACGCTTATGCCACTCGTAAACTGCTGTTTTCTTCATCGCAGAATTTCCGTATGCTTTTTTTAGCATCTCAAGAGTCTCCGACGGTGATTTCTCTAGCAACACACAGAATTTAATATTGCCACGCTGCTCTAATGACGACATTGCACAATCCGACGAAAGAAAGAAACTACGATCTACAATATTAAACACCGAACGCACGGAACCAACTACAACTGCCTGCTAACCTCAAAAGCACATTCACTACCAGTTATGCCAACCTCACAAACAAAAATTTCCCTTTCAGCTAAGAAATACTTGACTATAAGCGACCATTCCGCGAACTTTTTGACCCTACCTCGTATATTTGAGATATATATACGAGGTCTGGCTATTTAATAACCAGACTGAAGTCATAACACCTTTTATTCCTCACTAATTACATCAGAATTTTTATCACCTTCGATGTACTCCCCTTGGCGATCCCTACACCGCTCCATACGACGTTTCTATTGTTGAAAGCAGTGCTAGAAGTCATCTTCTGCCAGCTGGTTGAGAAACTCCTTCGCTTTTACTTTAACCACTTCCACACTTTCAAATCTTGTTCCTTTCAGCGCTGGCTTGACCTTGGGAAATAGAAAAAGTCACATGGGGCAAGGTCAGGCGAATACGGTGGATGTTCCAAGTGATGCCGTATTTTGCGAGGAACGCTTTCACAGATAAGGCAGAATGGGCTGGTGTATTGTCTATGTTAAGGACTTGGTCTTCCAAAAATCGGGTCTTTTTTATCTCCCACGCTCACGTAGGGCCTTCAGAACCTTAGAGTTTAACAAGAAACTTTAGGTTGACCCGTTGCTCCGTCTGATCATTTGGCATATTTCCGTATATCGACTAATTCAATACAGTGAGCAGTGCACCATCAGACACAGTCATGTTCAAACATATCGTGGCACGCTTGCAGTTTGCTGAGAGCGGCATTAGTCCGGTTATTAAATAACCACACCTCGTAGGTTGTATATATCATTCGATGGTCAAACTATCCAATGGGAAAAGGTGTGTAAATATGTAAATATTTTTCTTACAATTATTGTAAAAAGAAAAGAATAAATAAAGACATTTATTTATTATTATTATTATGAGAATTTAGTATTATTATTATTACATATACCAACTTGCTATTGTATATGGTATAGGTTCATACAGTACAGCTGGTGAAGCTGGTATTAATTTATTATTAAAGAAGTATACAGGATCTATCATTTAGAATATACATATATTTATTTTAAATTGATAAATTCAACAAGATAAAGAAAATATAAAAAAATGATTAGACAAAAGCAGAAAGAAAATTTAATCCAGCTTATTTATTTATTTATTTTTAGTATTATTAGAGAGGATTACATTTATATTTTTGGTTTGAAACAAAAATAAGGGGAGAGGGATAGTATTTTTTATTGAATGAACATGTGGATGTATGATGGGATGTGGGTGGTTGGCATGCCGTCCCAGTGGGGTATATCACATGTAGTATCAGAATCCATTTTGGCAGAAGGGTGAGTTTATTTCAACGAGGGTGAGTGAATGGGAGGGGGGTTTGAAGGAGGCGGTTGTTAATTTCTAAGTAGCTCGCTCAATTTTCCTCCCGACTTATAATTTCAAGGGTTTTTTTCCTCTCCCCACCACCACCCATCTCCTCTATTCCCGCTTTCTTCTTTTCTCCATCAAAAATAAGACAGTTTAATCCCGGTTCAATTGTTAAGCCCCCGGGATCGGTCCGCAAATGAAACCGCCGTATTTTATCATCATTGCCCGTTTGCCTCTCTCTCTCTCTCTCTTATGCGTGCTTATATATACTGTCTTTTTCTCCATTCCGTTTTTCTTCTTCTTTTTTTCTTCTCGCTCTTTCTTTTTCTCTCTCTCTCTCTCCCTCCCATTCGTGCTCCTTCTAAATATTTAGCTTGGGACTTTCTTGGTAAAGAAGCCCCTCGAGCGGAGCTTAAAAAGAGATATCAAAATAAAAAGGGGTAAGATTTCTGACATTCGCATTGTCTTTCGTTCATGGCGAAACACAAACCGACACAAAAGAAGCCACCGCCGTATCAGACTTAAGCCCAGCTCCTTACGGCCAAGACAATTTATCACCATACCACCACTACCACTCACATCCCAACTCCATCCACCCTCAAGACGACATCATCTTTGCGTTTTAAAACGACGAAGATGCTGCTTTTTCCTTCGTTTTGTTGCCCGATCGTACCAAATAGTCTTCGATTTTTCAACAAAATTATAAATCCCATCTCTCTCTCTCTCTCTCGCTCTATTCTTCCTTGAGTTTTCATGCGACCTCGTAAATTTTTCTTTTTAAATTAAGAAGGATTAGTGGCATAAATTTTGAGGCCAAAACTTCCATAGAGACTTTCTCCATTAATCTAAATATAGTATAGTTATACATACCAATATATAAGTAAAAGAGAAATTATTATAGCATTATATTAATTATTTAAACAAAAAAGCCTGGCTTTTAAGAACATAATAAATTCAGATAAGGATAACATATACCATATTCATATATCATATAAATATTATATATTTTTATTAATTTTATTTGTATTAATTAAGTAAATTAATTTCAATGGTTTGGTTATTATCAAATCTTGATGATTTTAAAAGAAGATTCATCAATTGTTTCAATTTGATACACTGAAAGACTGACAAGATAGGATCGCCTTGAATTTAGACATCCTGAAACACTGACTTCTAAATTTAAATTTTATTTTTTTAACTTATATAATATTATATTTTTGATATATATATAGCATATTAGGTATATTTGATTAAATATATTGATTTTAAGGAATAATTGAAAACTTTTATATTAAAAAAGTAAAACAAAAGTTAGAAATAAAAATATAAAATGAAAAAATAAAACATACACTATTATCTTTATATTCAAAAGATAGCCAAGCACAAACCTTTGTATATAAGAACTATTAAAAAATACATATAGACAGAGATAGGGGATGAATCCCTAAAATTTACACCTAGCTAGATAAGAGGACCGACTAGTATCTAAATAAAAGAAAATTAATATTAATATTTTAGATATAAATAAATATAAAATTTATATCTGAAGCCCCTACTCATACAAATCGATTAATTTTGGAATAAGTACAATCGCCTTTATATTTCCCAACTATTTAAAAAGCTAAAGCACATTTACGATTTTTCAAATTTATGTAGAGCTAAGTTCAAAAGTTTGATTTTAATAAAGAAAGAAATCTTATATGAGCGTCGAATTTTCATCCCCTCTACTAAATTATAAACAATAATAAATCCAAATTTAGGTGAAATTTATATTGAATTTAATTCTTAAATAATTTACACGTAAATAATTTTTTTATTTTCCAAATAAAAAAATATTCTTTTTTGTTCATCTACTTTCATAGATGTCTGAAAACCATTGAATGTTTCTATTTACGTATATATTTTAGAACTAAATAAATTAAATTATTAATCTATATACATATTTTAAGAGTTTTGTTATAATAATTTTATATTTTATTTGATTATAAGGTTAATAATACTTTATTTGTTTACATTTTTACTTAAGTTTTATATAAAAATAGTATAATATAAATAAAAAGAAAACATCAAAAGACACCATTTCATAATTAATTATATTGGTAATAATAACTATATATATATATTGATATTATTGATATAAATTTGATAGAAATTTCCTTTTTATTCAATCCTACTGCGATAAAGCTTTTAAAAATAATTATATAAATGATGATGTTTATACTCGAAAAAGGTACTCTAATTTATATACCATATTTTCAATTGGGAGAATTTATTATTTACGTTTGTCCCTTGCTAATGAATTAGATTGGATGTGGGTGTGCTTCTTGAGCGACGTCGCCCTTTGAGGGTGCCTGAACATCCATCCAACCATCCGGAGGACTCTCTAATAACCACCGCCCTTTAGAGAGAAGAGAGAGAGGACCTTTAGCTAACCAACCCTCAAATGGGTCTATCGATTTCACTTATATTAGATTAATGGAAATAAACTTCAACAACCGGAAATATTGCCTTTAATAGAGTTATTTTAGAACAACTAACAATAACAACACATTATATTAATTTACCTATTTCAACGAGAAACCTATCTTATCATTCGAAAATAAAATTAAATGTAAGATATTAGGGAGAGTGACTCACCTTGGGCCAGAGTATACCTCAAGACAGCTTTATTTTTGCCCTAAATTAATAATTAACTCTTAGTTTTTGTAGATATAGTGAAATGTTAGATTTGTTTTGAATCAATTGGAAAACAGATTAGAATTTATTAAGATTTTTATTATTAGAACAAACCTAGTAACTTTCATATAAAATTTTGAAAAGTTTTAATGTTAATTTTTAACGAAAATATTTTTAAATTAAATGTACTATAATTAAATTTAAAGATTTTTAAAACTAACTTATAATAATTGTTCTGGTGTTAAATCTAACAGCATGACACTCTAAAGTTTCAAAATTTGTGTATAGGACAGGTTGAAGTGTACAACCTTGGGACAACTTTATTCTCAAAATATATTGTGTTTAAAATATTTTTCTATTTCATCTACATAACCTATGTGGGAATGAAAAGATTTGAAAAAGAATATGAATGTGTGAATGTTTTAAAATCAATTTAAAAAGAAAAATTACACTCTTTTTTGGAAAAGCAGCCAATAATTTTTAAAAAAATAAAGGTCGGGAATAGTAGATAAAAGAAACACTTGTACACAACAAAGAAGAAAACTAGTAAGAATAAATAAATATGCTTCCAATTAAGAGTTATAATCACAAGATAAACAAGCCTGGATGGAAGTAAAACGAGCAAAAAAGACAATCTGGAAGCAAATGAAAGATGCATGGAATCAACTAATTAAAGACCTGGATAAGGATATCTAGGGGAAGAGTATAAAATAATTTCAGAAAATTAATGAGGAAAACAAGTGGACAAGTTATTCCTCAAACATCAAACTAAAATTTGGCCGCATATAAAAGTACCAAATAGTGAGATCAAACTCTTCGAAATCTCAGAAATAATTAATATAGCATCCAAAATTAAGGTAAACAAGGCTTCAAGATCGGATTATATTATTTCTAAAATAATCAAAATCTAGACCATAAAAAATCCACTAACCTTTGCCGAAGTGATGGATTTCTGCCTGAATAGTATCATTAGTATTAGTGTGTTTCTTAAAATTTAGAAAAAAGCTAGATATAAAACATATGTCTATTGGATACAGCCAAGAAGTTGTTAGAAGGCTTAATAAAGGTATGTCTAAAAAAAGAATTTCATCCATGATAATCAATATGGAATTAGAAAAGGAAGATTTACAATAGGGGCATTAAATAAAGTTATGGATATCGACAAGAGTATTAAAAAAACAGAGCAAAAAAAGAGTTCAGTGTTATGATAACACTTGATATAGAAACGCATTTAATTCTGCTCAATGATATGGAATTATCTATGCTCTAAAAAAGCTAATATCAGCAAACATCTAATTAAAATTATCCATTGAAACTGATATATCCAAAATGAGAACAGAGAGAATATACGAATTAGCTGTGGAGTACCTCAGAGTTCGGTCCTTGATCCAATAATTTGAAATATCTTTTATAATAGAATACCACAAATAAATACATAGGAAAGAATATTCCATGTGACATACAATTTGGCTGCTGTAGTTAGCGCAAAAACAAAAGTTTCATTAGAAGAAAAAAACACAAAATGTAGTTATACAAGTTTCTACAGAACTAGAATCGATGGATATAAATCTGACCATTAACAAAGAAATTTCATCTTTGTTAGATTAATTTATTATTAATTAAAACAATAAAGAGTAATTTAATTTAATTTATATTAATTTATGACATTTCTTATATACCCTCCTTTGAAACTTATTCCATATTTTAAATTTTAATTTAAAATTTCCAGAATTAAAAAAAAACAAATAGAAAAAGAAGGTTTAGTTTCTGTTTTTGTTTTCTAAATAAAATATATAAAAAAAGTAAAAGAGATTCAATAAATTCGCTTCAACTCTTTCATTATTTCAGTAAAATAAAGAGAATGTTACTTTTCTCTCAGTGCCAGCTTAATTCTGTTCGTTTCTTTGCCCTTAGATTTCCCATCCATTCTTTTTTCTTCCTTCTCCTCTATAAACATTTTGCGGGAGGACAATTTCCATCCAGACTTAATTCTTTCCGTTTCTCGTCATTCCCTTATACCCTCACTTAACATTTTATCCCCTTTTTTCCTTTAGTTCTCTTTATCTTACGAGTCACTTCATTTATTTGCAAGGAAATCTTTTGATTCCATCGTTTAAGCCATTGACCGAGAAAAAGAAGCAGAAAATGTACTAATAAGAATTAGTACTGGAAACAATAAAATTACTGGTTTTATAGAAAATAGCTTATGAAGGAACAAGCTGGAAATTTATTTTCTAATTTATTCATTTAATATAATTTCTTATTAATTTTTATTTGTTTAATTAATTCAAAGAAAAAAATAGTAGGTTTATGTTTATGTTACTAATATTACTAATGATCAAATTGATTATTTATTGTAATATATATATATATATCTATTTTTTTATTGTATTTTTATTTTTATTGAACTATTAATACACTTTGGTGATTCAACCTCTCACCACGCATATGTATTATTATTTTGAAGACAATTTTTTTATTAGACAGATTACTTGTCCAGGTTCCTCCAACTTTCGTAAGACTAGACTGACTCCTTTCCCCTGCTAATTGCTTCACAAATAAAAAAACACTCTGGAACTTCCTATGAAAACACCAATTCGGGTGACATCTAAACGAGGTATAAAAGGGATCTTATCAAACTTTTCCTTGATTGTCTTGATCGGAGGTTACATATTATTTCAAGTAGACAATATTATCGCGTAGGTTGGGAGAACCTAGTCTCCCTCGACTAGATTTATATTATCTTCCCACTGATTCCTTGGTTTCTTCTCCTTGGAGCAAACAAATATACTGCCATATATTTTTCTTAATGAATTTCTAACTCTAGTTGAAAATTTAATATTTAAAATAATATTCTAAAAACATTCACAAATCCAAGTTCTATATAAACTTGCGCATGCAGGACGTCTTCAGAACAAGTAAAAAATAATTGTGATGACACACACACAATAACAACAACGTAGAATCTATCTATCAATCTAAGATCTAAGATCTATATCTACTTAAAGAACTCTCTCTAAAAAATTGAATGATGATAGGTCCGGGTCGAGTATACCAGAGAGGAAAATAAATAGTCCGATTTTAAGTGGTTTGAAGAACGTAAAAAGACTCACAGAGGGAAAATGAAAATAATCTAGCAATCTAAAAAAAGAGTCAGATTTGAAAATGATATGAAAAATGGTTAAAGCTGTGCTTTATCTTCAAGAGTCCATAATAATAATAATAATAATAATAAATTACATAAGAAATCAATAATAAAGCCTAATCAAATAATAATTTAAAGAAATTATGTGTAATTATATTCTATTATAATTTATATAAATTAAAGAATATTAAAGAAAGTTATAATCATAATAATAGTCTATTTAATCTATTTATTATTAAGTTATTAAGTTACTGAATCTAATCAGAAATTACTCTCATTGAGTTAAGAAGAATTAACAATTGGTCCATGTGTGCTGAATATTTGAGTTGACGTTAATGTAATGATGATCAAGATGATGATGATGATAATGCTCGTGTTGATATTGCCTTTAGTTATATTATCAAAGCCCTTGATGGACTGATTAGTGGGGTCCTTGGGGGGAGAGGGGATTGTCTTTGCTGTCCAGTTTGAGTTTAGCCTCCGTTGCGAGAGGCTCAAGTGGATGATAACCAGCGAGAGAACAACGCAACACAACATAACGCAACGCAACCAACCAACCAGACAGGCAGATTATCGGTGTTAGTTTAGACATCAAGGTCAGTGACAACAACTCAACCCACATTTATTAAGTGTGTAGGTGTGTTAACAATTCTATTAACATTACAACCATTTTCAAGTAATATGATAGTACTATATCATATAAAAAAATCTGGAGTGCCTCCACTCGACTATCTCGCAATTTGAATTGGATTAATTAACATATATTCTATTTAAATTAAATTTAATAAAAATTAAATTATAAATTAAAATTAATCAATAATATTTATTAAACCAACGGGTGTTAGGCTCTTTATTGATGACACCACGTCACGTGCTGGTGCGTGATTGCCAGTCAACGGGTTAAAAAATTAATTCTGGTACTTTCAGCGATTCAATCAAGCTGAAATTCTATATATAGTAGTTTTATACAATTTTTAATCATGTGAAAAAAACATATATCTTTATTTTTACGGTCAGTTTAGAGGAAAAAAATGAAAAAGTGATAGTTAATGATCCTCTTCCGAAAGAGAAAATAGAAAACTACAAATTTTGAATAATGCCCGTGTACCAAATTTCATTGTTCTAGCTCAAACCGTTTTTGCGTAATCTTGTCTACATATACACATACACACACACAGAGACATTTTCCTCAACCTTGGTGAAAATGACTCAGGGACCTTCAAAACGTATAAAAACATCAAAATCTCGACATTGAAAATTTTCGTGATCGCAATACTATCTAGCGAGATAGTAAAAATAAATAAATATTTTCATTCAAGTAAAAATGTGAGAAAGGGGAAAATATAATATAACAATGTTTCAATAGAAGATCAGGAAACTAAAATCACTTTTTAAAATTTAATTCTAAGTTAAGGTATATATAAATATATATATTATATATACGATTAATGTAAAACATTATTTATAAAAATATAATTTATAGATAAGTATATAAAATTCAGTGAATTACATCATCAAATTACCACAATTTCTGTTTTCACAGTATTCTCCTTTACATTTCCATTTTCCTTATACAAATAAGGAACACTAATTTACCCAAAATATGCAAATATAATAGTTTGTAATATTCCAAGTAGATTTTTATTAAAAAGTATTTAAAAAAAAGAGAGATGTTTAAATTAAAATTACATTGTAAATTAATTATAAATTTAACAAAAATTTCCATCAATTTTATAGGATATTCTTGTTTTATATTAAGAAAATATTGCGAGAAGCCAGTTCATGTTTTAAGTTGTCATTTTATCTTGTATAATTAAATCTTTAATAAGCAAACATAACAAGAAAAGAAAGTCTACTTCTTTTAAAATAAAATCAAAAACACAGAAAACCCAGGGATATTAATTCTTTACAAAAATAGATAATTGTTTTCTCATTCTAATAAAAAATAACAAGTTTTCAAATATAATTCAATTTAACTTTTACTAAGAAGCCAAAAGCTTTTTTTTAATTTTTAACTATTATTTAGATTCTTCCAAAATAAATTTATATTACATCAATCAATAATTATTTGATGCTTTTTTATCTGACTCCTTTTTTGCTTCATTGCTTTTTAAAAAAATAATAAAAATTATAAACGAAATCAATTGAATAAATATTTGATTTTCATTTAAAAATTCTTTTTTTTTTATTAAGAAAAAATATCATTCGGTCTTCACAAGTATTCAAACCTCCTTTTTTTATCATCTAGATTCTCTCTTTCTCTTTATTATTTCATTTTCTTTACTTTTCTTACTATTCTATTTCTATCACAGTCAGTTATTTTTTTTAATATGCATATTATCAATTTCGATAATATAAATAAAAATAAAAAATACATTCAATTTTATTAACAAGAAAATTCCTATTTAAGAAAATTTTATTTTATTCTTAATACTCGTAATAAATTCCATAAATATACTTAAATAAAATTGTTTTTCAATAAAATTCAAACTTCTATGCAATTCCAAATATTATAGGTTTTTACATGAAAGCGTGTACTAATTAATCTATTTTTTGACATCATCGTCAATATAAAGATATTTAATTTATTAGGTTATATTTCTCATAAATGTATTTATTAAAGCTTTTGTGGTTATTTTGATAATTATTAAGATAATTTTTATTAAAAGACCACATTATTTGTATAAAATTATTTATTAAATTAAAATAATTGTACAACGTTTCAACTGCTTATTCTGCAGTCGTTTTCAAGTAACCGTACGCTTGCTCCAATTCAAGCGGACTGATGCATGTTGGGACACGTCACCTCTTATATAGGCAGTGATATTGGCGCCAATTTACTTGAAAACGACTGCAGAATAAGCAGTTGAAACGTTGTACAATTATTTTAATTTAATAAATAATTTTATACAAATAATGTGGTCTTTTAATAAAAATTCTCTTAATAATTATATTTAATTTATTCTTCAATGGGTTTTTGTTTTCTCTTTAGAAAGAATTCCATGACTGGATATCAACAGTAACACAACTATTTAGATATTTTTTTCAATTCCTTCTGTAATTTTGATCCAACAACTAAATTATCGATAGTTGTACACCCTCTGTGTAATAAAAATAGTGTTTGGGTGCAGAAAACCATGCGTTTATGGATTCTGTTTCTTTTCTTAAGCGATACGAGAAGGAACCTTATGATTTATAAGCCAAATTGTCACAGTCGTTGAAACATGAGAGTCAAATCATGATGATAAGAGGCATGCCATTAATGATGTTGACAAAGAAGCCTGTTACTGTAAATAAACAATCAAACGAATTCTTTCAGGAGATCGAAGTAAAATACGATATATTACTTAATATTAATGGGAAATATGTCAAAGTGCAATTGTTGTGAATTTTATTGGTATTTTAAAATGGTGCTTAATTTAAAGATATACCAAGTAATATAGAATTGTAATAAACACAAAGAAAATTAAGCTGAGAAAATATTTAAATTGGAAAAAAATTGATGGAAAGTTTATGGAAAACTAATTGGTAAAACGACAAATGAGTAATGTAGGCGTAAAATGCGGTGGGATTTAATATCAATCAATCAATTATAATATAAAATCATATTTCAATTAAGTGAAAATAGGAAATGTATGTATGTAGATAAGAATTGAGATGTTTGGAGAAAAAGATGAGAAGTGATCCAAATTTTTTAAAGTTATTTAATGCTATAGGCATAAAAAAGAAAAATGAAAAATATTGCAAATATATTATTTTTTTCTATGTGAACTTTTAACATATCGCTATTTTTCCAATGACGTTACATCAAGTCATAAATAAAGAGTAATCTTTTGTGTTTTTGAGTGAGAAAGAGAAAGAGAGGATAGTAACAAATAGTTCCATATCGTTCCCTCACTAGTTTATTGGAATTTTTACTTTTAAATAAAAACAAACATATTCAATCAGAAAATTGAGTTGAGATTTTAAGAAAAATTGTTTATTATGTTATAATGAAATGAAAATAAATTTTTTAATTAATGCCTACACATCAAAAATGAAAATTTACTCGGCTATAACATTTTCGACCTTAAAACCTTAGAAAATATTGAAATGTTTTAGTTTTTATCTTATCTTGATGTTCAATTTTAAGAATAAATTTTTTATCAGATAATTATAATTTATAGTTCAATAATAATAGGGATTATTTTTATTAAAATCCTAAATCTCAAAAAATTATTTTGACAAAATTAATTTATTTCATTTTTTTTTAAATTTTAATTTCATTAAGTATTTTAATACTATTAGCAAGTTTAAAAATGAGAATATATTTTTATCATGTTAATTAAGTATTTAATTAATTGCTAGAAATAATATTAATAATTGGTAGATTACCTTATCGAGATGGCTCTTCATTGATGACTCAATTTCTCTTGCGAGGGTATTATCTAATTGCATTCATCTCCGACATCTGTAAATAAAAACTGTTTTATTACAATATTTCTGTTTTTAATTTAAAGAATAGTTATTTTCTAAAGTTAAATCTAAATTTAATACCATGTAATAGGATTCTCATTATTAAAAAAAAAATATAGTTATCAGTCCATTTGTTGGATACATAACCTCAATGTATATCCTCTTTATTGAAATAAACATATTTAACCAACTCAAACAAACACTGTTTTTTCGTTTTAAATAAGCGGTCATAATTGATGTCTCTTTAAAATAATTACTTATTAATAAAAAAAAAAGTTTGTGTTAAAATGATAAATTAGAGTTCATTATTTATTTTAGATACCTATAATTTATAAAATATCTAAATTTTTTTTATTTTTCCTTTATATATAAAGTGAGCTTATATGATAACAAATTTTAAACAAAACTTTATTCGATCGTTTTTATTAAAATCTAAGTTAAAAATTTCAATTGACTATTTTTTATTTCTACTTTAAATTGAAATAAAATTTAAGAAAAAAAATTAATTAATATATAAATAAATATCTAATATAAGTATAATAATATGAAAAGATAAAATATTTTCACACTTCTTAATAAAAATCTTTTCTAAAACGTTCCTCTCGTTTATTATTACTTTTAATTTCGCTGATTTGCGTTGACAAAAGGAGACATTTAATCCACACTAATCGTTCAATTAATCGCCGTATGGCCATGAGATGAGTTTCTTCTATGACATGCAAAAAGAGAATTATCATTATGATTTTAAACTATCGAATTAATTCAAAAATTACTAGTAAATTTTAATAAAATAGTAGTAGGATTGTTTATGTTTAACAGTGTATGAATGAATTCTTGACATCATCACAATTCATTAGGTCATTTAACAATTAAACTAATATTTTTTTTTTCCTTTTATAATATATATCTACCTATCTTTTATTTAAATTATTTTTAAAAAGATAAGTATAGGTATATTAAATAAATAAAAAATGATAATTAGTGAAATCTCCTATGGTATTTACATTATATTATTATTTTATTATTGTTACTTAATACATAGTAAGTTTCTTCCTCAAATTATGATTTCTAATTGTGGTTTACATATGAAGATTTAGGCCAGAATATATTAATAACATTATACTATATGTTAATAAAATATACCATAATGGATTTCTTTAAAAATAATACAACGATATAATTCATACTATATCTTGCATATAAAAATTCTATAAATATCTATATTCAATATAATGTAATAATTATTTTAAATATTTAGAGGTTTATTAATATATAATTAATTTTTAAATGAAATATAAATCCTTTTTATTTCTCTCTCTCCCCAATGAATGGCGTATACTAGTTAAATCTTTGTCCACAAGAGGGCAGATCAATGCTCTTGAAAATAATTGTATATTAATGTGTACTTTTATTGATTATTTCCCATTCCCTCTCCCTTATTTAATATGTTATACTATTTACTAAGTAACTAAGTAAGTAAGTAAGTATTTACTATATTTTATAATTCATATATATAAAAGTTTTTGTCTGCACATTGTTCAGAATTTTATTCACGTTTTTGTAAGATCCAAAATCCTGTAAAAAAATTATAAGTCAATATATAGACTCAAAATATAAAGTTCAATGATTTAATATAATTTAAAAATTTTTAATATATTTTAAAATAAAATGAAAAAAAATTATATGTTAGAATAATTATAAGTAGTAATATTTTCCTTAATGCTGTAAGAAAATCTGTTTATTAGGTTCATCGAGATCTATAATTCAAAAATTCAAGAAAATAAAAAATTGAACATTGTCTCAAAATATTTTTAACTTGAAAATAGAACTTATTTTTTTAGGCTTTTTTAAAATAATATTTTATTGATATATTTATTTTCTATTAGAAATTAAAAATTTATATATAAGTTATATATAGTATATTAATATAGAAGCTCAGAAAAAATTAACTGATTAATACATTATACAAAAACCACAATCGAGAAAGATCTTGGTCCTGCGCAGTAGTGGAATTGGAAGGGAATACACTATGAAATGCTCCCAACGGGCCAATCACTCAATTCAAACCTGTCAACAGCTGATCAAATTGGAGCAGGCAATCAACTAGAAACAACCATAATTATCTTTAGAAAGAGTGTTGAGTTTCATTAAGTCAATGTATTGCCGGGCCCATTTTTAATGATGTGCCAGAAACACTGAGAACTTGAATAGGAGGTTATTTCGCACCCGCCATATAGTCCAAGCCTGGTTCCAAGCAATTATCATCTTTTCTTACAAAATTTTCTTGATAGTAAAAAAATGGCTCCAATAGAAAAAGACTTCTTTACTCGCGGAACGCGGAATTATGAAATTACCTTCAAAATGGACAAAAATTACAGATAAAATGGCGCATTGATCTATTATAAATCAAATAAATAACCTTCATTCAAAACACTCAGAACTTTGTACTTCACCTTCACTGTTCTTATTAATAATGTAAATTAAAAATTGAGCAAAAATATAATTCTAATATACATCATATTTACATCTCCATTTATCGTATACTTATAATGTGAAAATTACATTATATGTAAATTACTCAAATCAACTGTGTCGTAACTTTGAGTAATAGATAATAAATAATATATAATAAAACAAAATATGTATTTATAATTTGAAAGTCAAAATTAATCTTATTATCTTTATGGCAGTTTGTTAAAACCAAATTTAAATGAAAAGATTTATTTTTAAGAAAATAACGAAGATACTTATTCATTTTCAATCTCACTAACTAAAATGAATAAATTAATTATTAATATTTTTTTAGATTTAAATTGAAAATTTAAATAAGATTTTAAAAAGTGTAAAAGGATTTCAATTCAAAAAATATAAGTGAAGTGGGGTAAGTGCGTTTACTGAGTAAGTGCGTAAACGATTGTTTTTCTCTCAACATGATGTATGGAAAATTTTTAATTATATATTATATATATATAATTATATTATTTACTTTATATCAGTATGAACCATTTCACATAGATGTATCACCTTTTTAGAGTGCGTTTCACGTCTAATATATCAACTGAATAAATTAACACGTGTAACTTTGTGACTTGCAATAACAAATCTCAGTGCTATAATAAATTTTGTGTTTTGGGGTTTTGATAAATAGACAATATATTGATTATATTCTATATAGAATATATTTTTATCTCTGCATTTTTAAATTTATGAGTAAAAACACTGTTTTTATCTCACGCTTTATACATATCCTATCATGTGGCAACTCCATACTATCATGTGGGGGAAATGCGCTGTAGTTTGCTTGTCTCCTATCGAAATGCATTTCTCAATAAAGACTAAATATTAATTATTTTATTTAAGGTGAATAAATTTTTCTGATTTCTCTGGAATGTAGTACAATCTGAAGATCTACTGAGTTCTATTCAAAGCAATGCGTAGAAATGTTTAAACAAAAAAAAATAAAGTTGGATGTGTAGAAGAAGTAAAAATGGCAGAAGATGTAAAGTTTAGGATGATAAAGGAAAAAAATACTGATAAGAAAGGAAAAGGTAAAATTTCAAAAAAACAAATCAGTCTTGAAGAATCTAATGACAGTTTATGCTGTATCTGTAAATACGAATTTCAGTATTATACTCAAAATAACGATTGAAACAAATGCATATCATGTAAGAGTTGGGTGTGGGGTATATGCAATAAGGGATCAAGAAAAAACAGTACGAATGTGAAGAATATGAAGTCGATTAATATAAGTTTCAAATATAAATGATTTCATTATTTACTTTATGTTTTATATTAAAATTCTAATCTTTATTTTTTTCTAATTTTATTTTTCTAATGTTTCGTAATCACACAAATTTAAAAGTAAACAACATATTTTAGTTCTGTAAAAAGCAGTATATTGTAAAAATGTGTGAAATTCTCCTGCTGTACGTAATTCATCATATAAAGATTCAATTCGTTCGTAATATGCGTGTACGTTCTTGCCCCCTTTTCACGGAAAGTGCGGACTACTTGCCTTTTGTTACAATTTGTTATAATAAACATATTTTTGAATATAATTGTATATTTCTATCAATACAAATTAGTTATTAGAAACATAACAATTCAATAATACTAAAATAAGATTATTATTTGTAAAATAAATAAACTTTTTATAGTTTAAAGCAGGGGTCGGCAACCTGCGGCCCGCGGGCCGCATGCGGCCCTTTTCGACTTTTTGTGCGGCCCGCCAAAGCATTAATATAATTTTGAAAAAATCAACAGAGTGTGAGCGTGAACGTGCCGAAATGTGACCGGTGGCAATAATGTATACCAGAGATGGGCATTAAGTCGATCGCGATCGACTGGTGGACCACCGAGTCATTTTAAAGTGATCGCCTTTACTCATTGCCTTTTTTACTTAAACTACTCCTTAGCATATAAAAAATTCCATTACTCGGGGAAGAAATAACCAAAAATATAAACGAATTGTTTTCTATAACTATTGAGGAAGATGAAGTTCTTCTTCAAAATGACATAATTTTAAAAGCACATAATTCAGATCCTACAAATATTTTTTGGAATTTAATGGACGAAGTTAAGTATCCTAATTTAAAAGGTCTCGCATTAAATTTAACATCGTTCTTTGGCTCTACCTACCTATGTGAATCTGCATTTTCTACGATGAATATAATTAAATCAAAATATCGCTCCCGTCTTACAGACAATCACCTCGAATGCAGTACAAGACTGGCAGTTAGTAATTATACACCAAGATTTACTAAATTAGCAGAGGATATGCAGTGTAAATCTTCTAATGCGGACAATTTCACATGACTTTATCTTAAATAATAATTCGAATCAATATTTCTTATGAACTTGATATTTTTATTCTTTTATAATCTTTAAATTTTGTTTGAAAATATATACCTAAGTTCCTTTCTTATTCTATTTTTTTAGTTACCTATGTACATTTATACCATTGTTTATTATTATTATTTTAATAAATATCTGGTGGACCGACTTATTGTAAAAAAATTAGACCGCATCCTAAAAAAGTTTGCCCATCCCTGATGTATACGAACAGAAGTACAAATTTACAAAACTTGTTGAGGATCTCAGGATCCCAAACACAATCGGACGTAAATGGATTATCCAACAATATTCAAGAACAAACATCGCATTGAACCTTAATGAATGAATAAAATGAAAGATATTTTTTATTCACATAATAATGTATTTTTGTAATTGAAATTGTATTTTCTTTTTTCCTGTTACAAACTGTATTATTTTTGTTTTCTAACATTCTTGTTTTTTTATTATAATATTTATTTCATTATTATATTATTTAATTATATTTATAAGTATGTAATTGGAATCGTATGTTTTTTTTTAAGAATTGTAAAATGTTGTCAATAAAAAGTACTTTTTTCTATAATCTTTTAAAAATATTTAGACTTGTATATGATATATAAGCACTATGTAAGTTACATTTGTATGTGCGGCCCGCATAAAAAAAATTATTTTGAAAATGGCCCGCCATCCGAAAAAGGTTGCCGACCCCTGGTTTAAAGTAAACTTTGCAAAAACTGGTTTGCACTTACCCCACTTCACCTTTTGTGATTAAAGAATAAAGTAAAAATTAAAAATTTCACATTAAAGGTCGGGAAATATTTTTTAATGACTAATGAATATTGAACCGATTCATTTTCGTTTGGATCTTCCTTTCCCTAACTGGTCAATTGTTTTAAAATCATTTGATGGAAGTCGATTAAGGATTCTATATGCTCCTATTACTTGTATAGTAAGAGGTCCTTGGAGTAGTACCTTGTGTGAGTTGTTCAATATAGTTCGGTAACTATTCTTCCTCCTAACAATTGTTAAATTTTTAAATTTTGACTTAAAAATGAAAATAAACGTTTTAAATTTATATTCAATATATGTTAATTAATTAATTTAATTTCTGATGAATTGGTCCTTAATAACAAAATTCCAGTGGAGAAATGGGAGAGTTTCTTCCGTAACCTCTATTCAAACAATATTTACTCTAATGCCGAACCTATAGATTTTAACATAAACGACGTACCCTTATCCAAGGAAGAGATAACAAATGAAGTTAAAAATCTAAAAAATAGAAAATCCCCAGGCCCTGACGATATTTCAAATGAGATGTTGAAGTATGGTGGGAACATGCTAGCCTTGAAACTTACTCAATTGTTCCAGAACATCTTGGAGCAATGCAAAATCCCTGAGTCCTGGAAAGAAAGCACGATAATACCGATATTTAAAAAAGGAAGCAAAGACGACCTTAACAACTATCGTGGCATAACACTACTAAATAGTACCTTAAAATTATTTACTAAAATCATTCTAAATAAACTGCTCAACTACATTAAGCAGAGAGAGGAACAGCAAGGGTTTAGAAAGAATCGCTCAACAACGGACGCCATATTCATTATACGACAATTAGTTGAAAAGTCAATCGAATTCAACAACCCGGCATTCCTTTGCTTCATAGACCTTAAAAAAGCTTTCGACCGGGTAAGGCTAGAAGATATAGTGGATTGTCTAAGAGAGAGAGAAGTTCCTGAAAAGTTAGTTAGGATGATAATAGAGGTGAACACTAACACTACAGCTAAGATAAAAGTGAATAACCAAATATCGGAACTCATTCCACTATCAAGTGGGATAAGACAGGGCGACTCCTTAAGCCCTATGCTTTTTAATCTTATTATGGACAAAATAATAGCATACCTGTCACCGGAACTTGGCTATAAAATGGGAAATAAACTTGTGCACACCGTGTGTTACGCTGATGACGTGGTTTTAATAGCAAACAGCGAAAGAAATTTACAAACTCTCCTATCACAATTCGATCTAATCGCGAAAAAATTAAATATGGAAATATCTCTGGAAAAATCGAAATGCCTTGTGATATCTAAGCAACAGCTCCAATGCGATGTTAAAATAAAAAATGTCTCATTGGAACAAGTCCAAAAATTCAATTACTTGGGTGCAGAGATATCGTCCGATGGAGACCTAGCGCATGAGGTTAGAACTCAAGTAACAAAAGGAGCACGAATATCTGGCTGCCTGTATGGACTGGTATGGAAAAACAAATATATGTCAACAGAGAGCAAAGTAAAAATTTACAAGACCTGCGTTCGCCCAGTGTTGACATATGCAGCAGAAACCAGGGCATCAACAACTGCAACACAACAGCTTCTCAGAACAACGGAGATGAAAGTAATAAGGACGATACACGGAAAAACCTTAAGAGATAAAACCCGTAGCGAAACCCTTAGGGAACTAAGTGGAATACAAGAAATAAATGAATGGATCGAAGTGAGAAAGAGAGGATGGAGTGAGCATGTGGAAAGAATGATGGATGATCGCCTTGCAAAAATAGTAAAAGAAAATCGGCCCCATGGAACACGTAGTAGAGGTCGACCAAAGAAAAGGTGGAAAGACCGATAAGAATGCCTTCTCTTGGAAACAAACAGGCTGGAAGCCTAAAAGGAAGAAGAAGAAGAAGAAGAAGAATTAATTTAATTGTAAATTTAATTTTTAATTAATTAATTAATCCAATTCAATTATACTTAATTCATTATTTTAATAAATTTAATTTAAATATAATATATGTTAATTAATTCAATTCAAATTCAGATAGTCGAGTGGAGACACTCCAGATTTTTTAAAATTCAAGACAAATAAATAAATACTTTTTTCAATTATTAGTAAACATATTTCAATAATTCTCTCTCTCAAAAAAAAAACAAAATTAAAAAAAAAAATTATTAAAAAACATACAAATTTCATAAATTAATTTTATTAAACAATTTAAATGAAGCATTAAAATCACTAAACTGATAATAATCAAATTATTTAGAAAGAAACTATTCCATTTATTTAAAAATAAACAATACTACTATATATATAAAATGAAATAAAAATTCGATGATAACTAGAATAAATATTCCAGTATACCAGTTTTTTACCTTTCTAAGAAGTAGAGGAGTTAATTGTCTAATGTCAAATCAAATCTTGTAATTATATAATTGATTTTATTTATTACAGGGGGATTTGTCTGTTCAAATCATTCAAGTCATTTTGTCAAATAGACATGATAATTGACAGACAGGCACACTTGGTTGAATGAGAGTGAGAGAGAGGGAAAAGAGAGAGGTAAAGGCGGCTGATAGGGAGAGCAAAGATAATGAGATGATATTACAAATTTCGGTTTATATGTAGATTTATGTATAAAAAAACGCTCTCTCACTCAAATTTTTTTTTATATTAAATAAAAATATTAAAAAATTTGAAATAAATATTAATTGAATAATATTATAATAAAATTATTATATTTCTATTGGTACTTAATTAATTAATCATTTTCCCTTATTTATATTTTCTTATAAATATTATTTTGACACTTATTAATTATAAATGTCAAAATAAATTATATAAAAAATAAATAATTAAAAAAAAGATTAAGTTATAGTGTTGTATTTATAAATGCACTAAAAACTAGAAAATAATTTTTCTCTTAGCCTCAATAAGTATATTCTTCTTCATGATGGGGTTGTACAATGGTCCGCCTACTTAGCACTTCAACAACAATGGTCTAGATGTCTAGGTACTTTGAATAAGGAGCCTAATTAAAATGAATTAGTTAATTAATTTTCTAGGGATCTCTCAAATAAAACGCTTGCATTTAAATTAAAAATGGTGACAAAATTAAATTACAATAAACGGCAAGCATTTTATTTGAGAGATCCCTAGAAAATTAATTAACTAATTCATTTTAATTAGGCTCCTTATTCAAAGTACCTAGACATCTAGACCATTGTTGTTGAAGTGCTAAGTAGGCGGACCATTGTACAACCCCATCATGAAGAAGAATATACTTATTGAGGCTAAGAGAAAAATTATTTTCTAGTTTTTAGTGTATTTATAAATAAAAAACTGTAACTTAATTTTTTTTTTAATTATTTATTTTATTTTTAATTTTTTAGTAAATAAATTTTTAAGGTTTTAAGTTTAATTTGAATATACTTTGAGATTATAAATGTTATTTAATGATGGGTTAAAAATTATTAATTAAATTATTAATTAATTAATTAATTAAGAAAATGAAAACTTTATTTCATATTCATGTTTTCTCATCCAAATCTGAAAAGTGTGCAAAGTTTTAGTTCGATTGGTCAATTGCAACTGTGTTAAAATTTGATTAGATTTGTTAGATTTGAACCATACAGACACAACCAAGCAAGTTTAATAAATCACTATAAAAACAATTATAATTTGATATTTATTTAAAATATCATAATTATGGATGTTGAGTTCATTTTAAAATTCTTTTAAATCACATTATAAGTAATGATAATATAATTATATTCATTCGTTTGTATCTATTAATTCTTTTTTTATATTCCAATCTCTTAGTGAAAAATATAACATATTCAAAATGAAATTAAGATCTACTTTAAGTAAGAAATATATACGATTATAGTAAACAAAATATAAATTATAATACATAAAAAAAATGAATGAATGAATCAATGCATTTTTAAGAGAAAGCAAGATTAGATAGGGTGCTGAAGGATCGGGTCAATCCTTATCAACTAAACATTTTTTCAATTATTTTTAAATTTATACTCAATATTTTATATTTTAATTTTCAAAGTATTTATTTACTTATTTATTTTGTTAATTAACTGGTGAGAATGGTGAGATTATGATGAGAAGAGAGAGGAATGAGGAGATGATTAGAAGGGAAGGGAGTGAGTGAGAAAGGATAAGATATTGTTGGGTCGTTATTTGTTATTGATAAGAAATTGTTGTGTGTGTGCCATGCAGTGATCAACATGGAGATGAATTATTCGGCCGGTAGAGAGGCATCTCTGCTCATTCCCAGCTGAGAGTCCGGTAGGAGCACATCCAAGTCCCCTGGACCATGGCACAAGAGAAGACATTGCCGATCAAAGAGAAACCAGTCCAGAATGGACAAACGGTAAATTAATAACAAACTTGTAATGTTTAAGTTTAATATAAAAATTTATTATTAAAACTTTAATTTAATTTTTAAATAAATAATTTTTTTATCTAAGGCACTCGTTAACTCGATACCCGCTGGACTAAAGATATAGTTAAAGATGTACATAGTTATATATTTTTTTGATGTATATGTATTCTTTATGCAATAAGTTTGTAAACGAGGTGATATCATGAAATATTGGTCAATTATTTAATACTATTTTATAGAAAAAATTTAATAAGTTATTGATTATCATTTCATCAATGTATCTACTGATATCTTTGGATTTAATTAGATATATAGAAAAAGTTGTAATACAAAACTGAGAAAAAATAATATTTTGGAAACTGTATACAACTTTACAATGCAAATGGGTACTTAAATATTAATTTTTGAATTTTAAAAAATAATTTTCCATCATGGTTTAATCAAATATTATTTTATTTTGTTTTTTAATTTAAGAAAGATTTTCATCATGAACATATCATAATAATGATAACTCAAGATTATTAAATTTTTTTTTATTTTCAACGTGAATAGAACTCTTAGGTAGTATGCTGCAGAGTTTCATACACGTGCTTTTAGTAGTTTGTGTAGAACGAATGCAAATTTACAAGATTTTACTTTTTATGAAAAATGAATAAAATTGAAGTGCGTGTTGTGATTCGTTTGAGCCCATCTCAAGAATGTTTACATATTTAACAAAATTTCGTTAAGTTTATAAAACTAATTGAGAGTGAAACATCAATATACTTTATTATAACAATCCCTTTATTTTTTTAATTTTTCACAAAACGTAAAAATTTTTTCACAAAACGTAAAAACTTTTACTTGTTCTACACAAATAAACAACTACGTCTTTGAAAGTTACTGCACACTCGCTAAGAAAAATAAAAATCTCGTTTTAACCTTATTTTTTTTAAATCTTCCGTATATAAATTATTTATATTTATTATATATATAATTTAAATTCTAAAAAAATCTATAAATTTATTTTCAAAAATGAAATCCTAGTAAAAATATACAAATATCTTTCAATTCAAGACAAAGAAACTTTACTTTTACTTAATTTTTAAAAATGTTCATTGAAAAAATGTCAACAGTTTAATAATTTAGATATATATCTATAATCGCGAACATATTAATATTATGATAATACATTTTAAATGGCTTACATATCCATCATTATTGTTGTTTTAATAAGAGTCCCCCTCCCCCTCTCCAGACTTTAAGGACCTGAGTTTGAGCTGGTAAAGCGGATTTAATGAATTTGAAATATATATCTAAACATAATTTATTTTTATATTATAAAATAACTTAATAGAGAAAAAAATTCTTCAATTTCTTAAATAGATAAATCCAACCAAAAGACCCCTCAGCACATGTCAAATTATCAATAAATAATATTAAATTCGATTAAAATATCTCCCATACCACAAAGTATAAATTAAATTTGTATATTTTATCATATAAGCTTTATTTATCCTCAATAAACGAGCAAAGCTAATTATGGGCAAAGTTAAAAGTTCATACAACAATAATTTTTATTAGAGTTATTCCATTTAGTTTAAATTTCAGCTATTTTGTTAGATATTTTTGAAGGAAATTTTATAATTCTGTGATTGAAATAATCTATTAAGTATAGTGAAAAGCGCTTGAAACTTTTTAATTAACCTATTGTTACCTCAAAATATAATTGTAAGAACTCACGAAACTAAATTCGTTGTTAATTATATTATAGTAATTAGAATTTATTTAGTATTTTTTAATATATAATGAAATTATATATTATATCAAATTATAATTATTCTAGATTATAGAGTAAAATAATGAATTAAGAATAATTTTTATTACTAATTAAAATAAAAAATTAGTAATAATATTTTATAGAATAATTATATAATGTAATAAAATGAAATTTTCAAAATATAATTCATCGTTTTATCATTATTATAATATTATAATATTATTTATGTGTAGGTTAAAAAAATGAAATTCATTGTTTTACTATTGTATTTATATACATAATACTCTTTAATCAGTTGTAAATTATATTTAAAAAAAATTATAAATAAGATATTAAAAAAATAAATAGAACTCAATTTTTATAATGGAGTAATTAATTATTACTATTTTATTTTTCTATATATTATATATTTTAGATAATTTCTATTTGATTTGATTTATCAATTATGATGCTTTATATGCTTTATTATAGATGATGATTAAATTGCCATTTTAACCTCAATTTTAAATTCCTTTGTTCTAACTCTATAATTCATATAATTATTAGAATATCTTTTATATTTGTTCTTAGCGGCTCACCTCCTCAACCTTGTATCTTTTAGTTACCCTCTCTATCTATGGTCATTAAAATTTTAAAAATAAAAAAAAAACTTATATAATTGAAAACAAGAGAATTAGAAAATTTGCAGATATTAATCACAAAAGATGTTTTTAGGCAATTTTTATTCTAAGAGAAATATATGGACAAACATGAAAAATATATCTGTAAATTTTTTGAAGGTTGGTGAAAAGATATAATTATTTGACTCGTTATTGATTTCGCCTTTCATATCCGCAACACATCAATCCAAAGTAACATTTAAAAATTCAATTCATCGAATGATTTTGTATTTTATTTATTATAATTTTTTTTATATTAGAATTGAAAAAAATCATTGAATAATATAAATCATTAATTAATTAAATAAGTTATAAAAGAATTAATCTTATAAATAAAAATTCATTTTTATTTATATTAAATAAGTTAAAAGAATTAATTTAAAATAAAAATGAATTTTTATTTATATTAAAAGAATGAAAATTGTGAAAGGAGAATTAACGAAAAAAGATTTGTATTACTATGAAGAACATCTTTAAGATGTTTTTAGAACAAGAACTATACATGTTAAAAGAACATATATACATACAGAATATAGAAGTAAGAGGGATTCATAGATTGATAAAGAAATTAGTAGATTTTAAAAGAAATAAAATTGAGAAGAGAGCATATACTTGATTTACCTAATAATATTATGCTTTTATTAATTGAATTATTATTATTATTATTTTCAAATGATTATTTATTGGTTTTTTAAGTTATTTAGGCACTCTACACGATTCCTAACTAATAGAATTCAAATGTAAATATAAACATATATTACATTGATAATAAGAGGGCGTATATGTTTTTTTTTTTGTTAAAAAAAGTTCAAAGGGCTTTTAAATAGATAAACTATAAATAAATATATTATCATTGTATGATATTCTATATGTTTATTAAATACGAGAATATATGTATGTGTAGTTCATATAAATTATAAATAAATAAAAATAATTATATGAAAAAAATTGGGAAATTTTTTTTCATAATTATAATACTAATAAAAAAGAAATAGTTATTTAAAAAATAAATTGTTTTTTTTATATAAGGTGGATGATTTAATAAATAATTTTCCAATTACGGATGATACACGATGTGGTTTCCTATGCATCTCATCACCATTTTTACAACGTATGGCCAACAAGAAAATGTATGTGTTTTTATACGGCATCGTTGGTTTAGTGTTTTCAGCCAGTCACGCATATTTCAATGGAATTATTACAACAATTGAGAAAAGATACAGGATACCAAGTCGAACAACAGGTAAATCTTTCATATATATATATATATATATATTTAGGAAATTTAAATACAATCTAGATAAGGAGTTTTCAAATTTTTTGAAGTTGGTATCACAGAAACATCCATCAAAAAGTTTAGGTATTACTAAAATAATTTCATTACTAAAAGTAACAAGTAGCTTTAGGTACTACAGTCAGGTTTTAAGGTAGCATTAGTGATATATGTACCATGGCTCTTTATTTTCTTTCCAATCTTTAAAAAAACCCTAAACTTTTTGGAAGTGAAATAAATACTATATATATAAATAAATAATGTTTTTTAGTTTTATTGGATTCTCGAATAAATGTAGATTTTAGTCAACTATCCCATTTCTTGAATTTAATTATTTAATCTTAAAACTAAGTATAGTTGACAGGGTTCCATCCCTCAGCCTCTCGGTGTAGGTTTATAAATGAAAATTATTTAGTTTTAAAATTTTTTTAATCTTGTCATTTTTATATAATTTATTTAAAATATAAATAATATTTTTTGAAGTAAAATTTAAGTAAAAAGATTTATATATTAAAAAATCTGGTTTAATCACAAAAAAATATTATATTTATTTTTGTAATTTTTTTGTTTAAGTTTCTATTTTAAATATTTTATGTTAAAATACTTTTTTTTCAGGTATAATCACGGTCGGTAATGACATTGTTCAACTATTTGTAACACCAATCCTTTCCTATTACGGTAGTAAAGGCCATCGGCCCAGATGGATAGCTGCCGGTATTTATACTGTAGTCCTTTACTGTCTATTAACTGTTCTTCCACATTTAGTCTATGGACCCGGGGAAGATTCACTTGCATTAACCCATGAATATGGTGGGCACTCAATGCATCAAGCGCTTAACATGAGTGAAAGTCTTTCAGGTAAAAATAATAAGAAATTCAATAAAACAATAATAATTAATATTTACATTATCAGCTTTTAGTTATATTTATATTGACTTGATAATATATTTTCAGCTCAAAAAGAGAAAAGTAAATTATGTAATGTGGAAGGGGGTGTAACTTGTGATGAAGAGGCTGGTGCTATTGCTCCAGCTATTGTATTTTTCATTGCAAATTGTGTTTCCGGGATCGGTGGTCCACTTTACTACACACTCGGACTCTCTTATATGGATGACAATATTCAAAAGAGTAAAACGCCTAGCTTAATTAGTAAGTTATTATGTTTATATACTATTTAATATTCAATATATGCATCATAATCAAATAAATATTTATTCAATCATGAAATATTGTTAAAAATTACTTGAACTCATTTTTTTATTAAAATTGATTAATAAATAATGCCATGTTATTTATTTTATTTATTTGTAACAGTATTAAAATATTTAAACGATGGTGAGCCTTTAAATTTGAAATGAGAAAAAATTATCAATATATTATCAAAATATTAACATCTATATATATAAACTATAGCAAACAAATAAGTATTTTTAATAATATTAATTAATAAAATTCTTAATTGAACACTCTCGTCAAAGAGCTGTCTTGTCAAACTCATTGTCCCTTATAAACTAATTAATGTTTTATTTTTTTATTTTTATTTTTATTTATCTTTTTCCAATGAATTGGTCGCTTATCGCTCGATGGAAAAAGATTTACTTTCTAACTATTTTCGTTTTTTGATAATCACTCGACATAATAAGATGTCCAATATATTTTAATAAAAAAATAATAAATAATTTAAAAAATTTAAAAAAAAAACAATAATTTTAAAATCAATTAAATTTAAATTTTATTTTTATCCTTTTTTAGGTTTATCATATTTTATACGAATGTTGGGTCCTGCAATTGGTTATACACTTGCATCATTTTGTTTAAGTATTTATATATCACCAACATTGACACCATTTATAACAAAAACGGATCCACGATGGCTTGGCGCTTGGTGGCTCGGTTCGTAATTATTTTATTTTGTTTTTATTAATTAATAAAAATACAGTATTAAGTTTTAATATTTATTTATCAAATGGATTGAAAAGCAAATGGAAGGATAGAACATAGTCACCAATTCATTACTCCTTAATTATCCTTCTATTAAAACCATAATAGATCCATGTCTTTATAATTTTTTAAGTTGCCGTTCTCTGAATTGTTAAGTCTGCCTACCCCTGACCTAGGGAGACGAGAGTAGATTTAGAGTATTGGGAAAAAGAATTCTTCGCGGTATTTACGGGCCAAAGAAAGTTGAGATCACCGGGGAATGGCGGAGGCTGCATAACAAGGAATTGCAGAGCCTCTAATCATCTCCAGACATAGTTAGGCTTATAAAATCGAGAAGGCTACGATGGACAGACCACGTGGCTAGAATGGCAGAGGAATGGCAAAAAATATATTGGTAGAGAGACTGATTGGGAAACGTCCGCTTGGAAGAGCAAGGACGCGGTGGGTGGACAATGTAGGAAGGGACGTGAGAGGGAGATGAGAGAGGGTAGGGGTTAGATGGTGGTGGCTCAGGATAGGCATAGTTGAAGAAATGTGGTTGCTGCGGTGAAGAGCTTACGAGTTCCGTATTGTCACAGAGATAAATGGAGATATACTAACAAGATAATTTATATTTCTAATCTTATAGAATAGTAAATATTAAAAATAGTTTTTTTTATATGAATAAATTGTTTAAAAATTAACTAAACGATTGAAAATTTATTTTTCTAGGATGGTGTATTTTAGCCACAATGCTGATTTTGTTAGGCTCTCTCCTTGCTTTATTTCCCAAGGTCTTGCCGCGGGCTGCTGCTAGGAAAATGCTGGCTCAAGAGAGACAAATATCAAAAGAAAATGATAAAATTCAAGAATCTGAAGAAGAGCGTGCCTCAATAGCAGGTAATTAAACAACAAATATTTAAAAAAACAAAAAACATTTTAAATTACCTATTTTTTATTATATTAATAATAAATTCTTTATTTTTTTATCTCTCTTCCTTTCTGAATATCTTCTAGATTTGATAGTTACAGTTAAACGCATTTTAAGTAATCCTACTTATGTTTTCAATAATCTCGCATCTATTTTCTATATCTTTGGATACATGCCTTTTTGGATATTCTCAGCAAAATATATTGAAATCCAATATAGACAGTCGGCAAGTTTTTCATCATTAGTTACAGGTGATAAGAAATTATATAATAAATGATTATTTCATAATGAATTTCAGAAGAATGGTTGATATATGTTTATTTGTAAAACAAACTTCTATAAAAACCCACAATGAATTGAATTAATTAATTAGTATTTATATTTTTAAATTAATATTTACATTTATTGAAAAATATTATAATAAAATAAATAAAAAAAATTCCACTCGAAGAGTAGTGACACTAGGGCAAAATTAAGATGTATCATTCTACTTTGCAAAATACTACTTTTCGTGGGGAAATAAAATTAATGACGAATACTTATCTCACAGATCTCGTATATTCATATGGATTTATAACTAGTAACTAGTAATAGACAACATATAAATAATTAGAAGGAAAATGTTTAAAATTACATATTTAAATAGTTTAATAAAAGTAATTTGTATTATTAGAAAAATTTCATTAATTTATTGATTATAAAATAAAATAAAAATTCATTTATATTTTATCTTTATTTAAACAGGTACTGTGGGTTTGGGCTTCTCAGCTCTCGGGATTCTCACCTCGGGGCTTGTGATCACGAAATGGAAACCAAAAGCACGTACACTTGCTGCTTGGAATGTTTTTGTAAGTTCCGTAACAGTTGTGGGAATCATTAGTTATGTATTTCTTGGTTGTCCACATACAATTAATAAAGATTATGCATTTCAAGAATCTGGAGAGTAAGTAATCTTTTAATATATGCATATATGTATATATATATGAAATTTATAAAAAGAACAAATAATATTTTTATAAAATTTGTTTTTATTTCAGATTACAGGTAAAATATGATTGTAATTCAAATTGCAATTGTGAATATGTAAATTATGCTCCAGTATGTGCTCTTGATGGCAAATCATCGTTCATTTCTGCATGTCACGCCGGTTGCCGTAAATTTGAACTTATTAATGGCACAAAGGTTAGTTGAAAGTAAATTTTAAAAAAAATAGCAAATTATTTTTCAATTAATTTTAAATTTATTTTGTGAAATTTGGAACATAATTACTTGCAAATTTACTCATAAAATAATAAGAATTTAGATAAAATAAGATAATTTTTAAAATAAAAATTAAATAAAATAATAATATATTTATAATATGTTTGTGTTATTTATATCTGATAGTAAAGCTTAATCTTGGTTTTTGTATTAAGATGGGTGAGAAATGTGCAGATAAATATAGAGAATAAGAACAGATATAGCGAGTTTGAAAATACAATTCCTTGTTATGAAAAAAAATTAGATAAAATCAGTGATGATTGACGAATTCCTTAACGAGAATTTGTATAATTTATGATTTACAAATTTAACAAATAAATTGGGAGAAGAAAAGACCCAATAGTCAAAGGAATATAGTTACTTTTACCAAGAACTTTCTTAGTACATTAGAGACCAAAAATAAATTATGGAAATTTGGTGATACTTAGCTATATAGGTTCTGTTAATTTAAAATATAAAGAGAAGTAGGGAAAGGTTGGTTATCGAACTTTCAGGGGCTAATTATAAAATTGGATCTAATTATTATATTTATAAAAAAGTAATTTTTTGATTATTTTTCTTTGAATTTTTTGTAAGAATTAAAATAAAATAATATGTTAGAATGACTTTCTACAAAAAATATTAAATTTCATTTTTCATCCATAATTCTTATTTTTTATTATAAAGTACTGTATTATTTGTATTTTTTAGACATATCATGAATGTAGTTGTATTAATATTAATACAAATAGTAAACAATTGCATATGACAGAGCCAGATTTGTGGGGTTCCGTGGTTGCCGGTTCCTGTTTTGTTGATTGCACAAAACAATTTTATCTCTTCCTTATGGTTGTTTGTTTTTTGAAATTTATTGGCGCTTCTGGGCGAGCATCCAATTTTCTTGTCTCGGTCAGGTAAGCATTTTTTGTTTTAATTTTTGTCTAATATTTAAAAATTAAATTAAAAATATTATATATTATATGATTCCCTTTTACCTTTAGAATGATATTTCTGATCGGAGGTCGTTACTTCTTATTCAAAGTAACTCCCCAAATTTATCATGTTGACTGAGTAGATTTTATTTCAGGCCGTTGAAAGAAATTCACTTTCTGGAATTCTCAGAGTCAAATTTAAGCATTGTACCACTTTTCAGCGTGGGGGCCTTATTCAAATATACGTTCATATTTTAACTTGATTACAGTTGTTTCTTAAAATTAAAGATATATATACTTAATACTTAATAGGAGGCAGCTTGGCTGAGAGTGTTGCGTGGCAATTTTCTACACAAGAAGTCGGCGTTCGATTCCAAATAAGAATAAATTTTTCTAATAAATTCAATTTAACATCAGCTGCCTCCGGCTCTAGGAACTGTCAGTTTCTGGTTCTATACATGCGGAAGGGAATGGGAACCCACCGCATTAACATTTCCAAGAAAAATCATTATAGCTGAGCAGGTTCTAAGGCTATCCTAGTCATGATGATGGCCAAACTCCGAAGGGAGACGCCACTTTAAGAAGAAGAATACTTAATTTAAGAAAACTAGTAAATCTTAAAAAATTTAAATCCCTAACTTCTATTACATAATTATATAAATGTGGCTCTACGGAACTCGAAAGTTCTTGGCCGCAGAAACCACACTTCTACAAGTGTTCCTATTCCGAGCCACAACCCTCCAGCGGGCGTTGCCCATATTTTTCGCCATTCTTTCCTCCCCCATTCTAGCCACGTGTCCTGCCCACCGCAGCCTTCTCGATTTTATAATTCTAAATATATCTGGAGATGCATAGAGGTCATGCAATTCCTCGTTATGCAATCTCCGCCATTCCCCGGTGACCTCATCTTTCTTTGGCCCATAAATGCTTCACAGAATCCTATATTCTCAAATACTCTAAATCTACTCTCATCACCCAAGGTCATAGACCATGCCTCACACCCATATAATACAACCGGTAAAATAATTGTTTCATATATTTTAATTTTTATTTCCTTTGATAATAATTTTGACGCGATAAGCTCCTTTACGGCATGATAACAGGCGCTTCCCGATTGTAACCTCGCTTTAAACTCTTCTCGAATATTATTATCTTTCGTTATTTCTGAAGTATTTAAATTTTTCTACATTTTCAAATTCTATATCTTGTATGTTAAGATTTTGTGTGTTGATACTATTCCTCTCTGTTACTAAATACTTTGTCTTAGCAATATTTATTTCCACTTCTTTTCCTGCTTTGATTAATTTTGCTACGCTATCTTTAATTACAATTGCCGGATCTCTTTTTATATTTAAGTCGTCTGCGTAACCTAATACTTGAATTTTTTTGTTTAATTCTATTCCGTTTGATTTTTCCCCAATTGGTCTTATTACATATTCCAGAACTAAATTAAATAAAATTGGTGATAATGTGTGTCCTTCTTTTAACCCAGAGGTTCTTAAACTGTGGTCCGCGGACCCCTGGGGGTCCGCGAAGCCTTTACTGGGGGTCCGCAAAGCCATCGTACAGGTGCACGAGAAAATGATGAGTCAGTTAAAACTTTAATTAATATAAAAGAAGCGATGGCATGGCTTTGTGAGGAAACAGAGATCAAATACCCAAATTCAACGAAATGTGCAAGAAAACTATTGCTACCGTCTCCATCTTCATAGCTGAATTTAGCTGAATTTTCTTTCTTCAATATTATAATTTCTAATAAAATGTGTTCTACTATATGCAAAAAAATCGTTATTCACCAATCACTGTTAGAAATATCCATCATATATCCTTGTTCTTATGAGATCGTAAGCCAGAAATTAACTAATAAAATGACGTAAAGTACCTAAAGTTGGGATGGGGTCCGTCAAAAATTTTTTTTTCAAGTGGGGGTCCGCGGAGTACAAAGGTTTAAGAACCTCTGTTTTAACCCATTCCGAATTTCGAAAGTTTCTGATAGTTGATTTCCGCATCTTACTCTTCCTTTACTACCTACAAGACAAATTTGAATCTTGGTCTTCAAGATTTGAAAAAATTTTTGAGTCATATGCTTTTGGAAAGTCTACAAAAATTTCGTGAACAGAGATATTGAATTTGCGTTTTTTTTCTAATATCTGCCTTAATGAGAATATCTGATCTACAGTTGATCGATTTGGCCTGAACCCGCACTGATAATCTCCTAATATTTCCTCTGCATATGGTCGTAATTCCATTCAGATAATATTCGAGAGAATCTTATACGATGTTGTCAAAAGAGAAATTCCCCTATAGTTATTGCAGTTGGTTCTATTACCCTTCTTAAAGAGTGGAATAATTATAAATAACTTAAGTTTAAGTTTAAACTTAAGTTTATTACATTTTAAATTTTTAAAATTTTACAGGTGTGTTGAAGAGAAAGATAAAACAATGTCATTGGGTATTGGATTAATGATGGCATCCCTTTTTGCTTTCATTCCTTCGCCAATCATTTTTGGTTATATTATGGGTAAGTAATACATAATCAAATAACAAATAACTTTTATTTATTATAAAAATCAAAAGTGAAATTTTTCAAGTTAACTTTTTTATTTAGTTTAATATAAATACTTATATATTTGAATCTATGTTAATAAATTATGAATATATTTTTGTTTTTATTTATTTATTTATTTTAAAAATAAAAATAAAATAAATATATTTCGATTAAAATATGTAACTAAATAAATTACATATCACTTGAGACTTGGGAGGCAGTCCAAAATTGGAACAAAGGGAAAAATCTAAGCTTCGCCTTTTTTCATTCCGTTATTAGGTTTTACGGTCTTTTACTTACATAGGTTGAATTTATCCATCAAGTCCAACTTTTCCCCCCTCCAAAGCAACGACAGTTGGACCCATGTGCTTTTACAAAAAATCGTTTTTTACCTATGTACTGCGTCCTTAGTTCTCATTAATAAAATTAAAAAATTATTTGATTAAAAAATTAAATTAGTTTGTATACTATAGGTACATTAATTTTGACTTAATTTAAAATATTTTTATTATTTAAAGATTATGGTTATCGTTATCTATTTGTTAAGTAATAATTATTTATATATTTATTATTTCTAGATTTGACATGTGTCGTTTGGGGAAAAACATGCAATGGCAAAGGAAATTGTTGGCTTTATAATAGTGAATCATTACGATATTTGCTTAACTTAACATCTGCAGGTAATTTATAAAATTATATATTCATTATAATTTTTTAAATAATATAATGATAAAATGTATTATATTATGATGTGTTATGTGAATTAAAATAAATTAAATTATTTTATTTTTCAGGTTTCATTTTAATTGGCACGTTATTTGATTGTGGTGTTTGGTATTTTGTTAAACCAATTAAAATCTTTGATGATGAAGAAGAGGTTAATACAAAGGAAACAGAAAAGAAATTAAAAGGAGGGGATAGTGAGAGCCATGAAATGAACTCCCTGTAATTTATTTTAAAGCTGAATAATAATAATATAATAATAATATATTCAACTTAATAAGAATAAACTCATTCATTGCTCAATCATATAATCAATATAAAAAAGAGATTTTCTTTCATTTTCCATTAAAATATTATAAATATATATTTGTATTTTTTTTAATAAAAAAATATTATTTTATATGTATTATAATATACTAATAATTGTAATTCATTAATTCAAAAAAATACTAATAAAGTATTAATACATTTTTTTCTCGATAATATTGGTATGCTAAACATTTGAAAAATTATTTAATTTATTTAATATTTACCTATTATATTGTTACAAATAAATATTGTTAAAAATTGTAATATTTTAATTAATTAATTAGTTTTTTAATGAAATTATATTAATAAAAAAATAATGTGTTTAATACTCAGAAATAAATAATCATTTTATTAACTCAATTATATACCTTTGTGCTTATTGTTATATGATTTGAGATTGGAAGAAGACACATTTGTTGTTTTTTGTTAATTTTTTTAATAAAAATGTAAATTTTGTTACAAAATACATCCTGCTTATAATTATATTTTGTCCTTAGGCACAAGCATACACATTAATTATTTTTTTTAAACTATTTTTATATTTTATTATATATTATATTTTAATAATAATTATACTTTTCTGTTTACCTAATTTATATTGAATAAAGCATTAAAATAAAAAATTTAGTTTCGATTAATAGATTATGTGCATTACAACAATATAATTGTTTTTTCTATCGTACTAATCATAATGTATAAAATATGTAATTAATTTTTGTAATTATACTCACTTTTTGAAAAAAAAAAATTTTATCTTTGCAACTTTAAATTGTTTTTTTTTTTTTTATTTATTTAAAATTTAAAATGTACTTTATCTTTTAATATAGACGTATATAGAGAAAAAAAAGTAATTTTTAAAAATGTTAAATCAAATTATATTTTTATATTTTAAAATAATATAGTTGACATAGAAGATTTGTAATATTATTGTAAATCAATATAAAATATAAATATAAAAATCAAAAATATATAATTATATAGTATATTATAATGATATATGCGAATTGTAGTTTTTTTATTTTTTGTAAAATAGAATATATATATAGAAAAATTGAATAAAATTTATTTTTATAAAATTGTTAAAATTTTGTTTTATATTTTTCATTAAAATATTAATATATATCAACCATAATAGATAGAGAGGTTTTACTCTTTCACTGCTTCCCCTCATCATTAATCACGTGGACTGAATAAAAATAATGTACTCCTAATATTTATTAAAAAATTTATTTTAAATAAACAATTTTTTCTAAATCTATAAAAATTAAAATATATATACTTAGTGAACAAATTAATTTTGGAACAAATGTAGTTTATACCTGGAGTCGAGCACTTCAAGTGAAACATAATGAAAATGTGTTCTTAATTAACCCCCATAAGGAAATCATACAAAAACAATTTGATGAGCACATACACAATTTTCACTTGTTAAACTAATTTTTACACCATTTTACAATTTTTTTATTGATATTAATTTTCACGAAAGAGAATTTCAAATTCATCCTCTTGTCGAAAAATGTTTATCTAGTGGATGTTGTAATTTTTTTATTGGTCAGGATATATTTAAGTTCCCTGTAAAGGAATCAAATAAGTCTTTAATCAAAATGTGGATAATTTCAAATTTTATAAAAATAAGTTGACCTGTGGCCAGGGTCAGAACCGACCGACGGTTTGAAATAAATTAATTTCCAGCTACAGAAACAATTTCAAATAATTTAAATGTATCTATTATTGCAATAAAAAACAGATATGGATATAACATAAATATTTTTAATTTTATTTTATTTATAATATATAAGGCTGTAGTGCAATTCATGCAATCCATCCCTTAATTCTAAAAATATCTTTGTCTCTTCTGCCTCCTTGATCAATGCTTCTTCTAGAAAGATGTACTCTGAAATTCCCTAATCTCACTAAATTCTGTCATATAATTTAATATATTTCTCTATAATCTCCTAATAAATATTATCAAAAGCAAAAAATCATTGTAATTTAATTATACTTTCTATATTATATTAAACTTTTCTTTAAATATTATATTTACATTTTTTCTATTTTAAAGTGCGCCATGCTAAATAAATAACGATTATTACTTACATTTGGAGAGCTGTATTTAAATCATTTCATCGTCATGAAGGATGGAGAAAATAATCAAGAATTCAAATCAACATTCAGTAGCAGGAACGAAGATTGAAACATGAAATAGAAGAAGGAAAATAACTTATTAGTTTATAATCAATAAATTTAAATTGAATTAAAAATAAAATTAATAATAAAAACTGACCTCGGAGTTAATAAAGGGTTGATATTTCTCGCAGATTAAACTCGAAGAACAGCTCGTAGACTTGAATTGATGCCCATCAATCTCGCCTCGATAAAGAAAAAAATAATTAAGATTAGATATTTATTATATATACAGGAAATAAAAAAATAAGATATAAATAAATAAATAATATTAATAGGATTAAAAAAGTGTATAGATTTTTAAAAATATTATCTTATTTCTGTAATATTAAAATACTAAAATTATTTTACATCCTATATAGAACCATGATTATAATAAGTTATAATACGCATTTAATAGACATATAATAAAAATATCTTAGAAAATATCAGAAAACTAATTATGATTATATTATTAATTTCACGAAAATTTTATTCTGTTTAATTGATATATAGGTAATAGAAATATTATTCATTTTTCAAAAGTGTTATAATAATATGAAATTGACAAAACAATATTCATATGAGATTTGAAAGGAAAGGTGTGAGCGAGAAAGAGATTAGAAAGAATATATAGAATATTTAAAATTATATATTCCTATTCCTATATGAATTTATATTTTTTTATTTATAATTATATTATATGAATTTTGAAAATAATCAGCACATCTTCATATTTTTTAAATAAATAAGTTTTAATAGGATTAATATATTTATTGAAATTTAAAAAATATTTCAATAAATATATTTTAAAAAAAATAAAATTTTGTATATGATTTTTTAATTTTTAAATAATTTTAATTTAACTTTTAATAAAATTTAATTAAGGAGATCTGATAGAATATTTAAGATTAATTCTTTTCAAAGATTGGAATGAAAAATTTATAAATTTATTTGGGTAAATGAATAAAAAATTATAAAAATGCACTTTATAAAATCTAATTTTTATTGAAATATTTTTTTTTTAAAGTTCACTAATCTTCCTTTTAATTAATAAAAATAAATAATAAAATTACAATTAATTCTTGATTAGCGACTGATTAAGGGATGATTTCAGTGGAGAGGGCGTCCAGTGTCTCACACTACGCAGGGAAGGGGAACTGACTGCGTACGAGTCGCCCTCCGGCATGAGGAGGTCAGTTCAGGCGGCGGAGGGGCATGGAGAGGGGCGAGCGGGGAATGCGTAGGTGAGCGCTCTACTGCAAATTATTTCAAATAAAATACATATTAAAATAAAATAAAATAAACAAATATTAATTTTTAAAATTAGTGGTGTTTTAGAATACATCTTAAATCGAATCATTAAGTTTAATTCTATTAAATCAATAAGCTTAATTTTATTCAAAGATCTTAATGAAAATTTAAAAAAAAAATTATAAATATATCAGTAAGAAGTTCATTAATGAAATTATCATATTTTGAAAAAACAAAAACAAGGTGGTGGCGTATTAATGTAAATGGTTCAATTTAAATTTAAAATTGTTTGCCGAATGTGATATAATTTTAATTTAATGTAAATATATTTCATAAAAAAGAGGGTAAATGGTAAGAATTGTTCTTATCTTGATTGGGATACGGTAAGTATACATGTCATTTCGAAGATATCGATGAGTTATGCTTTTCTTTGCTGTGTTCTTAGCAAATTACGTTAAACAATTCTTTACTAGTGTGAATTTCTATTTTAATTCTAAAAAAAATTTAGTAAGTAATACATTAGTTACATACCTAATTAACATTTTATATATCTCAACCTTCTTTGGTTCCAGTATATTTTTCAGTTGGAGGAACTATTTCCAAAATAATTTTTGATATATTCAAATTAATTAAATCTAGTCCAGTTTTTTCTAAATTTTTTCAATTTGGTTCTTAAAAGGTTAAGAAAATGCATGATTCGTGGAGATATGTAAAAATCTCCACATGTGAAATTTGGTGTGAAAACAATACCTCTCTTACTATCGTCGGTCGGTAAAAATTAAGAAATTTTATATTTATGAACCAGGTATGTAAGACCGAAGAGATGATTACTGGAGTACCAATTCGAGCATAGAGATAGAGTAATATAGATTTAATATAAAGACACCATATTTTTCAAAAACTTTCAGTAGAGACAGATTTCGTCAATTATGGAGAGTCTAGTACTTAATCAATAATGAAGGTGGTTAAGATGACTGAGATATATATCTATCTATATCCCAAGCAGACGATTCCCAATCGGTCTCCCTACCAATATATTTTTCGCAATTCTTTCTCTCCCATTCTAGTCATGTGCCCTGCCCATCGTAGCTTTCTCGATTTTATAACCCTAACTATTTCTTGACATGCATAGAGGTCATGCAATTCCTCACACCCATATAAAACAACCGACAAAATAATTTTTTTATATATTTTAATTTTGATCCCCTTTGGTAATAATTTTAACTGAGATAAGTTTTTCAAAATCATACCCTTGTTAGGTTATTTTGTTTCAAGTTTAGGTAAGTATACAATCCTATTCAGTATTTGACTTCAAATGGAGGAAGGGAAGAAGTTTTACAATACAAGAAGATTCAGAAAATATAGGATTCTTGTCGGTTTGATATGCGAAAGTAACCATATTTTCTGCTGAGATTAAAAAAAAATATAAATTAAAATATTAAAAGAAGCACAAGACAAAAAATTAAACCTAGTGCTTTTATGTTGGAAAATATGGTCC
Source organism: Labia minor (assembly GCA_963082975.1). NCBI lineage: Eukaryota > Metazoa > Arthropoda > Insecta > Dermaptera > Spongiphoridae > Labia > Labia minor. Next base: position 54,596,980 of record OY720344.1, read on the forward strand.
CAGCGACCTGGCTAGTTTGTCATTTTGTCCTTACCAATTGATCAAGATGGCAGAATGTATGCATTAAACAAAAAAATTGATAACTTGAAAATAAATAGTACTCTTAATTTGTTATTTAAAAAGTTAATAAATTTTCATAATAAGACTGATTTTATTAAAATTAAAAGGTTATAAAAAAAGGATGTTAAAATAATAAAAACCGCATCGAAACGATACGCAATCAAATTCATGTTAAGATTTAATTTTCATAATATGTCTCATTTTTTAAATGTAAACAATATAAAATTTGATGTTAGTATATTGTCTATCAAATATGTTGAATTTTATGTAAATAAATAGTAATTTGTGAAATACTTTATAAAAATGAACAAAACGGAAGTTGTATCAAGCATATCTATTACTCCCTAAATATTTAATCTTGAACAATTTTAGCTAAAAATAAATTTAAAACTGATATTATAATATATATAAATATATATATAATATAATATATATAAATATATATATAATATAATATATATAAATATATATATAATATAATATATATAAATATATATATAATATAATATATATAAATATATATATATATATATAATTATAAAATTTACAGAAAATGTTTGAAATTCATTAAAAAATAACTTTTAGCTTGAACACATGCTACACAGGGTAAACGTTCAATATATTCTACTCTCTCAAAAGTATTTACCCCACAGATTAGTAGTTCTTTATTATTCATAAAAAAATAATTAATTATTTTACTACTTCCTCTTCAACATTTTTATTTTCAATAGAATATGACAGATATGATGAGGAAGAATTATTTTTACCCATCTTTAATTATTGTCAATAAAAATTATAAATATTGTTAATATCAATAAAACATATTTTACATATTTAATAAATAAAATATAAATAAATAAGAATTTAAAATATATATTATTTAAGAATAATTTTTAATTCTTTATAAAACTTAACCAAATTTATAAATATCGATATAATATGAAAATATAAATATATATATTTTTATAAAAAACTGATAAAAATAAAGATTAAATTTTCAAAGAAAAAAAAATATTCTCAAAAATTAAATATTTAAAATTCTAAATTATTTATATTTATTTATGTATTTATATGATACATATGCATAAAGGTATAAGATTATAAATTTATAAGTCATTTAATATATTATTATTATATGTACAAATATATATATATAGTATATCTATATGTGTGTGTTTATATAAAATATATAAAATAAGTTGTGTCAATAGAGAGTTAAGTATTACTATTTTATATAATAAATTAATAAGAATGTTTTGTTTATATTTCGCCGTATTTTTTTGTCATGTCATGTAAATTGATAAGTCACGTCTTTTTCATGAATTTTTAAACGCGGACTGATTTTCTTAGATGGATACTTTCAATCTCTGCAGTTGGAGCATAAGAGAAACCGCGCACTCTTGTTGGATTTCGCAAAGTTACCCCCTCTTCAAACACTTCATCGCTTGCATTCTCATCATTTTCTATTTCCATGGAAGTGGGTGGCGGCTGTTGTTGTAGTGGTTCTGTCTCCAATGCCATTTGTTGTGTGTTGTTATTTTCCATTGTTGTGGGTGTCTCCTCGCTGTTTGTCTCCCTCGAGCGACGTTTCATGCCCGGGGTCAATCGGCGTGCTTTTAATTTTTGTTTAATCTTCGATGGTGGCTTCTTGGACTCCTCCTCCTCATCTTCTTCATCATCTCCATCATTTCCATCTGAGAGATCATCTTGTTCTTTATATAATTCTAAATTTCGCACGTAATGCCAAACAAGTGCAGCAGAAAGGGCAGCCAGAAACATTATAACTAAAACATTTTAATTAATAAATTAATAATGTAATGAAATTAAACAAATAATATTATAATAAAAATATCAAATCTTTGTAAATAATTATAAAAAAGCGTTTTTAATCAATAATTTCTACTAAATAAATAAATTTAAAAAAAAAACAATTTAAAAATCTATTTAAAGATAGAGTAAAAAGTAATAATATAAATATGACAAGGTTATCAGTTCTGACAAAGATAATGAATATAAATATAATATTAATATATGGTGATAATAGAATTAAAAATATTTATAAAATATATCGATACTATAACAACGTATGGACAAACAAATTTAATAGAAGAAGAAATGAGAAAAAATAAGAGAAATTAAATTAGATGTTAAAATTAAAATAAAAAACAAATAAAATAATAAAAATCATACAAATTTAATAAGTATTGGTATTTTATGTTAATTTTAATTTGCTAGATAGCAACAAATATTAATCCAGTCTTTAACGATGATTATTCTTCATAAAATCAATTTCAATTATAAATTCCTATTAATTAATTGATTGGATTCTCAATTAGGGGTAAGTAAAATTTCGAGTCTCTTGATATGATCTCAAAAATAGAATCAGTTAGGTAGAAAATTTCACTCAAACAGACATAGCAATTTAAATAAAGTATAGTAATAAAACAATAAATAAACTTTTTTAAATCCCCTAAGATTCAATTAGTATTACCAATAAATGTGACTTAACAATCTTAAAATAATCTCAAAAATTATTTTAACAAAATAAAAAAATAAAAATTGTAGAAAAAAAATTCCTAATATTATAGATATTTAATAAAATTTAATAATTTATTGAATTTTGAAAAATATTAAATAATAATCAAATTCACCTGCAGTAAGTGCATTTAATGTTACTGCCAAAGAATCTGGATTGTGCATAAGACATTCATTTTGTTTATCATTTCTTACCCAACGAATACAAGTCGTTTCTAAAAATTGAAACAAAAAAAAATAAAAATAAAAAATAACATTAATAATTATAAGAGAAGGAACTTTTGCTTCATTTTTTACTTACTTAAAATATATGAATATATAATCTGCCCTGGAATGAATGAGATAAGGCCGACTAAACTTAATTGAAGGCCAACCACCAATGATTTGTCACTCGCATCAATCGATCTATAAAAAAAAATATTAATTAAATATTTTAAAAAAATAAAAATAATAATATAATTTAAATACTAAAAATATTTCATTTACATATTTCAATTCTTTTAAAACATTATAATAATATCACTAGAATTTCTTAAAATATTTTTTTAAATAATTAAGGTAAACCCTAGGAATATGACGAACAATTCGGATTTTTGCCCAATCTCAAAGACTAATACCTATTATGACAAGAATAAGAAATCCTCCTTACACGACAATTCGCTTATAAGTAAGGTACACACGCTTCATCTGATTTTGTTTGTCGCTACTATCATCTCCTAATCCTTTTCCTAAAGACCTAAACGCGTCATATCCCTAACCTCGTCATATCCCTCGGTTTGACCTTATATTATTATTTTTCTATGTTTTTTTATAAATTATTAATTAATTGGATTTTATTAATTTGTAATATTTAGTTAATAATAATAGAATAATCATAAAAGTAATAATAATCTACTTACCTGTAAGAAACGAGTAGATTACCAACAATGGTAGATGCAATTAGTGTTGCCATAATTAGTTCTACACATTGATAAGTTATCCAACTTGAATAGCAAGTGTTTTGTGAACATGCGCCCCAAGTAAATTTTTCATTGCGTAGACAATTGCATGAATTATAATCGGATGAACACCCGGCATGGCATGGTGTAAAAAATGTGTAACTTTTATTGGAAGAGATTGTTGCGCCTGGTGGACGAAAATCAAACGGTTGTAAACGCGGTGTAACACACACCGGAGTAAAACTACTCAATGGGCATTGGCAATCTACGTTACATTCACGTGCCATATTATAACTGAAAAAACAAACCGATATTATAATTTTTTTTTTTGAAGGGGGGAGAGGGATGAGGGGGGAAGAATTGTCAATTATAACCACTAAATAGGGAAAGGAATAAAATTATTTCAAATGATATAGTAAATAACAAAATATTTGAATAATAACAGATCTTAATTTAAATTTTAAAGTAAAATGAAAAAATACTTTTCAATCAAAACGTTTATAAAATATAGGATAATTATAAATAAAATTACCTTCCATAAAAATCACCAGCAATCGGTGGTAATTTGCAATTAATAAAAATCGATCCAACATAACCGCCAACAACAAAAAGAAGTACAATAAAATTCCATATAGCAAGAAAACGAACTCTTGGACGACATTTTGAAATTATTACCCCAGAAAGGATCACAGCCAATGATGTACAAATAGGTTTTGCAATATCTAATTTAATTAAAATAAAACATAAATATAGATATATATGATATCTAATAAAACAAAGAAATAAAGTGGTATTACAATGCTAATTAACTAATTAATTAATGATTTGGGTTGATCATTAATTATTTATTACCTGTCCAATTTAAAAATAACCAGCCATGTTTTGGTGAATATCTAGTCCTTGCTATATGATATCGACTCTGAATATAGGCATCTTCACGTGAAGTATAATTAATGTAGGCCAATTGTGCAAAAACAGACGATAAGATATTAAACAAAACCACTCGATTAGTAAGTAAAGCAATAATCGAAAGACATGCCCCTGTAAAAAAACAATTTTATAAATAGATTTCTTTTTACCTATCTATCTATTTAATTTAAATATATTCTACAATATATAATATTAAAAATTGAATATATAGTATCTATTTATATCTTTCTCTTTCTGTCTGATCTTGCAAATTGTATAAAGAAGTTTAGACCAGCAATTTTCATAAAACAAGATTCTGAAGGAAATTTTTTTAAAATAACGAGTGAAAAGTCAATGGAAAAGGTTTGAAATATAAAAATAAATAGATTTATAAGTTTAAATAATTTATAATTACAGAATAGAGAATTTACCTTGGTTTTCGGTGTTGGTTAATGGCCTAATACCAAATCGTACTGATCGTTTTGTATATACTGTCGTTTCTTGAGCCATTTTAAGAATTTCTTTTGCTAATTTTTTTACAGCTGTATTTGGCATTCGTAATGGAAACATTGCTATTAGAATAGCAAATCCAATTAATGCGAGGCTGATTATCGGCCAACCTACCCACCATAATTGATATGAGAGAAAATAAGTAGCAAGAAGAGTGCCTATTTCAGGTCCTAGAACTCGTGTGGACATCGCAACACCTAAAAATAATTAAAAAATTATTAAAAAATATTCTATTTAGTTCTATAAGTTTTAAATTATTTTGTAGTTCAGTTATAAAACATTTAGAAAATATAGAAAAAAATAATTTTTTAAACAATAAAAATATTTTTCTATCTATCTATCTCTGTAGCTCTACGGAACTCGAAATTTCTTGGCCGCAGCAACGACATTTATCCAAGTGTCCCTATCCTGAGCCACAACCATCCAACCCCAATTTTCTCCCATCTTCCTCACGTTCCTTCCTACATTGTCCATCCACCGTGTCCTTGGTCTTCCAAACGTTTCTGAATCGGTCACTCCACCAATATATTTTTCGCCATTCTTTCCTCTCCCATTCTAGCCACGTGTCCTGCCCATCCTACTCTCAATTACTAAATTAACTCTAGTCTCCCAGGGTCATAGACAATGCATCACAACCATATAACACAACAGGATAAATAATTGTTTATAGGTGTATATTTTAATTTTGATCTCATTTGATAATAATTTTTTACGAGATAAGCCCCTTTACTGCATGATAACAGACGTTATCCCATTGCAACCTCGATTTAAATTCTTCTCGAATATTATTATCTTTCGTGATTACAGAACCTAAGTATTTAAATTTTTCTACATTTTCAAATTCTAGGTTTTATATGTTCAAACTTGTGTGTTAATACTGTTTCTCTCTGTTACTAAATATTTTTTTCTGTTATTATTTTTGAAACTTAAAGAAGTTTTTAATTTTTTCTATATATTATAGATAAATAGAAAATAAAATTATAAACATCAAGGAAAATGCAGGTCTTGAGACATCTTTGTTTTGTTAGTCCAGATTGTTGTCTGATGTCGATGATTAAAATAAGGTTGAGTTTTTTATTTATTAATTCTAGTTCTGTTCAGGTTGGCAGGTTTACAGTCACTCTAATTATTTTTTAGAATTTATAAATAATGACAAGATTATCGTTACAAGGTATCAATTGGTCTTGGGAGGTACTTTGTTAGTTCAGTTGTTTCTCAGGGGTTTATGGTTGATTGAAGGTAAGATTTTTTTTCATATTATAATCCTTGCATCAATATATGACCTTATTATCTAACACAAATAATAATAATTAAGTTAACTGCAACTCTGAAAATTTAAAGAATTTGTCTTTTTAATTTATTATATTATTATCATTTCAGGATGAAACAAAAAAAAAAGATTTTGTTAATACAAATTTCTACAGTTAAGCTACCATCTACCAAGTGTTTCAATTTAAGGTATTTCGACTCGAATTTATCTATTTATGAATATACATATATTAATATTGAAATAAATATGTATGTAGTAAAATATTACTAAATTTTTAATCTTAAAAAACATACCAATGAATAATGGCGAATCATATGGATCGAGATTATCATCAAGGTATGCAATACCGTGACTGAGTAGTGCAATATTACCAATTCCTGTGCCAAATTGGACCACAAACAACAGGATTATTGTTATAAGTGGCGGTGCTGCAATTGGCCCAGTGGCTGAAGAACAGGATAAGCCAGTCACTTAAAAAAAACAAATAAAATTAATATGAATTAATTGCTTTAATTTATGAAAGTGCTTGTTAGAAAGATAAATAAAAATTAAAAAAAAGAAGAGTTTACCACGTGGATCAAGAACAAAGTCAAACGAATTATGATATTTAATTGCTGTTGGTAAGAAGGCGACGAAACAGGTGGCTGCCTGAATAAAAAATGCGCCAGCAATCCAGAAAGGGCGCCGCCCCCGACGTCCAAGCAGTGCCCCCATTACACCCAACACCCCTTGGACAAGTTCACTAAATAATAATAATAAATCTATAATACAAAAGAAAACAAAAATAAATAAATTATTAATATCATTAACATTTTAAATTGGGATAGATGTTTAAAAAATCTTACCTATAAGCCAGAATGGAAAGGAATGTGTCTGAGAAATGGCTTTGGCCGTTGTCGCCAGGTAACCGATAGAGACGCCATGGAACAGTCCCAATGCTGATAAAACTAACAGAAACCACTGAAATATCCAACAAATTCTATTAGCAATTAATTAATTTTTAAACAAATATTTTTTGTTGGAAATAGAATAAGAAATATTCATTTTGTGTTCAATTTTAAATTTTATTTTTATAAAAATTTGGTTCAAAAACATTCATTCTGAAATGACTTTAGTTTTAATATTTTTATTTAAAAATGAATTTAATTTATTTTAAACATATATATATAATTATCAAAACAATCTGGTTATAAAGCAATAAAAATATTTAAATGATGAATAGATATGAAATATGTTTTAATATACCATTAACTCTAGTTTACACATTTTTTAAAATTTTTCCCAATCTTAAATCTATATTTAATATTAATACTAAACTGACATTTATTTAATCATTTTTTTTAAATTGACAATATTATTACTAAAATCATTTATCAATTATCTCTAAATTATATTTAAAAAAGATTTTTTCAATCATTTTTATATTCAAATATTTAAGTAATTAAGAAAAAGTTCAAATACTTTTTACCATTTTTATGAAATTCATGATAATAAAGATGAGTATATATAAGTAGATATAAATTATAATCTAATCAGTTAATACTATTATATTATTTTATACTACCATTTTACTAAATATATATATAAAAGATATATTTCTATACTATAATATATTCATAATACATTGATATTTATGATAAGTTGATTCATCTTTTTTAAAAAAAGATAATTGTTGATGATAATAGATTGTTAAATTTGAAGCGAAATTTCATGGATATATATATATTATGATTATGATATTTATGTAAGATTTGTTCAATTACATATTGACATAATTTTAAAAATGTTAGACATTGGAAGTACTTGTTGACCAAATTCTGATGGAAGATGATTAGCAAAATTGGCATAATTACCTTTATACAATTTTTACTATTTTATTTCATAATATAATTATTCTATATTTTAAATTTTATTATTTATTTTTATAATTAATAAAAATCAGAATTTTATATTGAAAAATATTTTTTTAATGATCATAATAAATAATATTTAGTTTTTAAATTGAAAAAGTTTTTTACAAGAAATAAATGTTTATAAATGTTACAATAAAAAGATAATTATGAAAAAATTATGTTAATATGGGCTGCAATAACAGTTGCCTATAATAAGGGGTAAGTGAAAATTTTAATTGTTTTTTTTTCATTAATATAAACTAGATTTTTATAAAGATTCTTAAAATAATTTAAATATATATATAATTGATCTATATAATATTAAATTTAAGTAGTATGATGATTCATTGTAATAAGTAGGTTTTCTAATTTATCTATTAAGGTAATCTAGAGATTGCATTCAAAAAGTAAGGATTGTGAAAGAGTGATGTTTAATGTAACAGAAGATGAAATGAATAGGAGGGTGTATGTGTGTTAATGAGCTTACAAGAGAGCAAGGGCGTTAAACCGTTCACAAAAAAATTCTCCCATTAGTCTTTTATTTTTATAATATTAATAAAATAAAAATACTTACTCCTGGACGTGTAGCCCTTTGTAGACATGAACATGCACATTTAACAGGTTCCGTTTTAATATCACTTGGCGCTGAAAATCCACTAAGTTGTTCAACACTCGATGAACGAAGCAATTCCGTTGGACGTATCATCTCTCTTCATCTCACTTCACACACAACACTAATCACATTTACCTCACAATTCTAATTCATTCAATCATTCTTTCTTATCAAATTCGTCACCGTTATCTCGTCAACATTATTATTTTATAAATATTTAAAAGAAAAAAAAGAACAAAAAATGTTCAATCCTGAAAATTAATAAGAAAAAAAATAATATAAGAATTTTATTAGAATCAACTGATGAATAAAGAAATTTAAATTCAAAAAATATTTGTTGAACTTACATATTTTATATTGAAAAAAAAATAATCAGATAAGATTAAAATTTCGTAAAAAAAAGATGATTGTCCTACTAATGAATTTGATCTCCCAAAATAAATATTTAACTAATTTTAAATTTTATAAAAGACAGGGATAAAGAGTCTTTTTAGTCCAAAACGGTTGAATTTGATTTAAAATGTATAGTTATATGAAAAAGAGTGTTGCATTTGTGCTTTTAAAAAGATTCTGAATATTTATATGAATAAAGTGTAAATGAAGAAATAAATTACTTATTAATCATCCAATATTTTAACAATTCTCATATGTTTAAATAATTTCAAACCTTATCATTGTTGAAATATAACTATTTAAAGTTTTAATAATATATAAAAATTTATAATGTATACTAGCAACTTAAATTACGAGTAGTTTAGTTTTTGATATTATAAAAAGTATTGAGAAATTTCATCCTGAAATTATTTCAGTCTTTATTAATTTTAGTCTTACTTAAATAATTATTTCTAATAATAATTTTTTAAATAAAAATATTTATGTATTTTATGTAATATTTTAATTGTATGATATTTTAAAAATTAATTGTTACTTTAAAATTTTTCATTTCCTTGTTCCACTCAAAATACATTTAAATTAATGGTGTATCTCTATTATGATTTGCTAGATTTATATTCTAATGTAAAAATACACAATTCCAAATACAATATATTATATTTGATTTTATATTATCTTATCATTAATTATTTTAAAAAAATATCATCTATTTTTTATTTAAATGAATTTAATTTATAATTATAATTTATAATTGATTTCTCCGTATTAATATTGATTTCTATATATTGTACTACTATTATATTACTTATAGAGAAATTGACATTTATATTTAAATAAAAATATTCTATAAGCATTTTTTTAATTAATAATACAAATTTAAAATTTTTCAAAATAAAAATGTTTAATTATATATTAAAAGTAAAATAACTGAATATAATCTTTATTCGCGCTCGGGGGAAGAGAGGAAGCAGGCGGAAAAAAACAAGAATTTAAATTATAGATATATGTGGTTTACTTAATGAGAAGAAAAATAACTTATTATTTTAATCTAAAAGTTTTTCAAATTATTATGAGATTAAACATCAACAACATTAAAAGACAATATTTACACATTCATTCGAAGCAAAGAAATAAAAAGATTACTTATACCTTCTTATTTTAATAAAAACAAATTTTGGAAATTTCTAACTTAAATATTAATATTAATATAATTTGAAAAAAGATCAAATTTGTATATACTAGTATATATTTTTTATTTATTATATCTTAAATGGGGCATGTAATATTAATTTAATTGTAGATGTTTTCGATTTAATTAGTGTTGAAAATATTAAATATAAAACTAATCTAAACAATTAAATATTATATTTATTTAAAAAATAAAAGTAAAAAATATTAAATATCATAATAATATATAATAAATATAAATAATAATAATATTAATGTAATACATCAATATATAAATTGATTACCTGTTTAAAAATGTGTGGAGAAAGAAAGAATTAAATGAAAAAATAAATTTTTATCAATTAAAATAATTTTCTTTTTCCGTTATATGTGAATAAATAAACAATTGGAGATATGTTCTTGTAAAAAAAAACTAACGTACATGGCACAATTATTAAAGAAACATTTATCTATTCCAATTTCTACTTTTTTTTTACCTTACTACTATTTTTTTCCTTCTCTTTATATTTTGTTATCAATCTCAGATAAGATTAAAAATACGTACAATTTTTTAGTTATATTATATGTATATATACATATCAGCAACTTATAAAAATAATAATATTAAACACTAGATGGCAGCACACTATGGAATGTTAAAATAATCTTTTTATAATTCATTGATCATTTCTAGGCTTTTGTCAATAGATTTATGCTACAGCAGACACATAAAAAAGGAAAAGTAAGATATTAACAAAATAAATTTGAATAATTATTAAAATAAATATAAATTTTATAAAAAATCGTATTTTGAATTTGACTGTACATTATCATTCATTTAAAAAATATTGTAAGAAAAATAACTAATATTCACTTATGTATAAATATTCAAATTGATAACATTCTTGGAATTAATATTAGTATATAAAAATAAATCTTTTATGATTCTAAATTCTAAGTTTAAAAGGAAAAAAATATTTGAAAGTTCCCATGTAGCTTTAGTTTATGGATGTAAACTACAAAATATAATAAAATAAATAATTTTATTTTTATATTAAAATGAACTTTTATTAATAACTCATGTGCATTAAATTTCTTATTCCAATGAGTATGATGAAGTATTTGATGAGCCTTCACTCTTAAGCTCAAAACAATGGACAAGATTGATTCGGTTAGTTAATAGTTAATAAAAACACAATAAAAATGATTTAAAAAATATATATTTAATTACAAGGTTTAATTTAATAAAATATAGTATATATATATATATAGCTAAAACTAAATAAAATTATTTTTGAGCATCTTTTGCTAAATTGTATAATTATTAGAATAGATATAAAATATATTCTAAATATTTTTAAAACCAGTACTTTTCATACTTTGAATAAAAAAAAATTATTATATAAAGAAATTGCATTTAACTATCCTATTTTAGATATTAAATGAATAACTTGAATATAATAATTCCTTAATAAAGAATAATAAAATTAAATAAATTAATCTCATTATGATGACTTATAATTTTTTTAAGGTAAAAATAATAGCAAAACATAAAAAGACTAAAATAATAAATTCATTAAATTAATAGTAATATTTTTTATATATTATTAAAAAAATTTTCAAATTAAAAGTACTGATTATTTTTATTTAACTTAAATTTAAAATTTCTCTAAATAAAAAAAATCTATATATTATATTTTATAATAATAAAAGGATAAATAAAAAATGAAATATTAAAATAAAATCAAAATTATACTTATATATAAATATAAAAATATATAATATCATCATTATAATGATCTATTTATAATTTTTTTGAAGGAAAAAATAATAACAAAACGAAAAAACTAAAATAATAATTTCATTAAATCAATAGTATTATTTTTTTTAAATATTTATAAAAAAATTTTGAAATTAAAAATACTATTTTTATTAATATTAATATTTTGATTTAACTTAAATTTAAAATTTGTCTAAATAAAATAAATCTATAAATGATTTTTTATAATAATAATAAAAAGATAAATAAAAATGAAATATTAAAATAAAATCAATATTATACTTATATATAAATATATATATATATATATATATATATATATAATATATGTATATAAAAAAATAAAGATTATAATTATATTAAAAACAAATTATTTGGAATTAATTTTTTCTAAATTTGTCACACCACGAACAGTAAATGAGACAATATCAGAAGTCCTTAAAAGTGCATTAGGAACAATTCCAGTTGGTGTTTTCAATTGAGATACCATTACATTATCAAATTTTGCATCCGCTGCAACATAGGTGCCAGAAACTTGGGTGCCTTCCATCATAAAAAAATCACATTCAAAACCTGAAACATAAATAAAAATTCCATAGAAATTTGTATCAAAATAATTTAATTTGTGGTAAAAATATATAATATATAGAATTATTATTTAGTATCTTAAGAAACAAGTTATTCTCACTAGATTTAATTCCTAATTATTTTGAGACTGTGTATATCATATACAACAAAATAATCAAACCATTGAATTAAATAAAATAATTAAGGGGATTTATATTTTGTCAAATAATAAAAAAAATTCTGAATTTCAGTCAGAACTATCTAATATAAATAAAATGTAAAGAGTTTATAATAATTAACTAATAGAATTTCGATAAAGTTAATATATATATATATATATATATATATATATATATAATATGATAATAATTTCATAATACCATTAAATATTTTCAATCAAAATTAACTTTAAAAATAAAAAATCAAAATTTTTATTGATGATCTAACACATTGTTAAAACAATTAAATATTTTTTTTTTACTCTTATAGAATATAATTAAATTAAATTTATTTGATTTATTTAATATATTCACATATTTCTATTTAATTCCATAAGAATTTATAATATAATAAAGATAACCTGGCAGATGATTGATAACTCTTAAAAATCTTTCCCGCATTAAAGCCCTATATTGTTGTTCCTCTTCCAGTGATGGAATATCGTTTACTTCAGAATCAGCCATTAAATTAACATTCCCTTTCTATTTAATTAATTACAAAAAATATAATGAAAATTTCAATAGCAATAAATAGTTGTTTAATCAATTTTGAAATTAAAAATATAACTGAAGTTAGTAACATTACCAGATTTATATGAAGGAAATCATATTTTATAGCCAAGTTAATTCTATTTGAACTAATCTTTTTATTTAAAAAAAAATAATAATTAAAAATTAATAAAAATTAATTTAAATAAATATAATAAAAGAAAACTAAAAATTCTCTATTTAGATAATATTTTAAAGATTGAACTTTAAAACCTATTTCAAGTGGGAAATTTAAAAGCAATATATTGGGTCTCAAAGAGGCTGAATAACATAAGTAGTAAAAGATTAATTTATTCAATCAATTTTTATTCAGGTATTCTAGTAAAAATATAAAATATTTTATTATGAGTAATTATCTTAATTTATTCCTTATATTGATTATTCTATTATTTTATTTTGAAGTTGTTAATATATAAAAAAATATTACTTATAATTTTTATTATTATTATTATTATTATTAGGGATTTCAAAGAGACGTGAGCAAAGAGACATTAGTTACGTCATAAATTGTTAATTAAAATAAGAAATAAATAATCTAGAACAGTCTAAGCTGAGTTAATATAAAAAATACCTATTTTAATAAAGAAAGTTATAAATATATATATATATATATATATATCAAGTTTATATATTTTAATAATAATAATCTATTTTTAGATTAACTAAAAAGAATGAGATAATGATATTTTTCAGATGATATTTTATCATATTCATCTATCAATCTATCTATCTCTATGTCTCTACTGAACTCGAAAGTTCTTGGCCGCAGCAACCACACTTCTCCAAGTATCCCTATTCTGAGCCACAACCCTCTAATTTATTATAATTCATAGGTATTAAATTGTTAAAATCAAAATAGTACTTTTTCGTTATGAAATTTTTATAAATTTAAAAATGTATTAAATACATATTTATAAATTATTCTATTTCATTTTTTAAAATTATGTATTAAAATCCAAATTCATACAATTACTTTTTTGAAGAAATTATTGTTATTATATGTTAATCCTTCCTCTTTTTAAAATTTTGCTGATTCTCTTCTTCAGGATCAAAAACTTGAAGAGTTTTCACATGATACCAAACACAACAATCTAACAGTAAACCAATAAATATAAATGCTAAAACAAAGTAATAAAATAGAAAAATAAAATTGATTTTTTTTTTAATATAATTCATTAATATCAATATTTACCAGCAGCGGTTAAATTAAATGTATAACGAAGAGATTGACCATCATAATGCCAACAATTACCAGTGCCTGAACATGTTTTTCCCCAAACTAAACAAGTGGTATCTAATAAAAATAATGAATCTCATTAAAATAATTAAGTGAACATCAGCTATTTAATCAAATCAAGATTTGTCAATGCAATTTTATTAATACTTATTTGTTTAGAATTTTAAGTGTTTAAATTAGAGGCGAAAGATATCATTCCGACTTTGATAAAAATATTTTATTATTTTCGATTTTTTCAATCTTCATTTAGAAAAATTATTTTTTTTAACTATGGGTTGAATCTCAAAAATTGCTTATCTGTTAGGAACCAACATTATAATCATAGGTTCCAAAATATTAGATTCGATAATAAAATAATTTTAATTTGAACTATTTACATATTTTTCATTATTAAATAAAGTATTTAAATTAAATAAAATTATTCTTTGTTAAATTATATATTTTTGTCAAAACAAGAGTTAATTAATGATTAAAATAACTCACCCAAAATATGACCAAATACTATCGGTGAAGGTAGAAAAGCCAATAAACAATTCATAGAAAGTCCAAAGGCAAAAGATACAGATTTATCTTTTTCATCAACACTTCTGTAATTTTAAAAAATTTCAAAGTCTAACTATGGTATAAGAAAATACCGCAACCCACCTTGCTGAAACTAGAAAATCAGATGCCATTTGTGATGCATTAATTAATTGAATAATACAATATATTGTTATAAAAATATATAATTTTGATGAACAATCAATAGGACAAGGACCATCCGTAGCTGAACCTCCAATAAAATCATTATCTAATTTTGGAATGCAGCTACAATTCTGAAATTGCTATAATACAAGTAAAGTACAGATTTTGTTGTTAAAATATATTACAAATGATATTGTTATAATCAGTATAAAAAATATACAAATTTACAAAAATTAAGTAAAAAATGAATTTATTTACTTTTTCCCCTTCGATTATTGCATAATCCGTGCAACCAGCATGACAAGGAGAAATAAAAGTTAAATTTTTATCCAATGAACAAACAGGTGAGTATTTAACAAAGTCACAGTGACAATCAGAATTACAAGTCAATTCTACCTGAAAACTATACAAAATATTCTTTTAATTTGATAATTTTAGGTTCAATAGATTAAACAAAAATAAAAATCTAATAGAATACAATA
Organism: Labia minor; assembly: GCA_963082975.1. Lineage (NCBI taxonomy): Eukaryota > Metazoa > Arthropoda > Insecta > Dermaptera > Spongiphoridae > Labia > Labia minor. The sequence goes on from OY720344.1 coordinate 54,612,784, forward strand.
ATGTTTGTATTTATTCTTTTGTTATATAACTTTAAAATAAAAAAAAATAATTCTCTCTAAGATTTAAGATAATCCTTATAATAATGTAAAAAATTAGTCGTTTCATTTCTATCTTGATAGATTGAAAATCAAAGTGTAGTTTTATATCTTACTCGTTATTATTGTTCAACTGAATCATTTCTGATTGGTGACATCCAATGAAAACATATGAAATTAATCCCACGATGCAAATACCACTTGAGATAATATTCCAGAGGGCAAGAGATCTGGCTTTAGGTTTATATTTTGTAATTAGCATACCCGCAATTAAAACTCCAAACGCTGATGCGATTAAACCACCGGCCCCTTAAAAATAGTGTTAAATGTAAAAATAAGTATTTGTTCTTTTGGTTTGAAAAAATAGACAAAACTTTTAGTTTTAGTTATTATTTTTATATATTAGTAGGTTTAAGATAGAATACAAATTAATTCAATGATTTATAAATTACCTGTAATCAATGATGAAGCACTTGCAGATGTGCGAAATTGTGTTTCAATATATTTAGGCATAAATGTCATATATGGCATCCATCCCAAATAATAGAAAATATTTGAAAATACATTGAATATAAATGCTGGGATTTTCACTAATCGTTTTAATGTAATGAAAATATCTATGAAATTAAAAAAAAATAAATAATAATATTAATATGAATAATTAATAATATTAATAATTCACCTGCAAATGAAACGATATTATTTTCAGGTTTATCATCAGGATGTTCGGCTTGTTGAATTATTTTTCGTAAAGCAGCTTTTGGAAGTGTTTTTGGGAATAAGGAAAGAAAAAATGCAGACAAAAGAAGAATAAAAGTTAAAAGAATCCAGCCTGGAATAAAAAATAGAATAATTTAGTTTATTTAGAGATTAATTTAAAATAATGAAGAGGGGGATTATAAATAATTACTGCTTTTGATATATTGGGTCTGGTAAAAAATTCTCGGCCTTTTTTTTAGAAAAATTCAAATTCTATTTTAATATATCAAAATGAATGTATTTAAATTAAAGATTATTATTGACAATGTTTCACCATTTTTCAGGTAGAATCATGATGACGTCTATTATACCAAAGTATTATATGATAAATTTTTATAATGCATAATTTTAACTAGTAAATTAACTAGTAAATTTATATGCTTTACTATATGCTTTTCTAATAGTAAATTTATAATTGAGAAATTTCATAGATTAAAATTATTATAAATAAAAATAAAAACAAAAAGAATATTTAAATGGTAAAAAGAATTGTTTATTTTTTAATTTGTGTATTAATAATTGAACTTTGTTATCGTTGATTAAATTTTTGATGTCTATTTTTAAACTTTTAAAAGTATTAATATTAATACATAATTTACCCATCCAATAAGCACCAAGCCATCTTGGATCATTTTTATTGATAACTGGTGTAAGAGTGGGTGATATGTATAAACTAAGACAGAGTGATGAGATACCAAAGCCAAGAGCTGGTCCCAAGAGTCCCAAGAAATACGAGACGCCTTTAATCATAAAATAAATTGAAATAAAAATAAATTCAAAATAAATATATACATAGATATATTGATAATATTATATTAAATAGACGTAGATCCATTATTTATTACGTACTTAAAAATCCAGGTGATTTACTTTTGATAATATTATCATCCATATATGATATACCTAAAGTATAATAAAGAGGACTTCCAATGCCAGATATAACTTTAGCGATTACTATAATAATTATAGGAACTATATTATCGTTCTGTTTATTACAACCTCTGCCATCTGAATTTTCTTTACACAATTCCTCTTCAATTCCTGAAAAGTATAATTTTCAAATGCAATTGGCATTAATTATATTTTATTTTGTAGAAAGATTACCTGTATAGTTAGAAACACGGCCTCCATATTCATATGTTAAATCAAGGGCGTCCTTCCCAGAGCCATAAATTATATGCGGCAAAATCTGCATGAAACAATGTAACGCGACACCACAAATACCTATAGCAACCCATCTGGGTCGATGTCCTTTTGAGCCGTAATAAGTTAAAATAACAGTAATCAAAACTTGGATTACATTATTACCAATCGAGATCATCCCTACAAAATGAAAATTCATCTATCATGAATATTAAATATAATTAATCAATCGCGCAAGTATACTGATCAATCATAGATATGAGAATAAGAGAATCATCAACTGTTTAGAATTAGTTTTAACATAAAAAATAATTATAATAATAATTAATATAAATATTGTATAGGTGTACGAGGCCAGTTTGACAAGTCAGAACATTTGGAATATAATATATTTAATAAAATTTTAAAATTTTATCTAAACATATTCTTTTAGCAAGATAATTTTAGTCTAGCTCTAGTGTTTAGAATATTTTTATTTCATACAAACTTTGAATTTCCTTACCTAGATTAGATTAGATTTTTATAGAATAATTTAGATAGAATATTTTTTTCATTCCGTTTTTATAAAATTATAGAAAATATTTATTTTATAAACTGCATACTTAATACAATAAATATTCAAATGGTTCATTATTTTACAATTATCCATAAATAATATGATTTTTTAATAATAAAAATAATAAAATTTTTAAATAAATGTAAGAAGATGTGAGAGAGAGAGAGAGTGAGATATGTATAATATTTCTATACCAGTTGTCTCAGATGAAATATGGAATCTCTTTTCGATAGTAGAAATTATTCCATTAAAATAAGAATAATTCGCAGTGAAAAATAGTCCAACCAAACCGTAAAGGAGACAATACCATTTTTCATTAGCAAAACTTTGTAAACATCTAAAACCACACTGCGCTTCTTCTGTTGGTTCAAAATGTTTTAATAATTCATCAATCTACAATAAAATTAAAAAAAAAATATATTAATTAAACGAATAGTTAATAAAATAATAATTTCAATAATTTAACAAATTCTAATAAAACTTACTATCTCCTCATCAATATTATTGTTTTGATTTGGTTTATTGTCTTGATGTTCATAACCTGGGTTTATATATGGTTGTAAATATTCTTCCGAGTTCACTTCGCATGGATAAATATCATCAACATCCTCACTCAAACGGCATCTGTCCGAATCCTGGCGTTTCAGCATTTTTATACAATCCACTCTGAAATATTATATCATAATAATAGATTAAATCCAATATATACAAATATATATTTAGTATATACTAATGTATATACAATGAAGAAAACGGATTAAGATTGTGTCTAAATGATTGATAACCTTTATGATAGTATATAAAAAAAATATAAAGTATTAATCATCAAGTTCAATGTTTATGTATATTTCACTGCATTTTAAATAGAATGATTAGTAGTTTTTATAATATTGTAATTTAGTAAAATCCTAATCAATATATCTTACAAATCATACAAAAATGTGAATTTTATAATTTAAACTTTTTAAAATGTTATTTTCTTATATTCATCATTTAAAAAATATATATGCAGATAAAAATTGAAAAAGAAAGTAATATATATGTGTAGATTCCCTTTTAAATGATCTTTAGATAAAAGATCTTTGTATAAAAGAAGGGTCTTGTCATTTTGAAAATAATTGAATACTTTAATGAAAAATTGAAATTAAAATAAATATAAATACATAAATTGATTAAATAATTTTTATTACGTCTTTTAAATAAATTTTAAAAATAAATCATAAATTTTTCTCATATGCCCCAGAAAATATATTATATACAAACTTTGACATTAAAAAAAATTATCATTACAAATAATGTAATATTATATAAATATTTTAAAAAAGAGTTAGAAATTGTCTTTATTATTGTTTTAATTCTAAGCATACGGCGTAATATCCTTGTCATCTTCAATATTAAGTGATCTTTGAGAATTATGATGCCTGATCATCCTCGTGATTTTTCACCTGAAAAGTGGAAATTTCTATAAGATTCATAACAAACCAAGAGTATATAAAAAAGAGAGTAAATGGACAGTAACAGTAGTTGTCTCGATCGCGTTTCTTTGTCATTGAAAAAAAAAATTATTTTATTTCATGAAAAACGAGATTTCTTGTAATTTCAATATCATTGATTAAAAAAAAATACAATATTATTTTTGTATAAATTATATTAAATATATATAGATATATCTACATATAAATAATATGTTCTAATATACTAAAAATTTTTTTAGATATATAAGTATTAACTTTATTAAATTAATTAAAAAGAAACTTTTAAAATATTTTTTAGTGCGGTGCGGAAACTTTTTTATTTGAAGCCTACACCACACACACATTGGTCATTAATATTTATGGAATTGGGTTGTTTGCATCATATTTTTTACGTTTAGGTTATTAACAAGAATCTAGGTAGAGGAAAGAGGTACGGACAGACGTTCGCCATAGAAACGTACTTTTCCAATGATCGTTCGATAATACTCTCCCTTCAGAAGTTTTTCCTTATAAAACTTGAAAAAATAATTGGAAAGGATTTTTAGTTTCAACAATATGTCGCGAAGTATATCCATATTGTCAAATATACCGAGCGAATTATGATTTGCAAATTTCATCTAAAAAATTCCTAAACCATTCGATATATATATATAAGACACTCTTTAACTTTATTCAAAATTTGAAAAAAATATTGGAGTGGTAATAGCAAAGTGCAAGAGATAAAATAAAAATCGAAATCGATTATTGTAATATTGATATTTTTTAAGAAAATTATAAAGATTTAAAATTTGTAAAACAAAACAAAATTTTTTAAACATGTATTTACAATATATAGAATGTAAAAGTGAAAGTGAATTGATATATACATATTTTTCAATCTAATTAATGAAAGTTAGAGAAATAATGAATAATTTCACTGAATTAGAAATTAATTCATATAGTATTTAGATACTAATTTATAAAAATACTTCAATTGATTATCATACGGGAAATGGCACCAGAGGGGATAAATTATGTTAATCATATAAAGATGAGCTCAAACCATCATTTCCGTTTTAATTTTCCCACCCACATCTGTCTCTTTTCACTTGCCTATTACATATTCATTTCACTTTCACGAAATATACGCTAGGTAAGCTAATTTAGTATTGATTCGAGAGTAATTCAGTCATTATTTGTTGGATCTCAGAAAAAGAGCATTGTTCAGTGAGAGGACGATTGAAACAAAAAGACCTCCATGAAATGTCCCAACAATCACTTCAGCGTTGTCATCTTTTACTATTCCTATTAATCAGTCTTGGTAAGTCATTTAATTAATTTAAAAAGAAGATATTGAACTAATTGAAAAATTGTTAAACTATAATTCATTTTATAGTTGTAAGTAGTGAAGGTGGTGTAGTTATTTTGCCGCTGGAACGTGAACTACGGCTTCTACAGCGGTTATTTGCCAGTGTACTGAATATGTTTGAGTCGGAGGGCGCGTTCGCCGCTAGTCATTCCGTCAATCTCTTCGGGCAAAGAATCAACGCTGCCGTCTCTTTGAGTTATTCCCCAGATGATGCACCGGTTGTCCTCGAGCCACCTCTTGTTGCTAGTCATCATCCCTTCCCACCACCAATCAATCAGGAGCCAAAATTCAAGGTAATTTAATATATTTTCATTCAAATGTAAAGAACCATTAATTAAAAGATATAAAGGTATAACATTCCAGATAAATTGGAAACAATTTTAAAATTAAAATGGTAGCGTTTAATTGGATTTAATTTAAATAGAAACAAAATAAATGCTTTTTATTTATAAAAAAAAACCAATTTAGTAGATATATCTAATCTAACTAATCTTAATATACTATCAAAAATTGTGCCTGCCTCATTTTCTCTCCTTCAGCCGAGGCAGCCATTTGGATGAAATAGTATTTCATAAATAATCGGAAGGTCTATACTTCACTATGAAAAAATAAATTTAAATATTCATCCAACCGTTTTTATTTTATTGCATTTAAAAAAAAAAGATACATGGCGGGCCCTGTATTTTGATTAGAAAAAGGTATGCTTTTTCACTTCTATTTCTTTATTTGGTATTAATTTAAAATAAGATAAATGAAGAATATCTTATTTCAATTAAAATATTTAATAAATATTTAATATTATTAAATTATAATAATTCAAATGAGAACTGTTTGAATATATTAAATAATTTAAATAATAAATTAATAAAAGTAAAAATGTATTAAAGGTTTTATAACAAAAAATAATTAAGAGTAAGCAATTATAAGATAAAAAAGTAGAATGAAGAAAATTCATTATAATTGGCCCAGCAAATTTATTAATTTTTTTACGATAATATTTTTGGAATATATTTCTAAAATGTTGAACGGAGGTTGGTTGTACGAGATATTATTTTTATTGTGAGCGTAAAGATAGGAGAGTCTATAAAATTTAAAAAAATCTTTAAAATATAAAATAATTCCTTGCATTAAATATTCCAAATGAAAAATCTTTTAGTTTTTCCTTGTAAAAAATTTTGTAAAATTTGAAGATACAATTTTACTTTATTCTTATATAAACAAAATATTACATATTATATTATTATATATTCAAAATGATTTTTTTTTTCTAATTTCAAAAATATATTTCAAAATAAATAGCTTAAAAACTACACATTATCAAGAGAAATGTTTACAAAGACTGATTTTTTGACATGTCTCCTATCATGATCCTCAGTCAGTGTGCGGGTGGTAGTGGTTGCGTTTACTTCTGCCTATCGTGTATATTAAGATTAAAATAGTAATTGTTTTTAATCATTCCGTGATTTCCATTGGTTTATTAGCTTTTCAAAAAATAAATTTATTTTTGATGTTGTTAACAATTTACCAGAAGTTAATTTTATTGTGTAAAATTTTATTCTTTGAAAAATTTGTAGTTTGGTTATAAATTGACAATGATGTTATTTAAATACCAAGAAGTCTAAAAAGACATTAATTTGATTGTTGTTAAATAAAAGCCAAACTGAATTAAAATTAAGAATGAATTTGAAAAAACCTCTTGACTTTTGTACATCCCACAAAAGGACAGCGCCTATCAAGTTAGTATTAATTAGGGGTCCTATCAACCTTTACCTTGATTTTCTTGATCGGAGGCGCTACTTTTTATTAAATAGCTATCCAATTTTAATCCCGGAAGCTGGGTCTGACCCTGCTAGAGAAATTCCATTGCCAGCCCCTGGACTTGAACCCGGGACCACGAAGATGTGGGTTAACACCGTTATCATACACCCCACGTAATGTTAAAATTAATTTGAATTATCAAAAATGCCTTTTTTAAATTCAAATGTTTTAATTAACATACAAAAATAAGAAATAAATTATTCTTTAATTTTGTCGCAAAAATTAATACAAGAGACTAAGAGAGATGACATATCAAATCAATTGACCTAAAATTCTCTCTAGAAATCGTTGAACACTAAAAGAAAGGAGGTGTATTAATGTAAATAGTTTGTCAGAGTTAAAAACGTTTAAAAGTTAGTGCATATTTAGATATTACTTATAGATTATACCATAAAGATGAGGGAAGTATGTATATACGTATCTAATGTGTGTGTGCATGTGGGTAAGTATGCATGTATAGAAATGGAAAATATTAATTAATAAAGATCATAGACTCAAAAATAATCTTTTTTTATATTTTATTTTACTTTTTACTTAAATATCTAAAATCAATGCTATTTAATTTATATTATTATCTATTTATTTAATACTTTTCATTCGTGATTTAGGGTATTAGAAAAATATAGTAATTATTATAACAATAAATTTAAATTTCATTTAAAGAATATTTTTTTTTTCAGAATTCAATTAAATACTTTTTAAAATTAAATATTATATGAAGTTTTACTAAATTTTAAACAATTGTACATAGAAATTAGTAAGCTAGAATTTAGGTTTTTACTTTTCAATTATAGTATAGTTGTTTTAATATATCTAATATATTTGAAAGGTTTCTAAAATATGATAATTGATAACATAAGTAGATGTGAGAATTAAAAAAGAAAGGAATTGGTTGGAGGTAACTCAGGATAGGAATGTGATTGGTTTGCAAGAATAATAGCAAAAGATACTTACTTATTAAAATATAAAAATTAAAATTTGTTCATTTAAATTTTTAATAAAATTATCTTTAGAAATAAATCATAATAAATTGCGAAAAAATAATAAAAGAAACAATTATAAAATGTTTAATGACCATACATTCTTTAAAGTAAGAAATTATTTAATAAATTGATTGATTTAAATATAATTTTTAACTTTAAAAAAATAATAAGTTATATTTATAATAAATACAAAATTAATCCATTGTATGTATGTATATATAAATTAATATAATGATTTTTATGTGAGGTTATTTTTAAATTATTTTTTCTGGAAAATTCCGATTAATTCTCCTTTTTTTAAATTTTGTTAATTTATTTTTGTGGAATTCATTGAATTAATATATAATTAAAAGTACACTGAAATGGAATAGTGCATTGAAGTGTTGTATGAATGAGTTGGTTTGCAATAGACAACACAAAACAAGGGGGTGTTTTGTTTGTGCAAGCCTAAAAGAAAAATAGGGGATGTTTAAAGGTGGGGATATTTCCCTACTCCCTCCACCATCTACAATACGTCGTCCCAATCGTTTTAAATTTACACGATTCATTCCTTTTCTAACAGCGAAACATTTCTTAAAGTGGTACAAAATGTACATCACACGGCGGCTATTACTCCTTCTACTCATTCTCTGTATTTGTATCGTGCAAACTGTAGTAAATGCAAGGCCGCAACATTCACAGAAACAAAAACAACAACACAAACAAGGTCAGTATATTATTTATTCATAATTTTCTATAAATAATTTTCTTTATTATATATAAATATATATATATACATATATGTGTAGTGCCAAAATAAATATACTATTTAAATCAAAATTTTATAAGCATTTTAAATTAAATGTTGATTAGATACGTTGTTAAGCATTTATGACCATAAATTAAAAGACAAGTGATTTAATAATTTTATTAATTAAATTTAATTTAGATATCAATAGCAATTAATAAAATAATACATAGATTAATATTAATGGATAGTTGAATAATTAACCAATTTTATTTTGATCGTTTTCCAATAGTAGGTTAGATGCCAATTTAGATGTTTCTTTGGTAACGAATCTCCGAACATATTTATATATAAATAATTTGGTAAAAAATCAAAAATATAATCTGAAAATGTAAATATGATTCATAATTATTTATAATAAATTCTTTATTTTATTATTCATATTATAAATTACTTTGATTTAAAAAAAAGAGAAAAGAATATTATTTTAATAATTTTAATAAGAAAACATTAAATATATCTTTTTTAAATTTTCAAAAAAATATATAACTATATATATATAAATATTTTAATAAAATATAGATTTTTTTTATGATAAAACAACAAACAATATTTTTAAATTAAATATCTAATAATCTAATATGTCTAAAAAATAATAATTAATTCAATTTAGAGGAATTATAGATTAAAATTTATAAATTTGAAAATAATTTAAAAAAATTAATTTATTTCAAGTAAAATTTCTTTATTGAACTAGTTACCAAATTTTAGATTTTATATTAAAATTTTCGAAAGCACATTATATTCTATGAATGAATTATAAAAATGTACTTATATATATTTCACGAAATTTGATTTTATTACTATTATTATAAATATTATTTTAGAGGCATGTCAAGTCTTTCTAGTTCAGAATATAAATAACTGATTCGTTATAATAACCGATTTTTAGAGAGGTTAAAAGAGGATTGAACAATGAAAAGAAAATATTTTTTATGATTCGGCGCCATTAGGGTTGTTTATTATTATACCTGAATAAGTAAACTGGCGACAGACTAAGATTTGGATTTGTCTTTTAAATGGTTCTCATTGTACCTGGCGTCTCCTTTCAAAATACTTCAATCCTTGTATTAAGAAAGAGCAAGGGGGTTTTTACAGGTCATTTAGCCTCTTTTCATATAGAAAAAAGGTATTCTATTATTCATTTAAAAACTTATTAATTTGTGAGTTCCAATTATCATTTCTTTCTGGTGTAAAAGAATAAAAAGAATAGAAGCGTTGCATTTCGGACTTAAACTAGGCGACAACCTGTCGTCAGATTGGCGAGACAAATTGTAAACAAAGGCAAAACTCTCTACTCTATTTTGCGGAGCCTTAGCGTGGTTGGTGCATATTTGATCCTATACTACAATAGTAAACAAATTTTTGGGGTCTAAACATACATATTATGGTTATTTAAAAAGTTATTCAATCATGGTTTATGTATATTATTAATAATATAGGAATGTCATATTATCATTTCGCAGTAATATTTCACAACGGTTATGAACAGCTTTCATGCCTAAATTTATAATTTTACATAAATTTAAACTCAAAGAAAAAATTTAAATTTATAATAGTATAAAATCTAATTGACTAAATAAAAATTTTAAGGGGGCCAAAATGTAAAAATAAAATCTGGGAATAATAATTATTGATAAAAATGTATTTAAAATTTTTTGAATATTTTTTACGTCTATTTATATTCAAATACAGGGAAAGTTTATTAAAAAAAAATAAAAAAGCGTTTAACTTCATCATTATTAGACATTTGATTAATAAATCTGTAAAATTTATTCAAATTTTTTGATTTTTATTTTACAAAATTCAATAAATAATAATATTAGTATATAGAATTAAGAATGTCTTAATTCGTTGGGTTGAGAATGATTGTGATTTCTAGAATACTCTAATAATAAAAAATATTAAATAATTTTTTTCATCCTTTTACTTTTAATATATCTTACGATATTTTGATTAAAACAAAATTTATATTTATAAAATATAATATATTATGATTAATAAAAAAAAAAAAATAATAAAATACAATAAAATAATTAAAATAAAAAAAAATCTTTATCATCAAAGTATTTATTTAATATACTATCAGTCTATTAGATCACTTACATAAATAACGCTATGAGAAAAAGTATTAGATAATAGATAATTGAGTCCTGAATGGATGTATATATATATTTAGTTAAATTTATATTTTGAAATTAAACTAATAATTATGTCAATTAATTTTTTGTGCATAAATAAAGATATATAAAAAACTATATCTATCTATCTATCTATCTATATATATATATATATATATATAAAAGGCAATGTCTGTCTGTCTGTCTGTCTGTGTGTCCTTCAAATACTCAAAAACTACCCGTCCGATTACGGTGAAACTTTCAGGGATTGTTGTGGGCATCCCAGGGAAGGTTTTAATCTATATATATAAAAGGCAATGTCTGTGTGTCTATCTGTGTTATTGTTTTGTGTTTTGTACATATATATGTAAAATAAAGAACAAACAGAAATAAGAAAATAAATTTTAATTAATATAATTTATAAAAAAAAATAATGTTCATAAACTTAGAATATTAATTATTTAATTAATTAAAATCTACTTAAATAAATGCAAAGAGCCACAAATATATTAGTAAATATATAAATAATAATAATAATAATAATAATATGAAATAGTCAATAAATCTTACTTAAATCTTGATTAAATTAAAATATATTTTCCAAGAAAACAAATATATGTCTTATCTACTTATACTGATTGAAACAAAATGGATGAAAACCTTTTACATACAGACTTTCAACTAAATACCATGTATCACTCGGGGGTACAGGAGGCGGAGCCCCCGTCTAGGTGTGAAGAGCGCCTGGAAGGCGCTCGGAGCAGCTAGTAATATATAAAATTTGAATTTTCATTCACTCCCTCAGATGGATACATATTGATTGGTTTTCATTTTGAAAAAATTCAAAATAATTTATAACATTAAAAGTGGAATTTTTAATTAATATAATTAATATTTTAAACATTACTTCACAATAATAACATTTACTTAATATAAATACATAAAATCAGTTTTAAAAATTAATATTTTATTTTTGATTTATTCAATTTGCAAATTTTTGTATATTATAACATCAACTTTTCTATTCCTTTTATTATATTTAATAAATTTAAAATTGCACTAAAGACAAAGACACTCCAGATTTTTAGTTTTTTATAATGAATTTTTAATATTTTAAAAATACTATATATAGTTTTATTTAATTGAAAAATAGCAATTGGAGGTAGATATACATTTAAAGAACTTCAAATAATAATAACATTTGTAGAAATTAAAATCGAATACGTTCATCAACCCTTACTTCAATTAGAGGCACCCCTGAAAATCCAATATGAAGGGATTCCTAAGTTAGGAACACATACAAATCAAGTCACGTCCTTAATTTTATGTTACTTTCTTTATTATGATTTTATTATATAAAATAAAAATAAAATTAATAAAAATAGTTAATATAAAAAATTAAAACTAAAAAAAAAGAAATTAATTTTTATAAAAATAATTTAGAAACGCATTTAAAATAAGCTGGAGTGTCTCCACTCGACTATCTCGCAATTTGAATTGGATTAAATAACATAATATATTATATTTAAATTAAATTTAATTAATTATAAATTATAAATAATAAATATTAAACCAGCGCATGTTTGGTTTTTACCGACCGACGATAGTAAGGGAGGTATTGTTTTCACACCAAATTTCACATGTGGAGATTTATACATATCTCCACGAATCATGCATTTTCTAAACAGAAAAAAGTATTTTTAGCATGATGTCTGTCCGTCCGTCTGTCCGTCCGTATAGAGGTGTACAGCCTGAACGGCTCAACCGATTTTGATGAAATTTGGTATATTTACTTAATGCATCAGTGGGATGAATTGATCAACTTTTGGTGCAATTCCGGAAACCGGAAGTGGTAGTATTAGCGATCGACGATAGGAAGGAAAGGGTTATTTTCACACCAAAGGAGATTTTTTTATATATCACCACGAATCATGCACTTTGTATTGGTTTTATCCTCGAGAAAAATCATATTTATTAGTTTTTTCTTGATTTAAAATTATATGACGTCATCCAGCCATGCATGACGTCACAGCCTGGTCTTGCATATATATTATAAATAAAATAAAATTAAAAATGTTTATATTTATTATTTATGTATCCATATCTGTTTTTTATTACATTAATAGATACTAGCTGCTCCGAGCGCCTTCGGCGCTCTTCACACCTAGACGGGGGCTCCGCCCCCTGTACCCCCGAGTGATAGATAGTATTTGGTTGAAAGTCTGTATGTAAAAGGTTTTCATCCATTTCGTTTCAATCAGTATAAGTAGATAAGACATGTATTTGTTTTCTTGTAAAATATATTTTAATTTAAATCAGTAAATTAATTATATATTATTATTGTATTTATCTAACTCTGTGTCTCTACAGTTTTCGAAAGTTCTTAGCCGCAGCATCCACATTTCTCTAAGCGTCCCTATCCTGAGCTACAACCAAATCCTACCCTGTCCCATCTCTTCCATGTCCCTTCCTTCATTGTCCACCCACCTTGGTCCTTGGTCTTCCACCGGATGTTTCCCAATCGGTTTCTCCCAATTTCTAGTTTCTCCAATTCCAACCACGTCCCTTCCCATCCCAGCCGTCTTGATTTTATAACCTTAACTATATCTGGACATTATTTCTCGTTATGCCATCTCCGCCATCCCCCTGTGACCTCACCTTCTTTTGGCCTATAAATGCTGCGAACAATACTCTAATCTCACAAATACTCCAAATCTACTCTCTTCTCCCAGAGTCATCGATAGGGTGATCAAACGTCCCGTCTTTAGGCGCTCTGTCCCAAAAATGTCTTCGGGACACCCTACTGTTTTTTCAATATTTAGGACATTTCGTAATTTTTTTTCAAAATTTTTTCAATTTAGTTCTAAAAAAAAGGTATACTCTTTGTCCCGGTTTGGTGTTTTCGAAATATGGTCACCCTAGTCATCGATCAACATGAAAAATAATTGTTTTATATATTTTAATTTTGATCCTCTTTGATGAGATAAGCCCCTTTACTGCATAATAACAGGCGTTACTCAATTACAACGTCGATTTAAATTCTTCTCGAATATTATTATCCTTCGTGATTAGAGATCTTAAGTATTTAAATATTTATACTTTTTCAAATTCTACATTTTGTATGTTAATTGTATGCAAGTCGTATCCGTATCATAATTTTTGAATTTTTTTGTTTAATTACATTTCGGTTGATTTTTCCCCAATTTCTCTAATCATATGTCTCCTCTTCCAGTCCAATTCAGTTACCTATCAATGTTGCATAAGGAATTTAAATTTCTTAATTTGGCTAGAACACTCCATTTTTTAAAATTTTAAATAGAGGGAAAGAGAGAGGTTCTAATTATATATATATATATATATATATATATATATATATCTGTTTCTATGACAGCAAAAAAGTAAACAAATTACATACATACAAACACTCCTTTATATATATTTCTGGAAAATGGAACACCCGCAGCTCAGCTCAGGAGTTACCTAAGATTCTAATTTCTTTTTTATTTTTAATCATTTGAGGTACCCTTCACCTCAGAAAAATTTGGTTACCTTACTCCTTGTAGTTTAGGCTCTGGAGTTTTTTGCGTACAGACGGACACTATCGTATTAAATATATAGATATGAAAATTATTTGAAATTGTTTCTGTAGCTGGAAATTAATTTATTTCAAACCGTCGGTCGGTTCGGACCTGGCCACAGGTCAACTTATTTATTGATGGCACCATGGCACGTGTTGGCGCGTGAGATTTGCAGTGTTAAAAAATTAATTCTGGTACTTTCAGCGATAAAATCAAGCTGAAATTCTATATATAGCAGTTTTATACAATTATTAATCATGTGAAAAATTATCAAACATATATCTTTATTTTTACGGTCACTTTAGAGGAAAAAAAATCAAAACGTTGTAGGTAATGACCCTCTTCCGGTTGAGCTACATTTCTCAAAAGTTGATAGAAAACTATGAATTTTGAATAATGCTCATGTACCAAATTGCATCATTCTAGCTCAAACCGTTTTTGCGTAATCTTGTCTACATACATACACACACACACACACACACACACACATACAAACAGACATTTTTCTCAACCTTAGTGAAAATGATTCAGGAACCTTCAAAACGTATAAAAACATCAAAATCTCAACATCGAAAATTTTCGTGATCGCAATACTATCTCTGGCGAGATAGTAAAAAACAAAAAAATATTTTTATTTCGTTTATCCTAAAAGATTCACTTATAAAAATTGTTCTGATATTCTAATTTGTTTAATTTTTTTGATGCTTTAGTGCTCCTTCTCATTTTATAAAGTTAAAATATTAATTTTTAATAAATTTATTAATTCTGATTTCAGGAAGCGAAAGGGGACATTACCCAACAATTTCATTACCGCTATCATCATTGGATTTTCACAATGAGTATTCTCGCCATCAACATCATACTATTCATCAACTTGGAGTGTCCCTATCGGACAATCCAACAAAGAAGTCAAAATTATCGCAGCAGTTGTTCCAACCTCATACGAAAAGCGTCCATCATCGAGAATCGGCAACAAATGTTCACAATCAGTTAATCATCAAATTGCATGAAACAGCTCAACAATTAAATCGACAAAAGAATATTTATCCAAGTTCACTTCTTCGACGTTTGATAAACACGAAAAAACAATCAACAACGAATTCTAAACAACCTCCATTCCCTCCTCCAGTAATTACTATCTCCACAACCACTTCATATCATCAACATCAGACCAAACATCCACAAATTGATGACATAACATACGAATCAATTTCATCGAATAAAATGACAAAAATAAATAATCCAGTATTGGCTTTAAAAACAAAAACTACACTGGAATTAATGAATTCCAAAGAAATGGAAACAATTTCTAATGAATCCCAGTCGATTAAATTAAAAAATCATTCAGAGGTTTTTTCAACTACAACAGAATCACCACCTGAGGAAACAAACAAGACAACAGAAAATAATCCAGAAAATTATTTTTTTCAAACAACAACAGAAATTTCAAACAACACTAATAATAAAAACGAGTCACTTCAATCCCAAGGTAATAACAATATTTATAATTTATATCCTAGGAGCAATTACTCTCTTTCTATGGAAAATACCACCTTGGGACCTATAGAAAATACAACCTCTTCAAAATTATCTATATTTGAAGTAAATCAAAATAATTCTTTAAAAACAAATACAACTTTCCAAATGAATCCCTCTACAACTGCTTCTATTCAGTTTTTGAATAAATCTTATTCTAAAGATACTTCTATGATTTTTCCAAATGTCACTTTTACCTTGCATGATCATTCTTCAATTCAAACACCATCAACTAATATAATAAATTTAAATATATCAGATAGTAATTTTTCAACAATATTACATTCCAATTTATATGAACAAATGAATAGAAATATAAAAGAAAATATCTCAAAAACATTGGAAAACAATAATAATTCACCGTTTATAAAAATATCGAATGCACCAATAATAAAAAAATGTAATGTCTCACTTGATTCATTAATAACATCAAAAAATATATCTTCTGATTTAAATCAAATTCCAATTAATTTTATGCAAAGAATTGGAATGACAAATATTTCAATTAATTCTAAAATTAAAAACGAAACAAATATAAATTTTGGAAAGACAACTTTTAATATTACTAGTAATTCTAATTTAAATAAATATCTGATAAAAAATCGTAATATTACAACTGTAACAACAAATTCCAAAGTTGATGTTAATATACCAGATCAAATATTGAATAATTATGAAAATATGTCTTCCAAAGAGAATGAAACATTTTTAGATACAAATTTTTATGAATCTGAAATTGAAAAAGAATTATTAAAAGCAATTCCAACAAGCCCTTCTACAATTTATGGTAATAATAATAACAACATGACAAAAATTTATATTTCGGATTCCACGACTTCAGGAGAAGATGTTGAGTATAGTACAAGAGCTTCTAAATTAATAGAGAAAGAAAATTATATCGACTCAACCATACATTCAACAATATTAGAAGAAAAAGTTAACGAAATTAAAAAAATAATAAAGGAAGAGATGAAAGATTATGATGAGGGTGTGCATGAAGATAAGCATTATCTAGAAGAAAGTTTTGTCATTCATCCAACAGATTTTTCATTAAAATTGTCTTTCAAAGTGAACAAAGAAGAAGATGCCAAACAACATCGTGGAGATATTCCAATGACAGATGAATATTACCATCAAATCCATTTGCCCAATCAACAAGTAAAAAATAATCAAGACAATAAGGATTATTTATTTTTTGACTTTACTATTGATAGGCTAGATCCTTTAGATGACACATATGATGATATGATTGTTCTTGATTCATATGATTATTCATATGAAAATTATATTACAACTACAAAAAAACCCAAAAACAAGAAAAAGAAAAAGAAAAAGAAAAAACAAAAAAAGAAAACGACAGAATGTTTTATGGAAATTTCAACTCTACCATATGAAGATACAACTAGAAGTTCTATATTAAAATCAAATGAAAATGAAAATAATATAAATACTAAAAAACATCAAAGTATCATATCAAATGATATGTTAACAACTAAAGCTTCTTCTGTGACTGAATCAATTTTATTAAATAATATGGATTCTATTGGAAGTAAAAATTCAAAAATATCAGATCTTGAAAGTCAAACATCATCAATCGTTTCTGATACAACAGAAAAAAAAATCTTGTATGAAACATTATCAACATCTTTCATTGAAAACACACTCATTAGTACTAATTCTTCACAAACTACAATTCATACCACACCCATAATTGAAACATCATCTGCTTTTAATGATTTTACTGAAAATACAAAATCAATTGATATATCATCTATAATTAGTGATCCCATTGTAACAATTTCCTCATCCACCGATTTAATTGAAAATACTATAAATAAAACAACACGTAATTATTTCTCTAAAACCACATCTTCGTTCGATTCCTCATCCATAACTACTGATCTTAATTCACTTTCCACAATTTCTTATTCTAAAGAAAATAGAGTCATATATGAAACAATTACTTATTTGTCTGAAAGCAACATTAGTGATTCCACTGAAAGCACAATCTCATATGAAACATCACCTAGCGATATTTATTCATCTGTAAATACAACAAAAAAAGCATCTTCATCCATTATTAGTGATTCCACTGAAAACACAATATCTTATGAAACATCACCCAACGATAATTATTCCTCTGAAAGCACAACAATAATAGCATCTACATCCATTATTAGTGATTCCGCTGAAAGCTCAATCTCATATGAAACAACACCTAGCGACAATTATTCATCTGAAAGTACAACAATAATAGCAACTTCATCCAATATTAGTGATTCCACTGAAAACACAATATCTTATGAAACATCACCCAACGATAATTATTCCTCTGAAAGCACAACAATAATAGCATCTACATCCATTATTAGTGATTCCACTGAAAGCACAAATTCACATGAAACAACACCTAGCGACAATTATTCATCTGAAAGTACAACAATAATAGCAACTTCATCCATTATTAGTGATTCCACTGAAAGCACAATCTCATATGATACGACAACTAGCAATAATTATTCCTCTCTAAGTACAACAATAATAGCAACTTCATCAATTATTAGTGATTTCACTGAAAGCACAAATTCACATGAAACACCACCTAGCGATATTTATTCATCTGAAAGTACAACAGTAATAGCAACTTCATCAATTATTAATGATTCCATTGAAAGCACAATCTCATATGATACAACACCTGGCGATATTTATTCATCTGAAAGTACAACAATAATAGCAACTTCATCCATTATTAGTGATTCCACTGAAAGCACAATCTCATATGATACAACACCTAGCGATATTTATTCATCTGAAAGTACAACAATAATAGCAACTTCATCCAATATTAGTGATTCGACTGAAAGCACAATCTCATATGATACAACACCTAGCGATATTTTTTCTATTGAAAGTACAACAGTAATAGCAACTTCATCAATTATTAATGATTCCATTGAAAGCACAATCTCATATGATACAACACTTAGCGATATTTATTCCTCTGAAAGTACAACAATAATAGCAACTTCATCCATTATTAGTGATTCCACTGAAAGCACAATCTCATATGAAACATCACCTAGCGATATTTATTCATCTGAAAGTACAACAGTAATAGCAACTTCATTAAACAGTATTAATATTAAAAATCGTTTCACTATTATTAATAATGATGAAAGGTCTGCTGATTATTCAAGTACAGTATCATCAGTAAAGACAAATGTATATGACAATTCACAAATGAATTTCTCAATAAATACTGATTTAGAACATACACTATTTAGCTCAATTTCGGATGAAATTCAAAATCTCCAATTTTATGATCTAAAAAATAATGGACTTGAAACAAAAGATACATCTGAAGAATTATTTACTACCTTTTCAACTATAAATGAATTCGATAAAACTTTATATGATCCTACTCAATCTTCTTATATTAATTATGAGAAAACAACAATATCATCATTGTTCAGTGATAATATTCCCATTATTGCAACTACATCCATCTCGGAAGACCTTTTAAATATTTCATCTTATTTGACAAATAATAATAATGATACATTTTCTAATTCAATGGATGAATTTATAAACAAATCTAATGGAATTGGTGAGTATGATGACTTTCATTTTACAACCCCATTATTTGAACCTTCAGAAGAATCATCAATATATGAAAATTATTTTGAAGAATTTTTAGTAACATATTTCACTGAAAATCCTATTACTGAAGAATCAAATAACATTTATACTTCAACACAAAATGAAGGTATTCATATGGAATCTGGAACAAGGATCAACTATTCAACAACAAATACTAATTTACCTTTAACGGCTGAGAATTCAGATTCTGCTAGTCATCTCCTCAATATTTCCTTAAACACTGAAATAGTAACTTCTCCTAGAACTTCCTTAACATCCAACAACGATCCATCTTCCATCACAGCTTTTGCCACATATGATACAAAAACTACATTTTCATCTCCTACATTTGTTTCTAAAGAATTATTAAATTCTTCTTATCTAGATGATAATAATAAGATAACTATATTGAATTTTGAAGAGCCTTTATCAGTTACATTAGATTATACCACTAGTGAAATTACATCTGAACTAATCATATCATCATCATCTTATGTTTCAGAAGAAATTAATACCTCAAATTTGGAGAATGAAAATCATCCTTTTACGATAATTTTAGATTTAAATTATAATTTAAATAATTCAGAATTGGATAAAATAACTGATAATATTAATGAAAGTAAAGAAGATATAACAACAGCAACTACGATAACAACAACAACAAAAACATCGGTAACAAAACCACCAATTACAAGTTCGTTTAGGACAAAGCAAAGTTCATATTTAGATTTATTTGGTAAATTTGCCAACGAAGCTGAATTTGAAGAAGCATATTCTGACTTTTATGATTTGTCAAATATAAATTTTCCATCAGTGCCTGACCATTTCTATGAAGATTATGGCGATTTTGATGATGGAACCCAAGGTAATGAATCCGTGATTGATATTGATTCTTCAGAAAGTGAAGAAGTAATTCATTCAAGCCCAAAAGAGCAATTCAATCAATTAACTGGAATGGATTTAATGAGAACATCAATAGCATCATTGAAACAAGATGGGTATAATATTGGCGACAATTTGCATGATGATGAGGAAGATGATGAGGACGAAGATGATGATAGTAGTCATGTATGGGATGGTAATACATTGATTGAGATCATTCCTGTTGTGATTGATGAATTGCGACAGGGGACTGTAACTGAAGATGAGCGAAAAGTGCTTGAGGAGGTTTTCGGAGAATTGTGGGAGTATATTTTAACTGTTGCGCAATCACCAGCCTCAAAATCAACAGCAACTTCAGTTATGAATGAATTAATCATAAGAAAACAAAATGAAAAACTTAATGAAGTGAAAGTTAAATTTCAAAAAAGGCATTTGAACAATATTTTGAAACGTTTCATTCGAAGACGTAGATTAAAACGTGAAGAACCAGTGACTACAGTTGAAAATTTACAAAATGATGACACTGGTGTTGATGAATATCCCAATGAATATTATGATGAAGCGGAAGTGGAACGCGTATTTGAAGAATACGTTAATATAGCAAAAGATGAAGAAACAAATAAATCAACACATGAATGATAAAATATAGATATTTTTTATTTTATACAAAAACAATCTAGTGAAAATCAATTATTATTTATTTAAAAAAAAACTCCTTTATAAATTAAATTATATTATGTATAAAGTGTTTTAAAATTTTTACTTTTTCTATATTTTATTACAAAATATTGGTTATTGTTTATTTTCTTTTTTAATCTTCTTCAACTTTTGTAAATAAATTTATATACGTTTTTTTAAAATGCTTTTATAAGAATAGTTTAATAATTTAACTCAACTATATTATATATGACTTATATTTTTGTAAAAAAAAAAAATGTTATAATTAAAATATAAAATTAAAAAATAAAAAAAATTGAAGAAATATAATTTGTATTAATATCAAATTATAAAAATAATGATTTTTGATTGAAGATGTCTTTTTTAGTTGTTTTTATAAAGTGATTATATTGCTAAAGAATTTCAGGATTTTTGAAAATGATATGTAATATGTTAACATACGAAGTTAAATTCAATTATAAATCCAAAGAGATAAAGATTAGAGGAATATATAATAAAATAAAATAATTCTTTTAAACTCTAGTGAATATGATATTTAGTATATAATAAATTCTAAATGTTTTGGATAAATAATTAGTAATGTTAAGAGATTTTGAGGAATTTTAAATAAAAAAGCCGGTCCGAGCTAAAACTGGAATAGGTAGAAAAAGAATTAATAATGTTTACAAACAAATCATTAATCCAATATTATAAAAGTGATAGTGATAAGAAAATTGTAATTTAAAATGATTTTATCTTTTAAAATTTTCAATAAAAAATTATAATTTCCAATTTTAATTACAATAAGATCTTTATGTTAGAGAACAATTAAAAAGAACTATTATCCAATTAAAGCAATTATTTAAGAATAGTTAATGAGTTCAATTGATTCTGATCTTATGTGAGAATTTAATGATAACAAAAAAACACTCACGAGTATTCAATGAAAAGAGAAAGTAAAATTACAAAAAGTCATTGACCACAGGAAACAAAAAAATACTGATAACTAATAACAGGTGATAAAGTTTTAAAATTGTTAAAATAATATAATTTAAAAATTTATATATGAAAAAACTAATTCAATTTTATATAAAAAATTTGTAAATACATAGTATTTCGTATACATATTGACTGTTACATATTTACAATGTTTATACTTTTATCAATATAAATATATGTATATAGAAGTATTTAGGAGACATATATATGTACTTATTCTCCATTCTCTCACGCCACTTTATTTGATGAATTCCTTTGGTTAATATTTCCACATCAGAAGATAATATTTACTTAACAAATACTTTTCATAACAGAAAAATTTACTACCCATTTCATATATTTGATTCATAAAAGTTTATTTTATTATACATTTATTATCAAAATTAATATTTTATTTAAATAATTAAGTATTTTATATAGGTATATATATTGTGAATTTGTAAAAACGAGATGAAGGAATTCAAAAGAGATATACATATATTAATATATATAATTAATTAGGATTTAAATAATCAATTATTGGTAATAAAAATACACATATTTACTTTTAAATTTATATATCTAACATTATATAACTTGAAAATTAATAATATATTAATAATAATATATATATATATATATATATTGTTTCTTTTATTTAAATATAAATTGTTTATACCGCTTTATGTAAAAGTAAAACAAAATCGAAGGTGAGAGTGCCTTCTACTGCTGCTGTCCTTGAAACATCAATATTTATCATTATGGATGCTGATATTTATTGTCAGTATCTAAAATTTCATCATTTTTATCTCAAAAACTAGAAGTCTACCCAAGAATTGCCTAAGGAAAAAGTTTTTTAGAATTAATCAAAGAATCAACTGGCGATGTTTCATCAAAGTCCTCAAGGAGCCCACTTCAAAGAATATATACCAAGAAATGTTAAAAATATGTAATTATAAAATTGAAAGTAGAATTATAATATTAAATGAACCGCTGCAACTCCCTCTATCATGTTTCTGTGATTCCCGAAGTGATTAGATTAAAATTTCTTATTAGAGATTTTGGCGTTAACAATTTATTTAAGTTAAAAAAAAATATTTGTTTTTAATAAAATACTTTTTAAATTACTTCAAAGTGGAAAACCTACATATGCATATCAAAGTAAAATGAAAATATTGATTCGCCTTGAAATGATTTTATTTTAAACAAATAAAATTTATCTATTAATTATATATCACACAAAAAATCATTTGAATAAATATTTAAGTATATTATATAGGTATATATATATATATATATATATATATATATATATAATTATAACAATAGATAATATAAAAATATATAATGAGATCTGTGTTAGAAAATAAATTCACTACTTACCAGCTTGAGCAGAGTTGATGAGATAAATAATAAATGAAGCTCACTAAGGGAATCCCATCACTTGATACCAATTGAAGAAAAATTGACTACACTGTAAAAATATTAATTAAGAAAAATATTAAATAAACCTGATCACTATTTATTCAATTAAATTAAAATTATTGTTTTATAATAATTCAATAAAAATAAAAATGATTAAGATTAAGAAGGCATTAAAATTAATTTTGTTATATTTGGTATTTTTTCTTATTCTTTGGGCTTCTATGAATGTTATTGAAATTATAAATTAAATGAAAATGTATTTTATTATATATTATATTCATCTACATATGAATGAAATATTATATATTCATACATATTTTACTTTATTTAGAACATAATAAAATATTAACTAATAGATAGGAAAAATGACATATAATTATATGAGAGTTAGAACCTTTAATTCAAATTCAATGAAAAGTTTAATATAGTTTTTAACAGAGAGGAAATGACAAAAAATATATCCATGAAAAATATTAAATGATTTCAAATTATTGATGGTATTTATGTTAAAAATTATAAAGAAGATTTTTCATTAAAAATCGATTAAATTTTAGAACACGATCAATACTAAATATTAGAGCTTAACATTTCTTTGTGAACTCAAACATTTGCAGATATGGTATACATACAAACAAATTTATCAGAGACAGATCATTTACTTAAAATATTATTTTTTGATTTTTTATGAATCTTATTTTCATAGAAATTATAATTTTAGTATATAAGATTAGTTTTTTCTTAATTTAAAATAGAAAATTTAATTGACGTCAGACCGAGCGCTTCCTTAGGCCCGATTCACACACAAGTGGCGTATGGCACTGGCGTGGTTCTGGCGTGGAACAGGTTTGTTAATGTAATTGCATTAGCTTATGACTCAATACCCACAGATATGGCGTGTTGGAGGCGTGGAAAATGGCACGAAGACCACTCCACTCCGACGCGACCGGTGGCTCGTAGGGACTTTGCACGCCACTTCTAGACCATTTCATTATTCATTTCAACTTTTTAATCAAATTTTATATTTTGCCAGCATTTAATTATAAAAACGTGTTTTTTGTGCTACTTTTTTTATGCTACTTTAAATGTTATTAATTTATTTAAAAAAAAATCAAAGTAAACAAAATAAAAATAAAATATAAAATTAGCATAAAACTAAACTACTATAAAAATAATATTAAAAAATATATTATATATTAAAATCTTACGTGAAAATCCAATTATGAGATCAAATTTTCTTAATTAAAATAATTTACTCACATAATCTTAAGAACCACGCCAGAACCACGCCAGTGCCATACGCCACTTGTGTGTGAATCGGGCCTTAAATACAACTTATTATAAATATAAGTCAAATCAAATTACGAAATATATGATGTTATATCCACAGGCCATACTTTTCTACTTTTTTCCGTCTTTCAGTGCATTGATATGTACGTTTAAGGGGTGTATGTTTTAAGAATAATTATTTTAATTTGTTCTTTTAAATTATTTGAACGGCGGCTCAGTGGACCATGTATTAATATTACAAGCCAAACCCGATAATAAGTAATATTTTTTTTTAATGATGAGTAGTTGCTCGGTAATCCAGGTACTATACTTTTATAGCAAGAATTTTAAATTAAATGAAATTAATAAGAAAAAGAAATAAAAAAATCAACCATAACGACTCTTGGAAAAATTTAAATAAATTATATAAAATAAAATTAAACTTAAAAATTTTATTTTTATGATGAGGTAACAACTGAAATGTTCCTATATACATAAAATATTTATATTTATTATATTAACTAGTATTATTTTAAATAATTTTTTAAATTTGAGGGTATTCAAAAATAGAAATTCTTATTTTATGTAAACTTTTTGAAAATATTCAAAAATGTATGGTGGTCTATTAGTTTAGGTATGAATATACATATTGTATTTTGACGGAAGTGTTACCATCTTTAAAAAATTCATCTATTGATTCATTTTTTTTCAAATGCTAGATTAATTTTGTTCAAAAGTGAAGAATAACTCTTTCAAAAATTTAAAAAAAACTTATTTGAAATATTATAATGCATCTATTTATTATTTCCCAACATTTGCACCGTGTGTGATTAATTAATTATCTTCTTACATAAGAGACCCATTAAAAAAACCTAATGCAAGGACACAGAAAATAAAAAACTAAAATAGATTTTTGTTAATCTAATAATTTAAAATTATTATTATAATTATAATATTTAATATTTCTATTTCTATTATATTTACTTTATTAGGAATAATAGCAAAAATGTATTCAAATAAATAAAATAAATTGAAATAAATATGATCACCAACAAGGATTTGTAGAAGATAAACATAAAACATTTGGATGTTTGAATAAAAAAGCTGGGTAATTAAAGAGGTTAATATGTAATTTATTCACATTCTATTCCATCTTCTATCGTATGGGTTTACCTGTAATCTTGAAACCTAATCCAATAAATATTTTAAGTAAACAAATGATTGGCCAAATTTGCATTCTTCTAATTCAATTTCGCCTTAGTATTTGAATTGAAAATTTTTAGAGTTTAAATTTGAGATTGAAATACTAGAAGATAATTAAATATCGTATATTTTGAGATATAATTATAAAAAATATTAAATTATAATATATAATAGTTAATTAAAATGAAAAGTTTTAGAATAAATTAAATAACTTATTTATTTAATGATTAGAAATAAAAGTAGATACACAAATACCATATATTATATTTTAATAATGTTGCGTGGAAATTATTAACATTAATATTTTTATAATTATATATTTTTATTGAACAAGTATGGAGAGGTTCTCTGAGTCGAGAAGACACAAATTCTTTATAAGGGTTTGAAACCAATTATGAATTTCTGGATATTTAAATTTATTGAAATTCTCAAAATCGTAGCTACCAATCGACCTGAGGGGGTCAGAAGTCGAGGAAGACCTAAGAAAAGATGTTATCATCCCGACGTCTAAAACATGGGAAAGGAAAAGAAAGATATTGGTTGAACAGGTTCATGCACCTATACAGAAGAAGAATATGAAGAAAAATTATTTAAAAATAGAAGAAATAAGAGAACATGAGAATATTAGAATGAATTATATATACTATTAATGAGCCCAGTCAATTTATTAATACTCACGTAGCCACATAGTTCGTAAAATATACATTTTTTTAACCTATCGATGAGCTCCTCTGTCAACAAGATACTATATTTTTTAACGAAAAAAAGGATACTAAAGATTTATTAGATTCGGATCAAAAGAAAAATTGAAATTTTGATCTTAGTCATTTTATATATATTTTTATAATAATATTAATATTAATTTAAATATTAAGATTAGAAAATTAAAATATAAATATAAATATATATCAACCAATTTTATTATTAAATACTATCATCACTTTAGTTTTCCAAATTTAATATTATTTATTTAGGTAAAACCAAACAACATAAAAATGATTTTCATAAAATCAAATACGTTCTGACTTAAATGACAATATAATATAAATGTTTTTTTTTTCCTAAAACTCGAAATCGAATAATTTTTAGACATTAAAAACGAAATTAAGAAAAAAATATTAAGTATTAAATTATCAGATTAAAAAAAAGGTATCTATTTTGAAGAGAAAAGTTAAAAATAAATTGGTAGGAATCTTTGATAAGCGGTCTGCATAAATTTTACAGATGCATGTAATTTGTATGGGCCATTGCATTGTATGCATACGACGAGTCACGGTGGGGCGGCTTTTTTTTGATAGCTCCCACTAGAGAAGCAGTTCAGGAGGTAGTTTGGTGTTTTGTCAGTGAGGGGGTTATTTCGAGTGAGAGGAAGAGGGCAGGAGGGGGGGTGTGGAAGGGCCCACGCGGAGAACAGCTGTTGGAGCCACGCGTGCCTAACAGAACGAATGAACGAACCGAGTGTGTGTGCATTTATGCATGGCATCGACATCGACATACACACACACACACATATACACACACATACACACACATATACACACACATACACACACATACACACACATACACAAACATTTGGATAAAGAGCAGCAGCAGCAGCAATGTGTTGTAGAGAACCAAAAGGTTGAATGCTGTTATCGGATCCGCTCAAGGAGGGCAAAAGCCTTTTTTTGGAGTTGCGAATCCCCTCCCCACCTCTAAATACTCATACATAATTGAACATTATTTTATAATTGAAAATAAAAATAATTATTTAAAAATATTATTATAATTTATTTTTAAAATTAACTATTGAGGTTTTAAATAAATATATTTTGAAAAAATACTTATTATAATTAATTATTATTATATTGCTTGAGTTTCTTACTTTATTCTTATTTATATCTGAAATAAATAACTTCTTATTATATAAACAATAAAGGGAAAATATAGTATAATTAATAATGTATTAACTTAATTAAAACAAGAATTGAATAAAATGATTCTATTAATAAACATTATAATTTTACAAGTGTTTTGAACTACAAATAACTAAATAAAACACGGATTATTTAATTCGCAACCTGTTCTTGTTAAATGTTAGATATGTAGTATACTATCAATTCTCTATTTAAAAACAACGACTATTCAGTTTAAGTATCGACAGCTGTCAAGGCTTATTATTATTCTCAGTGGACCGGAATGAGGGTGACTAGGTTAGCAATAAAGCATAGGGGTTGAAGGAGGACTGATGGAGGAAGGGAGGAGGGGTTTTACAGGAAAGTAAAAAAAATCTTACATTAATATTCCAATCACAGATATATATATATATATATATATATATATATATTTATATATATAATGTACAGTGTATATATAGTACATATATATATATGACGTAGGCAAATGGCAATTTTAGGAAAATAGCAACAAGCTTCAACTATTATTTCATTTCATTTTGACTTGGAAAATAACATTTGCCTAGACAAAAGCCATTTGGCTAAATCTTTGTTGGGCAAATAGCTTTAACTATTACAGTAGCCAATTACGAAATTATTCAAAAAAAATTTGTGTTGAATCCATTTAATTTTAAGGATAGCTTATTATAAACAAAATATATTTAACAAAATTGCCAAAGAATTCGAGAATAAGAAATATTTTTCCCCAATTTATATCTTTTTTTTTAAAATATTCGTTTCCTTATTAAATTGTTTTAATTGAATAAAAGATTTTTTGTAAATAAATAATATTTAGGTATTTTTTCTGTTTCTTCCCTCCCACTTTTTTTCCAGCTTTGCTACTTTTACTAAGAATAAGAACGGAATTCAATAAATAAATGTCTGGCATTTTCTGAGCTATTTTCCTAGTCAAATTGGAATGAAATAATAGTTAAAACGATTTGCCCAACAACGATTTAGGCAAATGGCTTTTGTCTAGACAAATGCTATTTTCCTAAAATTGACATTTGCCTAATACATATATATCTAGAAGGAAAAAACTGATAGCAATGAAATTTGGTACAGATGTCGATTAAAACCTACACTAAATTTTAATTAGGATAATTGTAAAGGAAATTAAAAGAAATCATTATATATATATATTGAAAATATAGGAATTTGTAAGTTTTTAAATACATATAATAATATTATAGTATGATATAGAAATTGTAACCTTTATTCTTTTGAGTTTTGTTTGATTAAATCTAAAATAAATATTTGAATTAATAATTTATGAAATGAATAAATTAATAATTAATCCAAGATTGTAATATTAATCAGGCAAATCACATCTTGAGGTATATTGTCACCTTTAATAATTAAAGCATGAATAATAGATTAAGGGGGGGGGGGGTATAACATAAAGGTATATTACATATATTCTCTTAAAAATCTGTTAAACAAAATAATTGTATAATAAATAAATTAAAACTATTTTAATACATTTAATAATATGAGTTGTTTTATTATCATAAGAAGGATGGGATGCCAATTTTTTGATGTAAGATAGATAGATGGGGTTATTGATAATTAGACTATATAAATTTGATTTGAAAAGGAATCTCCACCTATTATATCAACAAAAATTATGTTTTTTACATATTATTATATCTAGGTTATTTGAGTTCGCCTGGAATTATTGTTCATGTTTTGTTTGTTTTTTTACCGACCGACGATAGTAAGGGAGGTATTGTTTTCACACCAAATTTCACATGTGGAGATTTTTACATATCTCCACGAATCATGCATTTTCTTAACAGAAAAAAGTATTTTTAGCATGATGTCTGTCCGTCCGTCCGTCCGTATAGATGTGTACATCCTGAACGGCTCAACCGATTTTGATGAAATTTTGTATATTTACTTATTGCATCAGTGGGATGAATTGATCAACTTTTGGTGCAAATCCGGAAACCGGAAGTGGTAGTATTAGCGATCGACGATAGGAAGGGAAGGGTTATTTTCACACCAAATTTCAAATGAGGAGATTTTTTTACATATCACCACGAATCATGCACGTTGTATTGGTTTTATCCTCGGGAAAATTATATTTATTAGTTTTTTCTTGATTTAAAATTATATGACGTCATCCAGCCATTCATGACGTCACAGCCTGGTCTTACATATATATTATAAATAAAATAAAATTAAAAATAATTATGTTATATCCATATCTGTTTTTTATTACATTAATAGATATATTAAAATTATTTGAAATTGTTTCTGTAGCTGCTAATTAATTTACTTCAAACCGGCGGTCGGTTCGGACCTGGCCACAGGTCAACTTATTTTTCCTGGTATTTAGGTATATAAAAAATAAATATTTTGAATCTACTTTTTAGAAGATTAGAAAACAATCAAAACTATGCTTTCTTCAATCTAATCTGTTTTAATGTAACAACAATTTTTAAGAGTATCAGATACAAACATTTGGTAATTAGAGTTTACTTTAAAAGCTTTTCAAAAAATCACTGGCACCTTTTGATCTTGTGTTTCATTTTTATTAGAAATTAGATTTGATGTCATAGTTTTCGCCTGAAGCAATTGTTTTTTTTAATTATATCTATATTCTATTATAGACTCACGTGGAGAGGGGAGTTAGAAAATTCTATTCAGAATTTCAATGCTAATGTTATTAGGTTTGAATTCTCTCCCACCCTTGTTTCTTTTCATTTATTTAATGTTGGTTGGCAAATCTAATATCTCTGTTCAGATTAGCGAACCATTCAGAATTCGTAGTGAGTCACTAGAAAACTACTCCCTCTCTTTCTCTCATTTCTCCTTTCTAGTGACAGTGACCTTTTGATTGAAAGAGAGAAGAGAGAGAGATGTGAAGATAAAGTTGCCACCCTCTTTTGAACACTTGAAAACCAAATCAAAAAGAATAACCAAACATTCAACTAGCTATTTTTTCAAATGTTCTCATAAATTTTTGATTATATGTCTTTTTATTTCTTGTTTTTATGATGTATACACTCTGATACAATAATAGTAACTTTTTATCTTTAAACCTAAATTATATATATGACTTCTAAAGTTTCCCTTGATTATAAATCATTATTGTAACAGATTTGTATACAGATTTATATAAATAATTAAATTTAAAATTATATTATCGAAGAGTCTCCATCAACCGTATAAAAAATATTTCACAACTGCAAATGTAATAGATACTCTTTGAACAGGAAAATATTAAAGAATATGTAATTTCTTTGAAAAAGAAGAAAGTAATATAATTTTAAATTAGAATACAAAATAAGAAATGGAGTAATTTTTTTGATCTTTAAAAATTTTAAATAAATTATCTATTTGAAAATTTTAAGTTGATTTTTTTCATTGTTAGTTCACCATCCTTCCCCTCTTCTCCTTTGCTATATTAAAAAGAATTAATTTATTCCTCTCCTGGTTTTAAATTCATATTTTTTAAAATAAAAAAATTGAATAAATAAAATAAATTGTTTTGAATGAAACGTTATACACTTTTTATGATTATAGTATTGAAGATAAACATCCGGTATCATTGAGTTATTATATAAATTATTAATGATACTTAAAACAGGTAAATTCTCATTTTTTTAAAAAATGATTTTTTTTTATTTTAAATAATTTTCTGAATATTGAAAGAGGTTAAGAAATAGAATCCATCAAATTTTAATAAATTTCATTAGGTAATTTCTCCAATTGTGCATTGATTCCCTAAACCCTAAAAGATACAATACTATTTATTTACATTGTATTTATTATGAATTCAATAAACAAAAAAATATATGAATTCCTCTTAAAACAATCAAACTATTAAAAAGT
This sequence comes from Labia minor, assembly GCA_963082975.1. Taxonomy (NCBI): domain Eukaryota; kingdom Metazoa; phylum Arthropoda; class Insecta; order Dermaptera; family Spongiphoridae; genus Labia; species Labia minor. The sequence continues at coordinate 54,644,753 of OY720344.1, forward strand.
TTATTAATTTTTTCATTATACATTTATAGTAAGTGATTTGAAACTATATTAATATAAATTTGATCTTGCTTTAAGTGTTTTTATTTTTATTTTGAAAATATTAATTTATATAATTTTCAAAAAGCTTAAAAACTTTATTAAAAGCTTTATTTTGAATTCAATGAACAGAAAAATATATGAATTCCTCGTAAAACCATCATAATTAAAACTTTCAAAAGATTTACTAATTTTTTCATTATACATTTATAGTAAGTTGTTTAAAATTATATTAATATAAATTTGATGTTTTAAGTGTTTTTAATTCTTATTTTGAAAATATTCATTTATGCTTAGATATAAACAAAATTAAACTTACATATTATTTGATTCTTATGGTATGTGCTGAAAAAGAGTTGAAAATTTAAAGATTACTCATTTTAAAAATATAAAAGAAAAATAAATAAATAGAAGTAATTTATAATATATTAGAAATATTATATTATGATATGTATTATAATTTTTCAGATCATATGCTACGCCCTTGAAACAAGTTCTGTGATTGAAAATAAATAAGTCTATATCTATATGGTAAACTTTATTGATATTAGGAAATTCCGTTTGGACGAAAGATTGTAACTTCATTACGATATGATATCTATTTTTGTTGAGTTGACCAACAGATAAAAGTTTTAAAATAGAATCTGCGATCCTAACAAATTCTTCAATGTTTTATCCATTTTACACTCATTCATCTCATATATTTATTTAGTAATTTATTAAGTATAATGATGAAATTTATTGTGATTTTACAAACACCACTATAATGATGATGATATGTTAATTTCAATTAAATGGAATTTATTTACTTAGATAATTCGATGTATATATCTATAAAGTCAAAAAGAAAGAGTGAAATTATTTCACCTGTTTGGCCTACAAAAATCTCGGATGCTGTTGCTGTTACTGCTGAGTTATTTCCGTCATCCAAATAACGGTAGGGGAGTGTATGCGGGGTGGAGAGTGAGGGGGGAGTTTATACGTAGAGTGCTAGAGAGAGAGCTATATGGCTATATATATATATAAATCCAATTGCCAAAGGGGTTGTATTTAATGAAAGAGGGGAGAGGGGGTGTGGGGATTGCATGCATGAAAGGGTTGTTGGCTTGCACAGCCTCTCTCTCTCTCTCTCGGTTGTTGGTCGGTTGGAGTGCAGCTGCCGCCGGTGGTCGTCGTCGTCGACGTCGTCGTCGTCGGCGGGAGGCAGAGGCAGCCAGCCACTCGTGTGCCGATGGAGGGGAGAGCGAGGGATAGAGGTGAGGGGTGGGGTGGGGGGTTTGCTCTGTTCTCCTGTTAAATATAGCGACGGGTGTCCGGGCGCGTAGTCTCTAAGTAATCGTGACGTGAGTGAATTCGTGAGCCATGCTGATGCCGGGGGCAGCTACGCTCGCGGGGGCGAGTGGTGCAGGAGGTGGCGGGGGCGGTGGTGGTGCTTCAGCACCTGGAACCGATGCAGCTGCTGCAGCGGCTGCTGTTTTAGCACAAGCGGGAGCGGATGGTAGTTTAACCCTTGCGGCCCTTAATGGATCGGCAGCGGCAACGCCGGGCGTTCAACAGAAAGACACCACGTGGACCAAATTATTTGTCGGCGGGCTGCCTTATCATACCACAGACAAATCGCTCAGGGATCATTTTGCCGTTTACGGGGATATCGAGGAGGCGGTTGTCATTACCGATCGGCAGACAGGGAAAAGTCGTGGATATGGATTCGTAAGTACAATTACCCTAAACGCACTTTTGTACACACATCACACTTCTATTCTTAGAATATTCTATATCTATATATTCTATATTATCAATTCCTCTAAAATACTATTTTCCTATAAACCTTCCTCCCTTCCTCCCTCTCCAGAAATAATAATATTAATATTAATAATATATTATATACATATATTACATAAGAATTCATTCGTCAGGGACTATAAGATCAAGATCAATTATATAGAAATGATGCTAAATATAATAAATACATTTAGAGAAAGAGGGAGAGGGATAGAAATCAACTTATTCTTGTTCGGTTTTATCAGTGAAGTCAGTGAAAAAACATTCAATGATATATTTGATGAAGTTTAAAACGAAATCCATCTGTTGTTCTAAATATAAACTGGGCATTAGCAAAACATTCATACAATTATATATATATATATATATCCCTATATATTTACCATATATAACAAGGGTTGTGTATGAATTTCTAATATTCTAAATCTGTGTTTTAAAGTTCCTTACGGATTTTAAAGCATACCATAATTCTTAATTTAAAAATGAGCCAACTTTCTCTTTTTCCCCCTGCCGAGTATGATAAGAGAGATTTCATTGATAATTATTTATTATTCTTATTTTGCTTTTTCTATTTAAATATAAATATTCTATATTCCTGATATTTTAAAAACGATTATTATTAATTATGAAAAAAAATATTATAGTAGGGTGGTTATACTTCTATTGATTCCATTATACCTACGTCAACAAATTAAATGATATGTTGTTTCCCTGGGCTCGTTTTAGATTATCATTCTACATAATTAGAAACTTAAAATAATTACCAGAAAAAAATAGATAGCTTTTATACTATAATTTCAATATTTATTTTTATTTTAATTACAATGTTATCATATATTTTACATGTATAATTTAATCGAAGATTTTATTTAATAATAGTAATCAATAATTCATTAAAAAAAATTCTATTTGACTAAAGAAATATAAGATATTTTAATATATATATAAATATATTTCATTGAAAAATAACTTTTCTGTTATTTTTGATATTATTGGACTATTGTTGTATAAGAAAAGATTTTATCTAGATACAAGACGCCAAAGTTAAAAATTGATTCTGAATTGAATCAAATTATCTATAAGGAAATTCAAATAAATTTTATAGTGAAAATGTTTTAAGGAGAATAATAAAATTAAAATAATAACATTTTATCACACTAAGAATAAAAGAATAGTAGAAATCATATTTTTTTTACTTTAATTAAAATATAAGCTTAACTAGAATGGCCATAAGACTCGAGAGCTAACTAAAAAAATAAAAAAATAAAAAATAAATGTAAGTATTAAATATTTTGGAATATTATGGACCTAAATTTATATATTTTAAATTGTCATGCTATTTATACTATATTAAATGTACGATTATTATTTATTTAATTATTTAAATATCCATTAAAAAAATTTTAATTTATTCTACTTAATGTATATATATATCTATATATATTAACATATGAGAGGATTGAAATTCTACTGTGATATGTTATTGACTAAATTTAAAAGAGAATGTTTAATTAAATTTCCCTTGAAAGAGAGAAAGAGATAGAGAGAGAGAGCAACTACGGATTTGTTGTTCTTGTGTATTAGGAGGGTGGTTTTTCCCGAATTCACAGTATGTAGTGAGTGAGTAAAAGTGTGTGTATGTGTGTGTGTATGTGAGAGAGAGAGAGAGAGAGGGCGGTCAATATTTTGGCAATGGGACGATCGAGACAGAGTCTAGACGCGTGCAAATGTGCAGCACCCTCCCCCAGCATCAACAACCCTCCCTTTTCCTCTTTTTGTTCCATTCTACAAAGGGGATGCAACAGCACTATGCCATGCATGAGGGTAAATGCTTCTCTCCCTTTCACTCACTCGCTTCTCAAATGTCCATTCCTGCTGGAGATAAATTTATTTCTTCTCTTCCCTGTTAAATCAATGACCAGGTGTAACATTGGTCATTAGAAGAATCAACCACGGGATTTAGATAAATTCTTAACAAAAGAATCGAAAAATGAAATTTATTTTTTTTTACTAAAATTCCTCCCCTCTTTTTCACCCTCTTTATATAAAATTATTTAAATTCTAAGTATTTCAATACTAGGATGGAAAATCTTGTTTATTTTAATAAGAGGAGATAAAAGAACATGAGAAATGCAATTATTCCATGCAATTTAACATTTCAATTTAAAAAATTAATTTAATATCAAATATAGAAGAAAAATAAATCAGAAGAACACAGACCATCTAACAGACTGCTAAACTCTATTGTTCTCGATGAAACAAAGTTTGCAGGCACAGGCAGTGGATAATTGAAAAAAAATCGGGCTTGTGTGTGTGTGTGTATTTGTTACAGCAAAGACCAAACAAATTCACACAACACACACACAAGCCCGATTTTTTTTTCAATTTTCGAATGCCTGCGAATACAGATGGCGCCAAAAACTTTGTTTCACCGAGAACAATAGAGTTTAGGGGACCTGCAGAAGAATTTAAAATAAGTGCATTTATACATACTTCTAATGATTTTTTATCATCAGTTATTTTAATATATCGCAATTCTGAGGAAAAAATTAAATCACTTATATAAACTGGCATTTCTGGTTATCAAAAAACTAACTGTAATATTTTCCAGGTATATAAATATCTTAAATATGAAATTTCAGTTTTCGACCTAGTTGTCTAGATACACACACACCAGTGGCTCAACCAGGATTTGACAAATTTTCATTAAGATTTTTTTTTAAATTAAATATTTAAAAAAGTTTTGTAAATGAAATGATTTTACAAAATCTGGCAAAAAATTTAATTTTGTATATTATTTACTCGTATTCACAGTTTTAGAAAGAAAATATTTTTTTCCAACTATTTATAAGTAAATCATTTTAGCCTTCCTCATGGGTTCGAGGATAGCTTATACGATGGTCGGAAAATTTTGAAAATTTTTGCTCTGAGATTTTTAGAGATCTCCACTTTTTAGACGGTTCTGAATCCAAAAGAATTATCGTACTATCGTATTAAATTTATAGGGAATCGAATTTACTAAAAGTTTCATTATATTCATTGAATATAATAAAAGAAGTTAATTATAAAAAAACTATTTTAAGATTTTGAAAGCTTTTCGCCCGCCCGTAGTGGCAGGATATTTTGAAAAAAATTAGTCTTCGCTTCATAATTTTTATGAAATTAGCAATTAATGTATTGATAATAAACAATATTTAGAATTTGAGTAATATTTTTAATTAATTTATATTTAAATAATAACCAAATTTCACAATCATCTAGTAATCTTATATTATTAAGTGTTTTGTTTTTTACGATTTAGGAGAAATAACTAAATAATTTTTTTATTTCTTATATTAAATTCTGTACGAAAAAATAAGCAATTTTTATTTTTGTTAAAATTTTTTTAAAATAAAATAAACTTATTTTTTATTCACTAAGTTATACATTAAGAATTTTTTTTTCAAATAAAAAGGATTATATTTTTTCTTTTCTATTTGTAATATAGTACATAATATATAGCAATTTGAATTTTTTTCTCTTCTGTGGGTGGGGGGTTAGAACCCTAAACCCCCCCTGGTTGCGCCACACACACACACACACACACACACACAGACAGGTGCATTTTTAGTTCTTAAAACGTTAAATCCCCGTTGATCAGTCTGTCGAATTCGAAATAGGTATTAAAATTGAAAAATAAAAATGAGCTAAAATTCATTTTTGGTAATATCGAAGATTAGTAACTATGTGTTATTTATTAATAGCAGAGATGAGAGAAAAAGGGTATATGTATGTGGAGGAGGGTCCGAGATGGTCGCCTCAACCCTTCGCTCAGTATTTATACATGAATAGAACCCAGCAAACAGGAGAATCCTAAAAAAAATCAATAAAATGCAGAAAGCATTTGAAATCAACAAACATTACAATGATTACAAATATGTGTATTATTAATATTAAAATCAAAAACTTGATTTAATATTTTATGGGTAAAATTATAATATGGAGGTATAGCTGTCTTCTATAGTCATTCAAATGATATTGAAGGATTTATGTACAATCTATATTTGAGAAAATAAATATAATAAATATTAGAATTTATTAATAAATTTATTTCAATATTAAAACAGCTTTTTAACTTTAAATCCTTGAATATCCGCAATTGGTTGCCAGACAGATTTTATGATAATCTTTAAAGATCAATTTAATGAAAAACTATTATTACTTGTAGGCTTTATTTTTCTAGGGATTTAAGAAAAGTCAAATATTTGAATATTTATTATAAATAAAGGAGAGTGTTTGTATGTATGTATGTATGTAATTTGTTTACTTTTTTGCTGTCATAGAAACAAACAAAAAAGAAATTTCCTAATTAACCGACACTTTACCGGTAATTTAGAATTATGAACATCAAAAAATAAGAAACGATTTCTATGAAATTACATCACAATATTCTTATATATCTCTATGGTAACATAGGCTATAGATTTTATTACTATCTAATTCTAATCAATAACCGCAGAATTTAATTTTTTAAAGTTTATATAGTTCTCCGTGTTGTTCATTCAAGAGCCAGGCGTGGCCCACTGACTGGCGGACTCATTTTACACAATGTATATAACTCTAGCGATTCCCAATCAAAGAATTATTATAATATTTAACTTTTTATTTTAAATTCTAATATTCAAATATCATTTCAATTAAATAATTTATTCTAAAAGTTCTCATTTTAATTAATATAATAAAATATTTAAATCATATTTAACTTAAATTATTTTGTATTTATTCTTTCTATATTTGAATACTTCTTTTATTTTAAGGGAGGGAATTAACTATGATCTAAAAAAATTAATAAATGAACTTAATAATAAAAAATCAAATAAATCCATTAATTTAAATTAATACTATTAATGAATGTATATATTGTTAATTTATCTTTAGTTTTATCAATACTTTTATACGGTTAATTTTTATAAATTGTCTCAAGTCTCTAACTTTGCATTTTCTCAAATTTTATTATAATTAAAAATATTCAATAAAAATCAAGCAATGAAATTAAAATATCAAAATGAAATGATCAAGAAATATTATACTCTATTATAACATATACAATACTTATAACTATAGGCGGAGGAAATATTAGAAGATATCATTGCGGGTTCATGCCAAATCGATCAACATTAATTAAGATATTTTCATTATGACAGATATTAAAAAAACCGCGAATTCAATATCTCTGTTCACTAATTATTTGTAGACTTTAGTAAAACCTACGCATGACTCAATAGATCCGGATAAACTTTTTCAAATTTTGATCTTAAAATATATCTTGAAGGTAGTAAAGAAAGAGTAAGATGCGGAAATCAATTGTAAAATATTAGGTGACCCAGACGACTTAAATATAATAGGAGATTCGGCAATTGCAATTACAGATAGCGAGGAAAAATTAATCGAGGTAGGAAAAGAGATGAGGTTTGAAATTAATAATGATAAATAAATATATCTAGAAACAAACAGGAGCAGTATTAACAAACAAAATGTAGAATTTGAATATGTAGAAAAATTGAATGTAATCACGAAGGATAATAATATTAATAATATTTGAGAAGAATTTAAATCGAAGTTGCAATCGGGAAACGCCTGTTATCATGCAGTAAAGAGACTTATCTCATCAAAATTATTATAAAAGGGAATGAAAATTAAAATATATAAAACAATTATTTTGTCTGTTGTATTATATGAGTGTGAGACATGGTCTATGATCTTAGGAGATGAGAGTGGATTCAGAGTATTTGAGAATAGGATTCTTCCCAGCATTTATGGGCCAAAGATGAGGACACCAGGGAATGACGTAAGAAAGATGGAACAGAGGCTCAGGATAAGGACACTTGGAGAAATGTGGTTGTAGCTGCCAAGAACTTTCGAGTAGATAGTTATAACATATTCAATAAAAATATATATAATTAATTTACTGATTAAATTAAAATATATTTTAAATAATCACACAATAAGAAATGAATGTTTTATGTTATACATTGATTGAAACAAAATGGATGAAAACCTTTTACTACTTTCAACCAAATTCTATGTACCACTCGGGGGTACAGGGGGCGGAGCCCCCGTCTAGATGTGAAGAGCGACGAAGGAGCTCTGAGCAGCTAGTATTTATTATAAAATAAAAATATTGAAAATCATTTCAAACGTGAATTTGTGAAATAAATGTAATATTGAGAGATTTGAAAAATTTGAATATTATTCTGAACTTTTAATATAGTCTTTAAATTCCCGGATCTTGTAAGTTATGAATTTCTAAAATAAAATAGAAAGTTTGTTTGCCAGCTTGAAAAATGTACACAAATAATATTTATCACTATATTCATCTACAATTTAAATAATAATTACTATTTATTTGATTACAATTTCAATGCTAACAGTGGTATACCATAGATATATCGTCACTGTAGCGGCATCACTCAATATCTTATTTTTTGGCGGTTTTGAGAATACAATTATTTATAAATTAAATTTACATGGGTTTCCTGGGTTCAAATAATTGGAATCTTGACAAATTACTTATATGTTAAAAGTTTATTCTCTTCACCAATTATATTAAAAACATTGTAATTATTCTTTCGTTGATAAAAATAAAAAATTCGGTGTATCTGCTACACCGACGATATATTATGCATATATATATATATATATATATATATATATATATATATGTGAATTTTAAAATATGGTATATTTATTATATGTATATCTAATATATATAATTTTTTTAGAGTACTTTCAAAATTATAAGTCAAAATTATAAGTATTAAAGTAGTTGAATTGAATAAGTAAGAATAGAAAATATTTTTTTTTATAAAATTCAGAAATTTAGGGATTATTGCAGTCCTGGCCATCCCAAATGACTCGATGGGCCTCTTTGATTAGAAGCAATGCTACAGGGGCCGCATTTTAGGGAAACGTGCTAGAATGTATTAAAAAATACTATTAATACTTTCTTGATGCTTAATGTTTATTTATTATTTTTCGGTTACTTTTTTTTAAATAAAAATAATAATAAAAATTTAAAATAAAAAATATATTCTCTATTAATTACTATTATTTCTAACTTTTTCCTTCCTTTTTATGGAATCAAATATGTAGTTTAAAAATTGTAGGACATATTTTAAATAAAAAATTAATTAATTATAATTATTTCAATTATATTCTCTGTTTTTGAATATACAGACGAGAAATGAAAGTTACAAAAGAAATATAAAGTTAACTAGCGGGCCGCACAATTTTTCAAGGTGGGTCGCATGCGGCCCGAGGACCGCGGGTTGGCCAGGGCTGGATTATTGCAATATTTTTTTTATAATTCTTAAAAATATCGAAAATATCTTTATTTACTCATTAAACACAAAAATTGATATTTAATAATCATTCAATTTAAAAATATAGTTATTCGAAAATTGTAAGAAAGGGGGATTTAATACATTATTCCAGTTTTTTTTAAAATTGAATTACAAACATAACTTATCTTTCATGTTTTTCATATAATCTTTTAAGAGATATTTTCCATTAAAGTAGAATAGAATATATTTTTGAAATTTTTAAATTTCTTTAGTTTATTTTGTAATCATTGCAGTTATCAATTATATTTAAGATGAAAAGAATATTTCTGTTATAAAAAAAAAATTAATAAAACATAATTTTGATAATTTCTTATCATTTACATTTTTTTTTTTTTTTTTTTGCATAACTGACCATTCTTTTGTTCTTTTTTATTTAAATTGAATGCACAGAGAGGATTAATTTGACCATGCATTTCTACAACTCCCTAGTTCATTTTTTTAATCATTATTGTTACGGCTGCTGCATCCCCTTCTAAATAAAGCACAATGGGCCTGTCACGTGGTCGATAGGGGAAAAAGGGAAGAACGGCTGTGTTGATGGGTAGAGAACTGGCGGGGTATGGAAAAAAAAGAGAGAGAGTACGAGAGGTTGTCCATGCATATCGTTGTTGTCCATGTCTGAGAGAGAGAAAGAGAAAAAGGACGGACACAAAACCGACCAAATAGAGTTCAACAACCCGATACAACACACAACCACCCCCTCCCTTTCTTTCTCTCTTTTTTATCTCTAATAAATATTACTCATTTCAATACTCTTATTTAAATTAATAAATTTAATTTATATATATTTTGAATATGAAGTTTATTTCTTCTGTTATAATAGGATTTATATAATTTTCATTTAAAAACGAAATAATATATTTCTTTTATTTCTTGTTATTAATATAATTAAATTAAGAAAATTTTATATAAAAAAAACCTTTTTATATTAAAAAATTACAAATATCAACCGTTTTTCCCATCAGTAGTTCAGCAATATATAAAATTGCAGAAATTTTTTATTATATATTATATTTAGGGATAAAATATTACTTTCCATCCCCTTTATCTCAACTCTTGCATTCTTCCCTCTCTTTTTTTCTTTTACCAGTTTTCTCACTCTCTTTCTCTCTCTATTCAAATGTTAAATTATTAAATAAATTTGAAGTTAAGTTTTTTTTATTCAACTACTCATTGTATGAATTTATTTATTACTGGTCTCCGTTCCCTCTCCCCCGAATGTCGCCCATCGGTTAATTCAATCAAAGAGAGCGAGAGAGAAATTTATTTCAGCCAGCTGGTGTGAGAAACACGTTTATTTCAGGTCTCTCTATCACCCTCTTCGATATCATACCCTCCAGCTAAAAAAAAACCTCCACGCAAAAATTGTAATAAATTAATTTGCTTTATAAATGTAACATTAGTGCTAAAATGCATAAAAGAAAATAGTTTATTCTACTCTAACGAAAATTTTCTTTAAAAAATTTAAAATTAAACTTTATAAATAATAAAATAATAATGCGGATATATAGTAATGTATAAAGAAAAACCTGTTTAGTTTTTAGCCTAGAAAAGAAATAATCAAATCTAGAAGCTGATGTATTTATATTAGTTTATATTATTTTTATTTTTTCTCTTTATTTACTGCCTTTTGACGAATTCTTATGAATAATTTAATTAATTTAGGTCAATAAAAAAATAATATTTTTTATGTTTTATTTGGCTGCTACAGGGCCGCACAAGTTATTCTTATAGACAAATTCTGGAGCAATAGTGGAATAGGCGTTTTGAACGTCCTATTTTCCTCCTAACACAACCTTATTAAAATATAATATATTTATTTATAATATAAAATTATGAAAAATTCGATTAATTCGCCGGTGACATGAACAATCGAGCAAAGTAATATTTCATTGACGATAATTGCTATTTTTGTATAATCCAGTTTTTATATAGTATAAGATTTCGCTAGACTTTTTACGATCTCGCCAGAGATACACACGGGCATTATTCAACATTTGTAGTTTTCGATCAACTTTTGAGAAATGTAGCTTTTTAAGAGGGTTATCATCTGCCACGAATTGATTTTTTTCCTCTAACCTGACCGTAAAAATTAAAGATATATGTTTGATAGTTTTTCACATGATTAAAAATTGTATAAAACTGCTATATATAGAATTTCAGCTTAATTGAATCGCTGAAAGTATCAGAATTAATTTTTTAACACGTTGACTGGCAATCACGCGCTAGAACGAGACGTGGTGCCATCAACAAAGAACCAAACAACTTAACATTTAATAACTTATGTATTAATTTTAATTTATATTTTATAATTAATTTAAATATAATATATGTGTTAATTAATCCAATTCAAATTTCCGAGATAGTCGAGTGGAGACACTCCAGATTTTTTTTATTTTAAGAGAAGATTACACCAACTTGTAAAAAATGGATTAATCCTAAAAATATCGAGAAAAATTTGGTCAAAACTTTTTACTTCGCTCATTATTTAGTATATTTTTTGCATTAAATCTTTCCATTCCATTTGTTGATGATTAAAAAAAAATGTCTTAAACTGTGTTGTTTTTTTAAATGGTAATTGGTTACGATGTTAGAACAACAGTAGAATTTTTTATTGTCAGCCAAGCTGTACACATCTGTAGTTGCTTTTCACCTCTTTTTCTCTCTCTCTCACTCTTACTTCCTCCTTTATCCTCCCACGTTCTCTGCTCCATTATTCCTCTCCCTTTCTTTTCAATACTATTTATAAATTTCGTATAGACAATTCCACAATCTTTTTCTTTATTAAAGCCATCATTATCATTGGTGAAGTGAAGAAATGAGATAAACATTAAAAATCTAAACAAAACCAAATGATAATAAAATTTAACATCACAAATTAGACTTCACAAACAAATCCAAAAAAAAAACATTTTTCTTTTTTTATATTTTATCTTTCATTTATATCTGTATTTTGATGATCGAAGAAGTAATCATATTATATACCTGATCATATTTTACATGTGATATAGCATAATAAAAAAAAATAAATGAATTAATTTTGTCTCTATAGCCAAAAGTTTCATTAATATTCGTTTTCTATCGTAAATATTAGTTAATATAAAATATAATCACAATATGATTTGATATTTTTTTCTCCAATGAATCTTTTTGTATTTGCAGGTGTGTTTATGAATGATTATATGTTTTAGAAATTAACCATTCCGTGCTTCCGGAAAATTTTTGATATATCCTCTGGAGCATTCTATATGATTTCCTCTTTCAAAGAGAAGGGAACATTTTAAATTTGTTATTCTATTTATTTATTTTTTTTAAACAATTCTCTCTTTCTAGCTTTAAATCATTCGTTATTAATTATCGAACAGGGCACGTGGATGGGAATGAAAGAAAAAACTTTAGAGTAAAAAATATTTATTTAGCAACTATAAATTATTAAGTGACAAATGAATATATGGACTTGAAATGATGGGGACAAAAAAAAGATTAAAATTCTTTATTTGATTAATTTAAAGAATAATTAATACATTATACATTCATTAAAAAGTGATTATTATATTTGTTTTATTTGGAATAAATTGATTAATTTTATCTATGAAAAGATAAAAATATAAAAATTTCAAAAATTGCTAAAATAGCTAAAATAGCGCGAAAAAGTCATAATCAAAAATAATAAAATAGTAAATAAATGTTCTGAAAAAAAGAGAGAAGAAAACCTCATATTTTTAGTGAAATAGAGAGAAAAGCATCTAAAAATATGCTCAAATCTATTTTGTTATTAATAAATTATTATTAGTATTAACTAATATAATATGTGTAATTGGTAAGTTTTAAATTTTATATCTTTCTCTTTCTCCCTCTCTCTCTCTCATTATATATATATATATATATAAAAGACATTTCAAGTATATATTTTAAACCAATGATTACAAAGATATAATCAGATTTCCAAAAGCTTGAAAATTATATTTCTATTTTAAAAACAGATTCTCTCCTTTTGAACAGATGAATAAATACAATTATACATTCAGATATTAATATACATATTTTATTATAAAAAATGATGTTTAATTTTATCTTGAGCAGATATAGTAGTAGATATTCGTAGGAGGGCGGTGGGGGCCCTTTCAGGTGGCCGAGCCATATGAAAAAAACACGTCGCCTCTCTTTTCCGGGAGGATTTCAACTAAATTTAGCAACTTGCGTAGACACATAGCATAAGAGTGAGTGAGTATCTATGTGTGTGTAAGAGAGAGAGAAGGAGATGAAATGATATTTAGAGAAGGGTAGTCTTGGCTTTGGTATGATACCATAAAGTAAAGATTATTTATTATATTTAGGGGAAGTTCTGCGACGGATGCTAGATTTATTGATCAATTGTCTCAAATTTAAAACTCTAGAATTAGAGTAATACCAATTTTTCTTAAAATTGCCTTGATTAAATCAAAAACACCTTAAATGTATCAATGTTTATAAGTTAAATAATAAGTTAGATAGTGAATCATAATAGACTCTCCCATTATAAAAATTAACTAAATATTTATATACCTTTTTTTTAATTTGATAGGATAAATTTTTGTTTATTTTGAATAAGTGAAAAAAATAAAGAAAAAAATCGTTGGAATTATTGAAGTATTTTTTTTATAAGATGAAAGATGAAAATATTTTGGCATTTTGAATGTTTATTATTTTATTAAAAAATATAAAATGGCCTAATATATATACAAAATAATATATATTTCTAAATCAAATCAAAATCTTTTTAAAATAACTTAAAAATTTTATATATTGTTTCAAATTAATTTTTCAATATTATACGTATGTTGATTTAATTCGGTGCATAGAAAAAATGTTCTAATAGTCAATTTGATTTCAGGATGTTGTTATTTCGTTCAAATATTAAATAACAAATTTGCTTATAATCCATTTTACCCTTTGACCTTAACTTTAGTCTTAATGTTAAATATTTGTGAATTGTGTAGTCAAACTGATAAATGAAAATTCAATAATTTTTTTTTATTTAATTTTTAAAAATAACATTTATAATAATCTTATAGAGATATATATTAATGTAAATATTAATATAGGTGGTCGGTTCTCTGTGTTTAAAATCATATATTTAGTAATGGACTTTTGAATTTAAATAATTTGTAAATAATATAAAAAAATTTCAATTATTGTATTAATAATTATGAAGTATTTAAGTAAATTATTTAATTTTATCGAATAAGTTTTATTTTGATATCAATTTAGAATATGAATTGAACAAATATAATAAAATTCAGATAATCCAATTCATAAATATGATTTAATCTGAATATTAACAATTTATAAATAATTTAAAATAATAATAATAATAATTTTTTCTAATTATTTTTGTGAGTTGTTTAAATTAATATTCGGCATTTGTGCTGTTGATTCGCGAGGATTTTTTGAACGACGATCTGGTGGGTGGATGTATATGATGAGATCTGGAAGGGCGAGTAGCCTTGCTCAGGGTTCACTAGCCGCCAAAAATAACGTACGATTCTGATGGATTTCCGCCATCTGCCGTCGATCTCATCTTTGCTCTACGCATCTTTTCTTTACATTTCGTTCATCGAGTTTCTTTCCTCCCCCGCACTCTGTTTCTCTTTTTTATTTTTTTATTTTTTTTTAAATCCTCGGGTTAGTTCCTTCGTCTCCTCGTTTGCCGGCTTGAGGTAATTGAGTTGCTAGGACAAATAAACAGCCAGTAAATCTTGTCAACTCATTCATGAAGATATAGAATGGAGAATGATAGAAGTGAAGAGTGGAGCAAAGAAGGAGATGAAGATCATCCGATGCCATTTTAAACTCAGACAAATTTTGACATTGACTTGGCGAGTTTTTATATTCAGAAAAAAATATTTTTATAAATATTCAGTTAATAATTAAAAAAAATATATGATCACGTAAAAGAAAATGAAATAGAATAATTATTTTTTAGATAAGAATTGTGGAATGTCGGAACCAAATGTAACCGAACTTCTGTAGTAAAATGTAAAAAAGTCAATTTAGAAATAAGAGAGTAGGTCAATAAAAACTAAGGAATTGCATTTTTAATAGTAGTCATTTTTAATTAGCTTATGTTAAAAAGATGAAAAAGTGGCTGAACAATTAGTGGTTTTATTTAATAAGCGAATTCCAGTATTTGATCTCATTCATTTTTGGAGAAAAATTCGAAATAAAAGTCTTCAATTAGTAGCAACAAATATGGTATCCGAAAGAGGACAAGAATTTGCACCAGTTCCTCCTAATAATCATGAGACACCAGGTTCTTCCTCCTTGTCTAACTCATTTTTAGGTAATACCGACAATGTCGGTTTCAACCAGAAGGACTCTCTAAATATGATCAAGGAAAGGAAACTCCAGGCCATGGTGATGGAACGGGGTGTGTATGTAGTGTCCAGAGGACTCGACACCTTTTGATATCTTTGTGAGGACTTTTGACTTCTACTACCTAGACTTTGAAGCACTGCCACTACGAAACCTTTCCTCTACTCGTGAGCATGAGAGACAGAACTCTCACCGGGCAGACTCACGATCTGGTGGTACCATTTCAATCATTAGATCCTTAAGACACGGAAGGCCCGAAGTCCTAGGAAGGATATATCAAAGATATTTCAATCCTACGATTTCTTTGGCTTGTCGTACCAGCATGAGGCTTGCTCTGTCCATTATAGGTACGCAAGGTTACCGCCACCTTGCGACTGGAGGGCGTGGATCGCGAATCTCCTGAGAACCAGAATATTCCATATAGAGGTTGCACGCCATACTTGGCGGAGAAATTAACAAAATTATTATTTAATAACATCATCACTATGGCCGTAAAAGAAAGAATTTTTATGAATGGACTAATATTGTATCAACCTAGGAAAACCAGCAAGACAAACAATCAGTTCAGTTCCTGAGTTGGTCTAATATTCTCCCAATATGTATTTTATTATTTTCTTTGTGTAAATAAAATAAGTTTAAAAATTTTAAACTGTATTTTAACAATTTGATCAATGGAAAGAAAAAGATCAATGATCAACTACTGGAAGAACATTATCAAAAATTAAATGGGCCTGATCAACCACTAGTCCAACAACACATCAAAAATTTAAACTTTTTATTCCTTTGTTTCATTTAATAAATTGAGGAGATAAATTTTCTCTATAGGACATTAATAAGAAATCGTATTGATGGTTTTAGTTTAGTATTACGACTGAATTTGTCTGCTGTATGAAAAGTATTGCATAGCATAGGCTTTTATTTGATCAACTACTGACTGGTTCACCCCCTATATATATATGTATATATAAATATATATTGTATGTATTAATTTAACAAACAATTGAGCATAATTTGCTCGTTTAATAAAATGAAATTCTGTCAGTAATTTTACTTTGAATTTAATAAAAAGTAATTTATTTCATTGAAATTTAATTAAATATTGATTAATGATATTGATTAATATATTTTGCTTTTAAATAATTCCGTATGTAAATTGAATACAAAATAATTATTCTATTTCTATAATATATATTTATTTTGAATTTATTTTATAAAGAAAAGTGGCAATTATTTTGAAAAATAAATAAGTGCGTTGTTTACTTTATATAATTTTATATGTATTATATAAAAATGTTGGTTTGCATAATTTCTCCCTTCCACTATTTTTTAGTAATTTTTGAAATAAATAAATTGTATAAAAAAATAATTCTCTCAAAATTTAGTGAGATATATTTTTTTATCTTCTTTGATAAATAAACGAAATTTTCATCGTGTCTCACTCATTAACATTGTAATTTGTGAGTTTTTTTCGGATATAAATTATATATGGAATTGATATGTTGTTTTATATATATATATATATATATTCTCTCCCTCTCTCCCTTTCACTTGACTTTCGTCTATGTCTGTAATGTATAATAATATTTATTTTAATTTTTTATAAATATTTAAAATATGATTTTGATTGGTTCTTTTTTTCTTATAAATTTCATCTTTACACCTCTATCGTCTCTCAACCACCACTTTTTTTACGAGTCTCCTCCTCGTTCTACTAACTTGTATATATATATATATATGTATATATATATATATATATATATATGACACATAGTGAATTCTTGAATTAAATAAATAAATAAATATTTCCTCAAAGCAAATTATCAATAAATCATTTACTAAATAAATCATTTAGATAATTTCTATTTTTTTTATATTATGAGATTTTCTCGATAAAAAAATTGGATAAAACTTCATTCATCAACAAATATATCTATTAAGAATTTATAAGGAGAATTTATTCTAAAATAGGAGTTATTCCTAGCAAAATATTGGGTTGGTTAGAATTCTCAAAATTTATTTACAATTTAAAAAAATAATATGTAATTTTAAGAGGATACTATAATTAAAGTTTTACTTAATAACTACATGGAATTTGTAATTATATATTTAATATTATATTTCTGTAAAACAATTAGAAAGGTTAATAGAAACAAAAATATCTTTTGATTTATTGATTAATATTTAGATCTAAATTTTTAATTTTAAAAAATTATAAATAGGAAATTTTAAAAAAAAAGATTCATAAATGTAAATCCAATTGAAATATCGTTATTAAGTTTATTTTACATGAAATCAATCAAATAATATATCCTATATATAAATATCTAGGTCTAGAGAAAAATTTTTTATAAGAAATCATTTCTAGACAAAATTTAAAATATATGTTAACATCAATAAATATTATTTAACGAATTTATAAATACAGAATAAACAGGTGGAATATGAAATATAATATAAAGATAATATTTAATAGACTATTATGAGATATATATATAATTAATATGTGATTAAGTCAACAGGAAAAAAAATTTTAAATTCTAAACTTAACTGCATAATATTATGAATGAAATTTCAAACAAAAATCCCGTGTAATGCAGTTTCTGGCCAAATGTTAAGGAAGATTTAAATATTTCAAATTAATAATTTTATATTAATTGAAGATTTTCTTACAATAATTCATACATTATTTTACAATTTGCATTCTATATATAATATATAATATACAAACAAGGGAAATAATCAACATCTTTTATTATATATTTACTTCGAATTTTAATAAAATCAATAAAATATAGTTTGAAAGAATATAATAAAATAATTTTCTGGTAAATGCTAGTGAAGGTGGGGGATAGTAACTTGATGGAATGTAAAAAGGAAATATTAATCAATGAACAAACAAAAGAGAAAAAAACCTTTTCCTTGTGTCTAGAATCAAACCACAAACATAATAAAATGGCCCCATTTTAACCAACACCTTTTCACCGTGCACCCTTTACCGCAAAACCATTCAATAATACATTAAATATGTATTTATTAATACATTAAAATTCAATTGCAAACTGTTTGAAATGAGAATAAACATTCATTCGTTTTAAGGCTATATTCAATGTATTTATATTATGATGTTGACAAAATATAACATTCATTTTGCATATAAAAAATAAGCGAATTTAATGATTAGTAAAATGAAATAAACAAATTTCAAATTTTATTAACAAATTTGGAAGATTTTATTTTGAAAATTTAAAAAATAAAAATAAATAAGAAATATATAAGAAAATAAATCAAAAGATTTTTTTTATTTAATAGTATTATTTTTTATTTATTTATTGTTTTTTTATATATTTTATTTTTAATACATTAAAATTCAATTGCAAACTGTTTGAAATGAGAATAAACATTCATCGTGACTACTGGTGAATTTTCTAAATAATAATTACTCAACTGTAGGTCTCTCTTGTCCCTTTCAATTCAATTCGTGATTAAATCGGACAGGTCAAAAGTGGATAGAGGAATTTAGTAATTCTGAAAAAATAAATACTACCAAAACGCTTTGAAAATTGACACATCTTTTATAAAAACTCACTCTAAATATGTTCCCCCTGAATTATAAATATTAGTATAATACCTACACATATTTACCATAATTATTAATATTTGTACTTTGTTTTAAGCTTTAACCATATAAATAATTTTACTCTACAAGGCATGTAAAGGTGGTTGTATGGTTATAGGAAAATAAAGTAGAATGGGGGACTGAGTAAGCAAGCACTCTGCTTATCAATACCTGGTCATCGCTTTTTCCCATAATGACACAAATATCAGTTTGTCTATCCATTTACTATTCAAAGATTATAATGGGCACAAAAAACAGAGTAGATTTATATGTTTGCACTCAAATGATTAAAACTAAATGATTAATACCAAAAATTTAAATATTAATAGAAGATTTTTAAAGATTTTTTTTAAAATTGTTTAAAGAAAAGAAAAGTTGAAAAATGTTATTTGTTGGAAGTTAATATTTGGGAAATGAATCAAAATATTACCTAAATTTACTTTTATTAGTTTTTGGAACCTTCTTTATCAATTTTGAGAATTGTTAGAATGTATCATTGATTATTTTATTTTTTTAATTTTTCAGGTGATAATGGGCGATAGACCAGCGGCTGAGAGGGCGTGTAAAGATCCTAATCCGATTATTGATGGAAGAAAAGCCAATGTGAATTTAGCAATCCTCGGTGCCAAACCCCGGGGCAATGTACAACCAGGTAAGGATAACTCAATTCTAATATAAAATTATAAATTTTCTATATTTATTGTAAATTAAAATAAATCTTTTTTAAAATTCTATAATATAATATTTTAATATATTTTTTTTATAATTTACTTATACTAAAAACTTGGAAATGATAAATAAACATTTGATTTCCCTTCTCTCTTCTTTTTTACCGACCGGCGATAGGAAGGGAAGGTATTGTTTTCACATTAACTTTCAGATGTGGAGATTTTTACATATCTCCTCGAATCATGCATTTTGTTAACAGAAAAAAGTATTTTTAGCATGATGTCTGTCCGTCCTTATAGATGTGTACAGCTTGAACGGATTTTGATGAAATTTGGTATATTTACTTAATTAATGCATCAATATGATGAATTGATCAACTTTTGGTGTATATCCGGAAAACGGAAGTGGTAGTATTAGCGATCGACGATAGGAAGGGACGGGTTATTTTCTCACCAAATTTTACATGAAGAGATTTTTTTACATATCTCCACAAATCATGCACTTTTTATTGGTTTTATCCTCGAGAAAAATCATCTTCATTAGTTTTTTCTTAATTTAAAATTATATGACGTCACCCAGCCCTTCATAATTAAATAAAATTAAAAAATATTTATGTTATATCCACATCTGTTTTTTATTGCATTAATAGATACAATTAAATTATTTGAAATTGTTTCTCTAGCTTAAAATTTATTTATTTCAAACCGTCGGTAGGTTCTGCGCCACAACTTATTTATTTCTTATTATGTAATATCAAAATATTTAATAGTTTGTTTTTTTTTAAATGTGTAATATTAATTGACTTGTTAAACTATAAATTATTTTTATTTAATTAAGCAAATATAATAGAAACCTTTTTTTTTAAAATATTTATTTTAAAATATTAAATATGTAAATCATTGATATCGATATAATAATTAGAAAATTCACTATTTTTGATTTGGTCGTTATCATCCTAATTCCAAAAAAGGTCTAAAATTTTAATATATGATAATATATAATAAATTGAGGACAGTCATAAATGTTTCATTAGACATAATCTAAAATTAAACGGGAATGAAATGGGATTTAAAAGATGAAAGGTGAAGACAAATGAAGAGAGAGAGAGTGAGAAAAGTATGAAGTGAGAGTCATGTTGATGTTGTTACTGTTTTGTCTGTAAGTTGTTAAGATTTAAAAACGTAGTTTGAAAAGATTGAGGGAGAGAAAGAAGCAAAGATGGTTGAAAGAAGTACTCTCGTAGGTTAAGAAGAGAGGGAGAGAGCAGAGTGGGGGACAATGAAAGTCTATATTTAAAAAATGAATGCAACATTGGCAAACGATTAAAAGAATGAAGTTGAAGAAAAAATCATTGACAAGAAAATAATAATTTTAAGAATAGAAAAAAGAGAAACTAATAAAGGTAATGGAAGAAAAAGGGTGAATTAATTTATATAATGTTTTTAAATGAATTTTCTGAGCTCAAAGGAAATAATATAATCAAATTAATTTTAAGAAATTATTTATTGAACATAATTTGCATATTTTTAAAAAAAATTTCTAAATTATTGATAATAATCGCCTCTAAAATTTCGAACGTTTAAGAGACAACAATCTTATTCTTAAATTTTTCTTAAAGTGCAGATGCATCAATTTTCAATACATATTTGATAAATGCTAATGATATATTTCATATAATGGAGGTTATTTTAATAGTAATTTTAAAAATTTATTTATTTTTAAAAAATGAATAATAAATTAGTGACAACTCAATATAAAAAAAAACTAATGTTATGAAAGGGTAGAGAAGTTATTTTTATTTGCATCCTAAAATAGATTGATCTTTTAAATAATAGTTGTAAATAAAAATCTATCTGTATTTTAAGGATAAATTTATATCATATAATTGAATTCAATTGAATTGAATAGTCACTAATATTTCAATATTACATATAACATATAGACATAGGTATATATTTTTGAAAAAATATAATTTATAATTAATTTTTTACCGACCGACGATAGTAAGGGAGGTATTGTTTTCACACCAAATTTCACATGTGGAGATTTTTACATATCTCCACGAATCATGCATTTTCTAAACAGAAAAAAGTATTTTTAGCATGATGTCTGTCCGTCCGTCCGTCCGTCTGTCCGTCTGTCCGTCCGTCCGTCCGTATAGATGTGTACAGCCTGAACGGCTTAACCGATTTTGATGAAATTTGGTATATTTACTTAATGCATCAGTGGGATGAATTGATCAACTTTTGGTGCAATTCCGGAAACCGGAAGTGGTAGTATTAGCGATCGACGATAGGAAGGAAAGGGTTATTTTCACACCAAAGGAGATTTTTTTATATATCACCACGAATCATGCACTTTGTATTGGTTTTATCCTCGAGAAAAATCATATTTATTAGTTTTTTCTTGATTTAAAATTATATGACGTCATCCAGCCATTCATGACGTCACAGCCTGGTCTTGCATATATATTATAAATAAAATAAAATTAAAAATGTTTATATTTATTATTTATGTATGCCTATCTGTTTTTTATTACATTAATAGATATATGAAAATTATTTGAAATTGTTTCTGTAGCTGGAAATTAATTTATTTCAAACAGTCGGTCGGTTCGGACCTGGCCACAGGTCAACTTATTTTTTTAAAGATTTGGGCATATTTTGAAATGTAGCTACCTACCCTTACTTATCCCTGCCGTGAGTCCAACAAACCCAAACTTTCACCCGGGTTTATAGATTAAATAACGAGTTTAATCTTAGCTCTATTTCTGCGTAAGGCATAAAGGGATAATGAATGCGCTATTTCTATCCAAAATTTACATTTAAATATATATTCATTTACTATCTTCTTCTTTAATGTATGTAGACTTATAATTATGACAAATTCAGGAAAGTAAAATATAACCCTATTAATATGTTTCACCTTGACTATATTTCAATAATACATAAGAGTAAATATCTAAAATCATAGCTTAGATGTATACGTCACATTCAGGTATGGATCGCAATCCTTTTTGGATTTAATTACGAAGTTCCAAGATTGTCGCATCTGGATTTTTACCAAATGTGATACTAAAGCATTTAGATCCAGATTAAAAAATCCTGTATATAAATCCAGAAGGATCGCAATCCTGCTCTTCTCTAATTAATAATGAAATTTTTCTGAAGAACTTATAGATTCAGACCAGAAAGAAACATCTACTGATTTAGTCGGTGCATTAAAGACTCAAAACATTTTAATCATTAACCATGTAATATTTCGGAAAAGAAGCCTAAATTGTGATTTCTTTTTTAATGGAAAAGACCAGAATAGATTTTGTCGATTCAATAATGCAATCACTAAAATGGATAAGTCAGTGTATTATAGAGAAGAAAAAATACCAGAAAATTTAAATTTAGATCTTTCTTTTTACAAAATTAAAATAAATTTATTTTATACTAATTAAATAAGTAATTTATATCTGTATTCTCTCTATCCTTACCTTTTGAAAATAAAAATCTTTGTTTTTAACTTTTTCCTACCAGTTTTCTAAAAGAATATACATAAATAAATCAAAAATAGTTAAATTTATTTCTTAATTCTTGATAGAGATTAATATTTTTTTTTGTAAATAGTCTTTTTTTCATAATATAAATATATTTAAAATAAATGAAATAAAAAAAATAATACGAATATATAAGTATATATTAATTAATTAATTAATTTATAACTGTAAATATACATGGTATCAAACATTACTTTTATGAATCATTATCACATTATTTTAAAGTATAACCATTTTCAGACTGTGTGTGTGAGAAGATTTTAATTTTATTTTAATAATTTTGAATTAAAATTTTTTTCTAAATCAGCCAATCAATATTGAACAAAAGCCACTGTTTTGTGTTTTTCTACTCTATTTATTTATTATTTATAATTTGAAACATGTGTGCGGATATCCTGATATTCACGTGAGATATGATATCTCTTTTATAGTAGAATATCCAACAGAACAGGTGACTGGTCGGTTTAATAAAATCTAACCCTATAATATAGAAACTAGCCACCCCAAACAAGCATACACTAACCTCTTTTCTCTATACCTATATATATATAGCTTTATTATTTAATCTAAAATTATGTCAATCGACAAAATCATTTACACAGTTTATTTTTAAAAAATGTAAGAACTATATATTCAAAACATTTGTTTCTCTGAAATTCGATTTTATTTTAACTTTCAAAATCAATGCGTTACTTAGAAGGCAAAAAAATCATTTTTGATTTCATGCTTGCATATACATATTTTATTTATCTGATTTTATTATGGGATCAAAAACTTTAAATGTATAACTTACTGATCTTGAAAAATTTCTTCAGGATTTTAATGAAATTAAATTATTAGAGGGAGATTTTGAAGTGAAGAATCGATCTCATTTATGGTTTTATTTTATATAATTAAAGTAATTAATAACAGGTATCAATAAATACCCAATACAAAACAATAATAAAAGAATAATATGGTCTAATAATTTCATTAAGCTAATTATAATGATCTTTAATTATTAGTACTAGATATTAATATTTCTAAAAATTGCTAGAATTAAGATTAATTTTTGTTTTTAATTTTTCGGACATGTTTCCTGAACCAGGATATTTTCAGTTAAACAGCATGGAGATTTATTTAAATCTTTATTAAGGATTTATTTATACCAAAAATTAATTCTGTCGAGGTTATTCTTAATAATTGACCCAGACATTTAATTCTGAATTCATCGGATCACAAAATTAAACTGACACCTAAAATTCTTAAAAGAATATATTAGGATTGTCCAGCACAAAACATATAAATTGATTAAACATTTAAATTTTAATCAATGTATATACAAAACATTAATTTATATAAAAGTTATATAAAAGGTACACTATACGGATAGTATAGATATTTTAGAGTACCAAAAAGTTGGCTGAACCAGATATTATATACCTTATACTAAATTTCACCTTTTTAATTTTTATTTCATGCGTGAAAAAATACAAGATATTCATTTGAAAAAAAAAAATAATTATAATATTTCACGAAATTTGTGTTAGAAACATTTTCTTCATTAAATTGAAAAAAAGATAAGGTTTAGAACTTAATAGTGCCAACAATATTTCTACTAGTATAGTAATTTTACAGAATTATATCGTGGTTATCGTTAGTTTTATAATGCAATTGTGCACCTGTTGGTCTACTTAAGAGTAGGATTTCTCAAATTAAAGGGTTTCTTCTTTCCCATTAAATACGACAACCATTTCTCACCCTTAACAACTAGGAAAGACATCGCGTGATCATTTTGTGGTTACTTTATTCCACCCTATTCCACGCCCTTGGTATCCCCTTCGCTTCCCTCTAGATCTACACCCCCTTGAAAATTACTAGACGCATTGGACTGAAGGCACCACTAACTCCTCCTATAATCCCCACTACCGTTTTTACTTGTAAGTAGATTCCTATTGGACAAAATAATGTATATACTATATATTATCATTTTGATTACCATAATTATGTTAATCACACTTATTGCTTTCTAGCAAAGTGGCTTTTTATTATATTGACTCTCCTTCCCCCTCTGCTTTTTTATAAAATATATTTAATATGTGTATTGTAAAGAACTATTTTAATGGTAATTTCAATTTCATTTTTTTAAATATTTAATTTAAAAAGAAAATAAATAGAAATATTTATTATATGTTTATATAATTCATCTGCGTAGCTACGGAGTGCATGTTTTGTGCCCTCCTCAAATTTTTTCATTTTAATATTAATAATATTGTAAATTTAGTAATTTTATCATTTGAAAGTAAAATATTACAACCTTCTTGAAACAATTTCCAAAAAAGTGATTTGACTTGTCTTTTGATATTTTTATAATATAATAATTTTTTTTTTTTAATTCATAATTAGTTAATATTTTTCAAAAGTATAAAAATGTCTGCTTATTTATTTTTGAGATAATTTTTAGTTTTTGATACAATATGTTTTTTTTAAACAATTATAATTAAAAATAAGTTATTGTATTATTATTATTATTTTCAATAATAATTTATATTTTTAATAAGATCTTTTGAAGGATTACAAGTAAATTAATAAATTTCAAAATTATAAATAATAAAGACAAACCTTCTTTAAAAACTTTATACCTACCATATATAATGTGATAAGATAATCATATCGCATTCGATATTTTTCATAATATAATCAAATGAAAGGAAAAATAAGAAACAAAATTGACATTTATTTTATATTATTTAAAATAAAAAAATAATATTCATACCTTTAAGTAATTTTATTTTCATATAAAGTGAAGACAAAACTGGAGTAAATATTGGAAGAGAATGTATAATAAAATATAGATCAATTATAGACTAATAATTTATTGCAAGTGTGAGATGTAGAACTTAAAATTAATTTGTTTGTAAAACTCAATACCATAGAATGTAAAAGTTTATACTAGTAAATCCTAAATCTTCATTGTTTTAAAATATAAATCCAATCCTCAATTAATTATGTAAATCGAAAACTATGAATTAATTTTTATTTATATTCAAGCATATTTTATGGTCATTTGTATTCAGGTACCTAACACAAAATGTAAAAGAAAAATGGGGAGTGATGTTATAATTATCAAAGGGAGAGAAAGTGAATTGATGGGGTTGGTGTAAAGTGTTTTTCCGTGAGCCGGAAGTGTAGTAGGAAAAGCCAAATTACCGGTGAGCCACGCGCCAACAAAAAATATAAAAGGGAGCAAGAAATTGAAAGAGATACATACAATAAATAATTTGAAAACACCCTCACTCTTTAATCTTATAGTAATAGTAAATTTTTCATATGATGTAAAAATATATAGTTACTAGCTGCTCAGAGCGCCTTCGGCATCCAATCGGTCTCCCCACCAATATCTTCTATTCCCATTCTAGTCACGTGCTCTGTCTATCGCAGCCTTTTCGCTTTTATAACCCTAACTATTTCTGAAGATGCATAGAGGTCATGCAATTCCTCGTCATGCAGTCTCCGCCATTCCCCGGCGACCTCATCTTTCTTTGGCCCATAAATGCTGGGAAGAATCCTATTCTCAAATACTCTGAATCTACTCTCATCTCCTAAGGTCATAGACCATGCCTCACACCCATATAATATAACAGACAAAATAATTGTTTTATATGTTTTAATTTTGATTTCCTTTGATAATAATTTTGATGAGATATTATTATCCTTCGTGATTATATTCAATTTTTCTACATATTCAAATTCTACATTTTGTATATTAAGATTTTGTATGTTAATACTGTTCCTCTCTGTTACTAAATATTTTTTCTTATCACTATTAATTTCAAACCCCATCTCCTTCCTCCATTAATTTTTCCTCGCTATCTGTAATTGCAATTCCCGAATCACCTATTATATTTAAGTCGTCTGGGTAACCTAATATTTTACAATTGATTTCCGAATCTTACTCTTTCTTTACTACCTTCAAGACAAATTTTAAGATCAAAATTTGAAAAAGTTTATCCGGATCTATTGAGTCATACGTATGTTTTACTAAAGTCTACCAATAATTAGTGAACAGAAATAGTGAATTCGCGGGTTTTTTTTTCTAATATCTGCCATAATGAAAATATCTTAATTAATGTTGATCGATTTGGCCTGAACCCGCAATGATATCTCCTAATATTTCCTCAGCCTATGGTTCGTAAGTATTGTATATGTTATAATAGATAAATAGAGTATATTTCTTAATCATTTCATTTTGATATTTTATTTTCATTGCTTAATTGTTATTGAATATTTTTAATTATAATGAAATTTGAGTAAATGCAAAGTTAGAGACTTGAAACAATTTATAAAAATTAACGGTATAAAACTATAGATAAATTAACAATATATATATTCATTAATAGTATTAATTTAAATTAATTGATTTATTTGTTTTTTTTATTATTAAGTTCATTTATAAGAAAAGAAGAAATATTCAAATATATAGAAAGAATAAATAAAAATTAAGTTAAATATGATCTGATAGTTTATTAAATTAATTAAAATGAGAACTTTTAGAATAAATTATTTAATTGAAATCATATTTAAATCTAAGTATTTAAAATAAAATATTATATTAATTCTTTGTTTGGGAATTGTTAGAACATGAATCGACTTGCACACACCTGCCGTTATTTTTTATTAATATCACATCATAAAAAATAATATTTTAAACATAATAAATAAATCAAACATTTTAATAAATTATAATATAATATAATCATTTGGATTTAAAACAAATTTAAAAAATATACCCAATTTAAAAAAGTCAAAAATTTAAAACAAACTCCTTTATATCATCATATTTTAATTTTTATATAATATTTAATAATTAAATTAAAATAAAAACATAGGTAATATAATTTAGTCATTTTTATTGACGTTTTAAAAATTATTTTGACTTCATAAAATACTAAATAATATTTTTTTTTATTAGTCATTGATAAAATTTATATATTATTATATATTATAGAAAAGAAGAAATATTCAAATAAATAAAGAATAAATAAAAAAAAATTCAAGATAAAAATATGATCTAAATATTTTATTAAATTAATTAAAATGAGAACTTTTAGAATAAATTATTTAATTGAATTGATATTTGAATATTAGAATTTAAAATAAAAAGTGAAATATTATAATAATTCTTTGATTGGGAATAGCTATGATAATTCATTGTTTAAAATGATTCCGCTAGGGACAGTGAGCCGCGAGATGCTGTTGAATGAACAACACGAAGGATTATATAAACTTTAAAAAATTAATTTCTGTCGTTATTGATTAGATATTAATAAAATTTATAGCCTATGTTACCATAGAGGTATACGTATAAGAATATTGTGATGTAATTTCATAGAAATCGTTTCAGCCAATTTTAAGTCTATAATATCCTTATTTTCCGGACAGACAGACAGACATTAAAAATTTTAAAGTCACTTTTGGATTCTAGAGGTCATGTAACGCGAAGATATGCAAAAAATTTTAAATTCTGAGCAATATGCAGACAAAAACCTTTTTTTATATATATAGTTTATAAATAAATAATAATTATTTTAATATATCAAAAATAAGTATATCAGAGATGGCAATCACGTATAATTTCGTATTTTTACATTTTTTTTTATTTTCTAAGTGAAAAAGTCTGCAATGTAATAATATATAAAAAACTAATATAAAAATATTTATAATTTTCAACAACCACTTTAATAAGACACATAAAAGCAATAATTAAAAAAAATCACTCCTGTGACGTGGATTAATCACAGTTACGTATTGTTTGGCCTAATACCAATAAATATTAATTTAAGAATATTTAAATGTCAAAATAAAAAAATATTATATTTATTATATATTAATAAAATTGCAATTGTATTAATATTAATCACTATAACTTCAAACAGTACAAAACAATTCCTTATTTTGAGATGCGTTATTGTTCCACAATTTAACTATCTTTGGATACTATGCGAACTGACATCACATCACATTTTTAAACATGGGATAAATATTCTCACTATTTAATAATTAAAATCTAATTACTTATAAAAAAGAAAAACTACTCAAATGTGATTTTATAAAAAAATCTTGCAACTATAATTTAATTAAATTTTTAGAATACTTAAATTTCTTTTTTTTTTAATGCATTCTCTAAAAAAAACTATATTTTGTGAATATTTATGCATATTTTATAATTCTTTTGTCCTATTTATCTAATCGGGCAATGCCATCGAATGAGAAAGTTTCACATTAATCATTTCCAATATAACAAAATTAACATGATTAGGATGAAATTTAATTTAATAGATGACAATATTGAATTATGTATATGAACCAATTTCTTTGAATTTTATTCAATAGTTTATTAAGTATTTATATTTGCATAGGTACTTTGAAAAATATGCGGATGTTCAATTAAAGTTTTATTAAATACTTATGAAATTGATTTAAGTTTATTTAGTTAAAAAAAAATTAAATTTTTTTTGACCTCAAATAAACTTACACTAAAGTCAATGAAATGTTGAATATTTTAAATATGAGATTTGAATTGATTCAAATTATATTTTTATTAAATTTATAAAAAATATATAATTATATTTCTTATTCTATTGTCATTTAAATTAAATTTTATTACAATTTTATTTTAACATATGAAATTTTTATAGATAAGTTTTTGAAAATAGTAATAATGAATTCGAAAAATATAGTGTAATATATCCACCATATCACCATATTTTTTGTAATTTTATTGACTATGTAAATGTATATTGACAAAATGTAGGAAATATAGGAATAAAATAAAAAAATAATAGAATGCACTAACTTAAGAAATATAATAATTAAAAATATTATTTCATTAAATTCGAATATATATATAATATATACTAGTATATTAATATTAATTGATATATTAATTAATATATTTACTTAAAATTTTACAATTTTCTAACATTTAAAAAATAAGTTTGTTTAGAATACTTCCTTAAATATGAGTATATTTTATTTAGTTAGTTTCATCACACTAATTTTTCTTTTATTGAATAATTGAAATAAAAAAAAAATATTTATATTTTATTGATAATCGATTTGAAATTCAGCTATATCATTAGTAAAAATATAAATATAAAATGATGGTGCAACACCCTTTGTTATTTTTATTATAAATGGCATGATATTTGTAATAGATACATTTTGAGTAATATATAATTATAATATCTATCATTTCTGCTTAATACCCCTTAACTATTTCTCCTCTTCCATCCCCTACCATCATCCCACACACTCATACATTTTATAAATAACGTATTTATATTTTTAGTAAAATTGATTCGAATGCCAAAAGTAAACCCCATCTATCCAGATGCACTCCTTCTGGAGGGACTTTGCTTTTATTTGAAATGGAATGCCTGTGTGTTGGTGGTCATTAACTTTACTAGCCCCACTGAATTAAATATTATATATCCAACCTGGGATTGAGATATAATATCTATCTATGCATTTGGATGTGTATTATAATAGAAATGGCGATTCTTAATGACTATTTATGAATGTGTGTGTGTGTGGTGGAGGGATGGGGTGAATTGAACGGGGGTGGTGTTGGAGGTTAGGTGTTGGTCGATAAACCTCCGGTCGATTTCCGTCCAAGCGTGGGCAATTAAGCCCACCATCACCCCCACAGTATTGTCCAGTTCCCTTAACCCTCCCACACGGAAAAAGATGCTTTGCCCTATCGACTGGAGGGAGTGTAAAAAAAAAACAAGCTAAATAAGGAGAGAGTGGGGGTAAATCGACTAGTGGCGTAAAGTGTCCAGCCCATACGACAACATCTTGAATATTTTATGGCGGCCCAAATTATCATCGAACGAGGTGGATAACGTAGAAGGGGAAAAGGATGATTGAAGATTTAAGTGGCGAATCTAATATGTATATTGAAAAGGGGACAAGACCTTTTTATCATCAAATAAATTGCAAATAAAAAATTTCTATTGGAATAAATAAATATTTTAATTCACCTAAAACATAATAAAAAAAGAATATTTCTAATAATTTTAAAATAGGTAATTTATTAAGATTTTTTCTAAAAATTTAATAATATCATTTTTAGAACCATGAAACATTTTATAATCTAATTTTGTTTTGTAAAATATCTTCGAATTTAATTCAGAAGAATAAATTTTAAACATTTTCATAAACAATCTTTAATATAATAATATACCTATATTCTATATATTCATCTTACATTTATCAAAAATCGAGTTGTAATAGTTTTTTACAATGTTAACTAATTTTCATGAATTGATGGGTATTATGTCAAATAAGGATTGAAATATAATCTTTTCGAGACAAAAGGATTATAAACTTGTAAAAGTGATGCAGTGCAGTAGTAAATGATAGATGTGTTAGTGTGTGCGTGTGTTGTCCACGCGAGCTTCTTTCTAATAATACCTAGGCATTAAATGACGCACTGACAGACTCCCACTCTCAGTTATTCCTACTAGACACCTCATGAGTTTTTTTATTTAATTGGTCAGATTATTGCCAATGATTACTTCTTCTAGTAAAATAAATATGTTTTTTATTGATGAATCGAAAATGTACGAAAAACAATGTTTATTCATTAAATTCACTGTCATTCTTTCTATAAATTGTAATGACTATTTGGATTAAGGAAAATTTTTAATAAAACAAATATTTTTTATAGTAGACTTAAGAAATTTAAAATTCTATAGTGAATAAACTACTAAAAATATATTATTGTTATATTTTTAAAGTGATGATAATAGTTTAATATTTTGATCAATATTTAAAATCATTATTAATTTTTTTTTTTATTTTTGTTTTTATTTTTTGTTACAGGATTTCCATTTGGCAGTATACGAACTGGGTATCCCGTCCTTCCAAGTCAATATGGGTAAGTGTGCTCACCTGACAAGAGAAAACAAATAGAGACAAACAATTCAATTCAATTTATATAGTGAATTGGAATTAAATAAAAAAAAAATAATATGGAGAGTCATAACACAAAACGATCGGGATTGAAAAAAATACAACTCTCCTCATTTAATTAAACTGAATTACATATTCTTTTCTTTAAATTTGAAAGAAAATAAATAAGAGAATTCAACGGAAATAGAGCACACTGAAGAGATTGATAGAGATTCTAATTCGCGTATAAATAAATAAAAATTAAAATTTACATTAACGTATAAGTAATAATCAACACTTCATACATATAACTCGGTGAATATTCTTGATAAACTTATCCAGTTTTGAATAGTGATATTAACATTTTAATAATATTATAAATGTAATTCATTAAAAAGGAAATTATTTTTAGAATTAAAATGGGTTTAAAATTTATTTAAGTAATACATTAATACATTATTCATTGAAGATGATTAATACAATAACAACTGAAAACTAGATAGAGATATAAAGAGTTTAAATTAATTAAATAAATAAATTAAATTAATTAATTATATTTCAATATACAAATTTAAAATTTGATTCATTTATAAAAAGTGCTTATTATCAAATATATTAATAATTGAAATCTTAAATTTTATTATTTCATTCTAATCTGAAGAAATTAAAGTAATTTTTCCAATACATTTAATATAACTTCAAAATACATTCCATCATTCTATAAGTCTCATATCTAACTAATAAATCTACAACTTTTAGGCAATTTTTTACTTTAATTTCAGAAATTAATCCTTTAATATTTAATATTTTAAGGTCTGCAAAGAGACAGTAGTTATTTGGGTTTAGGTTTATTCTGAACTATATGGTGAGTGGTAAACGAATTTGAAGCGGAAATTCGTTCAATTTAACCCTCGTTTTCATCCACCTGTGACACAGTGGCTTTATATATGTAATTTCATTAAATCACTATCACAAAATCGAGAATACATTTTAAATTAAACTCTAGATTGTGATTAAATTTCGAAACTGGTTTGTAGGTTAGGAGTACTGGATTAAGATTATTAAGGGTATGATGAGGTGATCGGGACCTATTAAGTGACCCATGAATGTATTAATTTGTTTAAGATTAATTAAAACCATCATCATTTATTTATTATTGTAAAAAATAAACTCAATAAAAAATTGAAAATATTCTAATAACTATAAAATTATTTTAACTTATAATGAAGAAAAAAATAAGAGCTTTTTAAATAAACATAGGTTAGAGAGGATTATCTTATCAACGATAATGATTTTCTGATAATTATTCGTGAAAATATTTAAACTTTAATATAACTATATAATATACATATATTTATCTTATAAAAAGACCTAAAGATTTAAATATTTTTTAATCTATGTGACTGAATTGATGGAAAGAAGAGTAGAATTATGATTCAACAAATTGGATTACAGGTGACAGTAGTATTTGGGTATTATTACTGGTTAAAATCATTGAATTTTTCAATAATGAACTAGATAGACACAGGATTTTATCTAAATTAATTATATAAAAAATTGGGGAAGAAATTTAAAGAATGAACGCACATTGATGGGGCAAGTCATCGACAACGCTTTGGTGAGTCCTTATTATTTTTTTCCTTAACTATTTCCAGTTTTTTATTTTGTTTTATTTTTTATTTGCAAATTTATCAGTAAATAAATTATCAACACATTTATTCGCTTCGCTTCACTTTTTTAACTACACACATATAAATTTATAATTCTTCATCTCAACATACCTTTATATTCAATAAATTGTTATGATCATTTTGAATTATAAATATTTTATAAACACTATGAACTATTATATATAAAGCTTAATAAAGTAATTTATCGGAAGGGAGTCAAGTAACTTTTACTAGGGATTAATAAAATTGTATATACTTATATTTATTTATTATTTATTTATATATTTATATATACATATTATATATTTAGGTACATATAATTTTATGAGAAAAATAAAATCCTGGAATTTTCATTTTTAAGGTGAATATTTTTTAATTAATTATTTGAAATTGAAAAATTTTTGCTACACAAAATAATTATTTAAATTTATTAATTAAATTTAAATAGTTAGATAAACATTTTCAAATGAAAAATTAATGAAATTGATCTGAAATTTTAATAATAATAATAAATTTAATATTTTTTTTAAAATTGTATTTTTACTAGTAGCTAAGTTTTTCCGCATTAAAAATAAATTCACCACGTACGCAATTTACAAAATGTAATCTTATCATAAACAAAGCGCTATCTTGCTCCCACTAACTAATTACAATGCTTTAGAAAGTTTACTACTGTGAATTTTTGATAAAGTTTTGGAAATTTTTTTATGTTTTTCCTTGTTCAATTTTTTTCTGATTCAAACAATTCATTTATATACCATATAGAAATATAAAATAATAATAATAATGTTTATATAATGATTAGATCAATTATTATTTAAATTATTTAAAGGAAATATATATAAAGTATATATATAATTGTATACGCATATATATAATCATTGATAATCTTTTATGTATATTAATAAAATCAGAGAAAGTTCCATAATCTAATAATATATAATTTAAAAAAAATAATTATTATTATTAAATTATTATTATAAAACATTTTTAAATTTTACATAGAATGACCTTTTGTCGAGGCTATAGCTTAAAATAAATCAGCTCAAATATTTACAATATTTTAGAAATTATGTTTTTTTTAAGGAAATAAAGTCTTAAATTAAATTTATAGATTTGTTTAAATAAATATTTATAATAATTCTTCAAATTCTTATTTAACAAGATTTTCTATTTAAATGTTATTTTAGGGAATATTAACCTTATTTTAGTTTTTAATTAGAAGAATTATATCCCTAAGAATAGGAAAAAAGCTTGATTAAAGTTTTTATTTTTCAAATATTAAAGAATGACTAAGAATTTTTATCTATATTTTTACCCATTTTGACCATCCTCCACTCATGAGATAAATATAAATTGCATACATATACAAATAAATTTAGTATCATCTATTTATATAGAATATAGTATATTGAAACCTTCATATTTTGGACAAAAAATATTATAAATTTATTATCATAAAAAACTCACAATTTTCAAATATTAAAATTATATAATATTATTTAGATTTATAGGGGTATTTATTATATATGTTATTCTTATATTAATTTAATCAAAATTTAATTTGAAAATCGAAATAATTCTTTTGTAAGAAAAAATAAAATTGAAAGAGATAATAATATAATAAACAAGGAAGGGTTGAAGAGACGAAGTTCATTAAGAAAAATACAAAAGAATAATATTAAAAGAATGTTTGTGTATAAAAGTAGATAATAAACTCGTAATTAATTTATATAAATCTATATTTAAAAATGTTTGAGAATATTATCTTCATTTTATGTTTAAAATACATTACAAAAGCTCACCTAACGAAAATAAATAGAAATATGTGAGGAAAAAAGAGAAAGAGAGTGAAGGCTTATTTCCGTTGATGATCTTATCAAAAAATATACTTCGTATATTACTCAATTCTCCCTTAATTTTGTTTTCTTAAATTTAGATCGATAATTTAAAAAATTTATTATTAAATTATCAATCTTGTATTTTATTTTTATATCTTTTATATTTTTGTTTTTTCCTAAAATTATTTTTTTTCTCAAAACTTTAAACAAAACCGGTATGTGTATTTATATGATTCTCCGTTATCAATAGAAATATAAAATATATTTAATTATATAAGATTAAACTAGAAATAAATATAATAAATTATTATTTATTTGATAATAAATAACTTATATTTATGAGTTTATTTGTAATATTTTAATATAAATTATTATGTTAGAGAGTTATAATTTATCAATAATTTTAGAAAATATATTAAAAAATGATAAAAAATATAATAAAATTATGTAAATTTTATATATTAGTATAATATTAATGAATATCTGTCTTTAGTTTTGAAACGAGTTAAGACGTTTATTTATTTACTTTTATTTATTTAAGTTTTTTTAATATAATTTTTAAAAATTTAATTAAATTTTAATAATTTTTAAATTCAAGTGATGTCTTTCCAAAGGGGGTATTATATATTTTTTATAAAATGGGAGGAAGGGTGGGTATAGTCCCTATGTGTTTTGGGTTAATCAAGGGAAAAAGGGTGTTGATTTCTATTATTTTTCTTTTTTATTCTTTTTTCTTTTTTTTTTTATTTTTTTCTTTTTTTTAAATTGTCGCTGGTATTTCTTTGCAGCCGTGGCCACGCAGAGGGCGGATGACGCCGCCGCCGCGCGAGCCTTTCTGGGGGGTAGTACAACCTACCACCCCCCTTCACTCCTACTGAATCCCCAACCAAAAATGTACGCGCGCGCGCTATTGTGAGCCGTTGGTGTGTTTGTGCGCCTGTCAGATGTTTTCTTTTTTTTTCTTTTTTTTTAATTTTGACTTTTAATTTTTTTTTAAATTTATCTATATATATATATATAAATATATATATATATATATATATATATTTATACAATATAAATATTTATTTTTACTTAAATATAAATATTCTGCTCTATTTTTTATCTCCTCCTTGTTTAATAATTTCTTCGTACTTGATTACCATTTCTTTTCTTCCTCTTATCTTCTTCTTTTTCTACCTCTACTACTATTACTACTACTATTACTTGTTCTTCAATAATTTATTCATGTTCTCTTTCTTTTAATGAGTTTCGTTTAATTATGAATTAATTACTATTAATAATTTTGTACTTAAGATATCGGACGTCTTCTTTTATTTGATAAAAACAATGATAAAATAAAAATCCATTTTTTTATTGAAAAAGTAAAATGGCTTTCTTTTTTCTACTATTTTCTCTCTCTC
This sequence comes from Labia minor, assembly GCA_963082975.1. Classification (NCBI taxonomy): domain Eukaryota; kingdom Metazoa; phylum Arthropoda; class Insecta; order Dermaptera; family Spongiphoridae; genus Labia; species Labia minor. The sequence continues at coordinate 54,681,990 of OY720344.1, forward strand.
TCTCTTTCTCTCTCTTTCTTTCATGTAGGGCATTTATTGATTAATAATTTAGTTATTATCTTTTTCCGTGGAAGAAGAATTAAATATTAAACCTCGGGGTTGAAGGGCGATTGTGGGTGTGTAATGGTGGAGAAGTGAGGAAGTGAAGGTTTCCGACCAGAAGAGAGAGGTGGTGGTGAAATTTTTGTTTTTTCTTTTATTTCGAAACATTTCTCATTATTCCCTGTTTTCTTTTTATCATCGTGATCAGTATTATTATTATTATTATTATTATTATTATTATTATTATTATACTTATTTATAAATAATACACCTATTTGAACACCTTTTAAGAAGCCTCATTTATATGAAAATCGATTTAATATTAGAATAATTGAAATAATAACAATTATAATAATAATAATGTTGATATTGATAAGAAAGGTTTTTAGGTCAGCCTCATACATCGTTGTCATTCATTTGAAACAATATAAATAAACAATTCGTACTGTGGATTATTATTATTATTTCCATTTCATCATATGTTATTCAGATTAAAGAGACAAGATCATAATTTATTTTAGAATTAAAGATAAGATACTAAGATTACTTATAGTAATGTATTAGAAAAGTTCAAATTAAAAAATATGTTTAATTTATTCTTATGTATTTAAATATTTTTTTTTTCAAATTTTCAAGATAGAGAAATTAAATTAGATATTTCCAACCTGGGGGTCATGACCGGAGAGTGGATGTGACCGGTCTCCAAAATAAGTTTGAAAAACTTTAAAATGTTAAAGATCTGGGCTAAAGAAATGAGAAAACTTCAAAAGTAAATTAATACTCATTTGGGCAGAAGAGAAAAATTATAAACTAAGTAAATTTTTAAATCTTATTATTGTGATGTTAAGATTTAATCAAAAATGGGCGTAAATATAACTTCAAAGATATGAAGGGAATTGTGACTACCAATAAATGTCATATAGACAAAGAAATCCCAGATCAAAAAAATTTAGGAACTACTGGTCCAAACAATTAAATAAAACTAATAAATTAAAAAAAAAACTATTGGTTAGTTTTAGAAATATATATTAGGAATCCTATTTTTTGAGATATCTTTATAATTAATTTTTATTAATTAATTTATAAAAGTTAAGAAATTATAACAATGAAAATAAAAGTTGACAATAGACCCACAATTGATTTTGTTCATACCTTGTTTCATTTAGATTTTGTTCATTCTTTGTTCATTCTTTGTTCTACATTCGTTAGATGAATGAATGATTTAATACACGTCCGATATCTAATTTATTTTTCTTTGCAGTTTTGCATTCACCTTCTTCTATTTCATTCAGTAAACGTTTTATTTGTTAAAAATAAAATGAGATAAGTGATAGAATCTTCAAAAATGAAATGAAAAAACGTTCACCGATGGAAATTATCACTTGGAAGGGCTGTTGGATCAACATCCGTTTGTGGAGGGTCTCTCCACGCGTAAGACCCGGAGATCTTCACCTGAGTTGGTTCCACTTTAGCAGCACTCTTGATGTATTCTATAGATGGCTCACCCCTTTAATTGATTTCAGCGGGGAAAGGAAGCCACTCGCTCCCTTTCTCACTCTGTTTTTATGTTTCTGTTTTATTTTTATTTTTATTTTTTTGTATTTGTATTGATAGTTATTTTTCTATTTGATTTTATGATATTTTGTTGAACATCCCCGATTGATTGATTGATCGGCGATTTGTAAAAAAACTTCATCCCTCATGCACATAGACAGACAGACATACACTTGACTTTGGAGAGGGTCGTTGTCTCGATTTTCGAATTCTATTGATTGGAATATCAATAAAAAAACCAATCGACACTCCGTTTTCATTTTTATTTAGATTTTTTTAAAATTTGTTTGCTTATTTTCTCTCTTAACTGGACAGTGTTTTGTTCGGTTTTACAAGTTTTTCTTTTGCACGGATGCGTTGCTTCTTTATGAAAGGCGAGGAGAGGACATAACGTCACCCCTTGGAATGGGGTGGGTGGCCGCCCCCACCGAAAAACAGCCACTCTTTTGTCATCAATATCTCTATGTATACAATCAAAAATCATTACATTTATATATTATAATTTTTTTTTTTATTCTTTCTCCTTTTTATTTTCTTAATCTTTTTTTATTTTACTTTTTTGATATCCTTTGGTTTCATTAAATAAAAATAGGCTGTTTTATTTTTGGTGGTGGTGGTTGGATCTTTTATTTTGTTTGATTTTGAATTAATTTCATTTTTTTTCTTTTTCTTTCTTTCTTTACATTTTTTATATTAATTTAATTGATTTCCTTTTTTTTTACTTAATTCTTAATTTGTCATGACATCACGGTGTGAAGTGAAGTGTTTTGTTTTAATCTCTCTTTTTTCTCTTTAAAAACATATAAATATATATTAAATATATTATAAAGTTGGTAGTGCGTCTTTTTTAGTGTTTTTATTTTTAATTTTTTTTTTTAATTTTTTTTTATTTTTATATCTTAGCAGGTTTTGAGGTTGCCAAGCCACTGCACGTGGTTCAAGTTGCAGAATGTTGTTTTTTTGGATGTGTGGACTTTTGTATTTTAGTATCTATAAAGTCCCTAAGCTCATATAATATATCTTATTTTATTATATTATATTATATGACCATTTGGGTTCAATCCATCCTATCTATTTTTGTCTTTCCTAATCCATTAATATTCTTTAAGACCAGAGAAATCTCAATCCATTTGAATATTTTTTTATAAAAATAATCTCTTAATGATAAATTTTTGGAGGAATTAATTTTTACGAATGTGCTTGTAAATTTATAAATTTAATAAAAAATCCCAAGAAGATATATATATTTATATTTTAAGCATAGTATTTTCAATTCAAGCAATTGACAAAGCAATGAAAGAATTAAAAAAGGCAAGCATTTTACTGATCATGACTAGAATGTGAATAAATTCTAGATTTTATTTCTAAAATGAGTGTGTGGGTGTCTCATTGAGGGGTAAGAAGGAATGAGGAATCCTGTTGGCCGTGGTACTGATCGATTCGCGCCTGCGTTCATCCGCTGAGACTTCATTGGATAATCTCTCGATCCGGGCGGTGCTTGGCCTCCTCCCCATTGGAGGATTATCCGAAGGCCTAAGCAATCTCTGGGTTGGTCCTCAGCAATCCGCCAATCCACAAAAGAGACCAATCGGGACACACATTCAAACACCCACCTGTTGGTTTATTATAACTAGAAAAGATAAAAGAGGAGGAATAGAACCCATTTAATCCTCCGCTTAGAATTACGAATGCACAAGTGACGTCTCATTTCAAATCATTCACTCATTCTAATTGTATCAATCCGTTATTAACGTAAAAATTCACCTAACAAAAAGACTGAACTAAATGATAAACTAAATTGAAATATGAAAAAATATATATATTGAATCAGATACATATATTAACAAAAAATAAAAAATCTAATATAATGTATTTTTGAAAAAATTGACTAGATAATTGCTTTTAATTATTATATTTAATCATAATGAGTTTCATTTGAACTATTAAGTTTTATTTAGGTTATTTTAACAATATTTCCAAAATATGTAATATTTATTATTATCTAATAAAAGTAAAATTAATTAAATTTAAAATTTATGAAATGAATACTAAAAAGAAATGATTTAAAGAGTTTCTATATTCTTTTATTAAATCAATAGATTATTTTAATTAATTGATAATATCGAAGAAAATTAGGAAGAAAAACTTCTGATAGAAGTGTCATTTAATAATTCATATTCAAGTAAAAGGAACAGAAATGACATTTAATATTCATTAAAATAATAAAGTAGATTACCTTTATATATATATATATATATATATTAATTTCAAATAAACGAATTAAAAATTGAAGGATGGAGAGGGATGGAAATAATTAATAACGTTTTCATTTTAATAATATCAATTAATTGTCATTTCTCATTTAATGAATTGCTGGTAAATCGATACATGATAAAGAATTTAGTGAATTTATAAAAAATATTGATATGAATTAATAATGTTAATGGAATTAATTGGTACCATTAAAATGGAAATATTATTATAAATAAGTGCCTCTTTTCTTGCATTTTCCAATGCATTTATTTAAAATTAAAGAAATATTTCAAATAAAATTGTTATACTATTTTAAATTTATTAAATATGTGTAAAATGAAAACAACTTTATATATTTTAATTAATGTCTGTTCATGTTTGCCACTTTGTTTTGTTTGTTTTCGAAGAAGAGATTGTTTTTAACAGGAAGTTAATTTTAATCAGCTTCTAATTCTCTCCCCGATGTTTTGCACCATTTCCTTGGAGTACATCCAGAATGGATTTGGTTTAGTGCCGTAGTCGAGGAGAGCCTTGACGTCGGTTCGGTGACGCACCTCAAAATTTTTATTTATTTTTAAATAGATCAATGGGCAAAGGGGTTGACTAGCAAGAAAGGGATGCAATCTGGTCTTTTCCTGTATCCTAGAGACATAATCATGATTATTTTCCTTTGAATTATATATTCTATTCCAAACTCCTTTTTTTCCCTTTCGAGATTAAAACATTTTTTTCTTTTCTTAAAAATAAGAATCTTCTTATCGAATTTACTAATCTAGCTTAATGTCCTTTCGGTTTCAGCACTTTGCCCCCTGGGTATGTGTACTCGTCACCGTATTTGGCTGCAGCGGCAGCAGCCGCGGCAGCTGCAACAGGCGGAGGAGCAGCTGCGCCCGGTAGTGTTGTTCAACTGCCGACGACTGCTTCAGCGGCTGCAGCAGCGGCCGCTGCAGCTGCACCGCTTAGCCATGCAGCACTTGCTGCACAATTCTATGAGTATCAGAATGCAGCAGCTGCAGCGGCGGCTGCTGCAGCTATAACTTATCCGGGACAATATCCTGCAAGCTTTGAACCATATCCTTACACGGCGACTGGTAAGCAAAAATTTATATAAACAAAGAATTTATCCTATATTATTCCAAAATTGAATTTGATAATCGATTGTTCATAGACGAGGGACCATAGTTTAATGGTTACTACTCGTACTAAGAATATGAAGAGGCGTGCTCGGCCCTCGGCTAGTTAATTAATGTGATATAAATAAAAAGAAACATTGTTCGAAGACTGGATAAAATGAGTTTATATTTCGCTGGCCTATAAAACTAAAATAAATTAAAGAATTATTAATATTTCTCAAATTGTCATCATTATATTTGTTCATATCAAATAACAAGAATAAATTTTTCATTTAAAAAATATACATATGAATTCTAAAATATCCATTCTACAAGCAAAATTTTACGTTTATTTGTATACTTTTTTTGTTTTAAATTTAAAATTTCATTATCATACTAGTAAAAATTAATCCATTAGGAAATTCTTCTAAACTTTGGACGTAGATATATTCATATAATAATATAAAATAATTTTTATTTTCTATATAAAATTATTAAATAACATAAAATTAATTATTTCCATATACCATAATGGTATATAATTGTTGTTAAGGTTCGTTTAACACTTTGTAGTTAGGTAACTTCCGGTAAGGAAAAATTCATCTCTTTTTTTTTTAAATATCCATCTTCCATGTTGGTCCAATAAATTCCTCCCTCGTTTCCAGGCACAACAGGTTATATGACTTCACCTTATACGTATGCAGCGTTACCTCAGGCTGCAGCGGGTCTCCCTGCTGCAGCAGCGGCCGCAGCAGCAGCTGGAGGTTTTCCTGGACTGAATCCATATCAGAGTGCCGCTGCACAGGCTACCCTTCAAGACACGAGACTTCAATGAGAGTCTCCCCCGATGGTCGTGATTTGTACACACAACTGGTGATGGTGATGTACCTTCTATCTTTTCTGCGATTCGATTTCACTTCAACGAGGCGCATTACGTACTTACATATATAAAAATACTTATAACACAATACGAAAATACAAAATACAACCTTTTTCCCTTTTGATATAATATTCCGTTTAATATAATTATATATATATAATTCAAAGAAAGAGTGTGAGATAGTGCGAAAGGTCGAGAGTGAAAGATGTGCAGCTTTTATTGATTGGTTCGATGAGAATAAACCAAAAAATTCATTAATAACTCTAAATCTTGACAATCACAAAAAATCATAAAAATTAATCCATTAAAAAAAATTGTAGAATAATATGACCCACTAAAATTCTAAAATCAAATTAATTATTTATTATTTCAACTAATTAAAATATAGTCCAAATTAAATACAAAAAACTGCCATGTAATACAATTGGACATTTATCAAATGAATATTTATTTCATATTCCGTGATATATATATATATATATATATGCTGTGTAAGTGATTGATTGATTGAGTTCTATTTTTTATTGATACTTGATGATCCTTTTAATGAGTCATTTATTAAAAAAAAATATGCAAATAAATAAATATTGGCTTTTTAAAAAACATTGGGACCAAAATTATTCATATTTGAATAAATCTTTAGTGTAAATAAAGAATTTAAATATAAAAGAAGAATCCATATTAAATTTATTGAAGTATAGAAAAAAATAAACTATTATAAATAAAATTTGTAATTTCTTTTTAATTTACTTTCTCAAAAAATATAATAATTATTGGATATTATTTAACATTCGATTAAATTTATAATCTCTTATAAAAGATATAGAAACATAATATAAATAAAATATAACTATAAATAATAATTTCAGATATAAAAAAGTCAATGTTTTAAAAAATATATAATTTAAGGGGAAGAATATTTAAAATTTATGTATAATTAAAATTATTATTACTATTTCTTTCATTCACATTTTATATATTTTTTTTTTTAAGATTCAATGAAAATAATCCTAAAATACTAGAAGAAATACTGATAGATTACATAAATGTTTTCTATTTTTCCCGTTTATTATATAATAAATACATTTTTTTAATATCCAATATTTTTAATTAAAAAAATGGATAGAATTTAAAGGATACATTTTTTTCTCATCGAACCAATTTATATATTTCAATAAAAATATTAACAATAAATAAAATATAAAAAACTACCTACATATAAATTAACTAATACATTAAAACGAAATGTTTCCTTCTAGATAGAAGAAGAAGAACTAAAAAATAGAATGTAAAAACAAATCATCATGTTGTACTTATGTATTATATATTATTAATAGAGTTAACTTTACTTATGTATATATTATTATTATTATTATTATTTTATTTATATTATTTAATCATCATAATGTAACGAGAGAAGGATATTTGAAAGTGCAAAGTTAAATGCTTTTTGACACATCATTTAAAAATATGAATTCCAGATAAAGAGTGCATAATTTCTTAGGCCTAGTTTGGAAACAACGTGCTCTATCCTAATTCTCCAACCCTTTATAATATTACCATCTTCTTTCTATATTCTCTGTCAAAGTATTTACATATATTTCTATATTTCGGGGTAAAAAAATGATCTTACACTTTATAAAAAAAGAAAACATTTATTTAAACCTTAAAATACAATAAGGTAAATAGAGTATTTGAATGAATATATGGGATAAAATATACATATCTATTAATAAATTATTTTTCCACAATTTAATAAAGTAAAGAAACAAACGATTTTAATGGAAATCACTGAATACGAATATAAAATGAATAGATGTTATTTATTTCAGAAATAATTAATAGAAGATAATTCATATCACCAGCACAGAAAATCCAATTATTCACCAAATTTTTTATTGTTCAGATTAATAAAAAGTTTATAATATTAAAATAAAAAAATTAAAACTCACCAGTTCCTGATTATCCTTATTATATATCTATGATATAATAGCATAACATTAGCATTTATGATTGATCAACGATTGAAAAATTTTGTTAAAACATCATTCTTCTAAATTTAAATTTAAATTAAAGTATAATCATTTAGTAAAATTATAAGATAAATATTTGAAAATTTTTCCAAATCGAAATCACCGTATTTTTTCTGATTCTGATTAATCACTCTATTTTGAAAAAAATCTATTAATGTTTAATTACATTTTTCCTGATAAAAATAATGATTGAATATGATAGACTATAATTTCGAAATTATTTTATATTTTAAGAAAGAGATCTTCGGAACTATTCTATATATTTATTCATTATTTTTTTAAAATTTTTCTCAGAAATAATATTTTCTATAATTTGTGAATGATATAATAATATTTAATTTTGCGTTATAATAAATTATTTTTAAAATAAATATAATTACTAGAAACATTTGAATTGTTTTAATTTCAACAAAATCGTTAATTAATCAAAAAAAATTTTAAAGATCCCCATAAATTATTTTAATTAGAAGAAATTCAGTTTTCAGGAGCGACAAAGAATTATAATAAGCAATTATTTAGTCCTTTTCCTTATAAATCAAAGCGGATGGGGGTTGTTGCGATATTATTAAAAATGTATTATAAAATATTAGTCTTAACATTTTGCAATATGTTTTAGATATATAAAATAATATATTTTTCTTATCTTTACTTTATAAAGAATAATTTATAATATTACAATTATTTTTTTTTTGTAAGAACTAAAAAATATCTATGAAATTGATTAGATAAATACAATATATTTACTAAAAGTCATTGGACTCTAAATTTTGTTTCCTTACTTTACAAATGAAATATATAATTAATATTATTATTAATGAAAAATGAATGATGAGTTATTATTATTATTTTTACTATCATTATTATTATTATTACCAAACAAATGAAATAATGTTATGTTTTCTTAATTATTCTATTATATTAAAAAACAAAACTAGGATTAGAATGAGAACTCAGGGGGTTTATTTGTCTCTTTTAAAATTTAGGCTCAATTCATCCTTCTATTATCACCCTTCATTCTCCTTCTCATTCTATTATCTCGCCCTAAATAGTAACTAGTACTTAATCATGTAATTATAAATATTTAGGTATAATTATATTATTTTCTCCCTATCCATATATAATTAATTAAGCTAGTCTAGTATAAAATAATATAGACTATATATTATTATTAATATAATTATATTATTTAACAAATAAATAATTATTATTATGCACATTTTAGGTCCACTTTTGTCTTATTATAAAAAAGAGGGACCATATTTATTAAAAACTAGATAAAATTTATACAAAATAAAATGATAAACTAAAAATGTAAATTTTCACTCGAAATGTTGTGACAATTAATTACCTTGTTGTTGATTGTTGATTAGAACATTGAAGAGAGAAATCGAAACGTTTCTGGATGGATATTTTCCATCTAAAATATATATATATATAAATTAGTTTATACTTAATCATTATTCTGGTCAATGTATATTAGTATAAGAAACTAGAGAGTGAGAGAGAGAGAGAGAGAGAGAGAAAAAGAAAGAATGTAAGAAAAAAAGGAAGGTTGAATTGGGGAAATAGACGATAAATAATAAATTCGGTAATAAGGTAGAATTTAATATGTTAGGTTAAGTCAAAATATCGAATTTTACAATAATTTGGAATTAATCGCAATGAATTAAACTAAATATTTATTTTTCTAAAAATATCAAACTAAATTTAATTAACATTTTATCATTCATCAAAATTATGTAATAAAACTAAATATAAATCATTTCTATTAATATATAATTCCCATCTTAGTTGTAAAACTAGTTATTATGACTTAACAGAAAATACCTTTTAGCGAAAAAAACACAAAATAATTATCTAAACCGTCCAACGAAATGGGACTAATAAGAAAAATAAATGATGATTTAATTATAATATTTTATATTTATATAAATTATTCTTTTATATGGAATGAATTTTTATTTAAATGCTAGTGGACTATTATTGGACATTATAATAGATACACATATTATTCGAAATATTATTCAAACTGGGAAAAGAAAAGTAATCAATTGTGTATTCTTTTTAGTTAATTGGCAATAATGAGAATTTTTGAAAATTTGAAAAAAAAATTATAATCTGATTAATTGTACTTTTTGAATTTTATATATTTTAATAGAATTTTAAAAAATTATTTACATATTAAATTAAAAAACTTATATTTGATATAGTAGAATAAATTTAAATTATATACAATTGAATGAATTCTTATTCAATTGAAATAATAAAAATACGAACAAAAAATAAAATTTAATTATTATAAATAATTAATATAAATATATATAAACAAAACAAAATTACCCATTAATTTAATTAGATTATATAATAAAACACATTTGTCCCCTGTATCAACCTTCTTCCAAATATTTTTTATTAAAATTATTTTTATCTTCATTTTTTTATTATGACCTATATATTATACTATTTAAAATTATAAATATATTATAAATTATTATTATTATTATTATTATTATTATATTAATATAATCAATAGTTCAATTGTTTAGAGAGAAGATATTTTTTTCCTTCTCATAAATTAAAAATTATAACACATGTGCTCAGTTTAATATGCCTGTGCAATAAATATTCAATCGATATATATATATATATATATATATTGATTATTTTGAATATATGAATAATAAAATTGAAACTAGTCAATGTTGTTAAAAGAATTAAAAAAATACATAAATGAATTCTTAGTTAAAAATTTTTATTTATTAATTAATTATTATATTATTTTCCTTTGTATCAGACAAGATATTCATTCTTTATATTTTAGAAATTAAATATGAGTTATATATATATATAAATATATTTAAACATATATATATATATATATATATATATAATATCAATAAATTAAAGGTCCATTATTTATTATATGATAAAGATTAGAATATAAGATTATATATATATATATATATATATATATATAAAGAAAAAAAAACAAGAATCTCAACCATCCGATGTCAGTGCCTGTGAACTGTTATATTGTATCACAAAAACAAAACAACAAACCAACAAAAACTTTCTTAATATATTCTTATTATTATTATTAAATTATTTTATTTCTATTATTTTCTATTTTATTATTAATACTATTATTATTACTATTATTATTTTTTGTCTTTTTTTTTCTCTTGTCATCCAATCTCCTATTAGTAAGTCTTCCTTAATCCTCGAATAACCTTTTTTTTTATTTGAGTAAAACAAGAGATGTTGAAATAATTATAGTTTTTCAAGGAAATAATATAGAAAAAATTGCATTGGCAACTGATTTTGAGAAGGTAAGAGTGCCAATTTTTCGCCTATTTAATCGATTTAAAGAGACACACAAAAGAAAACATATCTAGCCATAATTTTTGTTAGAAAGAAAAGGTACACCTTAGGTAAGTACACCACAAACAAAACACACACATATATATATAGTATATATAAATTAAAATAATTTAAACAGAACCATAACAAGTAGTAGTAGTACTAAGTTGTTCATATATAATATAAAGAAAGTATGAAAAATAAACTATCTACTTAGATATATAAAAAAACCTCAGACTTTTTTACATCCTACGTAGGGCTTACAATACCGAACTAAAATCTGAATACCGGTATTTGGTATTTGAAATTTGAAATACCGGGATACCGGTATTAATACCGGTATTATTAATAATAAATTTACTAGCTATATTTCATCTTACATCAGTTGTTATATTGACTTTTTAACAAATAATATATGAAATCCAATAAATATTGTTCTGAAATGAGTAGATATTATTTATTTTATTACATAGAGAGTAGGAGTAGATAGATACAAAAAAACGTGCAAGTAAAATAAAGTAAATATTAAATTCTATGTTACATTTTACATATAATAGGCTCATATGGTATTATATAATTAAAGAATTAAATATAATTAAAGAAGTAAAAAATATAAAAATATAAATTGAAAGTATTTAATATTAATAACTTGCGTTTTGTTTATTAAAGTTTGCTCTTAAAAAACACAACGAATCAAGCGTTTCATCATCAAGCGAGGACCGAATTTTCGTACAAAAATAACCAGCGGCCGAAAAAGCTTTCTGATTCTACACTTGTGGGCACTATTGTCATTAAAAAATCATACACATTTTGTAAATTCGTAATACCAAAATACCGGTATTTTTATATAAATACCGGTTTTTAATACCGGACAAAAATCGTCCGGGATCCCGGTATTCAGGATCCCGAGATCCCGGTATTGTAAGCCCTAATCCTACGCAAGGACAGCGCGTATCAAGTCATTTACATTAATTAGGTGTTCTATGATCAGTAGATCGGGTCCTATCAACCTTTACCTTGATTTTCTTGATCTATTACGCTACATTTTATCAAGTAGCTTCCCAATTTTGATCCCAGAGGAGGCTGGGTTTACCCCTTCCCATTGATCACATCCTTGTCATACCCGGGACTAGAGGGTTATTGCCGGGAAAATCTCTCAATTTTTATTTCCTGTTTCCCGGGAAAAAACGAAACATTTCACGGGAAAACAAAACAAATTATTTTTCATGCTGATTATGATGCCGGCACAGAAATCTTTACTTATTAACTGAAATAATCGTAATAAATATAAAATACAAGTGTACATACATACATTTTTCTTTTGTTATAATTTTTTTTTCCTTTTCTTTTTTTCTCTCCCTTTAATTTTTCTTTATAATTTTTCTATTTTTTGTGTTTTTTTACAGTGAACTCTGGCAGACGACAGTTGCCATTGCCAAATTATTTTGTATTTAACTTTTTTTTTTGTATATATATATAGTTATATATCTGCACGTGTAATAGAAATTGGCATAAGTTATAACTGTCAATTAACTTTTAGACTTAAAATTCGATTTCACAAGCTTGGGTCTGTTTTAATTGCCATACCTGACTCATTGGTAAGAGTTCTATATAATATAGTTCTTGAATAGGTAACAATAATAAAATACACTATTGCACTTGACCATTTAGAAAGAAGTAATTCTCCTCACACCCTTGAAACTAACCCCTCTCCATCACCTGCCCCTTAACTTAAATTAATATAAATAAGCTGTCGTTGAGAGCGAGTAAGGTAAAGACCTAATTATATTTTTTGATAAATTTCACTCCATCTTTTTGGGTGGTGACAAAAAAAAATAGCAAAAACATCCAAAAAGCAAACAAAATCAAAAAAAAAAAAGCAAACCATATTTACATATTTACATAATAACTAACACTGTAATCACCGATTATAAATGTCTTTAATTGAGGGCACACATAATCACAGATTCAGAGTTTCAGTTTTGCATCTTTTTAGATATATACAGTAAAGAAAAACCAAAATAAGAAAAACAAAATATAAAAATAATGCAAAAACAACACAAAGAAAGAAAAAAAATAAAAAGGTATAACTAATCGTTACTCCTCTAATATGAAGGATCTCAGTTTTAGGCGACATTTCTCTTGATTGCCTCTCGTTTCTAAAAGTTATTTTCTAAACAATTAAAAGAAAATAATTATTTTTATGTTATATTTTGATGATTATATATTATATCTTACTGATTTATTTTTTTTTATTTTTGAATTAAATTAATTTTATTTTTTGGCAAAAACATTTATTTAACACTTTTTCTTAAAACTTTTACAATTTCCACCTCAAATTTAGTATTTTTTATAATTTCCCGATTCCCGGGGACAAAAATACTTCGGCAATAGTTACCCTCTACCCGGGACCAATGTGGGTTAACTGTGTAACCACCACCATACGAGGCGTCATGGATATATAAATAAATATAAGATAATTTTATAACCTTTACATAGAATAAATATTTATATAATATTAAAAACGACAATTAAAAGTTCACTTGGCCTGCCCCAAAAATTCATTATCATTAATCTATTGTAGTTTTAATTGTTTTTCCGCGCCTTGATCTTTAGAAATCCTTATAGATCTGCTCCTGTTTTCTTTTAAGTGGATAATAGTTTATCCCAAAGAATAGATGAAAATTTAAGTAATTAATATCATTAAACAAGAATGAGGGACACAGAAAAGTATTTATTCTGATTACTTTTAACATGGAATTGTGGAGTTACCTTAGACCGAAATATCTTAAATCAAAATAACCTACTAAATCTATAATTTGCTAAATTAATTTTTTAGAAAAATGAATTAATCAAAAATTCTAATTAAGTAAAATACGAATACAAGAAAACTTCATATAACGTTGGAGATGCGTTCCATCGAAAAACAAAAACAATAAAATATTAAACAAGTTTATATACATATATACAAACAGGAGACGACGTTAAACGAGAATTATATATATTTAAATTCCTTTGAAAATAGTCACGAAATATTGAGCTTAGAAATTTGTATAAAAAGATAAGTGATAAATAGATACAATTAATATTTTTATTTATTTAATATAGGTATTAGTTTATTTTAAATTCATATAAATAAAATATAATTGAAATTTTATTGTTAGATTATTTTTCTCAAATTAAATTTATGCTACAGTTGCGGATGGCTAAATCGACTATCTCTAAACGCACATATAAAGATTTATTTTTAATAACTAAGACGATTTTAATTAATTGTATAAATATTTTTAAAGAGTATTTATTTGCCTTTAAATTGATATCAATATCATTATTTTATAAATTTTGTGTACGCGAATTTTAAAAGATATAAAAATTATTTCTAGTTCTCGCTACTGTTTATTTGCAATTAATTTATAAATTCAAACAACCATTATTTTTTTAAACAGGAATTTTTAATAATTAGTTGATTGTGTATTATATGATAGATATTGTAAATCAATTGCAATATATATATATATTTGCATATTGCAAATAGTAACAATAATTTAACTAACTTTTCCAGTTCGACTTTATAACTTAATGTATCAATTTATAAATATTGGCTTACAATTAGTTATTTAAAATAGAAAGTCTTTATATTAGCAGTGGATTTAATTATCCGCACAAGTATAGATTTTCTAATTTTACATACTCAAAAATTAGGAAAAATGAATTTAATTAAAATGAAAATAACTAAATAAAAAATTAAAAAATACATTTTATTTATCATATATATTTATATAAATCTAAATTTTAAAATTGTAATTAAATTTCTTAATTATATTTGATTTCTGTAAATTTTATTATTTTTTTTATATTCTAATGTCGTAAATGAAAATAATGTAATGTGATCACACCAAATTTCTTAATTATTTATCTTTAATTTTTACCAAAATTATGAAGATAATCGATTTTATTGTAGGTTTCCGTTGAAACATTTAAAAAACAAACTTAAATATATAAAATTTAATATTTTTTTTTAAAAAAACCCTAGGGTTGAAGTTTCAAGTTGATTATTTATATATTTTGTTTATGCGCATTAGGCAAAAATAAGAATGAAGAATTAACAATTGAAATGCGTGTGTGTATCAAACAAATTTATCTATCAATTTAAAACCTAATCGAATGTTTTTAATAGAAAAATTAATCAATTTTATATTTTCAACACGCATAATAATGACTTTATTAGTTGAAATAGATAAATATTAAAATTAAAATTTGTTTATTTCCAAAGAAAATTGTAATTTGTTTATTTCCAAAGAAAAAATTATTAAATTCAACTGTGCATATAAAATAATTATTTAAAAAAAAAATTAACAGAGAAAAGAAAAAATATTTATATAAACATTGGGGCTAGTTTAATCGCAAAAGAATATTATTGTTTTCCGGTATGGTAGCATAAAGTGAGGGCATTGCCTCTTCTGCTAGCTTAAAGGGATCAATCAGCTAAAAATAAAAAAGATAAAAACATGAAAGGATTGTTTCAGAAATGTATTATAGGAAGTAAATGGTAGAAAATAGTGCCAAGAGAGAGACAACCATCCGCCTTCTTGGAGATTAGTGACAACCCATCGAGTAAGTTAGTGAAAAGAGATAGAGAGGGTCTATCTTTAGATCTCAAACGGGACAAGGCACCTGGGACCAAAATCAACCTCCCTTTCTTTTCCTCTTCCACTTCTCTCCTAAAAATTAAAAAAAAACACTACTCCTTTTAGAACTAACGTTTTTTTTTTTATTTGATTTTTTCAATAAAAATAGTTTTCTCTAAAAATAATATAGTATACTCGTGTAGTGAACTAAATGGGTGAAGAGTGAGAAAGATGCGGGTGGAATGAGGTTCATCAGGGGAAAGGGGAGGTAATGGGGATAGAAAGAAGCGAGAAGGGAGGGGGATGCGCTCCAAATATTTTTTCTCGTCGTTGCCAATGGAAAAGACTTTTTATTATTAGATTAGGTGGTTAATTAACGCTAGAATAAAAATAAAATAGAGAATTAATGATGATGTGAGAGAAAAAGGAATGGATAGATTAAAAGAAAATAAAACAAAGAAAGGTGAAGGAAGATTTAAACAACAAAAACATGTGATTGGCCGACAACGAAATGACCTTTCTTTTCTATTAAATAAATAAATAAATATATTTATATTTTTATATATGAGAAAAAGACCTCGAATTTTGGCATTTGGATTTAAGTTGTTATTTTATTTGTTTCATCATTCTACTGTAGCAATCTCCAGGTTTTGCTAGCCTTTCCTGGTGACATTCACAACCCTGATTATATGTATATTTAACTTATAATATGCTTAAGTAAAAAAAAACAAAAAAACAAATGTAAATAAAATTAAATATAATTAAGTAAAATTGTAATAGCGTATCAATAAATGATCGCAAAAGAAACAATTTAATTTTGTAAATATTGTAACTTTCATCTTTTGTATGTTCTGATAAATATATCAACTATTATAAAAATTTTGCCTAATAAACATACTCTTTAAATTGAAATTGAATTGATCATTTTACTGTTCTTTGGGGTTAAGGGCATCAGATACATAAAGAATTTTATTTTATGTGATAGAAAAAATAGGTTCCCTTTAAATTTCTTGCTCTTAAAAATTTCTACTTGTAAACTTAAAATTGATTATAAATAATATGGAAATATTTAGGCGAATAAAGAGATTCAACGAGAGGTTTAACATTTTATATATAGAATTAAATTAAGAAAATAGAAAAATATAATTATAAAATGTTGTTAATCTAGTTAATTTAAATTTCTTATAGTCTTCCCATTCATTAAAGGTCTGAATATACTTTTCTACACAAAAAATAAATTGTGAAACATCAACTATTATTATGCCTATTGTATTATATTGATGCGAGGCTTAGATCATGACTTTATGAAACGAAAATTTATAATAATAGAAAATATAATTTTTTTACAATTTATGAGATGAAAAAAGCTCTGGGTTGACAATATAAATATAAATTATTCTCTCTATTTATAGATAAGAATTTAATGGAGGTAGCTCAGGTTGGAGAAATGAAATTCTGCGACTAAAAATATTCGTATCCCCCTCCAACCCAGAGATAGTTAGCTTTATTAATTTATAAACATTCTTTGATTTGATTTTTCAAGTTTTTTGTTTTCATTTAATCAGTATATTTAGAATAAACATATAATTATTGTTAATATTTTAATACAACATGAATCTAAATGATCATGCTTATCCTAAATCTAGTAATATATACATACAATTAGGACTTATATACATATACAGCATAGATATATAGATAGATAGATTAGTAAGAATTGATAAGAAATTGAATGATAATTATCACAAGCGAGTAAATCGTCATTTGGTCGTAACCACGCACAGTGGTCATTAACGTCATCGTTGTTCATCGAAATCCTCGTGGAACGATGGTTTGTTCTCCATTGACTCTAAACTTAGTACATCAGTAAGCTCATTAGGTCATTTGAAAGCAAGGTTGTGTCGCCTTTTTTCTCCTCTATCCCCTCCCTTTCGAATCACATCCTCTTTAGTTTGATAATTTTAGAAGACCATGGTTGGACCCTGACACCAACATTCATATAAAAACGAAAAGATTGACTAGGTAGGACATCATTAAGAGATTTAATTCAGAAGTAATACAACCCAGAATTTAAAAAAAAAAGTTTAAATTTATCAATATTTCAGTAAAAAATATTTTAGAAAAATGTTCAAAAAATGTCTTTTTTATTGTTTTAAACTCTTTTCTCCACAAAGTTTTAGCAAAAAGATAGTGTTACGAAAATTTTTGACGTAATCTTAGGTTTTTTTCTGACCAGCTACAAAAAATTACTGCCACGTGACAAGCCGGCTGTTTTTTATTTTATCCAGAAAATGATTTATGAAAAATGAAACTAAAAGTTGTCATTTAAGATATTGTAGGTATTTCTATAATATGTATTAATGAATCGCTGATTTCTTTATATTTCATACAAAGTGTATATAACTGTTTATAGAAGAAATAGCGTGATTTTATATTTTCATTTTATTTTTTCCGGCATTTAGTAATTAACTTCATTTTTACCAATAATATTATTATTATCATCTTTTAACTTACCCCTAAAATATAATTAATCAAATGAGAAAGAATATTAGGTAATACTTTTTTTCAAAAAAATATTTGTTATTTATTTAAATTTAAAATTTAACCGAGAAATAAACTTTACGATGATTTGATATTTAAAATTGTAATCATAGAAATTTCGTCAAATGTTAGATCCCCGTGGGTGTTAATCAATAAAATAAAGTATGAAAATATTTTATTTTGTCATATATTGATATTTTTAAATACTATTATAAATATTAACATTTTTAATGAGAATTCTACACATGTTGGAAAAATTATGTTAATCATCACTCGGCTTTTTACTTATTTCAAATTCAGTCATGTCTTTCATTGAAATCATTGCCAAGTGTAGTTAAGATAAGCAAAATTTATTTAATAAATTTAATTTATTGTAATTTCCTTTTATTATGAATTAGAGAAAATGAATATAATTTCTGTAATATCACTATTTAAATAAATAAAGTAAATTAAAAAATATATAATTAAAGATAATTATATTCCTAATCTTAGGAACTTAAATTTGAGAACCTCGCAAATTTCAAGAAATTAAAATAAATAAAAATTAATAATATAGAAGGCTGCTTAAAATGAACTCAGGATAGCAAATCACAAGTGAAATCAATAAAACGAAAACGTAAAAATTTAATTAGGAAAATTTTAATTAAGTTAAAATTATAATCCTCTATCTATGATATATAATTATAATTTAGTTTGTAAAAAGAAAGAATACAAAATAGATAATAAAAGAAATCAAAAAGAACGTGGTATTCATTTAACCCTTGACCTTAATCTTCAGTTGAGTTATATATCGTTTGGCTAAGGAACTTCCCTCCACCACCCGTAGCATATCTCTCCCCCATTTCCATTCCTCTCTATCACCTCCTGAACTCCTACGTCCTACTCTTCCCGGCAATCCTCCTCGTTCCGCTTGCACGACGACATGTCTCGCTGGAAATAGATCGCTCGTTTCGGACTGTCATTGTAAAAAAGAACACGGTGACTATGGGAGATGTGCCAAAGCCTTTTTCTACATGAAAAATTAAAAAAAAAAAGTTTACCAATATAGATAGAAGAAGGGTATTGTATGTGTGAAGAAAAAGGCTGAAGATGCCTTGTTCTTAGTTCGTCGGCTTTTAGGGCGAGGTAGACGGAGGAGGGGATGGGGGAATTAGGGAAGAGAAGAGGGATGTTTTTCCGATTAGAACAGTCAACGACCTGAGCCATTTAAATAGCCGCCCTCTTAATTTAACCAGCTTTTAACATTTAAAATAACATTAAGAAAATAACAAAATAAAACAAACTATCCATAGAATATACATAATATTGACAAATATGTCTGGATATAGATATGATGAAAAATTAATGATCTAAGTAAAAATAAAATCTTGTTAATTTTACACTTGGTTATTTTTAAATTCAAGATCAATAAAAATAAAATTTGCATAAATTTGTATTTAAGTAAAGGACATTTGTCAATAATAGGAAAAGATAAAAAATGGATTATATATATACTTGGTAACATTTCAACTTTTTTAGCTAATATAAAAATTGTATTTTAAAGATAAAATTTTAATATAAATTCTTGGAACACAGAGTGACAAATGGATAATTTGGAAAATTGATAAACATAAATGAGTCCAAATATAGTTTTACAATGTTTAAAAAAAACTTGTCTGTTATTGACTGAACCCCTGAATTTTAATTTTTATTATAGAGTATCAATATTTTTTTATTATATTATTAGAAAACCTGTAAATTAATTTTTGTTTTAAAACACTTAAAAGATTTATATAAAGCTAGGTAGCTCCACACTGCAGTTTTTAAAAGAAATAAATATTTTCTATCATCTCTCAAGAGATAGTAACGAAAATTTTCGGTGTTTAGATTTTGATGTTTTTATACGTTTTGAAGGTCCTGAGTCATTTTCACTAAGATTGAGAAAAATATCTGTGTGTGTGTATGTAGACAAGATCATGAAATTTGGTACAAAGGCATTATTCAAAATTCGTAGTTTTCTATAAACTTTTGGAAAATATAGCTCATTCGGAAGAGGACCATTATCTACTACGTTTTTATTTTTTTCTTCTAAACTGACCGTAAAAATAAAGATATATTTTTGATAGTTTTTCACATAATTAAAAGATGTATAAAACTACTATATATAGAATTTCAGCTTGATTGAATCGCTGAAAGTACCGGAACCAATTTTTTAACACGTTGACTGCCATCACGTGCCAGCACGTGACGAGGTGCCATCAACATAGTGTCAAACAAGCTCTTAATAAATATTCTTTATTAATTTTAATTTATAATTTAATTAATTAAATTTAATTTAAATATAATATATGTTAATTGATCCAATTCAAATTTGCGAGATAGTCGAGTGAAAACACTCCAGATTTGTTTAGGTATCGTGATCAAAGTAAAAATATATTAACTAATTTTTAGTATTTGTTTATTAAGAAAAGCATAATAATATAAATAGTTACATAATTTACGTAGGAATTGCAAACAGATTTAAAGTTAGATTAATAACACAAAAATAAATAAATAAGATGTTATTTATATGTTAGGTTTTGGATTAGTCTCATATCAGTTTTCCATCCTTGTTGCCTACTCGATCTTGTCATCGTTAAAGCCCTCTCTACAAAATTTCGTTGCCAAGAAAAAAAAAACATTAATTTTAATTGATACATATTAGACTTAGCTTTAGCGGAATATAAATTAATAATTTTCTATATTTATCAAATTTAAAATAACTACAAATTTCTCTCTCTAAGTCTATTAATTTCTTAATTTAATATATATATATATATATATATATATATATATCTATATATATAAAAAAAGGTTTTTGTCTGCACATTGCTCAGAATTTAAAAATTTTTGCATATCTTCGCGTTTCATGACCTCTAGAATCCAAAAGTGACTTTAGAATTTTTCACGTCTGTCTGTCTGTCTGTCTGTCTGTCTGTCTGTCTGTCTGTCTGTCTGTCTGTCCGGAAAATTACTATTTTATAGACTCAGAATTGGCTGAACCGATTTCTTTGAAATTACATCACAATATTCTTATATACCTCTAGAGTAACATAGGCTATAAATTTTATTAATATCTTATCAATAACCGCAGAAATTAATTTTTTAAAGTTTATATAATTCTCCGTGTTGTTCATTCAAGAGCAGCTCGCGGCTCACTGCCGGCCTAGCGGAATCATTTCAAACAATGAATTATCATAGCGATTCCCAATCGAAGAATTATTATAATATTTCACTTTTATTTTAAATTCTAATATACAAATATCAATTCAATTAAATAATTTATTCTAAAAGTTCTCAATTTAATTAAAATATTTATTAGATCATATTTTTATCTTAAATTATTTTTTATTTAATTGAATATTTCTTCTTTTCTATAATATATATATAATAATATATAAATTTTAATATTGAATAATAAAAAAAAATATTATTTAACCTGAATTAAAATGACTGAATTATATTATCTTTGTTTTTTATTTTAATTTAATTACTCTATTATTAATTACTAAATATATATATATATTATATAAAAATTAAAATATGATGATATAAAGTTGTTTTAAATTTTTGACATTTTTAAATTGGATATATTTTTTAAATTTATTAAAATGTTTTTTTTATTTATTATGTTTAAAAGATTCATTTTTATTATGTGATATTAATAAAAAATAACGATGCTCTGTGCAAGTCGAATCATGTTGCACATAATTAAATAACAATTGCCAAACAAAGAATATAATATTTTTTTAAATTCTTATATTTAAATATCATTTCAATTAAATAATTCATTCTAAAAGGTCTCATTTTAATTAATTTAATAAAATAATTAAATCATCATTCAATTTTTTATTAATAGGCTTCTTTTTTTATTTTTAATTTTTAATAAATTCTCTTTTTTTGATATGATATTAATAAAAAATAATATTAAATTGTATATAAATATAAAAATTAGAATATTTGAATTTTTTTAAATTTTAACACATGTAATCAATCATATGCATTAAGAATGGAAAATTTTTAAAATCAACTTGCTATTAAATTCAGAAAAAAAATACTGATATATAGAATATATAGACTATTCGAATATAATTTAAAACTCTTTCTCTCCTTCTATTTTAAATTAAAAAAAACGGAGTTTTAAGAAATTTAGATGCCATATGCAACATGGGTGGGTAAATGAATTGGGCTGGAAGAGGAGGCAATTTATAATTTTCTTCTAATTCAGATTTAGGACAAATCGTACAACATTATATCAAATCTCGCTAAGAACATTCAATATTTTTGTACACAAATTATTCAGAGTATTGGCTAAGCGTATCACTCACAATCAGTTTAAATTGAAATTTATATAAATTAACAAAGTGAAAATTTTTATTTGTTTAAATTTTATTATAATGAATCAAAAAAAATTAAATATATAGATCACATGATTAAGAGAAGAAAAATAACTGTTGGATGGAGGTCGGACATGACAGAAACTGTAAGCGAAATCTTCATATTACAAAGAATAATTTTCAAATCCCCTAGCACCACAGAATTAGATAAGTTTCTTTTAAGGGAGGAAATTAACTAAAATCTAGAAAAATTAATAAATGAACTTAATAATAAAAAAACAAATAAATCAATTAATTTAAATTAATACTATTAATGAATGTATATATTGGTCATTTATCTATAGTTTTATACCGTTAATTTTTATAAATTGTCTCAAGTCTCTATTTTTGCATTTTCTCAAGTTTCATTATAATTAAAAATATTCAATAATAATCTAGCAATGAAAATAAAATACCAAAATGTAATGATCAAGAAATATTATACTCTATTTCACTATTATAACATATACAATACTTAAGAACCATAGGCGGAGGGAATATTAGGAGATATCATTGCGGGTTCAGGCCAAATCGACCAACATTAATTAAGATATTTTCATTATGACAGATATTAGGAAAAAAACCGCGAATTCAATATTCAATCTGTTCACTAATTATTTGTAGACTTTAGTAAAACATACGCATGACTCAATAGATCCAATCAATCTTCAAATTTGTCTTGAAGATAGTAAAGAAAGAATAAGATGCGGAAATCAATTGTAAAATATTAGGTTACCCAGACGACTTAAATATAATAGGAGATTCGGCAATTGCGATTACAGATAGCGAGGAAAATTTAATGGAGGTTTGAAATTAATAGGGATAAGAAAAAATATTTAGTAACAAAGAGGAAGAGTATTAACATACAAAATCTTAAGATACAAAATGTAGAATTTGAATATGTATAAAAATTGAATGTAATCACGAAGGATAATAATATTTGAGAAGAATTTAAATCGGGGTTGCAATCGGGAAACGCCTGTTATCTGCAATAAAGAGGCTTATCTCTTCAAAATTATTATCAAAGGGAATATATAAAAAGATTATTTTGCCTGTTGCATTATATGGGTGGGAGGCATGGTCTATGACCCTTGGAGATGGGAGTAGATTCAGAGTATTTGTGAATAGGATTCTTCCCTGCATTTATTGGCCAAAGAAAGATGAGGTCACCGGGTATGGGGGAGACTGCATAACAAGAAATTGCATGGCCTCTCTGCATCTTCAGAAATAGTTAGGGTTATAAAAGGGAAAAAACTGCGATAGGCAGGGCACGTGGCTAGAATGGGAGAGAAAAAAGATATTGGTGGGAACGTCCGCTTGGAAAACCAATGACGCGTAGGAAGGGACGTAAGAGAGATGGAACAAGGGCTCAGGATAGGGACACTTGGAGAAATGTGGTTGTTGCGGCTAAGAACTTTCGAGTATCTTTGAGCCACATAGGTAGATAGATATAACATATACAATAATAATATATATAATTAATATAGTGATTAAATTAAAATATATTTTTTAAATAAGAACACAAAAAGAAATGAATGTTTTATGTAATATACTGATTGAAACAAAATGGATGAAAACCTTTTACTACTTTCAACCACCAAATACTATGTACCACTCGGGGGTACAGGGGGCGGAGCCCCCGTCTAGGTGTGAAGAGCGCCGAAGGCGCTCTGAGCAGCTAGTATATATATTATAATTATTATATTTATATATTATTATTTCTTTATTTTGGACATCATTTCAATCTAAATAATTTAAAATAATTAGTAATTATTTGATTCTATGATATGGGTTTTTCTTGATCCTTATATAATTTACTTATGCTCCAGTATGAATATATGAGAATTCAGAATCAATTTTCAATTCTTAACAGAGGTGTCCTATCAATGATTATATAATAGTTGTAATATTTAAATAAGTGACAGACCACCCAATTAAGAGAAGGATGGGCGGGTTGGAGAGAGAAGGTCGGGGAGGGACGAACAGAAAAATGCCAACAGTGCAAACAAGCGAATCGAAAGATCAACCATCCGGATGAATTAAAAAAAAATCACTTAATTATATATCATTTGAAATTTAATGAAATAAAATTTGTTTATATTTAATTTAAAGAAATATTTAATATTTCGGTAGGATATTAATTATTTATTAATTAATCGAAATTGATAGTTTACTTAAATAGGTGTTTTAACTATTTCCAAAATACTATTATTCAAACGTATTGGATTCAATTTAAAATTAGTGTAGATTATTCTTTAAAACATATAGTTAACTGGATATAGAAAACATAAAAATAAGGTATTTTATATAATATTTTTATATAATATTTAAATTCTCCAAAATTTATTTAAATTTTATTTAGTACTCTTAATAGAATAATAATGAATAATAATAATAATAGAATAATAATAAAATAAATCTAATTATTTTAAAAATTTTATAACGACAAAAAAGCCTATAAAAATTACATTTAATAATTCTTAGAGATAGATTTATTTTTGATAATTAAATAAAAATGTTGGATAAACTTGTCAGATTTTTTTCTTTTACTCCTCTGATCTTTTACATTGGTCTAGGGAAAAAGCCATTTATCTCACTTTAACAATATATTCCATTTTATATTTTCGTATATTAATGCTCCCAAGTGTATTACCACTGACTTGATCTATTATATATAGTTGAATTATATATATAGTTTAATAATATACTAAAGCAATAATTCATTTTAACAGTGAAATAGATGAAATATAAATCATTATTATTAATTTATTACAATGATATTTATTGGTAAATTTTATACCAAGGCAGCATTTCATAGAAAAGCTATTTTATATGCTTTTCTCAGTGATTGATATTTTTTTTATTTTTCGATTTGGTAAATATACGAGGGTGGGGTGAAAAGTTTCCAGCCTGACCAAGAAAAACGATGTTTTTAAATTTTTTTTTTTCTTTATTTTTCAACATTCAAGATAGCTGAGACCTGTATGATGTCAGCTGAACGTGTGCGAAATACTTTGCACAACCATTTGAATATGGAAAGCTGAGTGCACCGTGGGTGCCTCATTTGCTAACGTTAGACCAAAAACTGCTTCGAAAAACCATTTCCACCGACAATTTGGCGTTGTAGGCGAATTCCAAACGAATTTTTGCGTCGATTCATAACTGTTGATGAGACTTAAATTAAATTAAATTAAATCTAATTAATTAATTAAATTAATTAAAAGAACGTTATGAGAAATGTATCATTGTTAATGGAGATTATGTTGAAAAATATAGCAAAAAAAAAATTTAAAAACATCGTTTTTCCTGGTCAGGCCTTTTCACCCCACCCTCGTACTTAATTATTTATTTTTACGAGAATCCAATTTGAAAATTTCAAATATAAATTATTTGGTACTCAGATCTGATATAAGTTCATAATTTATTTAATGAGGTATTTTAAATATTCCATACTTATATAATATAAAATAAGTAAACATTTCGAATTTTAGAAATTTTAATTGTACCCCTGTTAGTTAGATAACCGACCTAACAAATATAGCCTGACTTACCTCTTTAATTATTTATTTTATCACATAATTTGGTTATTTTAATCCGAAATTTAAATTTTATGTTATTTTAGGTAATACAATCCTTTACCTTTAAATATATATATATATTAAAATAAGCTTAATTATTTTTTTGGAATGTTTTTCCTATATTGTTTTCTTGTTTTAATCTTTTATTTTTCATTCTTTTTTTTTATAAACATTTACATATATGCAGTGGCGTACCTAGGGGGGTGCGGTTGGTGCGGTCCGCACCGGGCGGCACTTATCTAGGGGCGGCATTTTTTATATTTATTTATAGTTGTAAAAAGCAACTTATTCATTTCATATTTATTTTTTTTCTTTCTTGAATAATAAATGATTATTATGATTATTATAAGTTTACTATTTGATTTATATAAATTATGATCAACTATATGATTTTGAATATTATTCCTCAGTGTATATAAATGCATTTTAGTGTAAATTTTGAATTCTAATTCCAAGAACAGGATAATAATTTTATTTTATTGTATTCATTAAAATTCGTTGAATTCGTAAACGCATCTTTAAGATTTTGTTCGGCAAAATTATCTTCGTTCTACAATGAGTCAATTAAGACTACAAAATCTTGCAATATTGTCAATAGAACAAGAAATTACAAATAATATAAATTTTCAGAGCATTATACACGATTTTCCTAGTATGAAAGCTAGAAGAGTAAATATTATATAAATATGTTTACGAGTGAATACAAATATGTGTAAAAAAATTTACTCTGTGTATTAATTAAATAACTTAATAATTTATTTATGTGTATTAATTTATAAAAACCACTATTTGATTGACTTATAATAGAAAGGGCGGCAAACTGGAGATCGCCCCGGGCGGCAAAAGTTCTAGGTACGCCACTGCATATATGTAATCGAAATCCTCCCAGTTTTGTAATAAATATTTTAAAGTTTTGATTTGATTTTATTAACAAATTATTTATTTTTTAATTTATTAAAATTTTTAATGTAATTAAAATAAATTTGAGTTTCTTCTTTTTAAGGGTTATCGTAATGGCACGTAATGTGTTATTTGCATCAATTTTTATTATCTATTATGAAAGAATAGTGATTATCGGTAATCTATCCGTCGCTATTTTTCTTCCTTTTAATTTTATGAAATAAAAACATATATATATATATATATATAAATTCACCTTTGAGTTTTTGTTTGCGTCAATTATTTACTAATATGATAAAATGGATTGTTTTTATTTATAAAAGTTTTCATCAAATAAATGCTCTGAATCATTAAGTACAAATAAATTTGTATCGGCGAAATTGCAAAGAGAATGTGTGTAGCTATGTGAGTTCGTATAAATAATGTATATATCCGTTGTCATCGTTTCAATTATTCGTTTCAAGTGACAAGCAGGCAAACTTTTGAATGAGGAATCTAGTAAATAATCAACCGATTCAACTGGTTTTATAATCCAAACAACGATATAGCTTGCTGAGTTGGCAATAAATGCATAAATTATTTCATTTTAT
Source organism: Labia minor (assembly GCA_963082975.1). Lineage (NCBI taxonomy): Eukaryota > Metazoa > Arthropoda > Insecta > Dermaptera > Spongiphoridae > Labia > Labia minor. The sequence goes on from OY720344.1 coordinate 54,709,855, forward strand.
CTATTTCATTAGACTATAGTTATCATTTATTTTTTATTCATTTTCTCTTTATGACCTTCATAATTTTTATCAAAATTATTTTTTAAGCTATTATTCACCTGTTTTTAATTATTGTTTGATTAATTACTTCCAACTAATTAGCTCCTGAATTTTTAGAAAATTAATTGTTTATATAATTTATTAAAAAAAATAAATTTTTTGAAAAATGTTCTTCAAATATATTATCTAGTTTCCTTTTGAGCTTTGTTTGTATTGCATATAAAATAATGTAGACAGACACCTTTACAAAACAAAATCTTTTTACTAGAATAATGAATTTAATAATTCGAATCAACGTTGCGTTTTTTTTTTATTAAAAAATTTAAATATTTCAGCTAATTTAAAGATATATTATTTTCTTAAAAGTAGAAAAAATAATTACTATTCATATTCATAAAAATATTTTAAACATTTTTATTTTTATTTGAAAAACATGCTTCTAATCTTTATGATACTCTTCCCTTTCCCCTCTCCCTTAAAAAATATATATTTTCCCTTTTCCTTTAGTAAAGATTTTCTTTTAAATTTATAAATTTTTAATATAAATTAATATAATATTAAAAAAAATCCTTGGTCTTTTTATATTTAATTCTATTTATTATTTAATAATACAAATAATAATAATAATGAGAAAAACTTGAGGAAAATTAAAATCAAATTTACGAGTCGTGGTAACCTGTAAAAATGTCTTATATTTCCACAATTAAGAATTTTGAAAATTTCATCTTCTTATCAAATAAACCACATTACTTGACATTTAAAAAAATTTATATTTATAAGAATACTAAAATTAATATATGATCTTGATTAAAATCTTTCATTTGAGATTCTTAAAACTTGTTAGAACATTATTACAACTATCTTCTTATGTTTTGCAAGAAATTTAACTGAATTACATTTAAAAAAACACATATTCTCTAAATTTTGAAATAATTTATATTAAAAGGTATTGTTAATTTGAATAATATCATATAATTGGTTCTTATTTTATAATTACCTTATATTAGTATTTAATAATATTTTAATATATTAAAATACTGATATATAAATATTAGATTATTATTATAAATTAAAATAGTAAAATTATAGTAAATACTAAATATGTAGTATATTTCTTATATGTCAGCAAAATTTTAATTGCAATGACATGCATTATGTGTGCAATCCAATCATTCCTTTGTTCATCTTTTAATTTTGACCTTCACAATATAAATCAATTGATAACAAATAGCAGGTTATATTTTACATTCATATTCACTTCTTTATATAATTTTAAAAAAATTTATTATTGATATAATTTAAAATATTGTTTAAAAAATATAACAAAAATGTAAATAATAAAAAAAAAACGAACCTGACAATATAAAGATGTCAAAATGGTAAAACTTAAAGCCAGTAGATGGTACTACTGCAGAGCCTAAGAGGCGCTTTTTTAATTAAAACGTATTTATTTTTTTTCTCTTATATAGAAATTTTATCTGGACAATTATTCTAAATTATTTTCCTGAGTGCCAATTTTTAATTTTAAAATTATTTATTACTTTACAAAAGTATCTTTCTTCTAAAGAGTTAAAGAAATGTTCTCGTCAACTTAGAAAGCATGTTTTTTTCATTTATAATTGTGTAAATAAAATGTATGTTTGCTAAATTAATTCCGAAAATAAGCTTTACTGTAACATTTATTTTGGTTGTGGACAATGGATGGTCGTTAGCCTTTGAAGTAATTTTAATGAACCACAAAGAAATTTAAATATTTAAAGAATCAAAAAGCCCTCTTCCCTTGCATCGTTTTGATTTATAATTTTAAAATCTTTACTCTATCACAAACTAAATGATAGAATTTATTATTTTAACTTTTAAAATGTATTTTTCACAACTCTACACGATATTCAAAACAAGAAGCGTTTTTAGAAAAAAACTTATGAGGTTGTTGAAATTTGTAAGCATAAAAAAAGATCATTTAGATTTAATTTAAATATATAGATAAATTTAATGAGGAAGATATTTTCACGTATATATTTTTGCTCTCGACATTCTAATGCGATTCCTAAAAATAACAATGGCGACGTTCTTCTTCTCCATTAGAAATACTCCCCCCGCCACACACACACAAATATATATACTCTTTCCCTGAAGAAACCGCCGTTTGTCTTTGTTGGGCATCGAGCCAAACTAACAACTCTTCAATTGGCAATCTCACTGATAAATGGAAATGACATAGGCAGACTACGAAGAATGTTTGGCACTTCTCGAACAATAATAATATTAAAAAAAACCGTAATTAAAAGTGATAAATGTTTCATTTAATAAAAAAAAAAAATTATAAAATTAAATAGTATTATTAAAAAGAAAAATAACAATAATAATAATAATAATAGTTGAGACATTCTGTTGATATTGTTGTCTTATTAATTTCATTTCTTTTTTTAAAAATAAAAAGAATTTTTCTTTTAATTGTTTAAAATGATTTTATATCTGATATTAGAGATATATGAAATGATTATGATCGGTTCCACTCTTTGAGCCATTTTCAGGAGGATTTTGATCCATCCTTGGAAGATTTCCGGGATCTGAGTATTCACACAATAGTCGTGTTGACACAATGTCTTTGGGAGGTAGAGAAATTATTATTTTAAATTTGGGTTTGTTGCTTTGTTTTGGTCTGAGCTTAAAGGTTACGAAGTTTGGTAACGTGGGAGATGTGTTATGAAAAATAAAATGAATTTAACATAACATTGATTAAATTATATTATTACACACTAAACCACAGTGATAGTTCTAGAAAATGAAGTTCATGAACCAAAAAAACAAATTCAAATTTTAAAAAATAATTCCCCAAACAACTTAGAGACAAGACTAACTATACTCTTGCCCTATAACAATCCTTTCTTGAAAATAAACTTATACAGACTAAGGATATTATATAAAAAGAAATCATTATCGCGAAAACCTCTATATGAACGTTATATAAATATTAATTATATAAAATATCATTTTATTTAATAATCTTTCTCAAATTGAGGATACATAATAGAAACCAAATAATCAACAAAGGATTTATAAAATAATACAATTTAAAATTAAATAAATATTTGACAAGATTGAGATATTCAATGAAAAAATATCTTATTTTAATTTATTAGAAATTCAGTCATCTAAGAATACTAAATGAATAAATTTGTTTAATATTCATTAAAAATAAAAAATTAATTAAAAAAAACAAAATAGGGCACAATTTAATTTAAATTGAATTGAAATCGAACTAAATTAATTTAGTACATTTTTTTGTCCATACAAGTATTTTCTTTTTAAATAATAGAAATTATTAATTCATCTTGGAGAAAAATAATGTTATGAATAAGTTATAATAAAATGAAATAGTTAATTATGTTATAATTTTTTCTTAAAGATAATCGAATACTAAAAAAAATTATCTTTGGTTGAAATATTTATAAAATTTCAATTAAAAATAATGCAAAGAAAATTATTTGTACCAAAAATAAATATAATGAAATTTAAATTATTTTTGAAAAAAACATTTATCTTCCTAATTAATAATCAATAAGATGTTGATTTTTGTTTTGGAAATTAATAAAAAAATATCAGAACAGTCTAAATCAAAAAATAATTCCATTTCCAAAAATTAATTTTAATATCATATGAGATCAAGAAGAAAAAAATATACATAATAAATATAAGAATGAAGAAATGTAAGAAGTTACAAATATAAAATTTATGAATATGACATTAAACAAAATTAAAACTTTAAAATTAGTATATCATATTATCAAATTTATCAATTAATTTTTTAGAGGAAATTTTGTAAATCAGCAACGAATTTTATATAATTTCGACTTCACCTAATAGATATAAGACAATAAGAATACATATTATACATAAAATAAATAAAAGAACTTATTGAACCGGTCAACAAGTTAATTTGTTTTTATTTGGGCCTGCCATTTCTATTTTGTTTCTGTTTGTTCTTATAGATTTGAATTAACTATTTACCTTTAAAAAGGATGCATAGTTATATTATATATTCTTTCAAGTCGATATCATAAAATAAATTCGTTTTTGAACCAATTTATAATTCGCAAACTTTGCGAATATCAAAGTTAAGACTATTTAGATTTTAACAGATTACTCTCTAGAACAATAATTAATAGATTTAAATATAAATTTAAAATTAATATGGAATGATATCAATTATTTTCATTCTGTGTCTTGAATAAAAATGATGATGACGATGGAGACTTTGAGGAAAAGTTAGGAAGAATATATAAATGGGTTTTACGACCTTCTCATAGAAAGCATTGTATTAATTTCCCATATTATTCGTCGTAGATGATCAATAATTTCTTTTAAATGGCGATTTTTTAATACCACTTGTTCAGTCATCTCTTTACTCTCTTCTAATGCCAAACGATAACTTTCTGAAGTTTTCTTTTCTTCAGTTTTTGGATCCCATTCGTCTTTTAATGGAATTAAGGACTAAAAATAAAGGAAAAATAATATTTTTTATAACGAAATTGTTTTTAACTTTTTTTTAAATGAATAAATATGGTCGATATATTTTACTTTATAATTTATAACTAATACAGAAAAAATATTATAAATATTACATTTACCTCGATATGTGTATATTCCATGCCTTGACAATTTTCATTACATTTTTCATAAATCAGTCGAAGTCTTTTAAATAAAAGTTTAATTGTTTTGAGCTGTTCTTGTAGTTTAGACTTTTTTTCATGACTTTGAGGAATTCCAGCCATAGTCCCGTTAGGTGGCTATAATAAAGGAATTGTATGGTTACATTTATTGAACCCTTTGAATTATATAAATGCTTTCTCTTCTGAGATTATAAGCTAAGACGTGTTGAGCTTGAGAAATCAATCTTAATTAGTTAGTATATTTAAAATCATGATTTAGTAATTTCTATCATTTGCATTATTCTATATAGTTATATACTATAAGGTTCTATCAAATATTAAAAAATAATATCTTCTTATATATAAAATTCTCGTGTCACAAAACTTTGAAATGATACTCCTCCGAAACGGCTGGACCGATTCTTATGAAATTTTTTATGCATATTCAGTAGGTCTCAGGGCATGTCAGACTTCTTTTATTAAACCGCTAATTGGTAAGGTGTGTCCAGGGGGTGCTAATTAATTAAAAATAGTTTAGTTACCATACTAGATCATAGAGGCGCTGGTGGCGAAAATTTGACATGTCTATATATTCTAATAGTAGACTTGCAAACAAAGTGTTTCATGGGTCAACGGTCTAAGGCGTTATCTTATGACTTTGCACTCTTAGTTCGAAACTCGCAAAGGTACATTTTTTTTTAAGTATTATATATTTTTTTTACAAATTTATTAATTTTTATTATTTTAATATTTTATTAAATTAATAATTATGTCAATTAATTTTTTGATCATAAATAAACATATATAAAAAACTATATGATTAATTGAAATATTGTAAATATTAGAAAAATAAAAATAAAAATATAAATATTAAAAACATCTTTTTTATTGTATACGTTGCGCTGCTAAATGACAACATGTTTATATCAAATTTTTAAAAATTAATTTCTGCGGTTATTGATTAGATATTATTAAAATTTATAGTCTATGAACAGAAATGAAAAATTCTAAAGTCACTTTTGGTTTCTAGAGGTCATGAAACGCGAATATACGCAAAAAAATTTAAATTCTGAGCAATGTGCAGATAAAAATTTTTTTATATATATATTGATAATTACAATATCTCAGATCTTATTGGTCTTTTAAACTTTGAAAACATTCACATTACGGCTATAATTTAATACTATTTATTTTTAAGATTATGTGAGTAAATCATTTTAATTAAGAAAATTTGATCTCATAATTGAATTTTCACGTAAGATTTTAATATATATTTTTTAATATTATTTTTATAGTAGTTTAGTGTTATGCTAATTTCTTTATATTTTATTTTTATTTCGTTTACTTTGTTTTTTTTTAAATAAATTAATAGCATAAAAAAATTAATCGAAGCAGGAAAAGTGATGGATAATAATAGAGATAAGAAAAAATAATTAGTATCAGAGAGAATAATATTTACATAGAATTTAAATCGAGGTTGCAATCGGAAAATTATTATCAAAGGGGATCAAAATTAAAATATATAAAACAATTATTTTTTCTGTTGTATTATATGGGTGGGAGGCATGGTCTATAACCCTGGGAGATGAGAGTAGATTCAGAGTATTTGAGAATAGGATTCTTCCCAGCATTTATGGGCCAAAGAAAGATGAGGACACCGGGGAATAGCGGAGACTGCATAACAAGGAATTGCATGACCTCTATGCATCTCTAGATATAGGTCATAAAATAGAGAAGGCTGGGATCGGCAGGGCACATGGCTAGAATGGGAGAGGAAAAATTTATTGGTGGGGAGTTCGATTGGAAAACGTCCGTTTGGAAGACCAATTGTGAACAGGGTGGACAATGTAGGAAGGAACGTGAGAGAGATGGAACAGGGTAGGAGTTAGATGGTTATAGCTCAGAATAGGGACAATCGGGGGGGGGAGGTACAGGGGGCGGAGCCCCCGTCTAGGTGTGGAGAGCGCCGAAGGCGCTCGGAGCAGCTAGTATTATTTAAATAAATCTTACAGAGATTGATTTAAGAGCTTGGAAAACCTCCTGTGTTCGCGAGACGATATCTTGGACAGTTTCTTGACCAAAACGACACAACGAGGCAGTATTAAACTCTTTACTTTGCGGTGGGGGTTGTTGTTGTTGCTGGGCCCCAACTGCTCCAGGAGTTGTTGCATGACCATTAGCAACTCCTGGAGGGGGTCCAGCAACTGGAACAGGACCACCAACGTTAGAAACAACTCCTGGTTGACCTCCCACTTGGACTGGAACTCCAGATACCTGCATCATAGAAAATATAGATTTTTATTAAATATACATTATTTTTAATCAATAAATATTCTTTGAATAAATTATCAATAAAAAACATTTATAAAATTAAAAAAATCAAATTTCAGTTTTAACAATATCTCTCTAGTCTTAACTAAAGATAATATTACTTGTTGCATTTGCTGCTGTTGTAATTGCTGCATTTGTTGTTGATGCAATTGTTGCTGCTGCTGCTGATGTTGGTGTTGTTGTTGTTGTTGCTGTTGAACTAATTGTTGTTGTTGGGCCGCAACGGCAGCAGCGGCTGCAGCTGCTGCATTAGGCATTCCATACCCTTGTTGATTCATTAATGCTATAATGATGAATAAAATTCACTGATATAATAATTATAAAAACTTTTTTAATACAATTTATATAAATATTTTTATAAAGATAAGATTAAAATTAAAAGTTAAGGAATGATTAGCATTATCAAATTAATCTATATCCACAGGATGACCAAAAAGAAATAAAATAAAAGAAACCAATTGGATTCATAAAATTAAGATCTATAGAATAATTATTCAAATATCCAGCATTGTATGAAGTGACAAATATACTCTTCGGACTTTTATTTAGAAATATTAAATTATTTAAAATTTGTTATTATGGTTTTAAAGGTATTTTTTTAATTGAATAAAATATTATGTATTATGAAACATAAAAAACGATATTTTTCAAAAAGTATTACAAAATAGATATTAAAATATTAAGATTAATTAAGTTTCAATTTACAAATATTTGAAATAATTAAATATTAATGTTTAAAAAACGTTTTTATTGAAAGGTTTCACATTAAAAAGAATGTTATTATTGTCAGTGATTTTGAGTTTATATTTAATAGAGTTTGTTAAATGCTAGAGCCTTTGATAACAATAAACAAACCAGCTTGTTGTGCTGCATTCATCATTTGGGGCATTTGTCCTGGAGCAGGTCCAAATTGGTTTCTCATAGTCATTTGTTGTTGACCAGCACCAGCACCAGGATAGGCTCCTGGAAAGTTATGTTGTTGACCGCCCATGCCGAACAAACCTATCAAAATCAATAAAAGAAATAATTAGAAAAGAATTTAAATATAGAGAAATAATAAGCAAACTTACTTATATAAATAATAAATATTTGTGATTCTAAGTATTAAAAATTATAAATGTAAAAAATGTTTAAATGATTGAATCTTCTATTTAATAAAATAAGATACATATTTGAAATATTTATTATGGAATCAAAAGTATATCAATCTTTGATCGTGATCATTTTAATATAGTGTTTAATAATAATAATAATAATTATTATTATTATTATAATTAATAACCACGTTTTCGATTACACAAATTATCAAATGAATAAATAAAAATAAAATGAAATTAATTTTAAAAATGTTAAGTTCATTTTATATGAAGAAAATGAATTAGTAAATAGGTTATTCAAAAATATTAATTAATATCTAAAGAATAAGTTTTATATATTAGGACTTGAAAAATAAAATAGTTTGTTATTGAGCTTACCGGCAGGCGGATTGTTATTAAACTCGCCTATTTTGAATTTGTTAATTGATACAATAGAAAGAAATAAAGGATTTAATATTATGTGAATAAGATTCAATTTATTTTATATATTAATAAGTCAAATACATTTTAAAATGTCAAATTTGTAATATTAGAAGGTAAATAAATACATGATTGCGTTAGTTCGAATTTTTAATCGCCAGAGGGAAGTAGTAATGTATCTTTAAGGAAAGGTTTTAAATTTAGGAATATATCAAACATTCATACATTATAATAATTAAGAAAATTAACTTTAGTTATCTAATAAAATTAATTCATGCTAATAAAAATCAAACATTTAGTTTTCAAATGATATTATATTTTCTTATATCTACTACTTTAAATTTTTAAGCTTTGACCAGCTTTGACTTGGGATGGAAGTGTGTTTGTTATTTATATTTGTAATTAAATTATAAATTAAAATTAATTTCAGCGATTAAATCAAAATAAATTAAAAAACTTATTAAATAATATATTTATTAATGAATATTAATTTATATTTATTTATTTAATGTATTTATAATTATAATGGATATTTATTAATTATTTTATATTTATTGAAATAAAAATTATTTAATTTTGTCTTTTTTTCTTTTTATTAAACTACAAATTATTTATCCAAAGAAAAAGATAATTAATTTTTGCATTTTAATATATTATTTCTTTTTAAATATTTATTCTCATATTAAATTTATTTTATTTTAGAGATAAAATAAATGCATTAATTTGTTTAAAATACAATTATATGATGTATAAATAATTTTTTTTATTATTTTTAATATATGTATATTATGTATGTAATTATATTTATTATTAAATCACAAAATATAAAGAAAAATTTCTTTTGTTATTTATTGAGCGTTTTGATATCAATATGAATTATTAAGAGAATTAGATTAAACTTTTAAAATAGATGTTTTTGTTAATAGTTCTTACAATGCTCAATAGATAGCACAGTTTTAGGATTTTAATTTTGGTGGATATATTTGATATCTAATAAAAATAAAAACTGAAATCTCTCAATAGCAAAACAAAAGATTATTTTAAGAATATTGCGAGTCTTTTGGGGGATTTTATTTAATTGGATGAACCAATATTATGAATATATATATATTCTGCATCTACTTTTCTTATCTTATACATCTTTTTGTTCATCATCAAACAATTTTTTTTCTAAATTAATTTACGAGTTAATTATTTAAATAATTTAATTTATTCTAAATGTTTTCATTTTAATTAAATTAATATTATATTAGATGATATTTATTAAATATTTTAGCTGAAATATTCTTAAAATGTTATTTTAAATGAATTAAATAAGTAGATCATATATGTAGAATATTATAATAATATTATTATTAATAATTATAATAATAGCCTTCTCTAAGTGATAAGTGAATATTGAAGCTGAAAAAGTGTGCCCAAAATCGAATAATAATCATACAAATATAGACGTTTTTAAAGTTAGAACTTGATATCGAGGGACCGAAGATAGCCAAGTTCAATTAATCTTTAAAAATAAATAAATAATTTCAACTAGCGACTACTTTTTACTTTTTTCTAGATTTCGCATCGAAAAAAATCGTGGACTTTAGAACAATCCACGAATCGATTCAATTTTTGACTTCCTTGTAAGAAGTGAAGTGCTAGTCATACAGGACCTACGACATAGATCGGATGAGATGGTAATTCGAAGGTGCGATTTCTGGAGAATATTGAGGCTACCTTGTACTTTCTTTTCTAGTATTCTGGCTTATTGCTTGTTTCAAACGCTTCAATTGAGTGTTTAGCACAGATCTAATTACAATAAAGCATCCAATTCCTTGTTTTCGTAACGTTTTGGCTGACCTGGACGTTCCCTTAAAATTAAATTAAGTGTTTAATAGTATATTACAGTGCTCCGCAACGTTTTTTTATTCGTGGCACACCAAAAGCTTTTTCTGGTTTTCACGGTACACCAAATTTAATAGATAAAAATATAATAAAACAACACGTATACACATCAGAAAATAATACATTAATTAATATTTTAATTCGTTTTATTTTACATATTTACGGTATTATATGTACATAACATATATAATTAATTACAAAACTACAATAATACAAAAAATAGGCAAAAAGGGTAATTAATGTGATACTTGAGCTTGTTTCAAGGAACACAAGTATTTTATATTGGGCTCGATATTTGATAGTGCAACTCGAAGTTCTTGATCGAGATTTTTTAAGCAAGACCGCTTATCATTTTTAATTAAAAGAAGTGTCGAAAAGCTTTGTTCGCATGAATATGTCGTTGAAAAGGGGATTAAAATTGAAATAGCCTGTTTTGAAATTTGAGGATATTCATTCTTAGCCGAAATCCAGAAAACATCCAATGGAACTTCTCCAAAAGTAAGTTTTAACGTCCCGTCGTTACTCAGTTCAATAAACTCTTCTTTAAATTTAAGAGAAAATGCATCAACAGATTTTTTTGCATTAGTTGCAAAAGGATTGCGAATCCAATCATATTTTTCACTTTTAATCGAATGAAAATAGTAGTCGAAATTATTTTCCAGTGTTGTTAAATGGGATTGGGCCAGATCGATAATTAATTGCCTATTTTCAATTATTGTATTATGAACCCTTTGAAACATTTCTAAAGAGTTGTTACTTAGTTCATTCTGCCAAAGTTCCAGTTTATTTTTGAACCCTTGCAATTTGTCGGAACAGGTTAATAAGTTTTCATTCGGACCTTGCATTTTTCTATTAAGTTCATTAAGATGGTCGAAAATGTCAGCCATATATGCAAGTTTGGCGATCCAACTGTTATCTTCGAAGTGCTGGCCGAGTTCGGGCATATTTTGATTTAGTAAAAACTGATGCACTTCACAGCGAAGTTCAAACAATCTAGCCAACACTTTTCCTCGGGATAACCAACGTACTTCAGTATAAAATAATAAAGATTTATGTTCTGAACCCATTTCTTCACAAAGAATTTCGAAAATTCTTGTATTTAAAGCTCTTGATTTAATAAAATTTATAATTTTGATGCATTCATTCATAGTTTTTAAAAGTTGTTCTGGTAAATTCTTCACCATCAATACTTCCCGATGTATGCAGCAATGTGTAAATTGTAATGCCGGATTTTGTTGTTTTACAAAGGCAACAAAACCCTTTATGTTACCAGTCATTGCTGCGGCGCCATCAGTACAAATACTCATGCAGTTACTCCATTGTAGATTATGTATTTTGAAGAAATCATCAGTTACTCGAAAAATATCCTCTCCAGTAGTTCGTTCGGAAAGTTTTTTACAAAATAAAAAATTTTCTTTTATGCAATCTTCGCCAACAAAACGTACAATTGCAATTAATTGTGCTTGATTTTTAATATCCGTTGACTCGTCAATTTGAAGAGCAAAATTGTTAGCTGCGATCAATTTCAAAATAAGCGTGTTCAAAATATCTGTTGACATGTCGCCAATACGTCTTTTAATAGTTTCAGCTGACAGTGAAACCTTACTCACTTCCTGAACCTCTTTAGGTCCAAGCATAACTCGCACAATTTCCATACATGCTGGTTTAATAAGTTTTTCTCCAATAGTATGAGGTTTCTTTTCACGAGCTATTAATCTTGCAATGTAATAGCTAGCTTCTAATGCTTTATCGGAAACAGATACGGTCGACATCATAAATTTTTTTTGTTTTAAATTTTGAGCCAAAAACCTTTGAAAATATGATATATCCTTTTTAGCACAATTCGGATGTTTTGAAGTTAGATGGCGATTTAGTTTACTGGGCACCATTGAGTCGTTTGTTAATTGTTCGTTGCAAATTACACATAATGGTTTCGGAGCCCCTTCATCGCCGCACCAATAAAAGCCATAACGAATGTAGTCTTCGAAGTATTTTCTATTCACAATCTTTCTTTTCTTAGCAATACTGCTTGTGCAAGGTTCATCATCTTCTGCCCGAGAAGTAGATTGTTTTCCAAATAAAAATTTATCCATATTGAAATGGGCACAAAAATAAATCACGTTAATAACAAACACGAATGGTTAATTTATAAACTTCTGCGATTTAATTTATAGGGGTGTATGTGTCCAGTAGAAATTCGTATCTAACACTGACAATATAATATAACTAGCTGATCAGAGCGCCTTCCAGTTTTTAAAAAAAAAACGCAGGGAAAACCCAGAGATATGCCTCTTCGTTACCCCAATAGAGAGAGAGGGGTGGACAATTTTGCCAAGTGGCAGAGGAGGGGATGATTGGCTTCGACATATTTTGAATTCTCAATTCCTTAACTACACAATATACCAACTGTGGTCGACAATTGGTAATTAATAATTAATTATAAATTGCATTTGCTAAAATATAAATTAAAGTTCTTTTAATTTATATTTCTATTTTTACGGTACCTTTCAATTATTCTATTTCATCTTAATTTCTTGAGTTATCTATTTTAATTTAAATTCTTACAGTTTTATTAAATAAATCATTTTTAGTTATAATTTTATATAAGCATTTTTTAATTGAACCTATTCAATCTTGTCATTCCCTAATCAACCTACGCGGTTTCAATAACCCTTTTAATTATTCTAAATTCAATCCAGAGTGCTACCAATTAATTAAACTTATTTTTAACCCAATTTTTCTTATAAAATACCTCATTCCTAATATCTTATACACGACAATCTATATATAAGATGGTAGGTTTAATCAAATGGACTATAGACAGATTTGTTTGCTAAAAAAAAATTTTAAATAATTACAATAAATAGAATAATATATTCTTACCTAAAAACAAATTGGTTTTTATAGTCAACAATTCTTTAACACACAACAATTCCGTCTCATTATTGTAATACAAAGTTAGAAATATTAAGTTAATATAATTAATATTATTTATTTATTAATACCAATTAATAATAGTAATTACTTATAAATAATTCATAATAATAATAAATTGTGATACCAACTTATAGGAATATTAAAATAATATAATTATTATTTTACATATATATGAATATAATATAAATATTTTTAATTTTATTTTAAGAATAGATATATATCTAAAAGGAGGTAACTGTGACGTCACATATATACATTTAAATTTAAAACAACTAATGAAGATGATTTTTTCCAGATATGTGATCAATAAAACTAAATAACTTAAGAGTATAACTAATGGTTTTCAATTTATAAAATCTAATTTAACACACAACAATTCCGTCTCATTATTGTATTGTAATACAAAGTTAGAAATATTAAGTTTAAAAAAAATTTAAAATATTTGAATTTTGAAAATTATATGTAGCGCCATCTGTCGATAGTTTTGTGACTCTACAGACTTTTAGCAATATATTACTAATTAAATTAATTTTGGATAAATTAATTTTGGATTTAACTACACTAAAACCTTCCTTGGTATGCCCACAACAATTCCTGAAAGTTTCACCGTAATCGGACGGGTAGTTTTTGAGTCTATAAGAGACAGACAGACAGACACACAGACACACAGACATTGCCTTTTATATATATAGATAAATATATATTTTATGTTAGAGATTACAATTTATAAAACAGTTCGTATTGCAATATTTTAAACAAAGTTGTATATATATATAAATATAAGTTACAAATTTGTTTAAAATGTATGTTTAAAATAATATATAAATTATATATGTTGTAATATATAAGTATTCAATTTCAAGTAGAGAATTTAAAAAGGAACAATATACCGACAGATGAAATTAAAGAAATAAATAATGGATTGGAAAATAGAGAAAGTGAAATAATAGAGCAGGTACCAGAAATAGTGAATTTAAAAGAAAGAATTGACCAGGCCCCGGAGGCAATGTCTATTAACAATATTCAAATTGCAAAAAGTCCAAATAATAATAACAATAAAGAAATAGAAACAAAAAGGAAAAATATACCGATGGACCCAGTCAAAATAAATTCTAAGGAGCCCACAGAGGTAAGGTAATGGATAGACATGCCTATTGTCTTCTTAGGTGTAGTGTCAGGTAGCGAAAAGCAGAGGACATTAAAAATGAAACGTGCCTGCAATACAATTGATAAAGTTAAAGAGATGCCTATTGTTCCGGTAAGAAATGAAATAAAAATGAAACTAAAAATGAAAAGGACAAGTAAGGCAATTGATAAAATTAAAACCCACACCCCCCTTAGGCCCATTCATATTAGGGTAAATAATAAAAATAATTCCTTATTTATCTCCTATAGGAAATACCCGGGAGTTATATCGAATACAATTTTAGTAAAATACAATAAAAACAAGACGTCGCATATTTCGAGACATTCGAAGCAAGGCACCCGTCCCAAGCTTTTTTATAGAAATCAATTAGTAGTTGTTTGCAAAATTAAATATCATATTGGGTTAGTAAATTATATTAGATCATGGCAAATAGCCCCGTCACTTTCTCCACACATTAATAAGATAAGGAGAAAGATATCAAAGAAATGGAAATATCATTTAAGACGGGCGTGGACAAAATTTAAATTTAAATTGTATAAATTTGTTTTATTTCGGCATATTATAATATAAGTTTATTTTTTTTTTTCTCTATTAGTTTTAGGAGGTACCTTAATGATTAGAAAGAGTGCAAAATTGTATTAATTGTTAAAAATTCCTTTTCGATATCCACCAACCACAAAGGTAATCCAAATAAATTCGAGTTATAATATTAATAAAAAATAAAATAAAAACAATTTAGTAAGTATATACAATTCGTTTTTATAAATTGTAAATTTGTATTAGAGTACATTGCATTAAAATAAATATGTTGTGTAGTTTCAAGCGGCGGCACACCTGTGTTTCAGCTGCGGCACACCGGTTGCGGAGCACTGGTATATTATATGATTTTAAAAAGTCATTTTTTTGAACCCCCATATAGACAAACCAATTAATTTCTCTATCATTTTTATATCATTTCTAATAAATAGATCAACAAATATTTAATAGTTAGAATAAGTTAATTTAAACAAGTGTCGTTTTTTTAAAATATTAAAAACAATAATTAAATTATTTAAAAAATATTCAATTTTAAACTGCATTTTAACAAAACATCTGTTAATTAAATAGATAAGATTATTTTCTGAATGAATATTTTTCCAATATCCTTTATCTAATTAAATCTATTAAATTGGTTTGTATAAAGTTCTGGTTCACAACATTTGTCTAACTGTTTCACACTTAAGACATTTCTCATTTTAACATGTAATTATCTTCTTTAATTTTAAAAATTTATTTATATAAAACAGATGTTGTGGTTTAAATAGAAGGTGTAGAAATAAGTTTCCACCGTTTTTAATAAAAAATATTGAGAATTTATTGTGAAGAATGAATCCTAATGTTTTATTAGAAGTATTGTCGCTTCCAACTATTTTTTTTCTATCTTTCTGGTAGCATACGGATTCCGCGTCTGAAGAATGATTAATCTTTTGAAGCTACCCATAAATTGACCCAATTTTTGGTATCTTCATATCATGTGTTGCTGGCAATGATCATGAGCGATTGATAGAAACAAGTGAAAATAAGTAGGAGCAATGTCTGATGAATACTGTGGGTGAAGTAAAACTTTGCAATTGATTGTTTCCAAATAGCTCTTGACCTCCTCCGAGCATAACTTTATCATGTCTGGAGTCGTAGTGCACCCGCTTTTCATTGAGCGCTCGACTCCATCTTATCAATTGTGTTCGTATAGACGATTATTGATCCAATAATGCAATCCTTTCCGCACCTTCGCTCACATTTTGTTTTCAAAGTCAAATTTAACGATCTTAATCTTTAGAAACCACTCACGACAATTTCTATCACTTATGTATTATGACGAAAATGTTCTTTGCATTTGACAATTTTAACTATAACTTACTGGTGGAGCAAACTTTTGTCAAACGATAGAAACTTATTTGTACAACTTATAATTTAATTAAAAGATTTATTTTTTAATAAATAACGAAATTTGAATGTGTGTGTAATTATGTGACCGCTTGCAAAATAAAGGGCTCATATAAGATTCTAACATATTTACGAGTATTATTAATATAAATTTAATAAAATAATTTCATTTTATATCATGCTTAAAATTTGTTGTTAAGTAATATTTAGTAATTTAAAAAAAAAACAAGAACCATTTTTATATAAAAAATTGAATGATTCATAAATTAACTAATCATACTCAGATTATGTAAAAAGCTTTATATATTTACTTCAATTGTATAAAACTAGGCTATACAAAGATATTAAAAAATAGTAGATTAATATTATTTTATCAGATTATTTTTTTCTTCCAAATATTTATTTTACATAAGAAAGAACGAGAAATTAGAAAAAGAAAAATAGAAATCTTTAATATAAATATATAATAATCTTAATTATTTATGTAAATATAAGAAAAATAATTATTTTATATACATATATTATTTATTTTTAAAATTCTATTTATTTTGTTAAGAATTTTGATATACTATGTAATTGTGATATCAGCACAAGATCGAAAAGTTTCTTGTGGGCCACATCCCATTCCTTCAGTTCCATCTTCACATTCACCCCAATTATTTCCTGTAAAAAAATAAATATTAAAATATTTTTAAATACCTAATAAATAAATATTCTTTTATATTATTTGTCAAAATAATATTATAATTAAAAAACTAACAATAAACAGTTAAAATATTTCTTAATTTTAATTAAGATATATTATAATGTTTTGCTCACTTTAAAAAATGACTAAATTATGAAAATCATTTTTTAATTTCAAAAGAAAAATGCAACAAATATTTTAAAGAAATTTAAATCTAAATTTTTGCTCGTATTATCTATAAGAATTATATTATACCAAATATTCCAGAAACATTAAATGTTTTTTGTCAACCCTCCATACGACATAGCCTTCCACCTTCCACTATATTAATTATAATACAAAAACAGGTAATCTATGGAAATGAATTAGACCAATTTACACAATACGAGTTTATTAAACTCTTACCAAACATAAACTATTATAATTGACATTGACCTTTTTTAAACTAATTAGTCAAACTTAACTTAGGTATGTTTATATTAAGTAGTAATAAATGTTTAAACGCAAAGTGTTCCTAACTAATCTCTACTGATTGTAGAACTTGAGATGCCAGTAACGTTCAGATAGGTAAAAAACATGACCAGTGGTAAATGCCATGCATTATATAGTTTACTCTGAAATAATTACTATTCTGATCAGCTCTGTACACAAATAAACAGAGAAATAGAACTCTGAGCTGCCTTTGAGAAGTAGAGAGAGGAACTTTTTCTATTAAAGAAATCTTTATTAATACTAATACACCACATATTTGTATAATCTAATTTATTTAGTAAAATAAATGTACATCGTTTCATCAGTCAGTCTGCTTGAATTGGAGCAAACGTACGGTACTTGATAACGACTGTAGAATAAGTAGTTGAAACGTTATACATTTATTTTACTAAATAAAATAGATTGTACAAATATGTGGTGTATTAGTAGAAATACCTTTAATAATCATAAAAACCACAAAAATTTTAATAAATATATTCGTGAACTTTTTCTAGTTTATGAAAATTGATTTTGTTAATTTCATATCAATATATATATATATATATGTATCTTTTGTTTTTATTTTTATTTAATAAGTTAATCACGTGTCTTTATTGTATATATGTTCTTGAAAATAACTATTTTTAAATATTCCAATTTTTCATATGACTTAAAAAATTTAAGAACCACTACACCACTTTTGCACAGGGAGCACAGAAATTAAGTGACAATATGAAAATTTAGAATCACTAAATATTTGAATAATTATAAATAACATTCTCAGCTTATATTATATAAATGATTTTCAACTGGATGTATAATACTCATTATTGCTACAAATAATCTATGATTGATCATTTATTTAATCTATTTTTAATTTTCTATTATAAAGTTATGTGTATTCATAATGAGTTTGGAAATTTATTTACTCACCTGTTCGATAATGCCATCGAAGTACGCAATTAGCACAAGTTATCTCAGGTAGAATTACAGTAACATTTACTAAATCCTTTTGGGTACCCAACTAAAAAAACATACATCATTTATTTAAATTGTAAAATTTACAAGATTAATATATAATATTTAATTTGATTAGGAATTTACAAACACACAAACAAACATCTGTAAAATGATCAAGTTTTAATAATTATATATTCTTCTATATATATATCTATATTCTTCTATATTATTAATAGAAATTAAAAATAAATGATTCTGATTGTTTTATATGTTTGACACCATAAATCTCAATTTTATGTAAATGATTCTGAAATTGCGATTATATTATTTTTTTTTATCTAATTTTATATATATATATATATAATCCATATTCTATTTATATTAACATTCAGAATTTACATGAATTACAAATAGGTATAATTATTTTTAAAGGTATGTTTTCCAAGACATTAACCCCACACTCATGTTCAGTATAATTCATTCAATAAATAATTAACCAAAATAATTATTATTGTGACTGTTAAAAGCCTTATTGTGTATTTAATTTAATTTCGGAATTTCTTTTTTCTTTTATTAATTGATAATAAAATGATTGCAAATTAATTTTTTCATAATTTTGTTTTTGATAATTTTAATTGATATATGATAATGATAAGAGAATGTGTGTGTGAGAGAGAGAGAAGGAAAGGATTAGATTATGTTTTTGCAAAAACAATCAAGATATAAATATATAAATAGATGGGAATAGATTATTTTCAATGTTAAAAAATCTTAATTATATTCATTCATTGATAAAAGATAAACAAAAAATTAAAAAATTATCAAATTAGTGGTTATTTACTTATTTATTATAATTTTATTTGTATAAACGAAATATAATAATATAAATATAAAATTTTTTTATAAAATAACGTTTTTCCAATGGACTAAAAAGAATAAAATAATTTTTCTATAAGCCTGACAAAGTTTATGGATGAATTGCTTCATATTCAACAAAAAACGTTGGGCGCATTTCGTTTAATTTATTTATATGAACAATCAAGTCAAATTTTTGTAATAATAAACATTTTATTAAACTCTAAACTGACAAATTTTTTATCATGCAATAAAGTTGATACGTTAAGAGCTAAGAAATTAATCTTTTATTATTTTTCACTGTAATATACTTATATCAAAGTATGTATCAAAATTTAAAAGAATTTTTATTAAATTTACATATTATCAATCAAATCCAAAATGGTTGTAAAAATAAATATATTTAAAATAATGAATTTATCTATCTTTGAAGCGTTAGTAATCTTAAAAGTTCTTCTCTAAACAGTCTAAATTTTAAAAATTATTTCAAAAACTCTCTTAGATCGTGAATTTCAAAAATTCCAAAACCGTTTTGATTATAGTTTCAAAGTGGTATGGTATGTGAGGGTCAAATTTATTTACATTATTTAATTATTTTAAATTGATAAATTTATTTATTCGGTAGCAATTTATAAAATGTATACAAATTTATTACAATTAAATAAGATCTCTTATTTTTATAACTTACTTGATAAATATCACCGGAACCATCCGCTAATTTTAAAATATGTGAATCAAAACATCCTTCTGTTTCTAAATCTTTTGGATTATTCAAGGGACAAAGAGAAAATTGGAAAGTGCCCAAATGATTTGTTGTTACCATCACACCAATATCGATCTTTTCACCTGATTTATAACTAAAAAAAATACAAATTATTAGCTTTAATAAATAATTAATAATAAAATCATAAAAATATTTGGAAAAATATTACACTTTGAGGAACAATTCACTATATGATAAGAACAATAGACCAAGGGAGTAGTCCATGAGTGACGCTTCTGTTGGTATATCCAACTCTCACTCCCTCAATAATTATGAACAAAATTGAATTTATTGTTATTCAATCAAGCTTAACTAAATTTTCGAAACTTTTTTCCATTTCAATTAGTTAAGTGCAAAACATGCGTTTCGAATTGAATTTTATTTTGTTTCGGGTTCATATACCTACACCCATGATTCGCCACCTCTACAGATATTATGCCAGTCTTTAATGGACGTATTTTTTCAATATTTCTTTGCACCAATCGACATTAATTTTCGCTTGTACATTTGTGAGATTATTGGGAATCAAACGTGAACAATTCTATATTTCGACCAAATGTTCATTCAACATCTTATTGATGTTTGTCATATTAATTTTCAATCTCATGTATGTCATTTAGCGAATTTATCAGTTAACACAGAACGGATTGATGTTTTTTTGCACCTCAACCGATTTTGGACGACCTTCCAGAAATTCGTTTATTAGAATTTTTATAGTGCTATAGGATGGTGTTTTATCGCCTTATAAAGAAGGTATTTAAACCTAGGGTTGAGTTCTTCATTAATTAAGCACATTGTCCGTATCAAAGGTTATTTATCGATCCAATACAGGACCTGATTTTATCAATATATATCAACACACACATAAAATCATTATATAATTCCTACATTCATAATTTTTAATATTACAAAAATTGAAATTATCATTATATAGAGTTTTGGTTTTAAGTAGAAATTAAAAGAGAGAAATTCTTGAATAAACAGAAGTAAATAAATTTAGAGAAATACATAATGTAGAAACGATCAAGTTCAAAATGATTTAAAAATAAGATTTTTTATTATATTTTAATTTTAAGTAAACTCTGGACTTATCCATTATTGAACAGCTTGGGGCGAGGGCCACGTTGGAAAACAACCTCCTTAAAGTAATTGAATTTCCAACTAAAATATTTACATTCACTTGTAGCTATAATAGAATGGGTTTTAAAAACAAATTTTTTCATATTATTATAGCATTTAGAGTGATTTAAAAATTATAGACTAATTAACAGCATCCTACGATATATCCCTTCAAAAATAATTAAATTAAGTATATTCAAAGGACCTTAAAAAACAATTTCAAATTAAAAGAATATTTTTTTATTAATTTTCTACCTTCCTGCAATAGTTCCAGTCCCATAAAATCCTCCATTTTCATTTGACCTGGGTCGTGAGGATTCTGGAGTGTATTCATCACCGCACTCACCGCATTTGCCATCATGTTGTTCCCATTGTACCTACATTAATTATAATAAAATTTAGTTTATTTTTTTTTTAAAAAAAGCTATTTGGATCTAATTTTAAACGCATTTCAGTGAATAACTATTATATTTTCCTTTTTGTTTGTATTCTATACTTACAGACATTCCACCACAGAATAATCCGTCATCATCATAATTTACAGGTGTATTATAACCATAACGCCACATAGAACTCCGTCCAGGTGGATCGACCATCATTCCATGTCCATTTACCCCATCAAGATGGATACATCCGATTATAACTAAAACAATACTTAAAATATAATATTTCATCATTGAGAATGTATTCAACGAGTTCAAAATAAAGTCTGGGGTGAATTTCGATATCGATTCTATTTAAATTGCTTTGTTATCAATTGATTTGAGTGCATTATAAACAAATATTATAATTTACATTTGTATACCTAAAGATAAATATAAAAAAGTAATAAATAAATATATTGAAAAATTTATTAAAAATCAAAAATCGCAATAACCTTTATTTAAGTAAATAAAGCAATTAAAATATGATAAGAAGAAAACTTAGAGAATATTTTCAAGTATCACACTTCAAGGAACATTTTTTATGATATAAAACTCAGTTACCTTCAATTTTTTTATCATACAACATTACACCTTTTTTGTCAACAATATATTGTGTCCGCAAAAGAACACCAATTCAAATCAATAAAAAATTACTTTATAAACTAAAGAAGCGTTTCACAACCTTTCAGTATTCGAGGCCCAGCTTTCAATCATTATTTTCATCATGCCCCGGCATACTTTATTTATACAACATATATTATATTACTATTTTGGATTCTGATTTCAAATTACAAGAGTTCTTCTATAAGGTTCTATGTGCTTACCCCTTTCAGTCATAGTTAATTAATTTTTTTTAAATAATATTTTCTCTTGGATATTCTCGCGTTCCCAATTAGTTTACAATTACTGATGTATACAGTAGAATAGAGAATATGTTTTTATATTATATATATTATTTTTCATTTAAAAATAAAATTCATTTAAATACTTTAAGTAAAATATTACTTAAATTAATCAAAATTGGTAAATATTAAAAGAACAAATAAATCATAAGAATAAAATATTCTTTTTTTCCCTTTACATCAATGTAACTGGTTGTTTGAATAAATTAATACTCGTAGATTGAAAAGAAATGTGTCAAGATTCAACATTTCAATTCATTCTTATTCACTCAAAGCGAAAATAAACAAAAAATTAAAAAATAAGAAAAGTACTTAAATATTATTAAATAAAATAAACACTAATAATTTAGAGATTAGAGATTATTATATATTATATATGTATATGTATATATATATATATATATTTCATAATCATTTAATAATATCAGAAGTGAATAAAATCATTTTGTTATCAAGAACGATTGAATAGAAGCCCGAAAATTAAAAATTCATTTCTAGAGGAGAAATTATTTATAAAATAAAAAAAATAAAATCAAGAATATAAAAGATTGAATGTAGTAGTTTTCTTAAAGTTTAAATGGTTTAAATATTACGTGGTACTAAAATATATAATATATATAATATAAAAACAAAAATTAGCGCCCCCTTCTCAAGAAAATCGCACACACAGTAATTTCTAATTATACTAAATAAATACTAGTATATAGCATATGTACTATGCTTTATTATTTCTCTAAAATATACATACGATATTACATTGCACAAACATCCCAACCATATCTTTGGAATATATAAATAATACATTTAGGTTAGATAAACTTCAACTTTATCTACCTATTATACTTATAATCTTTTAGAGTTCGAACACTAATCGTAACCTTAAACAAATATCTCCTATCACGATAATATATTATAATATTATATACAACATATATTTTTTGTAAAATATAAAATAAGTCATTTTTTATCTTAAAACATATTTATTATATATTTTTACCGACCGACGATAGTAAGGGAGGTATTGTTTTCACACCAAATTTCACATGTGGAGATTTTTACATATCTCCACGAATCATGCATTTTCTAAACAGAAAAAAGTATTTTTAGCATGATGTCTGTCCGTCCGTCTGTCCGTCCGTATAGATGTGTACAGTCTGAACGGCTCAACTGATTTTGATGAAATTTGGTATATTTACTTAATGCATCAGTGGGATGAATTGATCAACTTTTGGTGCAATTCCGGAAACCGGAAGTGGTAGTATTAGCGATCGACGATAGGAAGGAAAGGGTTATTTTCACACCAAAGGAGATTTTTTTATATATCACCACGAATCATGCACTTTGTATTGGTTTTATCCTCGAGAAAAATCATCTTTATTAGTTTTTTCTTGATTTAAAATTATATGACGACATCCAGCCATTCATGACGTCACAGTCTGGTCTTACATATATATTATAAATAAAATAAAATTAAAAATATTTATGTTATATCCATATCTGTTTTTTATTACATTAATAGATATATTAAAATAATTTGAAATTGTTTCTGTAGCTGGAAATTAATTTATTTCAAACAGTCGGTCGGTTCGGACCTGGCCACAGGTCAACTTATTTTATTTGATCTCCATGTGGTATATACAGTAGAATCTAGAAACTACAATATAAATCAAAATATTTCTTTAAGTATCGAATAACTAGATAGTTAAAAAAAAGAATTTCAAAGATTAATAAAAACACATATACCTTAGCTAACAAGGAATTATAATTATCTATTTATCATTTTTTCCCCTCATAACTTATATCTAAATTTTTTCCTAATTTTTATTTAATATTCTTTATATATATTTTATTGTTTATTATAATTTTTTATATTTATATGACCATAAACCATAGAAATTCTTTCTTTTTCATTATTAATATCTTGATTGTGGCGGAGAAAGTAGTCAGAATTTTTTAGATCATAGATAATGAAGACATATATATATTTGTAAATCCAAGTCCTTAAAAATAGAGAATTTAAAGAAATTTACAGAAATAATTTTTGTAATATTATCACTAATTAAGGTAGAAATAAAATAAAATCACTTTAAATTAAATTTCATTTATTTATTATTAGACAAAGAGATTAGAAAGGACAGCTGTGTGCACATAAGTTAGTTAAGCGTTACTTACACTATTCTCAACTTAGCAAATACAAAAGACACTAAATAGGTACCAACATAACATGATATATTTTTTTTCTATTAATCTAGAATATAGTCTTTGGAAGTTTCTTTTCTCTTTGAGGACGTGTGTTTGGCGGAAATTGAAGTGTTGGGGGTGTTTCAGCAGGTGATTGGAAGGTGTGATCTCGTTTGACGACGGCTGGACATCGGATGGCGTTTTGGAAGGTGATTGGGAGATAGGATTATTATACGAATTCTCCTTCGGGCCTTCTTCCAATTCATCTCTTGTTAATTCGGGCTCTTCGTTGGAAAGGTGTCTTCGGTTCCTCGGGGCTTCTTCATCACCAAGCGTGTTGTCTTCATTCGGTTCCCTTTCTGGCTCTTGCGCCATGATATGACATCGACTTCCTCTGTATGAAGCCCCATTCGCTTCAACAACGTAAGAGGACTGACTCAGTTGTTTTGAGACGGTTGCTGGGGTCTATTCTTTGTTCTTCTCCGGGTAAAGTTGTACGATTACCTGTTTTCCAATTTCTAATTCAGGCAACTCTTTAGTTTTTCTATCGTAATAATATTTGGAGTTTCTACGATTATATCCTATTGATTGAGTCACATTGTCGATGATTTTGGGCATAAGGGTCGTGGTCTTAGTAGGTATACTGCATATTGTGTTTCTGGAGTACAGTCCGGGCTGGAATCCATTTTATTGGGAGTGTTTCACCAATTTAACAGCGAATACCATAAATCTTAGCCGCTATCGTAGGCCTTCTTCATTACTCTTTTTGCAATTTTTACCGCTGCTTCGGCTTTTCCGTTTCCTCTTGGATGATACGGCGAAGAGGTGACCAACTCGAATTCCCATTTTTTAGCAAAAGCCAGAAATTCCTTACTAATATTATTGGTGGCGTTATCTGTACAGACTCTTTGAGGGATGCCGTGTCTCCAAGTTTCAATTAAGGATAGAGCCGATCGATCTCTTAAAATATCTATTTCGAAAAAATCGGAATAATGGCCCACAGTGACTAAGACGGAATCTTTTTTATTCTTATGATCAACGAAAAATACGTCCAATGAGATAAATTGAAAGGGGTATTGAGAAATTTCGTGTGAAATCATCGGCGTTTGTCTCTGTGAGCTATGATATTTGGCACAAATTCGACAACTTAAGATCTCTGAGTTGCCTTAAGATGAGGATCCGATAGTTTTTAAAAATTAATCCATCTTGAGTTGACAATTCGTGTTTCATGTTAAAATAGATTTTTATATCCTCTGGCACCTGACTATATATTTTAGCCATCCTTTTACAATATATTCAGCAAGTTTCTGCATTGTAGTATCAAACTTCGATATTTCTTCACTTGTTATCTCGAGGTCCTCTGGACAGCGCATCCACCGCTACATTATCTTTTCCTATCACAAATTGTACATGGAGATTGTATGCAGGAGCATTTTTTGTAAACGTTTTGGAGTATTTAGTAGCAGTTTCTTAAAAATATTTATCAAAGGTTTATGGTCTGTTTTAATAATTGTCTTCTTATTTCTTATTATAAGTTGTTGAAATCTGACGCACGCAAAAACTATAGATAAGAGTTCTTTTTCTATTTGTGCGTAGTTTTTCTCTGTCTTTGTAAGAGTTCTGGATGAATAACCTATAATTTTATTTTCTTGGAATAGGCTACTCCCAGGCCGTAATTGCTGGCATCACATTCAATAGTCAATGGTATCGACGGATTAAAGTATCCTAAGGTTAAGGTCTTAGCTACAATATTCTTAATTTTGTTGAATTCTTGTTCCCATATCCACGGGACACAGAATCCTTTGTTAGTTTTCTCAGAACGTACATTTCGGTGCTTAGATTCGGAATGTATCTGTTCAAATATGTTACCATACCAATAAATCGAGATAACTCTCGTCTGTTGGTAGGTCTTGTATAATTTTGTATTGCTGTAATTTTTGTGTCATCTGGTTTAATGCCTGTTAATATATGGCCGTAGTATTTCACTGCGTCTTGACATAGCTTTAATTTCGACTTGTTTAGTTTGCAATTATATTTATATCTCTAGATTTGTATTATGATCTGCGACAGCTTCTTCCTTAGTTTCTCCACAGCCATAAATCAGAATGTCATCGCTAAAATTTCTATGCCTTTAATATCATGCAGAATTTCCTGAAATTTTAACTGAAAAATTTCCTGTGCTGGTGCTATCCTGAGCCATCTAAATTTCCCGTATGGGGTCCAAAAGGTAGTTAATTTGCTGCTTTCTTCTGTTAACTCTATTTGCCAGAACCCTTTTTTAGTATCTACAGTAGTAAAGACCTTGGCATTGGATAATTCCGGTAAAATTTCTTCTAAGGTGTTGAACTGGTAACGTGGACGTTTAATGGTTGTATTTAAGGGTATTGGGTCTAAACATATTCATGTAGATGAACCTTTCTCACTATTAAGATGTTGCTAATTCAATCTGTATGTCGTTTTTCTTGACAAATAATTTCCTTTTCCACTAAGTGATCTTTCTTCAAATCTTTACGTGTTGAGAACAGTATCCGTCTTGCAGGTTGTATTTTCGGTTTAATTTTATCATTAATTCTAAGTTCCACTTTACCGGGTAGACAACCACAACCCTCAAAAATATCCTTATATTTGACCGTTAACTCTTCTGCTTCTTTTTACTATCTCGCATGAGATAGTATTGCGATCACGAAAATTTTCGATGTTGAGATTTTGATGTTTTTATACGTTTTGAAGGTTTCTGAATCATTTCCACTAAGCCTGTGTGTGTGTGCGCGCGCGTGTGTGTGTGTATGTATGTATGTAGACAAGATTACGCAAAAACAGTTTAAGCTAGAATCATGAAATTTGGTTTACGGGAATTATTCAAAATTCGTAGTTTTCTATCAACTTTTGAAAAATGTAGCTCAACCGGATGAGGGTCATTCAGATAGTCGAGTGGAGTCACTCCAGCTTTTTTCAATTCTTGTACCTTTGTAGACGTATTTTCTTTTATCATGTTGAAAAATTTTACGAGTTCTAGTTTGGTGCATACTTTGGCTGATAACAAAGGAGCATGGTTGGTGTCTACTACTTGGAACGTGATAAGATATCTTTTACATCTTCCTATGGAGGGAATATCAATTTCACCTCTGATCGATATATGATGAGCACCAAATTTATGATTAAATTTTCTAAGATTAACTGATTTCTTCTTGAACATTTCACATAAATGTTTATATCCAATAATGCTAACGGTGGCTCCCGTGTCTAATTCATATAAAACTCTAAACCACTTCTTGAACTTACAGTAATCGGCCTGCACGTTACCACCTTTAACCGAGTTGTCTATGATTTTGTCAATTCTATCGGAGTATTCTTCATCTTCTTCTTCTCCTGACTCTATATCTTCATTGGTGACTTCTTTGACTCTTTGGTATTTTCCCTTTTTTCTAATATTGTCTTTCATTTCTTCATTCCTTTTCTTGCAAATCGAAACAAAATGGTTTCTGCCTTTACAGAAACTACAAATTTTACCGAAAGCTGGGCATGACCTTTTTTCTAAAACGTGCTACTTACCACAGAATTTGCATCTACTCTTCATTGCGATTTTATTAACATTATTTGTGTCCATCTCCTGAATTCTCCTATTGGTTACCTCTTCAATTCTGCACATATCGATAGCATGCTGAAGAGTCAAATCTGCCTTGTATAGTAATTTCTTTTTTAATTCGTAGTCCTTAATTCCTATTACTATTCGATCCCTCAAGAGGTCATTTTCAAAACTTTTAAAATCACAATTTTTTATTAATTTTTGAAGCCTGATAAGGTATTCCTCAAACGGTTCTTCTTCCTGATTGCAACTGTTGAAAATAGCTCTATCATAAATGATGTTTCTTTTACCTGAAATTTTTGACTGGATAATCCTTATTATTTCTTCTAGAGACTTGTGTTCTTCATCTTTTAAATTGAAATTGTTGTATTTTATTATCGCAACATCTCCTATCGCTGTAAGGAGAGCTTTAATTGTCTTGCTTTCGGGCTAAGAACCCATACCTGAAGCTGTGCTATAATCATTAAATCTCTTAATAAAATGTTCATAGTTTTCAGTAATATTTCTCTTTGTAACTTCCAACGGGGCTGGACAGCGAATATTATTATTTGATGAAGCTCTTACTTCCGCCATTTTTGTGAACTCATCACTCATCGTCTGCATCGTCTCTATCTGTTGCTTTAAGAGTTGTGCTAGCACCTCGTTCGAGACTGCCATCTCTGACACCATGTAATTTTATCACTAATTAAGGTAGAAATATAATAAAATCACTTTAAATTAAATTTCATTTATTTATTATTAGACAAAGAGATTAGAAATGGCAGCACATAAATTAGTTAAGCGTTACTTATACTATTCTCAACTTAGCAAATACAAAAGACACTAAATAGGTACCAACATAACAATTTTCTTCATAAATTACTAAAGTGATTTGGTTCTATAACAAATTTTTGAATGACTAATTATACTAAATATTTTAAAATTTCGATGAGGGGTTAAAATCACTCTTGCCTACATAGTATAAAGTTAGTTCCAGTATTCATAAGAATATAATAGAAATTCTTCTCAATTATTTACTTCAATTATTGAAACATCACTTGGTTTAATACAGAATGGTCCCAAAGCTGGATAGTTTAGTTTAAAAGTCAAGTGGGCCGGTCAATTTTTTTGTTGAAAATTAAAGATTAACATAATTATCTGTTAATTAAAATACATAATGAATTGATTATTTCAATGTTTCTATTAATTTATTAATATTAAATTTGGTTATATACAATTTTTTATATAATTGAAATAATGCGCTCTCTAAACTGCAAATGTATATCAAAATTATATTAAATATATATTTTCAATTATCATAGTTTTTTTTATTAATGATTTATTATTTTTTTTATAACTAAATATTAATTTATTTTAAAGGAGAAAAAAATAAGTAACTTTCTTGAGATGAAATAGAACAATTGTGGTCATTACCTCCCCTCATCCAACCCGTCTATGAAGTTGAAATGAACAAATCATTTTACGATAATAAATGTTAATTTGTTGTAAATAAAAACTTTATATTGAATTATATATATCTATAATATTATGACCTCTGCTGTTGTAAATAAATTATCTTACACTTAATAAGTATTTTCATAATCAAGGTATTAATTAAATCATAATAAATAAGTAAAGAAACCCTGAAAATTATAATAAAAAAGCAAACTATAAACCAACTTATCTTTATTTTCTTTCTCTTTTTTTTGTATTGAAAAACAAAAACATAAAAAAAAGAAAAGAATTAATCAATTTCTCAAGTAGGTTACTATTCATAATTTTATTTGATAACTTTGATTAAAAACTATTCAATCAATTTCATAAAGCCTTAACACTCTCTCACACACATACATTTACACTCCAACACAAACACTTATATACTAATAATTATGTATTAAATTTAAGAAAATAAAATTTTTGTTTAGATAACATCCATCTGCTTTTATACTGATAAGATGGATCATATAAAAAGAGAATGGGATGTTATTCGTTAGTGGGAAAGAATCATGAAGGTCCTTATTGTAGTAATCGCCCTGTTGGCTGCCGTTAGTGCTGCAGTTGACCCCTCCATTCTTCAATTGAAAAAGTATGCATTCTATTAACATTTATCTTGCATGTTTTTAAATTTAGATTTACTCTAATATAATATTAATATTTAATAATAAATTAGAATACTTTTAATTTTTTTTTATAAATCAATAAATTTATAACAATTTTCAAACAAAAAAAAAACAAAAAAATTTTTAAAAGATAAAATTTATTTTTTAATATCTTTTTTTAAATAAATTTGCAATATATTTTTATTCTTTCAATTAACTAATTTATTATATGATAAATAAATATGATATCTAATCTTATATATACTTACTAATATAATACCTATTCATTTAAATATTTAATAAATATTCTCATGAAAATAAATTGACTTCCTGAATGATCACAGGGACCCCTTGGGGTCCACAGGGACCACTTTGGGACCCACTGCTATAGACAAATGTCCAGGATATCATTTATCGATAAAAAATATTCTCGCGTTGAAGGGGTATTGAAAACACCTGATGAAACACTGTTAAATTATAGCTTAAACACCAATCTCGTACCGTAACTAGATGTAAAAAATAAATAAATAATATTTTTTTTTTAATTATCGTTTAAGTTCTAACCTTAAAAAATAGCAGAAAATCAGTTTTTTTGGAATCTTCTTTGAAAATTTTTAGAGAATCTCCACCATTTTCACTATTTGAAATGTTCATCGTAATGCAAACATGAAAAAATTATTTTAGTTCGAAAATGCAAAAGAGAGATCGGGAAAATCTGGCTCTACATTGTCTCCCCGTGTTCAATGTCTGTCCAGTCTCCCCTGAAATATATTCGTTTAATATACTAGTATGTTTATTTTTATTAGTATTGTGTTATAGTTAAATTCAAAATTCTTTGTAGATTTAGTTTTATTTATTTCTAAACATTTAATTAATTTTTTTATTTCTAAACATTTAATTAATTTTTTTATTCCTTCAGTGACATTAACGCTTTGGATGTCAATGGCAATGAATTCGTTGATAAATTATTGGATCAATTGAAAGAATATATGACAGAGCATGGATTAGATCCATTGGCGTTACCTGATCAATGGAAAAATATGACTGTGGTAATTAACTATCTTATTATCAGTCTAAGATTATTATTTTAATTTCTTTAATAATAATATATTATTCTATATTCTTAGTTATTCATTCATGTGGAATTTGGTCTCTTTCATGGATGGTTAAAAGATTTGAAAACGATTTATCGTAACGGGGATGCAATTATGAATTATAAAGATCATATTATTGAGGTTAATGCTGAACTTGGATTCAATGATATTGATGTAAGTATTCAAACATGAGCATCACACTATTTTCAATTACAATATCAACTTTATGAGATTATTATTAAATTGATACAAATGTTATACTAATAATGATTGTAACTTTGGAAAGTAAAATAAGTAAAGCGATAGTCCGTGTGATATCAAGATAGAGTAAATTTTAACCATTAATTAATTAATATATAAATATAATATTTATTTGATTTGTTATCAATTATAATATTATTTAATTTATTAACGAGTAAAATATAGTCATATATTATTTAAGACTGTATAAAAGACGATGACAATAAAATAAAAAAAATATATTGATCGGACTCTATACCTTGGTATACTAAAAAAACTTGTATATTTCAGTTTATGATATAGAAGGTGAAAATTACTGATTATTGTTTTCTTTCTCTTTTAAAGGTTACCTATGATTTTGAAGGTAAGGTAGGAACTCTTGGACCAAAAGGCAATGCTGATATTCTAATTAAAGATCTTAAACTTGATTTGGATGCTCAAATTGATATGACAACATTGAAACCCCATTTGAATGCTTTGAAATTCCGTCATACTGGGTACATTTTTTTCATTTTTATTTTTTTTTTATATTTAATTTATTTTTAAATTGAGAATGTTATTCGAATATAAAATTTTATAGAAATAAGTAACCAAATATAATTTGAAATATCATTTTATTTAAAATCCTCATGTGTTTGAAAATAGCAGTGATTTACTCTATATATTCTATTCTATATATTCACACAATTGGTATTAAAGAAAATGAAGATTATTAAAGGAGAAAATAATAGTCATCAATAACAAATATTTAAATACTGATGTTTTTAATTATATTAATAATTTTAGTGTAGATATTTGTAGTATTAATTAGTTATCTTGAATTGTATAAATCGAAATATTTTTGGGTGGATAGAGAAATAATAATTATTTATGAAGAGTTTGTTACAAGTTGATATGAATACTAGTCGATATGAATGCAGTATAAACAATTTCCAAAAAAATATTATTATAAAAAAATATACTTTAATTTTTCTATGTAACAGTAGAAACTAAATCAATACTAAGAACATATTGAACAATTAATAGTTAACAGAAATATTTAAAATTATATCTTTTAACTCTGTAACGTCTATTGAATTCATTTGTTCAAAGTTCTATATATTTTTATTCATATAACAAAGAACGTCTATTATCTCTGAATATAAAAAAATCATTTATTTATTATTTTTTTATTTTTTGTAATTATATTTTTTATTTATATTAATTATTTTTTTGTTTTGTTTCATTAGATCAATCCATGTGGAATTGCATACTGATCATAAAATTTTGAATACAATTGAAGATGCTATTATCAATGCAATTACTGGTATCTTTAAAGATGTTATTATGTCTGTTGCTGAAAAAGAAGTACAAAATGCAATTAATAATATTTTAGATAATATGTCAATTGGTTAAAATCTCATTCCTTCCTATCACTGATATAGCTATTTACTACATAAATCATAATTTTCATAAATCATCTACTCTAGCTTATAATACAATATATGTAAAATAGAAAAAAAGTTATTAAATGCAATGTAAAATATTGTAATAAATTTTTCAATATAAAATTGTTTATTTTAATAATAAATCCTTGAAATTACTACAGTTTTTATCACAAAACAATGAGAATCTCTCTGTATAAAAGTGGGGAAATGTATCTTCAATTTATTTTAATTAAATAGAATAAACTTACAAACAGTGGCGTAGCGTGATCTATTATGTTAGGGGGGGGGGCACGTGCTTACAAAAATTAAAATTCATTGTTTATTTATTATTCTTTACAAATTGTTTACAAAATATTTTTTCGTATATAATAATATATTGGTACGTATGAAGATATCTCAAATCTCAATCTTGATATTAGCGAGGAAAGTTTTAAGTTAGACAGAAGAAATAAACGATTCCTTCGTATAGGAGATAAACAAAATTATTTATTTTATAACAATTACTAATTATATAATAGTTTATATTAATACATAATATTAAAAAATGAACGGTCATAGAAACAGTGAGTGATTAGGGCTTTTATATATATACTTCGGCGCTCTTCCCACCTAGTCGGGGGCTCCGCCCCTTTACCCCCGAGTGCTACATAGTATTTGGTTGAAAGTAGTAAAAGGTGTTCATCCATTTTGTTTCAATCAGTATATTAATTAATTTCTTTTTGTTATTTTAATTTAATCAGTAAATTAATTATATATATTATTATTGTATATGTTATATCTATCTCTGTGGCTCAAAGGTACTCGAAAGTTCTTGGCCGCAACAACCACATTTCTCCAAGTGTCCCTATCCTGAGCCCTTGTCCCATCTCTCTTACGTCCCTTCCTACGCGTCATTGGTTTTCCAAGCGGACGTTTTCCATTCGGTCTCCCCACCAATATCTTTTTCCTCTCCCATTCTAGACACGTCCCCTGCCTATCGCAGCTTTTTCGCTTTTAAAACCCAAACTATTTCTGAAGATGCAGAGGGGCCATGCAATTTCTTGTTATGCAGTCTCCCCCATTTCCCGGTGACCTAATCTTTCTTTGGCCAATAAATGCAGGAAAGAATCCTATTCTCAAATACTCTGAATCTACTCTCATCTCCCAGGGTCATAGACCATGCCTCACACCCATATAATGCAACAGGTAAAATCATTTTTTTATATATTCCCTTTGATAATAATTTTGATGAGATAAGCCTCTTTATTGCAAGATAACAGGCGTTTCCCGATTGCAACCCCGATTTAAATTCTTCTCAAATATTATTATCCTTCGTGATTACATTCAATTTTTCTACATATTCAAATTCTACATTTTGTATCTTAAAATTTTGTATGTTAATACTCTTCCTCCTTGTTACTAAATATTTTTTTCTTATCACTATTAATTTCAAACCTCCATTAATTTTTCCTCTCTATCTGTAATTGCAATTGCCGAATCTTCTATTAAATTTAAGTCGTCTCGGTAACCTAATATTTTACAATTGATTTCCGCATCTTATTCTTTCTTTACTACCTTCAAGACAAATTTCAAGATCAAAATTTGAAAAAGTTTATCCGGATCTATTGAGCCATACGTATGTTTTACAAATGAAAATACCTTAATTAATGTTGATCGATTTGGTCTGAACCCGCAATGATATCTCCTAATATTTCCCCCGCCTATGATTCTTATGTATTGTATATGTTATAATAGTGAAATAGAGTATAATATTTCTTGATCATTACATTTTGGTATTTTATTTTCATTGCTAGATTATTATTGAATATTTTTAATTTTAATGAAACTTGAGAAAATGCAAAAATAGAGACTTGAGACAATTTATAAAAATTAACGGTATAAAACTATGGATAAAACTATAGATAAATTAACAATATAACATTCATTAATAGTATTAATTTAAATTTATTTGTTTTTATTATTATTAAGTTCATTTATTAATTTTTCTAGATCATAGTTAATTTCCTCCCTTAAAATAAACTTATCTAATTCTGTGGTGATTGGAAATTTGAAAATTATTAGTCGCAATATGAAGATTTCTCTTACAGTTTCTGTCATGTCCGACCTCGATCCAACAGTTATTTTCTATCAAGTTTCTTGATTCTCTTAATCACGTGATCTATATATTTAATTTTTTTTGATTCATCGTAATGAAATTTAAACAAATAAAAATTTTCACTTTTAAACTGATTGTGAGTGATACGCTTTGCCAATACTCTGAATAATTGAATGTTCTTAGCGAGATTTGTTATTATGTTGTTCGATTTGTCCTAAATATGAATTAGAAGAAAATTATAAATTGCCTCCTCTTTTATAGCCCAATTCATTTACCCACCCATGTTGCATAAGGCATCTAAATTTCTTAACGTTCCTTTTTTTTAATTTTAAAATAGAAGGAGAGAAAGAGTTTTAAATTATATTCGAACAAGATCTTGGAGGCCAATTCACAGGTCCAAAACGTGAAATTAGGCGGTCTTTTAATAAATCGATTGTGGCACGAGCTGTGTGACATGTTGCGCCGTCTTGTTGAAACCACAGCTCCTGGACATCATGGTTGTTCAATTTACAAATGAAAAAGTTAGTAATCATGGCTCTATAGCGATCACCATTGACTGTAACGTTCTGGCCATCATTGTTTTTGAAGAAGTACATCAAATGATTCCACCAGCCCATAAAGCGCACCAAACAGTCAGTTTTTCTGGATGTAACATTGTTTCGACATACACTTGAGGATTAGCTTCACTCCAAATGCGGCAGTTTTGTTTGTTGACGTAGTCATTCAACCAGAAGTTCGCTTCATCGCTAAACAAAATTCGCTTATGAAAATCGGGAACAACAGCAATCTCGTTTTGGGCCCATTTGCAAGCGTTGTTCAGGCGTGAGTCTATTGATGATGAATTGCCAAACCAAATTGAGAATAAATCACTTAAAAGCTGTTAAATCGGTAGTCAACTTGAACAGTATAATGCCAACTTAAAGTTCTATACCTCGAAAAAAAACACCCTTTATTACTTCGAGAGTACAGGTGGCAGTCTAAGTGTGAAGAACGCTGAAGGCGGTCTGAGCAGCTAGTAAGCTTATAAACTTATCTGTTACTTCAACATTTTATAAAAATGAACTTGGATTCATGATAACATAACAGAGTCGAAAAAATAAGAGAAACAGTAAATTAAAGGTCTGAGAAGAATATCAAAGAAAGTAATAAGTTATGTTTTAGTTTTTCTGAGATTCTAGTAGTGACGTGCTATTAAACTACTTACAAAAAAATAAAAAAAATAGAACCATTAGACATTAGACGGAAGAATTGAACGATGTTTATTTAAGTTGAACTTCTTATCCAAGATATTCTGAAATCAGAATTGCTGCAAAATTGAATTACCTGGATAAATATGATTTTCTGGTGATTTTAAAGAGTTGGTTTAAATATATTGAATTGCAAGGCAATTACTAAGAAAATAAAAAAAAAATATTTAATAATTTTGTTTTATCATTATCAAGACGTGAATATTTCAAGCCACCCCCGGATAAATATTATTATATTTACTATTCAATAAATATTAATATATGTATTGATATATTATGATTAAATAAATATTAATTATATAAGAATTGATTAAAAACAAAATATACATAAAAAATGCAAAGAATTATCATTTTTTTTCAATTAGGTAAAAATTAATTATTTAATTTGATTTTACTTTGATTAAAAAACGTATTCAATCAAATTCATAAGAATCTAAACACTTATACTTAATAATATTAATTATATATATATATTTATTAAATTTA
This sequence comes from Labia minor, assembly GCA_963082975.1. Classification (NCBI taxonomy): domain Eukaryota; kingdom Metazoa; phylum Arthropoda; class Insecta; order Dermaptera; family Spongiphoridae; genus Labia; species Labia minor. The sequence continues at coordinate 54,746,905 of OY720344.1, forward strand.
AGAAAATTTTTTTCTAGATAACAAATAACCATTTGATGATGTTGATAAGAATCGATCATATAAAAAAAAGATAATGTCCGTCATTCGTCAGTAAGAGAGAAACATGAAGGTCCTTCTTGTGTTAACCGCCCTGTTGGCTGCTGCCACAGCTGGGCTCATTCAATTAAAGAAGTAAGTTATAGATTCTTAATGATCAATTTATATTATTCTTTTATCCTCAGCATTAACTAACAATTTTCAACTAATTAGTTTTTAACTACTACTAATAATATCTATATTAATTGAATAAATTGCAGTAAAATGATTTACCAAAATAATTGTTTCACTCCATAAACTAAATATCAAACATCCACCATAAAATGTAAACATGGAAAAAGTTTTTTATTTTATATTAACTTTCAGAGAAAAATACAATCAATTTCAATATTAAAATATTAGTTTATATTTTTTTAAATATAAAATTAGATTTCTTTCAAAATTTCATATTGTAGTTAAAAAAATTATTTTAATTTGAATATAATAATTCGTAGTTAACATTTTGAGATACTTTATTATATTATTTTACAAAAGTAGTTCTATTTGTTTTTTGAACTAATCACTTATATTCGAAACTAATGCAAATTTTTTTTAAACTTCTTAAAAGATCCAATACTTATTCTTTCGAAAGATTAAAAATAATAATAATAATTACTAATAAAAATTCTATGTAAGCAAGCTCAATTCTTTAAATAATATATTATCTGTTGTATAAAGTCAGATTAGTTACTTTAATATAATGTTAAGATTTTAAGTGTTTATTTTAACAATTTCTATTATCAAATTCCATTATTAAAATAAATTTTGAATTAAATTTTTAAATAATCAACTAATATATAAAATAAATCATTAAATTCTAAAAGTTATAATTTTAATATAACTTGTTTATTTAATATTTTAAAAATAAATATAATTATTTCTCTAATTATATATAAATTATTTATTATATATAAATTTATTATTATAATAAAATATGTTAAATTAAAAAAAATTGGTGTTTTTTTAGAAAAGTACAAATTAACTTGTTTTTATATCTATATAACTAGTACTTATATATATATTGTATATATAGGTATTTATAATATTTTCTAAATCAAATTTACTTGTTTGAATCATTATAAGTATTGATTCATTAAGATTAATTATTTTACCTAATGAAAAAACAATTAAAATGATACCTTAACAGATCGATTTGTCATCTTAAAAAAACAATAATATTTAAAATATATTTCTACAATTTTTGCTTGTATAAAAGTTAGAATTAAAATCCTTTAGAAAGTGTATTTGTGGTTAAAATTAAATTTTTAATTCCAATTTAATAATTTAAAGAAATTGATTTTTATATAATAGATTAATTTAATAGATACTTGAAGATTAGATTGCTTGATAGTTAAATTATTTTTAATATTTTTTTAGTATTCGAATTCGAGATTTCAATATATATGGTATATATGGTTTTAAAGGTCAATGACGTTTAATCTTTAGATTTAAAACATCAAATGATAAAGAATGATATAATTTAAATCATTGATTTTAAATCATTAAAAAATAATGATTAATTTTTAAAATAATTACTAAATTAATATTTAAATAAATAATTAGTTAAATTATCATAAAATAACCTTTAAATTTAGAAAAAATAAAATTAATTTAGTCTTTATTTTTTAATTAATTCAAACATTGAATATATATTTGATTCAAATGTATAAACTATTTAAGGAATGATTTTGAGTTAAACGTCCCTAACAATTGACTCAAAAATTTGGAAAGCATTGATTTACCTTTAAACATTATTACAATAATATATATATCCGATTTTTTAAATTCTATAATATAATTATAAGTAATTAAGCACTTAAATAGTGTAAATTTCTGAATTGACTTTTATTAATCATTTTGAGTTTTAATTTATTATTATTTTCTTTGAGAATACTCTGAAAACTGGAGGGAATAATATTTCTATCATCATCCATCATTTGAATAATAAATATATATTTACAATTCATTGATTATGTTTTCTTTTTCTCAGTGAAATTAACCCATTGGATGTTAATGGCAATGATTTCGTTGATAAATTGCTGGATCAAGTGAAAGTATATATGACAGAGCATGGATTGGATCCATTGAGTATTCCTGATTATATGGAAGAATTGACTGTGGTAAATAAATATACTATTACTGTTATCACATATTTTATCATATTTTTAAAATGATTTATTCGATCGATTCAATAATCTTAAGTTTTTTATTTAGTTATTTATTCATGTAAATTTCGAACTCACCAATGGCAAAATGCAAGGTTTACCCACCATTTATCGAAGTGGCGATGCCGTTATGAATTATGAAGATCATGTTGTTAAAGTTAATGCACAACTTGGATTTAATACACTTACGGTACTTACTTTATTAATATTATTATTATTAATTTACATGATATAATGAATAACATAGTTGTATTTCAACTCAGCTAAACTTATTATATTAAAATTATGGAATTAAGTACTTTTAGATGGTCTTAAGAAACATTTAGTTAGAATTAAATGTAACTTTTTTGAAATACTGAGGAACTGGAAGAATTAAATAAATCTCCGACATATTTTTCAACTTATAGAGGAGACCGGGGGACTGGACAAGGATAGACAATGTACAGCCAGATTTTCCTGACCCCTCTTTTGCATTTTCGATGTAAAATAATTTTGTCATGTAGGCATTACGATGAACATTTCAAATAGTGAAAATGATTCTCTTAAAAACTTTCAAAGAAAATTCAAAAACAAACTGATTTTTGACACTTTTCTGCTATTATTAAGGTTAGAACGTAAGCGATAATTAAAAAAGTATTATTTATTTTTTACATCTAATTACGGTACAAGGTTGGTGTTTAGGCTAGTAATTAACAGTGTTTCAGCAGGTGTTTGCATATCCCTTTAAAGTAAGGTTATATTTTATCGATAAACGCTGCCTGGGGAGACCTAGGACGCTTGTCGCTTTTCAAAATATAATTACCTACCTTCAGTGGCGCAACAAGGATTTGATCCTGGGGGGGGTTTTGACTAGCCGCTCCACCTTCCTATGGCGCGCCCCCCCCCCCCCCCCCGGGCTCTCTCAAAGACAAATTTTCATTAAGATTTTTTTTATATTAAATATTTAAAAAAGTTTTGTAAATGAAACACTGATTTTACAAAATCTGGCAAAAAATTTAATTTTGTATTTTATTTACACGTATTCACAGTTTTAGAAAGAAAATATTTTTTCCCAGCTATAAGTAAATCATTTTAGCTTTCCTCATGGAATGATAGCTTATACGATGGACGATTTCATAAATTGCGTTATATATTCCCTGGTGAAATATACGCTGCAAATGGTGTATTTTGTATTTGGAATCATTAATCTATTAAAACGTATGTTAAATAAAGGAAATTTACTCAAATTTCGTTTATTAGCATACGAATTTGACACTCCTATTTTTGGAAAAATCACGTGTGTGGCCCCTATGTATTTTTTGACCTATTTTTCCCTTCTTTCGGTCCAGGCCTGTTTACCTCCTTGGGAGGTCTTGTCTCAGGCAACTGGGTGTCATGCTCACCTTGTGATTTAATTTTCTTAATCACAATTAAAATTAATACAAAAATGAAAAATTTTGTTTTTAGTAATTTTTTCTTTTAGGGATTTTTTCAGTCAATGATATTTTTATTTAGGGATTTTCGGTCTTAGGGATTTTTCTTTTTAGGGATTTTTACCCGTTTCCACATATTTTGAAAAAAATAGTCTTCGCTTCACAATTTTTATGAAATTAGCAATTATTGTATTCTTAATAAAAAATATTTAGAATTTGAGTAATATTTTTATTTATTTTATATTTAAATAATAGTCAAATTGGAAAATTTCACAATCATCTAGTACTTTTATATTAAGTCTTTTGTTTTTCATGATTTAGGAGAAATAATAAAATAATTTTTTTATTTCTTATATTAAATTCTGCACGAAAAAATAAGCAATTTTTACTTTTGTTAAAATTTTTTTAAAATAAAATAAACTTGCTTATTATAAGTTATGGTTTAAGAATTTTTTTTTCTTTTCTATTTGTAATATAGTACATAATATACAGCAAGTTATATTTTTTTCTCTCCTGGTGGGGGGGGGGGTTTAACCCCCAAACCCCCCCCCCCTGGTTGCGCCACTGCCTACCTTCTCAAAACAAATCGTTCTACAAAAAAATTATCTAAACAAACTCAATCCTTTGAGGGTGAATGGATTCAAGAAAACACATCCCCTCTTTAAGAAATAACGACGAAGTAACGACCAAATTAAATGTTCTTAAGAGGAGTATGAAAGGCGAAATTTTCCCCGGATTGGGTAGGGAGAACTGGTTGACTGCAGACAGCAGAGAGTGCTGAACTTGCTCCGGAACAAACATCTGTAGTTCAAACTAGTCTTATCTATGAGGTCTATAAGTATACATTTTCTTTAAAAAATGTGTATATCCAAAATCTCTGCAATCATCACTAAGGTGTCTAGAATCTCCAACTTAATGCTTACCTACACGGAAAGACATTGGATCTCTTCCCGCTCGGTATAAAAATGGACGTCAAAGACAATCAGATTTTCTTGAATGAAATTTATTCTTCAGGCTTCTTAATGACACCTTGAAAAATGTTCCAGTTGGAACTTATTTTGTTTATATTATTAATTTTATTTACTATTTGAAAATTAATATGCTCTACTGTAGTCTGGGGACATGCTTAGCAAAGGAATTTTTCTCTAGCTAGTCCTTTCAGCCTTCAAAATTGGGAAGTAAATAAAATTTAAATCATAAGGAGGGACACCCGAACAACAAATTGGCTAAGGATCCGTTGTACTGATCATAAAACACTTCTACTTCTCTTAATAGATTATGTCCTTTCATGGGTGTTCAAAAGCTAGATGATACTTTTTTATTTGAAAATTAATAATTTAAGCAAAATGTGACATTTTATTATAATAAGAAAATTATTTTTGATGTTAATTTGATAATGATTCAAGATGAAACAATGTAAAATGATGCCAGAATCAAAAGTTTTACCACGTTCTTCTAAAAAATATAGTGATTTAATATAGTTACTCTAATATGGCTGTGGTGTATTACGAACATTTTCATAAAAAACAAGCAAAACAAAAATCGTTTTTGATACTTTTCACTAAAATTTTAGAATTAAATAATAAATAATCCATTTAGAGCAGAAATTGTTCATTTTTAATAAGTATATTAATTTTTTGTAAAATTTGTAACTAAATTAATGAAGAATAAATATATAACTGTTTATTTATTGATTATTAAAATTAAAAATATTGAAATTATCTTTGATATATAGTACATATGATGGATATTGAATCTTGAATGGAATGTTAGATTATTATGTTGAATTCGAGACAGCTCAACAATAACTGTCATTTAAGCTGTAATCCATTTAAAGCAGAAATTGTTCAAATTTTAATAAGTATATTAATTTTTTAAATATAGGAAATTAAAATCATAATATATTTTTTGTAAACTTTGTAAGATTAGAATTCTTGTTATGAAGTTTCGTAACTCACTCAATTCTTTTCTATTGTTTTGTAATTCATTTAGAATCGAGATATGCAGTGAAAATTTAATATTTCATGTATTATTTTTATATTTTTAATATTTTTTTAGATAAATTATGATTTCAAAGCTTCCATTGGAGATTTAAATACTAAAGGCAATGTTATTATTACTATCGATGATCTTAATGCTGATATTAATGCTCAAATTGATATGTTGACATCGAAAGCACATTTAAATTCATTGACTTTTAGTCATACGGGGTAAATAATTTTTTGTTGTAATATCAATTTCTATCCTCATTTCTCTCTCATCTCCCTCATTCTCTCTCTTCCCAATCTATTCCATCTCTCTTCAATGTTAATTTACTTTAAATCAAACATTTATATCCATTTTATTTTTATTTTTAGATCAATTCATGTGAAATTGGATACAGACCATGAAATTTTGAATACAGTTGAAAATGCCATTGTCAATTCAATTACTAAATTATTTAAAGATGATATTATGTCAAAGGCTCAAGATAGTATTGCGGATGCAATTAATAAAGTTTTAGAAAATATGTAAAATTTTATTCTAGAAAAAAATTTCATTTCATTCACGTCTAGATTAATTAATATTTTTATTTTTAAATAAATTAAAATAATTTCAAAATCAAATTAAATTTTATTATATATTTTTAATAAATATGTAAAATTAATTTTATTAAAAAAATTAAATATATTCTTCTATATGTATATAGAAGAATTTATTTATATATAAAATAAATATTTTTTTTTTCAATTTATTATTGTATTTCTTCCTTTACTATCATCAAGATCTGTTGACCAAATATTAGCACTTATTGAAGATGTAGCCTTAAAAAGAATAATAAAAACAAAATTGTTTATAATTTAAATAATAAAATAAAATTTAAAAATTTTAACTAAATTAGGGATTTATGAATGAATTAAGTTATTATTTTTTTTTTTTAAATTAAAAATATTTTATTCAATTCCTAATTATTTCCTTTGATAATATTTTATTTTTGTTATTCTAATGTAAACTACTTACTGGAGGTTTTGGTGCTCCAACTCCATATATTATATATATATATATATATATTATTTATATTTATATATTTTAAAATAAAACTAATATACTTAAGTGGCTCTAATGGGACCTAATACAAATATTTTGTAATATTAATTAAAAATAAAAAAGAAAATTCACCGTTTCTGAAGAAAATCCAAGATCTTTACTTACATCCGATTCTTCATATCGAAAAACTCTATAAAATATTTACATTAAGATACATATTATATTTTATAGATTATACGAAATATATTATAATAAAAATTACCCAATAACAGAATCTTCTTCATTATCCAATTCGGATTTTTTTCTTCTTAATGTTTTTTTATTACCTTTATTTATATAAAATATGAATTTTTTAAAATGTTATATATCTATTATGTATAGGTAGATATTATAATTATAATACAATCTATTTTACCTTTTTTTGAAGGACATTGACCTTTTCTATTAAATAAACTATACAAATCGAATCGTAACATCGGATCCTCACAATTTCTATAAAATAAAAAATAAATTTATAAATATCTATAATTTAAAAAAATCTTTAAACTGAAATTAAATTTTTATAAAAAAATTCATTGATTAGAAAATATTAATAATTATTTATTTAATTTGTTTATATTGATTTAAAATTGAAAAATTATTAATTATCATCCTGATTTTTGTAATTTCAAATATTTTTTTTCATATATAATTAATAATTTAATTGTGATGACTAAACGACTCCTTTCAAAGAACTGGTTCCAGTCATCCAGTACACACTTTCTTCATTAATAATTTCCGTTTAAAAGTAAAAAGTTAAGAATTTTTTGAACTGAGAAGGACTCTTAGATAAGAATTCGTTTCTTTTCTAGAACATATAATATCATAATAATTATAAGAGCGTTAATATAGATGAGAAATGAATGCTTAAAACAGTTCTTTGAAAAGAGTCATTTTGTCCAACTCTAGTCATATTCAAAGTATTCATCATTAAATTTTAATCTTTCATGGGTGAATTAAAAACAAAGTCTGATATATAGTTGAAAGTTGAACCAAATTACAATATAATTAAATCCCATTTCATTAAATAAATAATTCATTTTTATGAACAATAAAATAGTGTACATACTGTTTTTTCGTTTTCGTTAATCGCCTGGTAAGAAAAATGAGACAACCGACCATTCCCCAAATACCTAAAATAACAATAATTGCCAGTCCAATATATGTTATTGATGGTATATAAATATCAGAAGATTGTTGTATATCCAGCTGTGGCTCGTTCGATGCCTCTAAGGAATCTGGACCTGTTTCACAACTTGGCTCTGTAAATATTATTTATAAAAATGAATTTTCAGTATTCTTATTTAAAAACACATATAATAATAAAATTATTTTTAAATTCTCTTTATAATTAGTCAATAGAAAAAAATTTGTTTACCATTATCATGTATGACAGGTTTAACTGTAAATTCATCATGAATAATATGTTGTTTTTTGGGTTCAGGTGTACGCATTAAACATCCATAATTATTATCACTATCACCTAAATCTTTAATAATAATAATAAAAAAAATAAAATCAATATCTTAGATTAAAATAACTAAAATATTTACTTACTATATTTATGCATTTCAGTTAAAATTTGATAAATTCCATGAAACGCTGGATACCATTCCTCTTCAAATAATAAGGGAAAAACCTTTCATAAATATAATATGTACAATATATTAAAATTAGGTATGAAAAGAATTTTTCTTCTACGTATTATGATTGGTGTTATTTTATCGATCTAACTTAAATAAAAGAGTATATTCACTTATATATATATTTTTTTACTATCACGCCACGAAAATTTTCGATGTCGAGATTTTGATGTTTTTCTATGTTTTGAAGGTCCCTGAGTCATTTTCACTAACAATAAGGTTGAGAAAAATGTCTGTGTGTGTGTGTATGTATATGTATGTGTGTGTGTAAAAGTGTGAATATGTGTTTGTAGACAAGATTACGCAAAAACGGTTTGAGCTAGAATAATGAAATTTGGTATATGGGCATTATTCAAAATTCGTAGTTTTCTCTCAACTTTTGAGAAATGTAGCTCAACCTTTGATAATGCTGTCTGCGGATTGTGGGTAATATTTGATGTGACCCTTACAATTAGTGATAAACGAGTTTAACTATATAATATAATTATTGATCATAAAATAAAATTAGATTATACAGGGCCGCAATGTAACATTTTTTTTAAAATGCAATAAAACAAAAACGATTAGATGAATTTTAAAATTTATTTTTCCGATAAATGCCTCTGCAGAAGTAGTTCGAGTAAGCGAATACGGGTATAGGAATTTTTGTTATAATCTAACATTAAAATATAAAATGAATTTTTTAAAAATTCTGTAAAATTTAGAAAGTATTTTAATACTATAAAAATATAGAAATAGAAAAGTAAAAATCAATATTTAAAACATTAAATGTTTTCAATTTAAAAAAAATATAGAGCCCAAAAAATATTTAAATTGCCCCCAAAGAAAGTAAAAAGATTAAAAATTAAAAATTAAAAATAAATACCTGTTGGCATATCCATTTATGGAAACGTCTATTAAATATATAAATTTCTTTATTAGACAGATGCATATATTTAAAACATTTCATTGCATTGATATAATAAGTTTGTAAAACTTCTGCACTTTCTGGATAACGAATATTTCTTAATAAATGATCCTTTCATTAAAAACAAAAATAAAATAAAAAAGATAAATTAATTTTTAATAAATAATAAAATAAAATATTAAAAATAAAAATATATAAAATAATTACTTTAAATGGTACAGCAAGTGCTGAGGGTTTAATCTGTGAATCAAAAAATGGCAAAGGTAAGGCAGAAGATTGTAAAGGTTTTTTTTCAATTTCGTCATTTGAATTACGTTGACTCTCATCCCAACCTAAAATATTATTTTTTTATCTTGATAGCATACTATTAAATAAATATTAAAAAATGAATAGTGATAAATAATACTATAAAATAACTTAAAGTTCGATCAACAATAATTGTATGACTTAAAGCAGTGGTTCTTAAACTGTGGTCCGCGGACCCCTGGGGGTCCGCGAAGCCTTTACTGGGGGTCCGCGGTCCTCGGAAAAAAATCATCGTAAAAATATATACATATATAAATATTTAAAGTTCATTGTTTAACTATATCCTCCTAGAGAATTACGGCTATAATTTAATACTATTAATAATACTATTTTATTTTATTAAATTGATAATTATGTCAATTAATTTTTTGTGAATAAATAAACATATATAAAAAACTATATATAAAATTTGAATTTTCATCCATTCATTCATTTAAAATCATTTTTCGATTGTTCCTTTAAAATAACCCCTCTTAGGGGCTCGTAAGGGGAGGCATATAAGGGAATTTTCTTTCACTTTGTTATTGGGGAAAACCAGGGGAGGGGACAGTCTTATCCGGAAAAACCCAAATTGTCAGCGTCCACTCTGGGGTTTTAAACAGTTTTAAAGCAAATGTTAATTATAAGTTCATTTCTCAACGAGTTGTATCTTTAAATTATTTTTATTAATGTTAATTATAAGTTCATTTCTCAACGAGTTGTATCTTTAAATTATTTTTATTAATTTAATTAATTATAATTAAATTATAGCTAATAATAGTTTATTATAGCTAATATTTTTTTTTAATTTTTAGTGTAATTTGCATGATCATTATTTTATAAAAACACTAAACACATTTTGCAATTTCCCAGAAAGGCTGTTTTTGAGAGTAAGTATAAGTTAGTTTTATGAATAAAAAATATTTATTTTAATAATATTTTAGAATCAAATTACGAAATTAATAATATTTTAGAATCAAATTACGAAATATATTTATTATATAAATTAATATTCATTTAAAATGATTTAAAACATTTATTAAAATGATTTAAAACATTCATTTAAAATGATATTAAAACATTCATTTAAAATCATATTAAAACATAGCTAGTAAATAATAATTCGTTATATTTATATTATATTTATATTATATTTATATTATTGTAGTTCAATGTTAATAAATTACTCCATAAAATGGATCGTTGGCTACAAACTGGTTCAACACAGAAACGGAAAGAATCAGATGATGAGGCATCAACAGCAAACTCTACCAAGAAACGCAAAACTAGAAAATATTCGGATGATTATTTATCATTTGGATTTACTTATATTTGCAACAATGATGTGGAAAGACCAGTCTGCGTTCTATGTCAGGAAAGTTTATCCAATGAAAGTATGAAACCTGCTAATCTCAGACGTCATTTACAAACAAAGCACAGCGAGCATGTTAGTAAGTCTATCGAATTTTTTAAAATGAAAAAAGAAGAACTTAATTCAAGTCAGAAATTGATGGTAAAGACGGGATCTGGTGGTATGAGTAAGAAAGCAGTAATGGCATCATATGAAGTAGCTCTACTTATTGCTAAAGCAGGAAAGCCGCATAATATAGCAGAGCAATTAATTCTTCCTGCTACAAAAGTAATTACAAATATAATGTTAGGAACTAAAGCAGCAAACGATATAAATTTGATTTCATTATCAAATGATACGGTTAAGAATAGGATTGAAGACATGTCATGTAATATAAAAGAAGAATTAATATCGAGAGTGCGCAAAAGTCACTATTACTCATTACAATTGGATGAAAGTACTGATGTCACTAATAATGCCAATTTGTTAGCTTTCATTAGATATGAGTTTGAAAATCAAATACAAGAAGATGTATTGTTTTGTGATTCACTACCTTCACGAACGACAGCTAATGACATATTTAACAGTTTGAATAATTTTATAACCGAAAATGAAATAGAGTGGCCAAAATGTGTTGGAATTTGCACTGATGGTGCTCGTGCAATGTCAGGTACAAGAACTGGATTGATTGCTCTTATTAAAAATGTTGCGCCTCAGGTTGTTTGGAATCATTGCTGCATTCACAGAGAATCATTAGCAGCCAAAAATATGTCACCAGATTTGAAAAGAACATTAGACGAAGTAGTTAAAATTGTCAATTTCATTAAGGCTCGTCCACTTAATTCCAGAGTTTTTAAAATTTTGTGTGAGGAAATGGGTAGTCAACATACACATTTATTATTACATACAGATGTACGTTGGTTGTCCCGCGGGAAAGTACTCATTCGCCTTTTTGAGCTTCGAGATGAAATACGATTGTTTTTAATAGATGCGCATTTTGAACTGACCGAATGTTTCAATGATTTTATCTGGTTAGCTAAGGTGGCTTACTTGACTGATATTTTTACAAAATTGAACGAACTTAATTTGAGCCTGCAAGGTACTGTTGTAAATATATTTAAAGTTGAAGATAAAATAGAAGCAATGATTAAAAAAATCGACTTGTGGTCGAAACGCATCCAGAACGGTGTATATGAGTCTTTTCCAACTCTCAATGATTTCATAGAAAGCTCCAGTGAAAAATTGCTTAATCAAACGCGTCAATTATTTGTTGAACATTTAATTACTTTGAAAAGCAACTTCAGGAAGTATTTTTCTACTCCTGATCCTTGCAATAACTGGATCAGAGATCCATTTAATATGGAAATTACAAATGCTAAACATTTATCTGCACCTGAACAAGATATTCTCGTGGAATTATCATGTGATACAACTTATAAACTAAAATTTAACAAAACTGAATTGAGCAACTTTTGGTTACTTCTCAGGTCAGATTATCCTGCGCTTGCAAATAAAGCACTTCAACACTTGATTCCATTCTGCACAACATATTTATGCGAACAAGCTTTTTCGGTACTATTTTATAATAAGTCTAAATATAGAAACAAATTAAATGTAGAGCCGGATCTTAGATTAAAAGTTTCCAATATTAAGCCAGATATTGAGATTCTTGTTTCAAGAAAACAACTGCATACATCTCATTAAATATGTAAGTTATATTTAATGAGATAGATGCAGTTATTTTTTAAAATATTTCTTATTTAATATTTTCTGAAAAAAATTATAAAATATTTATATGAATTTAATGTAAGTACCCATTATAATTTGTGAGATTTGTTGCTATGACAATGTTTGTATTTTCTTTCTTCAATATTATAATTTCTAATAAAATGTGTTCTACAATATGCAAAAAAATCGTTATTCACCAATCACTGTTAGAAATATTCATCATATATCCTTGTCCTTATGAGATCGTAAGCCAGAAATTAATTAATAAAATGACGTAAAGTACCTAAAGTTGTGATGGGGGTCCGTCAAAAAAAATTTTTTCAAGTGGGGGTCCGTGGAGTACATAAGTTTAAGAACCTATGACTTAAAGGATCTAAAATTTCAAAAATTTTTGTATTTTTATTAAAAAATACACATAATTTAGATTCAAATAAAGGGAATTTAAAAGCTATTTTCTGACAGGATGACCACAAAACTAGTAAGGATATTTTATAAATGTTGTCAAATACTCCCTTCTTTTTAATAATTTTCCATAATGTTAAATTCTAGGGGTTGTATTTTCACCAAATAAAGGTCAAATAAATAATAAAACTAGAATATTAAACAACAAAAGGTAAATGAATATAAATAATTTAATTTTATATTATAATTAAAAAACAATTAATTAACATTATCCAATACTATTTGTTATGTTTATACCATGAATTACAAGATTAGAACATGGATTCTCATCGAAAAAATTATATTCCAAGTTAATTGGATCAGTGTGAACATATGCTGTTGTTAATTCTATTGGTCGTGTCCAACATAATCCATCTGTCCTTAAAGTAGCTTTAATTTCATCCCATGTATTAAATAAATCCGATGTCATTTCATAATTGACCTTAAAATTATGAATTATTATAAAAAATAAATTAATAAATTAATTATAGAATTATTTACATAAATATAGATAGTATAACCTTTCCTGAATAATATGCTTGTTTGGCAATTGGCAAGGCATACATTCTTAAATATCCACCGAAAGTATCCATCATTGCTAAACGAAGCGCGTAACGGACTTTAGGATTTAATACTTCATCAATTTCATCCAAACATAATCGAATATAATGAATTAAATATTCAACAAATGCCCCATTCGAAACATCTAACATCTAATTAAAATTGAAATAATCTTTTATTTTTTAAGTTAAAAAAATTAAATTATTAATAATAATAATATGGGTGTGAGGCATGGTCTATGACCTTAAGAGACGAGAGTAGATTTAGAGTATTTGAGAAATTCTGCGAAGCATTTATTGGCCAAAGAATCGAGGTCACCGGGGAATGGCGAGGACTGCATAACGAGGAATTGCATGACCTCTATGCATCTTCAGAAATAGTTAGGGTTATAAAAGCGAGAAGACTGCGGGGCACGTGGCTAGAATGAAATAGGAAAGAATGGCGAAAAATATACTGGTGGAGTGACCGAGTGGGAAACGCCCACTTGGAAGACCAAGGACACGGTGGGTGGACAATGTAGGAAGGGACGTGAGAGAGATGGGTGAGGATCGGGCTTGGAGGGTTGTTGCTCAGAATAGGGATACTTGGAGAAGTGTGGTTGCTGCGGTCAAGAACTTTCGAGTTGAGCCACAGAGATAGATAGATAATAATAAAAAATGAGTTTTTTTTATAAAATAATTGTTACGTTTTTATTGACATTTGCGATAAATAATAAAAAGAGAAATAATTCAATATTTTTCTTTAATCAAAAAGAAGGCCACGCAGGAATGTTGAAATCTCAATCATATTACAATCGATATATATTTCTTTTTTGACTATCTCGCCAGACACGGGCATTATTCAAAATTCGTAGTTTTCTATTAACTTTTGAGAAATGTAGCTCATTCGGAAGAGGAGCATTACCTACCACGTTTTCATTTTTCTTCCTCTAAACTGAGCGTAAAAATAAAGATATATGTTTGTTGATAGTTTTTCACATGATTAAAAATTGTATAAAACTGATATATATATAGAATTTCAGCTTGATTGATTGAATTGTTGAAAGTACGGAATTTATTTTGAAAATTTTTTAACACGTTGACTGACAATCACGCGCCAGCAAGTGACGTGGTATCATCAACAAAGAGCAAAAAACACGCTGGCGAGTGTTGAGGTGTTTTGTCTCAGAAGCCAATTTAAAATTAAATTTCTTAATTTCTTTTTTTCAAGTATCGAAGGAAGTTAATATAATATAATAATGGTAATATAAATGTGTATACGATTATAAAATAATATCTCTGTTTAATACATATTCAAATTGCACTATCCATATAAATATATGTAATTGTATACACTTTGAACATCCCATATAAGAAATGTAATGGGTAGTTCAATTGCTACGTCCTCGTCAAGTACCTGGAAATGTATTTAATTTTTATCAAAACTATGATAAAAGTTAAAAGCAGCTAAAAGCAAATGAAAACAAATACTATTTCATAAATTTGCGCAACTCACAAAAATATAGTGTTAAGTAAAAGTCTTCTATTTCAATAAAATGTTATCAGTGAAAATTATGTTACAGTGTTATCAGTGAAATTACAGATTATATAATAAAAATCTTTATATAATAATTTATGAAAATATAAATATAAATATATTTAGAGAAAAACTTAAAACAACAATAATATAAATTAATAAAAAAATGAATTCAATCTAATTAAGCAAGAAGAAAATTAATTAATTTGAAAATTTGTTTCTTGAATGATATAAGATGACTAAAAAAAAACTAAAATGAAAATTGAGTAATTTTGTTATAAATATATGTAAGTATATTTTTATTTATATATATATATAATATATCTTAATTAAAGTATCTTTTCTAAAATATATAAGATCACTTAAATATTTCTAAAAACATCACCTTAATTGGTATAAGATCTTGAAAAATCCTACGTGAATTGAGCAAAAGTTGATCCTCAAGGGACCAACATTGTTTCGTTTGTGGATAACAGAACAATTCACTTCCCACATTTGGTGTTATAGTTGTATAGGGAATAAAACTTGACGTTTGATTATACACAGGTAATTCTAAAATATTTTTTGTATTTTCTGTTTCTTTTACAAATCGACATGTAATATATGTTAGAAAATAAATTAAAATAAGAAAATAAATTTTTAAAAACATTTTTGTTTGTTTACTTCATAAATATTAAAACAAACAAATTTATTAAATTGAAAAGAAATCATACAAATGTAAATAAATTTAAATCTTTAATATACTTAGGTAAATGATTTTATTTTTACCTAAAAAAACTTTAAATTATTATAATAAAGGTTTTTTTCAATAAATTATTATAAAGTTTTAAAGAAATGAAGGAGTATATATGAGCCACGCAGAAACCAAAGCGATTAACTTCACATAAAAACAAACTGTGAAAATGAAGCCCAAAGTTCACAGTTTGTATTAAATTTGGGGTTATTGATTACAGAAAAATGTATATTGCATAGCAATATTAAGATTATCAAGTTCAATATTCACTTCATATGTTGCAGATTACAAAACATAACATTACTAGCAAAATTTTAAAAATTTAAGAGTTAATCGGTTTGGCTTCTGAGTGGCTCATATATTTAAAAGATCATTTAATTTAATATCTATCAATTTATTTAATCTTATTTTACTATAATAGAAAAAATTGTAAATTCAAATAAACCAATACAATATTTAAAACTGACCCCTCCATACATTTTAGAATAAATTCTTCATTGAATAAAAATGATTTCGAATGAATAAAAACTGTTATATGTATAAACATACATTAAATTTATCATACTAGCTGCTCAGAGCTCCTTCGTCGCTCTTCACACCTAGACGGGGGCTCCGCCCCCTTTACCCCCGATAGGTACATAGTATTTGGTTAAAAGTAGTAAAAGGTTTTCATCCATTTTGTTTCAATCAGTGTATAATATAAAACATTCATTTCTTATTGTGTGATTATTTAAAATATATTTTAATTTAGTCAGTAGATTAATTATATATATTATTGAATATGTTATATCTATCTATCTATGTGGCTCAACGGTACTCGAAAGTTCTTGGCAGCTACAACCACATTTCTCCAAGTGTCCTTATCCTGAGCATCTGTTCCATATCTCTTATGTCATTCCCTTCTTATGTCATCTTTCTTTGGCCCATAAATGCTGGGGAGAATCCTATCTCAAATACTCTGAATCCACTCTCATCTCCTAAGATCATAGACCATGTCTCACACCCATATAATACAACAGATAAAATAATTGTTTGTTATATATTTTAATTTTTATCCCCTTTGATAATAATTTTGATGAGAGAATCCTCTTTACTGCATGATAACAGGCGTTTCCCGATTGCAACCTCGATTTAAATTCTTCTCAAATATTATTATCCTTCGTGATTACATTCAATTTTTCAACATATTCAAATTCTACATTTTGTATATTAAGATTTTGTATGTTAATACTCTTCCTCTTTGTTACTAAATATTTTTTCTTATCACTATTAATTTCAAACCTCCATTAATTTTTCCTCGCTATCTGTAATTGCAATTGCCGAATCTCCTATTATATTTAAGTCTCGTCTGGGTAACCTAATATTTTACAATTGATTTCCGCATCTTATTCTTTCTTTACTACCTTCAAGACAAATTTCAAGATCAAAATTTGAAAAAGTTTATCCGGATCTATTGAGTCATGCGTATGTTTTACTAAAGCCTACAAATAATTAGTGAACAGAAATATTGAATACGCGGTTTTTTTCCTAATATCTGTCATAATGAAAATATCTTAATTAATGTTGATCGATTTGGCCTGAACCCGGATTGATATCGTCTAATATTTCCTCCGCCTATAGTTTATAAGTATTGTATATGTTATAATAGAGTATAATATTTCTTGATCATTTCATTTTGATATTTTAATTTCATTGCTTGATATTTATTGAATATTTTTAATTATAATGAAATTTGTGAAAATGCAAAGTTAGAGACTTGAAACAATTTATAAAAATTAACGGTATAAAAGTATAGATAAAACTATAGATAAATTAATAATATATACATTCATTAATATTATTAATTTAAATTAATTGATTTATTTGTTTTTTTATTATTAAGTTCATTTATTAATTTTTTTAGATCATAGTTAATTCCCTCCCTTAAAAGAAAAGAAGAAGTATTCAAATATAGAAAGAATAAATACAAAATAATTTAAGTTAAATATGATTTAAATATTTTATTATATTAATTAAAATGAGAACTTTTGAATAAATTATATTTAATTGAAATGATATTTGAATATAAGAATTTAAAATAAAATAGTATATTAATTCTTTGTTTGGGAATTGTTAGAACTTGTCCAGACCATCAGTTATTTTTTATTAATATCACATCATAAAAAAGAATATTTTAAACATAAATTAAAATAAAAAACATAGATAATATAATTTAATCATTTTAATTGACATTTTAAAAATTATTTTGACTTCATATAATAATAAATAATATTTTTTTTATTAGACAATGATAAAATTTATATATTATATATTATAGAAAAGAAGAAATATTCAAATAAATAAAAAATAATTTAAGATAAAAATATGACTAAATATTTTATTAAATTAATTAAAATGTGAACTTTTAGAATAAATTATTTAATTGAAATGATATTTGAATATTAGAATTTAAAATAAAAAGTTAAATATTATAATAATTCTTTGATTGGGAATCGCTAAAGTTATATACATTGTGTAAAATGAGTCCGCCAGTCAGTGGGCCACGCCTGGCTCTTGAATGAACAACACGGAGAACTATATAAACTTTAAAAAATTAAATTCTGCGGTTATTGATTAGATATTAATAAAATATATAGCCTATATTACCATAGAGGTATATAAGAATATTGTGATGTAATTTCATAGAAATCGTTTCTTTTTTTTGATGTTCAATTGTTTTTATTTATAATTCTAAATTATCAAGTGTCGGTTAAGTAGGAAATTTCTTTTTTGTTTGTTTCTATGACAGCAAAAAAGTAAACAAATTACATACATACAAACACTCTCCTTTATAAATATTTCTGGATTAAATCGAAATTTAAAATTAAAAATTAAATCAAAGTGAGAATATTTAATAAATTTAATTAGAAAATTTTTTCGAATTAATTTATAAATTATTTATTTATATATATTATTTAATTTTAATTTATATTTAAATCTTATATTTATTAAATAATTTAATGGTAAATTACAATAAATTAATATAATTAATTATTGATTATAATAACTCAACGAATGAGAAAGAGATATGTATATATTTTTAGAAAACAAAAATATATAATTATTAATTAATTTTAATTTTAAAATAAATATAAATAAATTTATACATTTTCGGCCCGCATTCGTAACATTTTTTGAATTTCATGGTTAATTTCTTTATAATTTTCTGAGTCTTCAACTCCTACAAGTTCTAAATACCTTAAACCATATTCAATAGGCAAATATATCTAAAAAAAAATTTTTTTAATCAATTTAAATAAAAATTAATATATTTAATGAACAATATATATTATTCTTTGAATCTTATATTAGTATTAGTATTTTATTTTATATTATAGTTTTTTATTATTTTTTATTTATTTATTTTTATTTTGTGCAATGGTATTAGTATTTTATATGAGTATGTATTCTTAAATACTTATTCTCACTATTGCGGCTCTTCAAATTGGACCATAAATAGATATATATAAAGAAATATATATATATATATATTCTTATAGAGCGTTTTTAAAAATGAATATATTTTTTACCTGTCTTTCAACCACCTCTTTAAATTGTTCAAATACTTCTTTTGATAAATAATTGTGTCGCAAATTTAAATATTGTAAATGTCTATTACCATCACAGATAATTTCTCCATTAAAATCACTCAACTAAAATAATATTAAAGTAAACATAAATTTAGTTTTAAGTGGGTCGGCTCTAAATTAACTTATGAACATTGAATTTACCTTATAAAACGGATGTGAATCATCAAATTCCTCTGTTTCACTAGCATCCTAAAATAATAAAATAAAATTTTTAAACAGAGATAATAATTAATTTTTATATATATAAACTTACAATTTCGTCAAGATATTTTCTAAAATTAAAATACAATTGTAAATATCGTTTTTTATGATCTTTTATCTCATCATTTACTAATGGAAATCTGTAATTTATATAAAATAATTTATTTAATATAATTCAAAATAAATAATCTTCTTATTTAGAGAATTTAGAAAAAAATCTTACAAAAATAAATATATATGCAATAAAAAGAGTCTGGTAACGCGTATTATCAGGCAGTAAAGGGGTTTATCTCGTCAAAATTATTATCAAAAGGGATCAAAGTTAAGTGAGGCATGGTCTATGAACATGGGAGACGAGAGTAGTTTCAGAGCATCTATAGAATGGGATTCTTATCAGCATTTATTTGCCAAAAAAAGATGAGGTCACTGGGGAATGGGGGAGACTGCAAATCGAGCAATTGCATAACCTTTAAGGATATCCATAGATAGTTAGGGTTATAAAATCGAGAAGACTGCGATGGGCAGGGCACGTGGCTAGAATGGGAGAGGAAAGAATGGCTAAAGATATATTGGTGGGGAGACCGATTACGAAACGTCGGCTTGGAAGACCAAGGATACGGTGGGTGGACAATGTAGGAAGGAACGTGAGGGAGATGGGAGAGGGTAGGAGTTGGATGGCTGTGACTCAGGATAGGGACCCTTGGAGAAAAGTGGTTGCTGCAGCCAAAAACTTTCAAGTCCAGTAGAGCCACAGAGATAGATAGATAGATATGGAATAAAATAATGTAGTTTCCTATTATCTACATACATCTATAGTTTTCTGAAATTTGTTGTTCAAAAAAATTAATTTTTACATATATCTGAATTACTATTCTTTTATGAAAGAGTTAGATAGAGAACCAACATAATTTGGCTCATTACAACTATGTATCTATATTTATGTAGATGTATGAATCTTGATAATATGTATATATTATATTATAATTGAATGGCCGTTTCGCCTAACATCATCTAAAATATAATCTTTACAAAGGTGTTTATTTAGTTGCATACTTAGTAGGGGCTTTTTTAAGATAAATATGTGTTTTCTCATAAAAGGATACTATATATTAGATAAAAGCAACTATAAAATGCTTGGCCACTATCTATATTTTAATTTTCATGTCAAATCTGCTGTGTTTCTCGAAATTTATAGTTTTTATTTATAATTAAGCCACAATAATGTTTATACTCGTATATTCAGTCGAAATAAAAAAAAATGTTAAATTTAATCCAGAATATAGATCAAAATCTTTTCAATATTCTTTCATTTAAAATTTCATAAATAATCTTGAAAATTTACAAAATAAATAGATAGAAATTTACTTTTAAAATCATTTTTTCAAAACATAATTTAGAAATTTATAATATTTAATTCCCCAAGTTTTTAATTTAATAAATAAATTTTAACCAAAAATACTATATAGGATGATTTTAAGTTTTCCCCATCTTCCTGTATCTTTCAAATTTAAAAATAGCATTAATTTATCTATTTTATATATATCAACTTTTATAAATAAACATATTATAAATAATTTTTATTATCGTTTTTAAATTAAAATCAACAAATTACTCTTTTAACGAATTGGCAATTTCAATAGCACCCTTGTCACAAATATTATTATTAGCCAGTGAAAGGGCAATTAATGTGCGATTGGTACGTAATGCTTTTGCTAGATATTGTGCCCCTTCACATCCAATCAAATTTGAATTTAAATTGAGGCTAAGTAATGGACATTGTTCTTTCTCCATTAATATATTCCATTCCAAAGCTTCACCGATCATTTTCGCTGCATCTTTATTTAATTTACACCCCCTAACAAAAAAAAAAAAAAAAAAAAAACATTAAAAATTAAGTAAAAATATTTAATGAAAAAAAATGTATCTTTTACCTGAGAGTTAAGTATTCAAGTCCAGTAGCAGTACTAAATAGGATTTTAATGGCTCTTGGTGATATTTTATTCCAACGGATTTCCAAATCTCTTATAAAATGAGTGATACTTAAAGCACGAGCCAATGTTTTTAACAAAGATGTTGTCAAATTACATTCAAATAATCTAATGAAAATTAAATAATAAAATAGAAAAATTGAGCATACATTTTTTTAAATCATTTAAGACAAATTACTTATCATAATATAATATAATTATTGAATTTTCAATTTTAGAAATTCACCTAAGAACACAGGATTGTGAAAAAAATTCGCTGGATTTTGCTAGGGCACATATCATTCCGTTATCAAGATTGTATTGCTTGTACAATGTTATAATATTTATACGTGAATATTTTTCATTATCACTTGACCATTCGACATCAATATAAATCAATTTTTTCGATTCTAATATTATTTCTTCTTCATAAATATCCTCACCCAGTTCAGAGACACTAATCTCATCAAGGTTTTGATTAATAATATCCCCAATCCCATTTATTATTGGAGAACAATTTGATTCTTCCTCTTCGATTGCAATTTTTAAATGATCAATAAATTCTACTAAAGAAAGAATCATATATATATATTTATTCGTTCTTTAAATAAGATAAGTATATATATATATAGTATATAGTTATATCATTAAACAAATTGAAACAAACACAATATATATTGTGTTATCCCATAATTTAAATTTAATTATTAAAAACTTTTGATGCAAACCATGCACGATAAGGTTAATATAGATTTTGAGATTAGACTTTTGGCGGAGTATTTGCTAAAAATATATATAAATTTATATAATTTTATTTTAATACATCTTTTCCAGTAATAAGAAAACAAATGTAATTAATATTTGAATCTGGACTTTAGTTACTTATGTAGATATATATATTTTGATTTCTAATATTCACATTAACAATAAAAAAACGAGGTAAGAATGGGCTACGATTAGTTAATTCAATTCTTCAATTAATATTATGAACAGGCGCTTTTTCTACCTAAAACCTCGAAAATTCCAGGAATATTGAATATCAATAATTGACTAAGCTATTTAAAAGATAATTTTCAATCATTATTGGAGAATTTCAGTATTAAGAACGTTTAAAAAAAAAAAAAAAAAAATTCCGGTACCGGGAATCGAACCCGAGCCTCCTGGGTGAAAGCCAGGTATCCTAGCCACTAGACCATACCGGACTATATTTATCCTTACAATTTATACACAATAATAAGATATTCTTTGAAAGCGTTCATAAATAAATAAGAAAAGGTATTTCATTTTAACATTAATATTTTATTCACTCATATTATGTTAAAATAATGTTTTTTCTAAAAAAAACTTTAAGAATTAGGTAAAAATGAACAAATTTTATATTTATTATTTAAAAAACATGTAATTAAACATAAATTATTCAAATTATTTGCCTAAATACAATTTAAAATAATTTTATTTAAAATTAATGTTTATATAGATTCAATTTAGAATTGTATAATGTAACCTTGTTTCAAGCGACATCTGGTGGAATTTTACAAATGTATAATTATGAAAAAAAAACCTAAAGTTGTAAGATGGAGGATTTACCTGGTTAAAATATTGCAAATTCTTAGTATATAAGTAATATATATAACACTAAGTTCAAATATGCATTATGATTTTATTAAAAATTAACATACATGTAGTTTTTTCATGTTTCTTAAAGGTTTCAGCTTTCGATGATATTTTTGATGACGGAACTTTAAAGTCTATCTTTTTATTTATTGATGAAGTCATAATAATTTTTCATAATTTACGGGAAAATATTATTAATATACTGTTTTAATTGTTTTTGTTTTATTTTTATTTATATATATAAATATAAATAATATAATAATATAATATAATCTCGGTTGGAATATTAAAATAATTTAAACAAATATACGTATATACCTACCTAATGATATCTTATATATAAAATTTCTGTAATTATTTTGATAAATATACATTTTAAAATTTATTGAGAAAATTAATCGATATAAAATAAATTTTATAGCCGCATCTCTCTCTCTCTCTAAGTAGATAATTAATTTTTAATAAATATTAAGACTTTTTTAATTTAAAATTAACTTTTACGCTTTTAAATTAAAACAATTATACTTACTTATTTTTTTTTTTTATTTGTTAAGAATTTTTGAAGGATATTATTTTATTTATATTCTTGGATAAAGCAATTTCAAATCGTAGATTTTTTGTGATACCTTCCTATTTGTTCAATAAAGTTAAATTAATAAATAAAGACAATTATAAATTTTTATTTAATCGTAAACTAATTAATAATGATATTAAAAATATTATAAATATTATATTTTTTATGTTTTCTGTTTAATAGTCATTTCATGGAATATATGTTCGGTTATCTCCAAATCATTGATTATTTATAGAATATCTAAATAAGTATATAAAAAATGGGAAGGTAAGTGAATGTAAATGTACCATATCTGTACAATATAAAGACCCGTAGATAAAATTTCAGGTTTATTAATTTTCAACTAGATGGTGTTGTTTGACTGGATGCACATTTAATAGAGTGAGTGAGTGAGTGAAGGAGCAGGTAGATACCACACGCTCTCTTTCTGGTTTAGTGAAAGGGAGAGGGGCATTCCTCAGGTGCCCCCACTCCTCCACCTTTTCACACTACTGGAGCTGGAGCTGGAGGCCGCCAAGAACGAAGAAAAGAGAGAGAAAGAACTCTGGCGTTTGCTGGCCAGTCAGTCGGAGGGCGTCTTTCGTTGCATCTCCTTCTTTGCTTGTTTGTGTGATTGTGTGGGGTTGATGAAAGGTGTCCTGCGTGTGTAGTTTTTTCTGGTGTGTTGTTCTAGATTAGTGTGTGATTGATTGTGTCGTCGCTTTTTGTAGGTGTCCTCTCCACTCTGCTATGTTGCTCACTAAAACCAGACAAAGGTAACCGACCGCGTCAAAGTCTCCAGCATCCGTCCGATTACATTTAATTGCAACTCTTTATATCTCCTACCTCCCTCATTCTTTCTCCTTCTCTCCCTCTCACGTATTCTCAAAGAATTGAAAAAGTAGCGAAAGATATAGAATAAAAATAAAAAATATAAAAAACCGACATTGGAATTTTCCAAATAGGACAATTCCAATGCAGCATCCAACAAACAAACAGACAAATACACAGAAACCAACCTGAATAACTGTACTTGACATCAAAGAGTTATGAGAAGTACTAAAAAAAGGAATAAGAAAGAAAGAAAGTCTCGCAACCCCAAATAGTTCTAAAACAAATGATATTTTATGAGATTACTTGATTATACACAATACTAAATATTTTTTTTTAAATTAAAATCAACATTATATTATAATTACAG
Organism: Labia minor; assembly: GCA_963082975.1. NCBI lineage: Eukaryota > Metazoa > Arthropoda > Insecta > Dermaptera > Spongiphoridae > Labia > Labia minor. The sequence continues at coordinate 54,771,952 of OY720344.1, forward strand.
AATTTTTTTAAATAGAACATAAGCAAAAAAATATTATCAATATTAAGAAAATGTTTATATTTCCTAAGTGTAAAAAAATTGATTCACAGGCATCACGGCATTCGTAAATGATAGAACGATTATTTCTAGTATAAAAAGATTTTTTTCCCCAAATACCATTTAATATTTCTAAAATTATAGATATTATCATAAATATTTTTACATTGTAAATCCCTTATATATAAATATTCAATTTTTAACTATATTTCAATTTAATTCAATAAATTGAAAACAAGTATTTTATTTAAATAACGCAAAATTATTAATTATTTAAATACTAATCATTGAATATTAATTAAAAAATAAATAAATATATATAAATATTTTAATATTTTTTTCAGTCATTTTAAAAAAATTCTCATTTTTTGATTTTTTTTAAATTAATATTTAAATTATTTATCAATTATTGGTAAATGATCCATAAGTAATAATAGAAAAACGAAAATATTTAAAAAGAAAGGTAAAATTTATAGATCTTTTGTTCCATTTGAAAATTGGATTGGATTTAAATATTGGAATGATATATCGATATTATAGATATATTAATTATTCTAGAGATTAGTTTCGAAAATAATAAATTAATTATAATCTTTATTAAAGGAAAGGTTAAGTAATAAGTTAAATAAAATAAAGACAATTAAATTGGTTTAGTTTTTTTTAAGGATTCTTAATCTGATTAAGGGTGTCGGTTTAATTGAGGCTTTTAACAAGATTCAATGTTTTTAACATGCCATATCTCTATATAAATGTAAACAAATCGTTTAAATCTTTTAAATAAAATTAATTATGTTGGATGTTAGACACACATGAAACATTAAGATAATTATTTTTTAATACCTATATTAATTTATATACTCATACATTTTTATCTTTTTCTATAATTATTTCTATGTTCTACTTCTAATTATAATCATTACAATATCTTGCTTTTTATCAAATTTTGAAATTTTCCGATTTATATCAATTTAATTTTTTTATATCTCACATATTAACAATTATAAATTTACTTATTTAATAAATACCTACTAACAAATAAATATTATTTATTTAAAATGAAATAACGATGGTTTCTTATTAACAAATTTCTTTATATTAGAAACACTTTGAATTAGAATACTATTATCTTTATCCCAAATTAATAATTTTAATATAATTTACAAAACATTATAATGAATATAAATAACAAGTCAAGATAAGAAGTTATATCAGGCACAGATACAAAAAATAATTTGATAAAGTGGGATGTTAAATTGTAAACATATTAAAATGTTATAATCTCTGTCTCTATTACTGATCATAACATTAGTTTTTCATATTTATGTTTAATAATATTAAAAATATTCATTTATTTTACCTAATATCAAAGTTCAACAAATAGTATCTATTAAATTAATTTGAATTTCATACCAAAAAAAAATTCCCACAGACATTTATTTTTAACTGTAAATATATGCTTTTGTACCTGATCGTTTTTTCTTCTTTTCACTCCATGGTCCTTTTCATTAAAACTTTATGGTGCAAAATAAATCACTGAATATATTGTAAAAAAAAGAAAAAAATCAAAAATAATTGATCAACCCAAAAAATTCAACACAAAAGATTTCAACACATATAACAATTATAAAACCTATACCTTTATATAAACTTCTAACTAAATTCCCCTAAGTAACTGAAATAACTTTAAAAGAATCTTTTTAGTTTAACAGTTTTGTTTAGTTTTTTTGTCGATATATTTATACAGTATTCGATTGAAAATTCTTGGTCGCAGTAAATACATTCCTCCAGCCATTCCTATTCTAAGCCAACTTAACTTTAAAGAAAAAATACCTATACATTGGAAATAACCATTATAGATAAAATTAGATTATTTTTTGTGAGTTTAAATTATCTCTATAAATTATTGATACATTTATTTTTTTTTAATTATAAATAAATATTTATTAAAAAAAAATTCAAACTAAATAAATGTTATTTTGTTATTTTAAAATTTTTATTTATTGAATTGATTCCATTAAAATGTCAAATCTAATTGCTATATATTATGTTAAAAAGTTATTGGGGAGAGTAGATTTAATTTTAGACTGAAACTCTCCAATGGCTGGAATCTAAATGTTAGGGGAAATTATGCGGGGGTGGAGGTGGAGAATGGAGAGTGAAGAGGTCATCGGTCATTGGGTCGGTTGGTCCTGAATCTCTTTTGTTCCCTTCAAACCAACTAACTATCTCTCTATCTCTTTCTCTCCCTCTTTGACCATATTCAAGGATTATTATAGTCTGTAATCTGAGTAAATTATATAAAAGTTAGAGATCAAACGTTTTGATTTATCTATAGAATAATTTCAATTGAAAGAGAGTCGAGAGCCAATATATATGAAACTTTCATTTATTAACGACTAAACAAAGAGAGGATCAGAAAAGTTATTATACTATAATATTAAAGAAATTGGGTACCTTTCTAATGTTATTAATCAATAATTAAGAATTCTTTTTCTCTAAAACAATTACTTTTTAATTTTGATTTATTTTTTATTATTTTTTTATTTTGCATTCAAATTATTTTAATTGGAATGGATATATATTTATTTATTTATATATTAATATAATAGTGACTTTGTATACATATAGAATAGGGCTTCTAGGGGACTGTCCGCAGAGGGTCCGTGGAATTTCGAAAAATGTGACACATAAATTATAATAATTAAATAAACTCATATTTAACATTAGTAAATGCATGTATTGACTAATAAAATTTTGCATATAGAAATATTTAAAATTATAAATTTAAGCAATCTAAACTAAAAAAAATAGAGGGTCGTGACATATTGATTTGCGTTCCAAGAGGACCGTGGCTTGAAAAAATTTGAGAAACACTGATATAGAATAAATAATTTTTACAAAATAAAATTATTTTTTTTTATGATTAGTACAAATTTCAATCAACGACACCATCCATATGTGAATTTTTATCATCATAATAAATTATTTAATTTGGATTATAAAAATAAACAATAAAATAAAAATAATAAATAACATAAAATAAAAACTTTTATATATTATATTATTATATAATTTTAAATAGTTTTCTTTAGCAAAAAGTATTGCGGAAGTAATCGTACATCTAATAAAATAAACAAATAAAATAGTATAAAGTAGTATAATCTAGGAAGCTTTTCTTAATAAAATATCTACACTTCATAGTTTTATCCGTAATATGAAAATTTATGTTATTTTCCGAATTTAAGTTCCCTACCATGCATTTTGTATTTTAACTTGTTATTTTCATTTTATACACATAATTTCAATTATTCAATTCAATTATTTTATTTTAACTAAAGGTAAAATTCGATTTGATTAGAGTATTATAACCAACGATATTATACTTAAAAAAAATTGGGTAAAAATTAAATGGTGCTTCATATTAACGATGTATCAATAAAAATATTCCAGAATTCTAAATAATTTGATAGAAATTAGAAATATATATTATCTATATAACATTTTTCTATTTTACTAATAAACACACATGTAAATAGTTACTTATTTTCCATATAAATAATTAAAGAATTTATTTATAAAATTATTAAATTCAAAAGACTTAAGAGAGATGAAGATAAATGATTAAAGAGAAAATAAATATGTTGCTTTGTGTGTATTTGTAAATAAATGAGAGAGAGAAGGGTAAATTAATTAAATATCAAATGTCTTCACTGTCTCTCTCTCTCTAGAAGTTAAGATGTTTTACACAACTCTTCGGCAGTTTGGTCCGTTGTTTGTTGACTAAGCATACATTTCATACAACTCGCTCAGAAAATAAACAAGAGAAAGTAATACTCTAACCGTTTCCAGCCCCCTTCATACTCCCATTTATCAAATTTATATAATACTCACTTCTTTCTCTAACAAAATTTCAGAGAAAATATAACTCATAATGAATAAAATGATATTTAAATTTTAAATCTTTTCTCTCTCTGTTAATTAAAATGAATTTCAAATGAAAAATAACCATAAGCAGAAATTATCTGTAACTATCTATTTATGAATTTGGAAGCGGTTTTTAAATTATAATTATTTATTTTAAATGATTATGAAATTCCTTTGTTGGCGGGGGAGAAGGTTTAATTAACAGAAAACAAAAATTATCAAAACAATAATTCAAATGGCTTATTATTAAAACATAATCTTTTGTATTATAAAACATAAAACATAGTTTGCTCTGATAAAATTTCTTAATTTTTTAAAATCATTATTTTTATTATTATTTTAAAAATTTTAATTTAATCTGTCATAGTCTCTATATTTAGTAAACCTATTTAATAATTCTAATAAATCAATTAAACTATATTATATTATAGACTAGGGATTCCCAATGGGGTTCAGGTGGACTCATTGGGGGTCTATGGATCTTGAATTGAGGCCGACAAAGTCTGCGGAGGCTATTTGATGTTGATGGCAAAATTTCGGATTCTGTTAGTTTCCGTAGTAGTAGTAGTAGTACTAACAACCCTATATGAATATGGGGATGTAATGTATAATTAATTTAATGTAATAAAATAAAATTACTTATTAGCTAGACTAGTAGTTAGATTGTAATAATAAATTATAAAAAAAAAAATTAAAAATTTTTTCCGGTACTTTCAGCAATTCAATCAAGCTAGAATTCTATATATAGCAGTTTTATACAGTTTTTAATCATGTGAAAAACTATCAAACATATATCTTTATTTTTATGGTCAGTTTAGAGGAAAAAAATCAAAACTTTGTAGGTAATGGCCCTCTTCCGATTGAGCTACATTTCTCAAAAGTTGATAGAAAACTTCGAATTTTGAAAAATTTCATTATTCTAGCTCTAACAGTTTTTGTCTACATACACACACAAAAACCCACAGAGAGACTCAGGGACCTTCAAAACGTGTAAAAACATCAAAATTTCAACATTGAAAATTTTCGTGATCGCAATACTATCTCTTGCGAGATAGTAAAAAGTAATTACAAACAATTGTCAACGGATTCTGCTAGTTTCTATATTTATTAAAGTTATATTTATTACATTTTTATACATTTATAAATTATCCATGTTTTAAGGTATTTTTTAAGGACTTTCTCATTGGAATTTTTGTTTTAAATTTTCACTCTAGATAAAATACCATTTAACGTAAATATTTTTATTTTTTATTAAGTTTTGATTGATTTTTTTGTAAGTAAAAATATTTGATAATATTTAATAGCTATATTATTGTGTACAAACTGTGTGAAATTTATTATTAAACAAAACCATATCAATACCAACAACATCAAAAAACATCAGTCCCAACTGACGCATTATTTTTTCAAATAGAAATTATTAACGGGGTTATTAATTTGTAAAATATTCAGAATTGTACGAGGGGTGTTCAAAGTATTCTCGGTAACGGGGTAATTTAGCAGTGAAGAAGGGATTTAAATTATTTCAGTTGGTAACGACACTCCCTGAGAACATAACCTCAAAATTTAATTTATTTATCATTAGTACTAATCTAATTATCGTTGGTGTAAGAAGACCAGAATGACTGATGCGACAATGTTGAGAAAAATGTTTTGAAGAAATAAAGCATACACCTTACAGCCCAGACCTTGCCCCCAGTGATTACTTCTTGTTCCCCAACCTAAAAAAAAGATCTTCGTGGAAAACTTTTTCCTGACGATGAAAAGCTGAAGATGGCAATTAACGCACATTTTGGGGACAAGGAGGAAAAATATTTTTTACAGGGAATTCAAAAGTTAGTTTCCCGAGCAAACAAGTGTATTGAGGTTATGGGGGACTACATTGAAAAATAAATTTTAGTTAGAAGTTTCTGCATTTTCCTTCATACCTATACCGAGAATACTTTGAACACCCCTCGTAAGTTTTGTTAAATAATATTAACTCTACTGCTACTAATGTAATGTAATAAAAATGTTTATTTTGTTGTAAAATCGTTAAAATACTCTATTAGTTTTATGTTAAACTTAATTATATTTATATTACATTAAAAATTTTGGGGTCTATTAAATGAGAAGAAATTTTAAAAGGAGTCGGCGTAGAAAAAAGGTTGAGAAACCCTGCATTAGACCGTTTAGGAAAATATTAAACAAACAAAAGTCACAGATCTTCGTGTTTATCATAGGTCGGATCGGACGCCTATTAATAGTGTGCAAATACTATTATATGTATATATACTATTATAAATTATAAATGTAAAACATATATAGAACTTCACATGAATAAAAATAATATTATGAATTTATTTAATTTAAATTTATTCTCTGATTTATAGATTTATTATAGAGATACAAAATTTCAAATCATGATAGACCTAAGCATTCTATAAATTGCGAAGTAAAAAGTTGTTAAGATTATTATCATAGAAAAATATATAGAATTAATTTTTTCTCTCTCTGTTATAGTGAATTAAATATGGTTGATTAAATTGATATTTAGACTCTACGTTATGTTTAGTGGTGGTAAAGATATTACATAGAATCGATATCATATAATACTAAACTAATTCTTTTTTTTTCGAGACTAGTAATTATCAGAATTCAGTCCAAGATTGTGTGACAAGCACATATTTTCTTGTTCTTTCCTTCTTTCAAGCCAACTTACACATACAAGTTTGCTCTTACTACCTGCATTCCTCATCACATGTAAAGCAAACGTTATAGTTGATTTAACCTTTATTTATTCATATATCACCAAAATCATATTTATAAAGCAGTATGAAGGGCAGAGCAAATAAAGAGCTTTATCTCTTTATTATCACGCGTGAGCACTGAATTTAGAGAGAGAGAATATATTTTTTAGTGTATTTGAAACACACAAATATAAATAGATAAAAGATAAGAAAACAGAAAATATAAAAAATAAGCTGGAGTGTCTCCACTGGACTATCTCGCAATTTGAAATGGATTTAATAACATATATTATATTTAAATAAAATTTAATTAATTAAATTATAAATTAAAATTAATAAATAACATTTATTAAACTAGCGGGTGTTTGACTCTTTGTTGATGGCGCGTGATTTGCAGTGGTATTAAAAAATTAATTCCGGTACTTTCAGAGATTTAATCAAGCTGAAATCTATATATAGCAGCTTTATACAATTTTTAATCATGTGAAAAACTATCAAACATATATCTTTTTTTTTTACGATCACTTTAGAGGAAAAAAATCAAAACGTTGTAGGTAATGACCCTCTTCCGGTTAAGGTACATTTCTCAAAAGTTGATAGAAAACTACGAATTTTGAATAATGCCCGTGTACCAAATTTTATGATTGTAGCTCAAACCGTTTTTGCGTAATCTTGTCTACATACACACACATACACACATGCACAGAGAGAGAGAGAGACATTTTTCTCAACCTTAGTGAAAATGACTCAGGGACCTTCAAAACATAAAAACATCAAAATCTCGACATCGAAAATTTTCGTGATCGCAATACTATCTCTGGCGAGGTAGTAAAAATGAATGAAAAGTTTATTTATTGGAAAACCAAATAGATGTAATGTAAGATGAACTAGAACATAGGATTTGAATGTGGTATACATCTCAAAATTGGGATAGTTGGAGAAATGAGATTGCTGATAAATAGATAGAATGACTTTTTAAAGATATGGAAAAGTAATTATAGCTATCCCAGACATCAAGAATTTATTCATTATGTTCATAAGATTTTAATTATTTAATTTACCACACAATTTATAAATAAATAAACTTATATAACGTGATCTCTTAGTTAACCCGGGCTGCAGTAACCTACTCCATGTTACTGTCAATTAGATTTATACATTTATAAAATAAAGTTTGTCAATAAATTAACATATAGAGAAATCGAAAATTTTTTAGAGCCAAATCGGAAAAAGATTTTACCATTTTTTTTTTAGATCTATATTCAAAAATCGAAGATGTTACCTTTTTTGTGTCATGACTTTAAATTTTTTAATTGAGTCACAATAAACTTGAAAAGAGCCACATGTGACTCGCGAACAACGCGGTTTGGCCACCGTGGATATAAATCTTTATTAAATATTATTACGAATATGTTAATGAAAAATTAATCTCCTTACTTATAAAGACATGACCCTCATATTTTTCTCTCTCTCTCTCTCTTTTTAATCTAATCTGACGAAAAAATAAAAGATTGGCTGAAATCGTTCGACAAATATAAAATTATCAAATAAAACAAAATTTTTATAAATCACCCAAATTACAAAATGTGCGTGAATTTAGCACCGCCATTTTATAATTCCAGAAAAAACGCAATTGTGCTATGTTGTGCTAAGTTTGTGCTACGTAGTGCCGCAAACGCCAGTCACCCATCTCAAAAAACAAACAGGAAAATAAAAAAAAACCGATATTTTTGCTGGCACCGCCATTTTGTTTTTCCAAAAAAACAAAAATTGTGCTGGATACTATCTTGGTTACTAAACATTGTGCCGCAAGCAGAACAACTCTGGCTCTTTCCGTTTAGGAGATAAAAAAAATATCCAAACTTAATATTATAAATTATAAGACATAGTATTAAACCTCTTATAACTTTTTCAGAGTGACAGATAAACAAATTCTGCGAGTTGTGCTAAGTTGTGCTGGTTGAATACAACAAAGAAACATTCATTAATAAAATAAAAATTGCGTAGCTTGCCAAAAAAAAATGGCAAAAAGTAATGTAGGAAAAACTGAAATTTTACATTTTTTAATTTTCGAAAGGTGTGCTGAGTTGTGCTAGTCAAGCACAACAACTTTTCCTAATGGCACAATTTCGTCAGATCAAAACTGTCCATGGTACAGCCCAAAATAGATTTTGGTTTGTCCGCTAATCATTATTTCGATCTTTAATTGCATGCCAATCTCGAACCGTCACAGAAATCCCAATTCTTCGAGTTGTGCTGAGTTGTGCCAATCAAGTACTAAAAGGATCTGCTGATAGTTGTATCGAAAAGTGCCAATTTTAATATTTGAAATGATTTCTAGATTTGCCATTTACCGTAATTAAGTTTTTTATTTCCTCTATTTTAATTTTAAATGTATTATAATTAAAATTGTTTTTATTTATGTGAATAGTTTGTTTACTAAAAATCTAAATACAAAAATATTCAAGTATTTATTATATTGTATTATAAATGGATGGTTTAAAAAGTAAATATCAGATTATTATAGGATTTAATAAAAAGTAAGAAAATCTAGGAACTGAAAATTATACTATTTAAAAAAAAAATTATAATTTAGTTTTTCTATGGTTGTAAGAGAACATAGTAATGATAGCGAAAAGTTATTTTATTTATAGTAAATATATCCAAAATTCCAAATCTTTGAATTTTTTACACACAATTTTATATATACTTACTAGATTATAATATTATGTAATAGCATATTTTATAAATAGGTACCAAAGTAAAAATAAAATAATATTGTAAATCACTGTTGGAAGCCAATCTTTTTTTCAAATGTTGTAAAAGAAAAAGAAATATTATGTATATAATGAATACTAAAGGAATAACTATTATTAATAAATATATAAATATAAATAAAAATAATTAGTAAAATTATTAAGTTATTAATTTACTTACCATCACTCACACAGTTAACTTTTGGTGTCTGTCTTGACTTATTCAATTACAAAGCAAACTAACTAATGAAAAAAATATTTTATTTTATTTGTAAAATAATGTTATAATGATATATTGTTTATAATGATATAAAAAATTTCAGCGTCTAAAAAAAAACTTGGAGAATTAATTCAATTCGTATTTTGATTATTTTATATTTAAGCAAAATTATTGAAATTATTACATATTCTCCCTCTTTTTAATTAATAATACTAATTAATAATACTAATAAATTTATGTATTTATTCATTTCATTATTTCAGAATATTCAGTAAATAATTAAAGTGAATATTATCTAATATATAAAGATGTTGGTTTACAATTTCATTCAAACATTTTACACGCTCAAATTGTATAATCTCTACTTAACTTTGGTTTATTCTTATATTCTTATTTGATATTAGACCATTCAAACACCCTCTACCGATTGTAAAATAAAATTATTTTTTTTATTTTTTATTTATTTTGCTCATTCATTCTCAATTGTATCTTGAAGTAGTAACTTTTCTTTTGAATTTATTGTTCTCAATTTACTTGAACCTGAAATTCAGGTCTTGGGTGGATGTTGTTGTTGTTGTTGTCTGTAGTTCCATGTTACAAAAAAAAAGAGAAAGAAATTTAAAAGATTTTTCCTTAAATTTTTTCATGGTTTTTATTCGGCTCAACACACCCCCAAAACGGCAAACCAAACGTATTCATCAAATTCAGAAAATGCACATCTGGACAAAAAGGAACTTTTAGTTCATGGAAGATTGATTTTGAAATATTCATCTTTCTCCCTCTTCTATTTCATTTCAATAGAAACTAGGAATTATTAAAAATAATTATTTCATTATACTTTTTGAAAATTTTATATTGAATTATCAAAACTGTCTTTAAATCCAAAAAAATTTCAAATTTCAAATCACTTCAAAATGATTTCTTAAAATCAATAACTTCTTCCATTATTTTTTTACTTACAATTAATGTTACTCAAAATTATTGTATATATTTTGAACAATTTTAAAATTGTTTAAATTAAACTATTATAATTTAGATTCTATTTATTTAAGATATCACAAAATTAAATTTGAGATTAATTGTAGAAACTATGCATTTGTTTAAGCTTAATATATAATAATAATAAACTGATATTTATTTTATTTTTAATTAAGAATTCAAATATTGATAAATATATAGATAATAATTATATATATATATATATATATATATATATATATATATATATATAAATTAAATCAACATCACTAGTAACTATTAAATAAAATTATATGAGTTTATTTTGTTTGGGGTACGAGTTTAATAAACTTTTTTTTCTATTTTTCTATCAGTCTCTCCTTTTCCCGCACCATCTGTCTGTATTTTCTGGTCCATTTAATCGACTCTAACCCCATCCAACTCACCCTACAATTGGATTATCACATTGTATTTATGATCTCTTAATTCCCGTACAGTCAATAGGGAGTTAACAAATCGACCATGAATGGCCAAAGGGTGGTTTGGAGGAGAGACTAGGAATGGTTTTGAAAACCAATACAATAGAACATACATTTTTTTTTTGTCTTTTTCTCTATTATTTTATATTAATACATTTTTAATAAAATCTTTATTATGAATTTTTGTGTCCGCTTCTCGCTCTATTTAATTAAATTATAATAATTAAAAAATATAAAAAATAAAACTTTTTCAATACGTTATCAAAAAATATTCTTAGTTTCATGTTATATTGTTGTTATTTTTGTTAAAGCGAGTGCGTTGATTGTGAATCGTGATGCCCGCTCCGGAGGCGGGCAGCCCATCGCCTGTGCCCCCCGTCGTCGGTGTATCCTGTGCCTCGACGCCACAATCATTAGGCGTTTCGGTGGCAGCCGTTGCAGCGGCCATTGAGGCAAAACTTGAGGATGCTGCGGCCGTTGCCGGTGGTCCATTGCCGCCGGCGTTGCCACCCCGGCCACCACCACGGCCACGAACATCAGGAGCACCGGGGGTTGTTCCCACGGCAGTGGACTTGGCGGCGGTTGCTGCTGCAGCGGCTGCTTCTGCCGCAGCAGCTGCAGCTGCAGCTACCTCTGTCGGACATCGCACGCTTGTAACTACCACCAATAGTGAGTTTTATTTCATATTATTATATTTTAACTAATAATATACTAGTAATAATTTAAAATATACTGACCTTAATCTAAGAAGATGAAATTAGTCCATATATATATATGAATATTAAAAAGTAATTATAAGTAATTTTATTAATATTGAATTACCTATTTACTAAACTGTGAATGTGGCATAAGTAGGTAATTATTCAAGTAAACGCATTTTCGTGAATTTGTATAATACTTTACTCCAGTGGGTTCCTTTTGCAATTCCAAATAAACTGTTCTTATTAATTTTTTTGGGCCTATTCTAGTTAACGAGATAATAATTATTAAAATAAAGATTTTTTAAGTTCGACAGATTAGTTTTTAATGTCCAAATGTGCCATTAAGTAATGTTTATTCACTAATTCACTAATTATTCACTTATTTACGAAATAAGCCCTCTGGTAGTCAATCGGATAAAACATACTAGCTAAATAGAATATCAATTTATTTTCACACCAAATTTCACATGAGGAGATTTTTACATATCTCCATGAATCATGCACTTTCTATTGGTTTTATCCATGGGAAAAATCATCTGCATTAGTTTTTTCTTAATTTAAATACTTACTTATATATTATAAATAAAATAAAATTAAAAATATTTGTTATATCCATATCTGTTTTTTATTGCATTAATAGATACATTTAAATTATTTGAAATTGTTTCTGTAGCTGGAAATTAATTTATTTCAAACCGACGGTCGGTTCTGCGCCTGGCCACAGGTCATCTTATTTAATTTTCAATAGAAAAAAGTTTCGAAGTTTTTATTATATAAAAAAGCAAGGGATTTTAAAAAAATGCTAATTTAAATTTATCGTCATATTATAACATTTTTAGATATCTGTATTATTTTGTCCAAAAATTCACTTGTGATTTCGAAAAAAAAATTAATAAGTATCGAAAATATATTTTATGAAATTTATATATTAGAGTGGTTTAGGTGATGAGATGAAATATCGATTTGTTGAGCGTATATCTCCTGGTAAATTCATTTTAATTATTCTTTGTTTAATTAAAGTCATTAATTATCAAAAAATGTCAAGATTATCAAAATAATCATAACATTGCAATAATAGAATGAGAGTTTGTAAATATAATACATTGATATAAGAGCTAAGGTTGGTCTGCTAGAACTTTCAATTAAAAACATAAATATTAGAGAACTAGGTGCGAAGGCGCTCTTCGCACCTAGACGGGGGCTCCGCCCCCTGTACTCCCGAGTGGTATCTAGTATTTGGTTGAAAGTAGTAAAAGGTTTTCATCCATTTTGTTTCAATCAGTATATTACATAAAACATTCATTTCTTTTTGTGTTCTTATTTAAAATATATTTTAATTTAATCAGTAAATTAATTATATATTATTATTGTATATGTTATCTATCTCTGAGGCTCAACGGTAGTCGAAAGTTCTTGGCACATTTCTCCAAGTGTCCCTATCCTGAGCCACATCCATCCAACTCCTACCCTCTCCCATCTCTCTTACGTCCCTACCTACGCATCCTTGGTCTTCCAAGCGGACCTTTTCCAATCGGTCTCCACACCAATATCTTTTTCCTCTCCCATTCTATCTACGTGCCCTGCCATTCGCAACCTTTTCGCTTTTATAACCTTAACTATTTCTGGAGATGCATAGAGGTCATGAAATTCCTCGTAATGCAGTCTCCGCCATTCCCCGGTGTCCTCATCTTTCTTTGGTTCATAAATGCTGGGAAGAATCCTATTCTGTAAATACTCTGAATCTACTCTCATCTCCCAGGGTCATGACCATACCTCACAACCATATAATACAACAGGCAAAATAATTGTTTGTTATTGTATTTGAATTTTTATCCCCTTTGATAATAATTTTGATGAGAGAACCCTCTTTACTGCATGATAACAGGCGTTTCCCGATTTCAACCTCGATTCTTCTTAAATATTATTATCCTTCGTGATTACATTCAATTTTATTACATATTCAAATTCTACATTTTGTATATTCCCGAATCTCCTATTATATTTAAGTCGTTTGGGTAACCTAATATTTTACAATTGATCGCATCCTACTCTTTCTTTACTACCTTCAAGTCAAATTTGAAGATCAAAATTTGAAAAAGTTTATCCGGATCTATTGAGTCATACGAATGTGCGTATGTATCTACAAATAATTAGTGAACAGAAATATTGAATTCGCGTTTTTTTTTCTAATATCTGTCCTAATGAAAATATCTTAATTAATGTTGATCGATTTGGCCTGAACCCGCATTGATATCCTCCTAATATTTCCTCCGCCTATAGTTCGTAAGTATTGTATATGTCACAGTAGAGTAATATAAATATAAAATTAAATTATAAAAACAGAATAAAAGAATTAAATAATTACAAAAAAATATAATTCCACTCATTAGATTGTTATTTCTTGTTTGTGAATGTCTTTTTAACTGACCAATCAACTGCAGATTCTTACTCTTTTTCCGGCCACCTGCATATATATAATACTTTTTTATTTTTTTATTTCTTTCTTTTCATTATATACCTATGTATTATATACGTAAATTTTAATAATAATAATAAAAAAATAAAGGTACTAATTGAACTCTTGTACCTTCTTATTACTATTTATAATATAATTTAAATATAAAATTGAGAGTCATAGAGCTAAAAACGTTTTGAATTTTATGATTAAGGTATTATGTTATTTTCATATCAACCGTTATTTATTTATTTATTTGTCTGTTTAATTTTAAAGTAAAAATAATTTAAATGAGAATAATTACCATGCGAAGGGGTAAGAGTATTGTCTTTCTAAGTCTCTTCCGTTTGAACCTTCTACAAGGTTCAATCACCGGAGATAATCTTTTTAATCTAAATAATTATAATTCTAGTCTAAGACCCAGGCCCATCTACATTTTCGTAAATCAATTTCTTAATATGATTAGTTCAAATAGAAATTCATTTTATTTTGACGATCTGGTGTTAAACCGATTAAGGTGACCAGACCAACAATATTTTTCCAAGAATATCTGCAATGTATAATCTTTGGTTTTTCTGCTATCTCCTTGAATTATATTGGATACTAAATATAAAAGTAAATAATTATAAATGTGTATGAATCGTATTATATTTTAAAAAATAGTAATTTGGTTTATTTATTTATTTTTTTTTTGTGTTTGTGCTTTTTATACTTTTTGTCCAAAAAAAGAGTAGACATTTTAATATCATCTTAATCGTAAGCAAATAATAATGGACGATGAATGTGAGAAGATTTAAAATATATTAAAATTTTTAGATTTATTATCTGAAAAAAATAAAAATATTAAAAAACATTTTCTTTCTCAATATGAATTCAATTTTTTTTAATTTTTAGTTTATAATAAAATTTTATTTAAAAAAAATTTACCATCGGCACTTTTAAATTTATTTAAAAGAGATAATTTATAATATTGTACATTCTTTTATTTTATTAACATTTCTACATTATTACAGTAAATTTAATTTAATAGTCGCATTGCTCCCCAACTCATTTTGTTAAATAATGAATTTAATCATAAAATGGGAAAAATTCCCAATTGAAAACTATTTATGTAATATGTAGATACCCTACTTGAAACACACATTGTTTTTAATATAATCATTTATCAATATATTTAACTATAATTCAACAGCAAATAAGTACAGTGACGGAAAATAATAAACGCCAGGATGGTGCTGTTGTCGGGCAATGACAATGCACCTTCTTAACCGGTTAATTGCTCGACAACTGCGCCACCCTATTTTCTGACACTAAACATTAATACATTAAGACTTTTTAGTCCATAAAACATGCTTAACATATTTAAATATATCCTATTATAATATCATAATAGATAGAGCATTATAATACAAATATTATTGTTTTATTATAATTATAATGTAATTGCTGTTCATTCATTTTTTTTATTTTTTTCATATGTCAACTCAAGGATTTTAATCTGAAAATAGATATATAATTTATAATTATAATTAAATATAAATTATTTTATTATAAATTTATTATATTATAAAAGTATTTTTTAAAATAAATAAAGAAAAAATAATTCATTAAATAAATTAATTATCTGTAATTAGTTCATTAATTTCACTTGATATTATTTGTTGTTAAATGACATCATGTAAAAATCTCAAATATATATATTTATATAATATATTTGATTTGTAATTTTCTGTTAATTAATGATATACAGCTGACATTAAAAACAACCTTTAAATGATAATAATTTATATTAAAAAACTTCTTTATAAAAGCATAACTAAGTAATGTATTGTTTTAACTACTTGAAAGTGCGATTAAAGTTTTCAACCCCTCACTCTCCTCCATCGCTATAAAATCCATTAAAATATTTTTTTTAATTCCCGGAAGGTAGATTAAACCTTCACTTTCAATTTATGGGTGTGTCTAATTTATTTTATCACTCCATATATGCTTATAAAATAGTTAAACAAATATAATAGTTATAATTTGTTTTGAATATAATTAATAAATTTTATTTTATTCAATACTTAGTAACTAATATAATAAAGTACAAATTAATTATTTTACAATAAATTGAACAAAATATTGTAATCAATTTCCTAAATACTTGAAATTTTATTTTATTAAATATATAATTAATTTATGATTGGATAGGAAATATATTTCCATAAAATCATGTAATCTAGATAAAGTTTCTAACAGCTTAATATAATTAACCAATAGGCAATAAAAAATATTATCCTATTCATAGGATTAAGGCGTATATTTGGGTATTCATTATTTGATCCCATTATATTGGCTAAATGAAAAGCTAGATTATTTGAAAATTTATAATAAAAAGGTTAATGTTTTCAAAAATAAAAATAAAAAAAAATGCAATGAGGTTGGTTTTCGTACAAATATCATATTTTTAAATAAACTATCATTATAATTTTAGATCATTTTTGAAAAAACACATCAAATGTCATGAATTTCATAACTATTTTTTATATTTTTATATTAAGAAAAATTGTCAAGGTAGTGCAAGTTCTTTTGAAAGTAAATACGAATTAATTAGTTCAAGTGTTTTTAGTTAAGGCAAGTGATTGTATAAAACATTAATATGCAACACACACGGCCTTCCTAGCCATTAGAATCATTAATAATATTTATAATAATAATAAAAAAACAACAATTGTTTATATAACTTTTTAACTAATAAATATGTATTTCTATTATTAATAATAATTTTAAATTCTAACATTATATATTATTTAAATTGATTTTTTTAATAATAATAGTAACAATAATAACTATTATTATTTAATCAAATTTAATTATCTACATCAATGTTAATTTTAAACACCTGAAGGATTAAAAAAATGGTTATTGGCTCAAAAACAAATGTCAATGTTTTTTTAAGAATTTATAATCTACCTAGATTACATTAGTTGTAAATATCTACTATTATTTTTTATTCTAGATGATGTTTGGACTAGGCATTGTTCCCTATAATAGTATTATCTTGTTTATCTAGGATTTATTTAATTATTTAGTTCTCTTGTGTCAAAAAGAGATCTTTCATATCAAGATCATAAAATTTACCTTTACTTAACAAAAAAAATTAGTTAACTAATTATATAACAATTAAATATATCACTAGAATTTTATATACGGTACAATCAGTGGCAGGCTCAGGCTAAAGTGGGCCCTAGGCAACATTGTAATTCCAGGCCTATTTTTCAGAAAAATTTTACATTTTTTTAGCGAGCCACAGTTTGGCAACCGTTGAAGGCTATGTTCTCGGAAAGTATGGCGCCTTCAAGCTGTTTTAGATATGCTTAATAGAAAAAAATATAATGGCGAAAATCACAGTGATTTATAGTCACACTATTTTTATTAAATTAAGGCATATATATGTCTATATTATTAAATTAGGTTTTATGTATAACAAGTCAGAAACCGCTGTTATTTTTAATTAAAATGTTACAAAACAGGGCCTTAAAAGTGAATCTACCTAAAATTTTAATTTTATATATTATACAACTTAATTTTTATTCATTCTTACCTCTAGAGCAGTGCTCCGCAACCGGTGTGACGCGGCACACTGGTTTGCCTTAAAGGAGATACAGGTGTGCCGCCGCGATCAAATGAAACTTAGAAATCCGCATAATTATGTCTATTTAGAAATCCGCATAATTATGTCTATTTCTAAGTTTCATTTGATCGCGGCGGCACACATGTATCTCCTTTAAGGCACACCGGTTGCGGAGAACTGCTCTAGAGGACTGAGGAAGGGGTATGCTTTGATATTATATACCAGGGGTGGCCCCACATGGTGATACTTAGAGCCATATCGAAAAAGCAAAATCGAAAATGTTTAAGAGCCAAATCGCAAAAATTTTACCTTTTTTTATGTGTCATGACTTTAAATTTTTTAATTAAGCTACAATAAACTCAAAAAGAGCCACATGTGACTCGCGAGCCACGGTTTGGGCCACCGTTATAACAACGATAAACAATAAATTATTTTTCAGTCTTAAAGAAATGATTGAAATTAAATTAAATAAATAAAAATCGAAATTATCTCATTTATGAAAATGTTATTTTTATAGAAGTAAATATCAATTTAATTTTGTTTGACACCTGTAGTGTTTAGTATTATCATTCCTCATTAATTCATTCTTTTTTTTTTTTACAATCGCCAGGAATATAAAGTAATGGTTCTTCCTTCCTTCATTCACCCCCTTAATCTTTCTCTTTCAAATCTTTCGACAAAAAAAAGTGAAATTTTATTTCTTTTTCTCTTTCTTTATATATATATCTGTTGTTTTGTATTATAGTGATCCATTGAATCTGAGGAACGTTGAGAGACCCTTTCTTCCTCACTTTTATGGAATGTTTTTTTTTTTGCATTCCCCGCACCCACACTACCTGCCTCTCTCTCTGTCTCTTTCTTTGAATTCATTCATCCTTAGAAATGGTGGAATTCTTTTGACCTAATAAACATGCTACTGGATATCTCTTTCGACATTTGAATATCAGACTGCAATATTTTTTCCTATACATAATACTCGTATGTTTACCAATAGATAAAAAAATGATTTAAATAAATTAATAAAAAATAAAATAAATTCGCAGTAAATAAAGTTATTTTCATAGGTGAGAGAAAAATGTTATTAATCATCTCTTAGTTAAAAAATAATGATATTTTAGAAATAATTCTATTTTATAAACTGTGTTGCTGTTCTGGATAGATGCAATTAACAAAGCATCAAAAGCAGCTTTGGAATTTGGTTTTGAAAAGAGTGAATACTTTAAATTTTTTAAATATATTTTATATTCTGGAATTTTTGCTATTGAAATTTATAAATATTAAGATATTATAAAATAAAATTGAATTAAAATGAATTAAATAAATTTTTCTTTAATGTCTTCTAAGAAATAGGTATATAATATAATATTTAAAAATTAAATTTCTAAGGGGAAGCGTCTTGAACTCTCAAGAATCCATGAAAAAATACCAACTTATTAAAAATATTATCAATATGAATGAATTTTAAAGAAATTAATTTTATATAAATATAAAAAATACTAGTCAAAATAAGGAAAGAAATAAAAATAAAAAATTCTTCATAGATATTTTTGAATAATAATAATTATATAACAAACTTTATTTAAAAAAATATATATATTTTATATAGTAGTATTATCTTGAATGAAATAGATATACTTAATGATAGCAAGTTATAAAGAGTATAAAGTATTTATAAAGAAAAATTGAGTTTTATTGATCACATCTTTGGGAAAAATCATCTTCATTACTTTTTCCTTAATTTAAACGTCACCCAGCCCTTCTTGACGTCAGAGTTAGGGAGAGGAAATTTGGAATAAAAGAGAGAAGAGAGAAGAGTTGTCTGACCTCCCTACCTCCCTGAGAAATTCCCACTAAAAATGTTTATAATATTTTAATTTATTAAATCTCTCTGGACTGTGAATCCCTTCTCATCTCATACCTGAAAATAGTGTCGAATAGAAATAGACGATATTACTTGGATTAATTTTTAAGAAAATTAAAAATTT
The DNA here is from genome assembly GCA_963082975.1 of Labia minor. Classification (NCBI taxonomy): domain Eukaryota; kingdom Metazoa; phylum Arthropoda; class Insecta; order Dermaptera; family Spongiphoridae; genus Labia; species Labia minor. The sequence continues at coordinate 54,791,810 of OY720344.1, forward strand.
AATTTTATCAAATAAATATCTAATTATTTTTAGGTAATTTTATATATTTTTTAATATTATTGTTATAGTTGTAATTTTTTTAAGTAATTTCTTTTTATTTTAATTTTTATAATTAAGCTAAATATCATTTAATATTTTTTAAAGTTATTAATTTAATTAAATACATTTGTTTAAAATTTTTTTACATAACATCAATTAATTTGAATTTCTATTTAAAACATTTTATTTATTTAATTTTATTTTATTTATTTTTTGATCATTTTATTTGCATTTTTATATTAATAATTGCTTTTTTTTAGATAATTTAATAACATTTCAATTGCCTTTGTTACTTGATTAAGGGTAACCGGGTCCCGGTACTAAGTTAATATATAATAAAAAATTAGCGATAAATATGGTATACGTTGCATTATACATATTATTCAGAGAGAGGGGAGAATCTATCTCTTTAGGGAAAATAATCATCCTTCACAAAGATAAATTTAATTATGTAGTGACCTGAAAATGAATTTTTTAACAATTATTATTTTTCTTAAAGTAAATATATTCAAGCGAACCGTTAAGTATGTAAAGATCAAACTAACAAAAAATAAAAAGACAAGTATACATTATAAATATGAAAAAGACAACCAAAATATTTAAATTTATTTCTTTAATATAATTGATGTTTATTTATTCCATCATTCGATTCATCTATCAATTCACACAATTTAATTATTATACATCAATAAATATTTAAAGACTAATAAATAAATAATATTCTAAAAGGGAGATGAGTTTAATTATTTGTTTAAATATCTATTAGAAATAAATAAACAAATAAAACAAATGCACTTAAAAGCCTTTCATTTAGAAATAAAGATAATTTCATCATCAATTTTACTTGTCCATCTGTTCAAAATGTTTTTTTTCTTTTTAATTTAAAAAACTATAGTTAGTACCTTTTAGTATTTACTAGAGACATGTACGTATATACATACTGGGAAAATCTAAATAATGTTTAATAACAAAAAAAAAAATAGTTTTCTGGGAATATTATAAATATTTTGTGGTTGTCTTAAACAGCTGTCGATTGAAATTTATTATTATTATTATTATTATTATTATTATTATTATTATTATTATAGTTTAACCAGTGCAGCGGATTCTTTTTATTTACCTATTATATATTCTGAATACGAATTATGATTATATATGTACATATCGTGAGAGACAACGCTTTCTCTCTCTCTCTTTCTGGTTAATTATAATTTATTATATTTTCTCATTCAACTTACTATAAATAGAAAAATATAGTAATTATTTATTAAGCGAAAATTTGCTCTTTTTTCATGGATAATAGAAATAATTTGATTATAGAAATATAAAACTATTATTTATTTATATTTCATTAAAATTAAATTTATACAGTTATTACCGACAGATGATAGGAAAGGAAGGTATTGTTTTCACACCATATTTCACTTGTGGAGATTTTTACATATCTCCACGAATCATGCATTTTGTTAACAGAAAAAAGTATTTTTAGCATGATGGCTGTCCGTCCGTTCGTCCATATGTCCATCGTGCGTTCGTATAGACGTTTATACCTGGAACGGCTCAACGTATTTTGATAAAATTTGGTATATTTACTTAACGCATCAGTAACATGAATTCATTATCTTTTGGTGTATAACCGAAAACCGGAAGTGGTAGTTTACAAAGTATTAATTTTATATTCATTGTCGGAAATTTTTCACTTAAAAAATAGTATTCGAAGTAATTAAACGAAAAATAATATAATTTAGTCATTTTAATTCAAGTTAAAAAATATTTTTTATATACTTTATTTAGAAAATATATATCTATTGTTTGAATATTAATTTATTTCAAATCGTCGTTTGGTTCTGTTCCTGGCCAAAGCTCATTTATTTTAAATTTTATTTTATTTTCAAAAAATGAATTTAATAATTTAACTTAATTTATAAATTTTTCAGTAGCTTGATATTATTCATTCAAGATCTAACATCAAATAATTTCACAGATCCTTTTCCAACCTTCTTTCGTTTAAAGTTTAAATTATTAATGATGAATTCTTCAAAAGGAGCCCTTTTATCCATTTCTCCGATGAATGGTTCAATAAAACTTTAAAAGGTGTCAATTATGTTTTGTATTAGAATATCAAAGATCTTTCTAATTCTCTATTAGTATTATTACACTATTTTGAATTAAATTAATATTATATAAGGAACAATATCCCATTACAATTGTCGGTCGGTAAAAAAGTGAAATTTAAGTTTCGGTTTAAAAAAAAATAAATGTTTAATTTTTGTGGGTATATATAAATCATATAATCCCTATCGAAATAAATCTATACAATTGACTCCTAATGACATTTATATATATATATATATATATATTTCTCAGAAGTTGATACTTTTGCATGGTGCGTGTTAAAGAGAAATAGGCAAACAAAGAGAGGGAAAGAGAGAAGCTAAGAGGGTTGAAGGACAAGTGTATGTTGCAGGGTAGATGTAGAAAAGTGACTGAACAAAAATCTTACAAACAGCAACACAAAAGTATTTATAAATCTTTTCCCCTTGTAATCCCAACTAATAGATATATATATATATATTATTATATATATATGCATTATTTATGAATCATCTTTTTTTTAAATACTTAATAAAAGAAATTGATTCAATTTTTATTTTATTTAAAGAAAAAATAATTAAACTTTTTAAAAGTGATTATTTGAAAGGGAAGATTATGGAGAAATGTTATCTCATTCAATAATTTAAAGCTTGTCTTAATTGAATTGCCATGTATTCAAGGGATACCTTACCATTTAACACCAAATCTAACAAGACTACAATTCCCAATTTCAAATGAATAAAACACTAATTTTTACTATCTCGCCAGAGATAGTATTGCGATCACGAAAATTTTCGATGTCGAGATTTTGATGTTTTTATACGTTTTGAAGGTTCCTGAATCATTTTCACTAATTGTAAGATTGAGAAAAATGTGTATGTATGTGTACACTCCAGCTTATTAAGAGAATTTTTATTAAAAGACCACATTATTTGTATAAAATTATTTATTAAATTAAAATAATTGTACAACGTTTCAACTGCTTATTCTGCAGTCGTTTTCAAGTAACCGTACGCTTGCTCCGATTCAAGCGGACTGATGCATGTTGGGACACGTCACCTCATATAGGCAGTGATATTGGCGCCAATTTTTGGCTCCAATTTTTGCCGCCAATTCTTAATCTCAACATGAAGTCAGCGGCAATTGTCAAAGCAAGCGTTTACAATCAAGAAGTATGATAGTGCATTATGTCTCTATAAAAAAGATAGTAAATTATTTCTATAATCAAGATATATACATAAATATACATTAGATTAATTATATTTCATTCAATATGACAAATTTTACTCATCCAACACTATGTTCCACATCTTATTAAGTCTATATCCATCCTCTTTATTAATATTATTGGGATGATTATTAATTTCTATAGATTCTTTTATTTTTATTTTCCACCAATTATTTTCAATATGAAGTGTTTCTACATTATCTAAATTTATTTTATGTCCTGTTGTTAAGGCATGTTCTGCAATTGCTGATTGATTTGGATGTTTCAATCTAATGGCTCTCTCATGTTCAGACAGTCTTGTAGAAATCTTTCTACTTGTTTCACCAATGTATACTTTTTTACATTCACAAGTTACCTTATAAACTCCATTATTTTCGTTTTTAATTTTGTCTTTTATATTTGAGGTGAGAGAAGACATTTGTTTATGTGGTTTATATGTTACTCTGATGTTGTGTTTCCTCAGTTTTGACGCTATTTTTTCTGTTGTTCCTTTTATATAAGGTAATGTTATTTGTGATCTGTATATTGGTTTTTCATTTTCATTTTTGATTTCTGTCTTTTTTGTTTTTCTGAATTTCCTAATTTCATATTCCGAGAAGCCATTGTTTATGAAAGCTTCCTTCAATCGATGTGGAACATAGTGTTGGATGAGTAAAATTTGTCATATTGAATGAAATATAATTAATCTAATGTGTATTTATGTATATATCTTGATTATAGAAATAATTTACTATCTTTTTTATAGAGACATAATGCACTATCACACACCAGCTTATTATTATTACAAAAATAATAATTGAAATTATTTGCTTCTTTTAATATTATATTAAATATATATAGATAAAAAGAAGTGATATTTATAATTATATATAAGTTGAAAATAAATTGTGAATTTCAATATAAATAATTTATTAATTAATTAAGCAAGCAGTCGCAAATAAAATACAATTAAAAAATATAAGTCAGTTTATTTATTTTTTTCTTTTAATTTTATTTTTGAGTAAAGTATTAGGTGATTTGAAGACCTTGATGAAAGCATGAATGATACATACCGAAACCTATTAACGTAGAAGTAAAAAAAAATAAATTGCCTTATTAATTTAATTTATTTTTATATGTTGCTTCTTTTCTTATTTTACACTTTGAATTATTTTTACAATGAAATCATCATTTAATTCTTGTTATAAAATTTAAAAGTATTAAGGGGTTAAATATATAAAATATATCAGGGCGTTTTTTTAAGATTTAAGCCCTATCTAACAATTCGAATGGAAAATTTAATTTTATTCTTTTGCCTAGAAACAGTAATTCCATTATTCCAATACTTTAATCCACAAATTTTTGCTTTCCATTCCCCATTCCCTGATGGATTTCATTTCATTTCATTTATTTCTTGATCCTAGGATTAAATATTCTTTGTTTATATATAATCTATAGTATATGTAGTATAATTTATCACATTTTTTATAAATTGGGTGGAGATATCTTCTTTATATACACAAATATTTTAATTTTTATTCAAAATTTAATTAATGCACCATTAACTTTAAAAATTTTTTAACTTAATCTTATTAGTATTATTTTATATTATTTTTTATAAAAGAAAGAAAAGTATACAATATGGGTTATGTTACTAGATTTGATATTTATAAAGATATTACATTGTTATTTAAATTTGTTATTTATATTGACAATAATAAAACCATGAGATCTTTTATTTTGTCAATTGAAATACAATTCTTTTGTATTCTCTTATTTCTTTTATTCCTCCTCCCCATTTATATTTCTTATATATCTCTTTTCTATTTGATTCTGGACCAATTAATGAAATGGCAAAAAATTTAAATTGGCCAACGATCCTTATGATGCACACGCATTTTTATTGAAAAAGACTACAAACGTGGAAGAAATACATATATACCAAATATAAAGGAATCACAGTGTTAAGGGTGTGTGAGTGTAGGGGAGGATAAATTTAAGGGAGGTGGTTGATGGTAGAGTTGTTCGTACTATCCAACCATCCGACCCCCTATCGACCGGATTAGATGCGCAGGCGTCGCGTGACGTCACACCCGCCAACCCCCGTCAGTCTACTTTGTGTGTTGTGGGAGGCTGCGTCGTCGTCGTTGTCGTCGTTGTCGTTGTCGATGTCGATGCCGTGAGTGATAAGATGAAAAAGTGACTGAAAATCGAAATCATGCACGGGTATCCGGTGATGCAGGTGGTGGAATACCGTCTCCCACCAGACGGACACCATCCGCCACCCTTACATCACCACCCCATCGGTAGGTTAACACAACAACAACAATTACCAACCACCCTCCACGCCTCTAAACTCCCTCCTTTTCGTTATTCCCCTATAAAAATAACATAGTTTACAATAATTAATATATTTGGTATTTTATAATCACACAAAATATTCCTAAATGTTATTAATGTGTATTATATACTTCTAATTAATTCATTATAAACTGAAATTTTCTTAATTTAAATTAGTATTTATTCTTTATAGAAATTAATTTCACTAATTGATGTTTAAATAAAGTAGTATAGATAATTAATTAAATTACGATCAAATTAAGAGCACCCTTCAAAGGCGCATATCTATTTTAACTTCCCCTTAGCAATGTGATTATTTAGTTTTGAAGAGTAAATTATAATGATATACATTTATCTTTAATAGATACTTTAAAATGATAATTAAAAGGGGTGTTTGATGGGGAGAAAGTCATTTAACACCTCCTCGTTTTTCATTCAATCAATAAAATAGATAAATAAATAATTCTTATATCTTATTATTAGTCTTCTTAACAAAAGGTACAAAATGATATTTAATCTATATATTAAAATATATTAATTAGTTATTAAATTATTATACTTAATGGAAATATATTTTAACTGTATGTTTTAATTTTATAATATTTAAGAGGATTCCAATTTTATCAATAATTCAAATATATACATATATTAGTTTATTATATTAAGTATATGATCATTACTTTTTTATATAATCTATATTAAAAAGTTTAAAAGAATAAATTATAAGAATATAAAAAATAATTTAGTATTTCCAATTATAGATATCTAATACATACATTTTTTTCTTTATAATTATAATAATAATTTATATAATAATAAACGTAAAAAACGAATAATTAAACTTATTAAAATAAGTAGATAAATAATAAATATTATTTTAAATAAAATCGAGGAAAGGATAATAAGATTAAATAAAAAAAAAAAAAAATTATTGTTGATAATCATTATTGATGAGAATTATTTAATTAAGCTGAGAAGTGAGAGGGGAATAAATTATAATATAATTGCATGGGAATGTACTTATTAATCAGTCTTTAGAATTCCTTTAAAGAGGTAAAGACTAATCTTAGCTCGATTACCACTTCAATAACTGTTCTTTTTTATATTGTATATAATAATTATATATCTTATTCTTAAAAATTTTGTAAAGTATTATTTTCATACTAGTTAAATATGCAATTGAATTTTTTTTATATATATAAATAATATAAGTTATTTTTCTAAAATATTTTTCTTGGGGGAAAAATAATTTTTTAATGTTTACAAGTGTACGCTCGACTTATGATTAATAATTAATTTTAAATTATCATACTTAATATAATAGAATGATTTTAAATCCCTACTCTAAAAATTTATTAATACATTACCTTGTGATACTAGTAATCAATAAAATGTTTTTTAATATTTAGAAGTATTTTAAATAAAATGAATTATTAATACGAGTATAAAACATTAATTAAATATGAGAATGGTTTCTCTCTCTCTCTCTCTCTGTTTTTTTTTAAATTAAATTTACTCATTTTTCGTTCTCTTTTTGTTTATTTATATTTATTATTTTATTAAATTTTATATTCTTAAGAAAATATTATATTTCAAACATTTTAAAATATTAATTTTCTTTTTTAAGTAAATATATGGGTTTAATAGAGAGGAAAGTAATTTTAATAAGTTAAAGTAATTGTTGATATAGGACTTTTTTCTATAAGATAAATTTAGAAAATCAGTATTCTTAAATATTTACTATTTACTATTATAATATTATAAAGATATTTACTTCCTCTTTACTAAGATTGTATAAATTACTTCTATATTATTTATATGGTATATAAATATATATTTTCTTCTATTAGATAAAATAAAATGTATAATTTAATATTTAGTTAAAATTTTCAATTGAATTTCGAGAAGGATAATGAAATTCGCACATCCAATATGTCATAAATTGCGGTATTTTTACAGTGTTTTATTTAACTTGCTTTGTTGTCCTTCTGTATTGTTCAAATCTAGTAACTCATTTTTAACACAGTTGCAGTTGACCAATCGAACCAAAATTTTCATTTTTTAAATTAATTAATTAATTAATTAATAATTTAAAATTGACCAATCGAACTAAAATTTTGCACTCTTCAGATTTGGATGACAATACATGAATATGAAATAAAGTTTTCATTTTCTTAATTAATCAATTAATTAATAATTTAATTAATAAATTTTAACCCATCATTAAATATCATTTATAATCTCAAAGTATATACAAATAAAAATTAAAACCTTAAAAATTGATTTACTAAAAAATTAAATTATAATAAAATGCAAGCTTTTTATTTGAGAGATCCCTAGAAAATTAATTAACTAATTCATTTTAATTAGGGTCTTTATTCATAGTATCTAGACCATTGTTGTTTAAGTGCTAAGTAGGCGGACCATTGTACAACCCCATCATGAATTATACTTATTGAGGCTAAGAGAAAAATTATTTTCTAGTTTTTAGTGCATTTATAAATAAAACACTGTAACTTATTTTTTTAATTATTTATTTTATTATAATTTAATTTTTTTATTAAATTCTCTAAAAATATTTAGTTATTAAATCCTTATTAGGGTTAATGATTTTTATGTATAAATAAAACAATTATAATTAATATTATTAAAGACAATGTAAATTTAAAAATCAACTATCTGTTATATATAGGGTGACCAAACATCCCGTTTTTAGGTGCTCTGTCCCGGTGTACCGAAAAAGTCTTCAGGACACCCTATTGTCTCGTTTTTTTTAAATATTTAGGACATTTCGTACTTTTTTTCAAAATTTTTTCAATTTGGTTCTAAAAAAAGGTAAACCGTTTGTCCCGGTTTGGTGTTTTCGAAATATAATCACCCTAAATATACTGAAAATCCCAAAATTTAAAGAAGAAAAACCAGTTAAATAAAAATAAAAAAAAATAGATAATAGTTTCTTTGTTTTTGAGTAATATTTCTAATATCATATTTCTCACATTTTATAATTCTAATTTTTGCAACGAACATTGCTATCCATCAAAATTGATAAAAAAACAAACAGAGTGTTATACTTAAGTTAGTGAGAAAAAATTGTTGATTTCTTTTGTTATACTCTCCTAAAATTTATCAATTTCCATATATAACAAACTTATTATAGATATATTATTACAAATACTTGTATACAGTATATATTTATGTAATAATATACCATATATATGTTGGAATTTGGAATTAATTAATACAGTTCTGGATTACTGATTGATTTTATGTCATAAACAGTTGTAAATTCTGTATCTATATCAAAATAAAAAAATAAAATAATATCATGATTAGTTTCTATTTAAGTGAGAATATTATATCGAAATCAATTACAGATTTAAAAAAATTTTAATGTTTTAATTTCTATTCATATATTCATTAAAAATAAAACCAAAACTTTATCTTTTTTAAATTTAATTATAAGAGTAATTGAATAAAACTATATTACATTATATCAGGGCTTCGAACCGTTATTTTTTTCGTTTCGGTTTTCGTTCCGGTTCAATAAAAAAAAAAAATATCAGTTCGGTTCCGGTTTTCGTTCCGGCAAAAATAACGGTTTTTTTCGGTTTTCGGTTTTCGGTTCAGCTCCGATTAATTAATTTTAAAGACCTTTTATTTGTATTAGAAATTTAGGTCGGGGTATGCCGAGTCTGCCATAAATATATAAAAATATTTCTTGCTACCACCCTAAATCATACTACATGAATGGATACAATATAATATAAATAATAATAATTAATTAAAGGTATAATAATTAGAAGTATATAATATAAGATGTTAATATAATTTATTAAACGGAACAAATAAGTATGAATATTTTTTTACATCCTTCTACTTTCACACAAACACTCAACAAACGAAACAAATTCGTATATTTAATGTTAAAGTATACAGGATTCTTGGATATATTTACTTATAATTATAACTAGAATTATAAAAGATGAAAATTATACCTCTAATTATTAAAATATCTTCTAATATATTTCCATTTAAACTATTTCTATTGTCTCGTAAAATAAACTTTAAACCAGAGAAAGCTCTTTCAACACTAACTTGTGTTGCAGTATCTCCTAAAACCACCATTGCAATTTTGTTAAAATGAGGATATGTATTTTTATTTTCCTCCCAAAATTCTAAAATAAGTTTTTTACTGTCTAATCTTCGTACTTGGTCAAAGGTATTCAATATTTGTTTAAATTTATTTAATAATTTTATTTATATTTATGAATCATTTTCTTTATATCAATACATAACCCTGTAACAAATGGAATAAATAATTTAAAAAATTAATACTATCATTAAATCAAAATATCAGTATTAAACAAACGATGAAAACATTAAATTCTGTATTGCGACTACGAGACGCTGCCAACATAACCGAAGGGAGAGTATGACTAGGACACTAATTTTTGAAACAAATTTTTTAGCGACACCAGGCAGTGCGAGGCATAACTAATTGAAAAAAATTCGGGCTTGGGTGTTGCCAAAACACCTCTTGTGGCATCTCTGGATTGAACACGTACTGAACTGAAATAAACCGATATTATTTTTTTCGGTTCAGCTCCGGTTTTCGTTCCGACAAAAATACCGGTTTTTTTCGGTTTTCGGTTTTCGGTTCAGTTCCGGTTCGAAGCCCTGCATTATATACACAATTTTAAGAGGAAATAATATTTTTTATATTATTTTCGTTTTTAGAGTGACTCAGTCCCGAACGAAATATATTAAACATATTAAATATATTCTTAGATGTATTACATATTCAATTCATTCAATTAATAGTTTTAATTCTGTTTTTACAGGTGTTCGTCGATCATGTTGGCTTCGTAAATATGTGTTCTTGTGTACGGCATGTGGCGGGGTGGCCGCCCTTCTTGGTGCTCTTTTCCTTACCGTCTACCTGATTTTACGCTCTTACACCTCATCATTGCACTATTTTGAAACAGTGCCCACTTATGTACCTGCTGCCATGGTAATCTTTTATAAAACATATTAAAATAATTTTTTATTTTACTTGAAAAAGAAAAAGAAAAAATAATAAAAAAACTTATCGCAAAATGAAATCAATATTTATGAAACAGAATTGTGTGTTTTATGGTTTTAGTTGCTGGTGACGGGATTGATGGTGATGTGTCTTGCCGGCAGACGAAATCGTTATAGTTATCTGGTGAGTGATTTTTTAACGCAAATCCCCTTTTGGCCATCCTCGTTCTTTCTTCTTCTTCCTATTCTTCTTCTATATGGTTAGTCAGCCAGTTGCTGAATGACAACCGGTTTATGGGATACTGGACGAATATTTAGATCAACTAACATATGGAAAGGAATTCTTGTATAAAAACAACACCAACTGACACTTAACATTTTTAAATAGAAGACTTTATTTATTATGTAAAAAGAATGGGATATTTAGATTCTTCTTATTTTATTTTTAATTCTTAATATACATCAAATGATTTATAGATATATTGATATTAATTGATATCTATGCTAGAATTAGAGATTTAAGAAACATTATCTTGATTATTAATTTTTTCTAAGTGATGATTGTAATTGTAAAATAATCACTAAATTTTAATTTTTATTTTTAATTCAATTATTTAGTAATTTTCAATATTCAATCCACATTCGATATTAACCATTCCGTATTAACATTTCTTTCTTGCTTTTTTACAAGTTTTATAAAATCATAAACCCATCGTGGGTGGTGGGAAGGGGAGAGGCTTCGCTTCTTCGCTAAAAATATTAAAAATATTAATTATTATATTTAAATTTAAAGATGTTTTTATTAAGAATATAAATGTTATGCTATATAAAGGCTTAAAGTTTATAACCATCTAGAAAACCTTAAATATTTCAAATTTTTAATAAATTTATAATAATTTATATCATAAATCCTTAAATTTTAAAAATTTTATATTATAACTAGACAAATTTAAAGTCATTATGAACTAAAGAATATATATATAAAGGTATTTGCCTGCACATTGCTGAGATTTTAAAATTTTTTGCATATCTTTGCGTTTCATGACATATAGAATCCTAAAGTGACTTTAAAATTTTTTATGTCTGTCTGTCTAACTGTCTGACTGTCCGGAAATTTTGACGTTATAGACTCAAAATTGGCTATCTAATCAATAATTGCAGAAAATTAATTTTTTAAAATTTGATATATACATGTTGTCATTCAACAGCGCAAAAATACAATACAAAGAATGTTTATAATACTTATATTTTTATTTTTATTTTTTTAATATTTAAAATATTTCAATTGATCATATTGGCCTTTTAAACTTATTTAACACACTGAAAACATTCACATTGCTACTATATTACCTCTTTTATTTTTTAAGATTTTATGAATAAATAATTTTAATTTTGATCTCATAATTGGATTTTAACATAAGTTTTTAATATGGATGGACAGTGTAGGAAGGGACGTGAGAGAGATGGGTCAGAGTAGGAGTTACATAGTTATAACTCGTATAGGGACACTTGGAGAAATGTGGTTGGTGTGGCCAAGAACTTTCGAGTACCGTGGAGCCACAGAGATAGATAGATAGATATAACATATATACTAATAATAATTATATAATTGATTTATTTATTTAATTAAAATATATTTTAAATAAGAACACAAAAACAAATGAATGTTTTATGTAATATACTGATTGAAACAAAATGGATGAAAACCTTTTAAATATAAACTTTCAAGCAAATATTACTCGGGGATATAGGAGCCAGAGCCTAGGCGTGAAGAACGCTACTAATATATATATATATATATAACTGATCGATTACATTGATCTGTGTTAATATATACTAAAACTACTGTGTTAATATATACTAAAAACAAATTAAAAACAAAAAAATGAATATAAATACAACATTAATTTTCAAAGTTAAGTATCAACCTTGGATATTAAATAAATTGGAATATTATTGAAGAAAATATTAGATTTATTTTCTGATTTAAATGGATTTATAATAAACTACCATCAAAAATTAGATTAGATTTAATATTATATTATATTCACTCTATCTATAATGGAAAAACTTTGAAATATAAAATGCTATTGACTAATATAAATAAAGTATATATATAGAAAGTCTATTTAAATTCTCAAATCTTATTAAATAATAATAGAAAAAAATAATTCACACAAAATAATTTTGAAGATATTTATTTTTCTTTTTGGATTGTGTTGATAAAATAAAAAAAGTTTGATATTGCAATTTATAAATTGACTATATTTTTTTATTTTTTTTTACTGTACTTAGCATAAAATTATTTTTAATATAGATATTTTATTATATAAATATATAAAAAATGTAAATGAAGATTGTAGATAAAATGATTTCCGTTTTATTTTAAAGACAAGGATAAATAAGTAGCTAAACACAAAGAATAAGCCAACCCTTTACTCTTTCCTTTCCCTCTCTCATCTCTCTCTTTCTTTCTCTAATTTCATTGCCATCAGGTGTTTATGCATATTCATAATAGTATATGCATTAATTATACATTTGAATATATAATAATATTTGATTTATTTATGGTGGGATAATTATAAACATAAATATATTTATTTTCTTCAGTAGTTTATAATTGAAGTGAACGTAGCCAATATAAAATATATACATTTTTTTACAAAATGAATAATTGATTTTTTGCAATTTTATGCATCGCTGAAATTCTCTATTTATTTGATTTATACATATTATATTAAATAATCATATTTAATTAAATTTAATAGTAAATTATTTTAAATTAAAAATAAAATGTATTTTAACAATATCATTGAATTTAATGTTCATCGTTTTAGAGATTAGATTATTACATGATCACTTATATATATATATATTGTCGTATATTGGATGACTTAGGTAAGGTGGTTAAAGCGAAAAATTGGTTGAAAATAAAATTATATTAATTTGGTAGCACTCTGGTTAAATTTAGAATAATAATTGGGTATTGAATACGCGAAGGTTGATAAGGGAAATGATAAAATTGAATTGGTTCAGATTAAAAATGCATATATAAAATTAAACTAAAATTATGTATTTAATAAAAATAGAAGAATTAATATGATAACAATAGATAACAAGAAATTATAGAGTTGATATGGTACCGTTATAAATAGAAAGATTATAGATTAAATGGAATTGAGTTTCATTAGGTAATTGCAATTATTTAAATATGGGTCGACCACTTAGCTGTTATTTACTTAATTTTGAGTTCGGGGAATACTGCGACATCATGGGATGATTCTCGGCTATTTTCCTCAAGTATCATGTCGTTTTATCTGGGCAGGCACAGCTTCATTGCTCCACGAGTTGATCCTTATAGTTTTTCTCACTTAGTCTGATGAAGTCACCTCCCTCACACTCTATCCAAGAATGATCAAAACTGTTCAAACATGTCGAAGCTAATCATCCCCTCCAATCAACTTGGCAAAATTGTCCACCCCTCACTCTCTCTTAGGTAACGAAGAGGTATATCATATGGGGACCAAATGGGATGCATTTCTATGAGTTTTTTTAAAATAAGAATTCTAGAATTATCTTTATATTCTCTCACATGTGTTCAATAAATAACCTTGCCCCCACCATTGCATACCAAAATGCACCTTTATGCTTATATATTACAATATAAATATATATATATATATAAAATATTTATATATTAATGGTTGATAATATTAATTGTTTCTTTTCATATATTTATTTCAAATGTATTTTGAATTTATAATTTATTAAAGTTAATTATATTGACAAACTTTTAAGTTTCATATTATTAAAGCAGATTTTATTGTTTATTATTATTAATTCTCATTACGAAATTACTATTTTTTTTTTCTTGTAATATTTTTTTCATTTTCATTTCATTTTATATTTCTTTTTGTTTCAAATATTTAAACAAAAAATTAAAGTCTTAATAATCCTCCCTTTCATTGTATATGATGTCTCTAGAAAAAAAAATAGTTTGCCAAAGCATTCAACAGGAGCATTGGAAAGAAAAAAAATATTATCTGATGTTCTTCAATGGATTTTTTCATGTGAAAGAACAATCACAATTGTAAGGGATTTGGCCTTATTTATATATATCTTTAACCTGAAATACTTTTCTGGCCGGTTTAGGGCGGTTTCAATCTTGAACTTTACCTCTTCCTTCCCCCTCCTCATACCAAATCTCTCTCTATTTCTTTCAATCCCCTCCCTCCATCATTTCTATTTTACTTTCTTCTCTCTCTCACCGACGATTAACAAAAAACAAACCACCCTTGAAATGTATTTGTATTTCTTTTTATTATCCATTCTAATATAAAAAAAACACAACCATTCCAAATGTTTCTTTTAGTGTATTTTCCTTCTAATATATTTTCTTTTAAAATATATCTCATTTCTATAATCTAAACTACCTTGAACACCGAGCTATCACTAGACACTAAAAAATGTATACAATTAAATCATTAAATGAGTTTTCTAGAAATGACACATCAATAATTTGTTTCTTACAATGGTACAAATTAATTAAAATCACTCGATTTCAATTTCAAGATGAAAAAATATTCAAATTTACTTGATAAAATATTTGATCCTATAATATATAGCCTCGGCTCGGTAATTAAGTTAAAAAAATGATTCATTATTATTGGGTTTTGCTGGTAATATTAATACCTGATTCTCCGAATCGCCATTCAAATAATAACATACAAACAGAAAAGTAAGCCTGTTGATAAAAATATATACCGAGCTATCTTTGAATGAAAACATTATGCATAATTAAATAGTGGATAATTCTGTTATTATACATCAAAACCTTCCTTTTCAATCACTCTATCTATTAATTATATGATTAAAAAAATCCTTGGCAGCATAAAATATATCAAAAGTATACAAATATATATATAATATATACCAATATACAGTGGCGTATCTAGAACTTTTGCCGCCCGGGGCGATCTCCAGTTTGCCGCCCTTTCTATTATAAGTAGGGCTTTCAATACCGGGATCCCGGACGATTTTTGTCCGGTATTAAAAATCGGTATTTATGTAAAAATACCGGTATTTTGGTATTACGAATTTACGAATTTACAAAATGTGTATGATTTTTTAATGACAATAGTGCCGACAAGTGTAGAATCAGAAAGAGCTTTTTCGGCCACTGGTTATATTTGTACGAAAATTCGGTCCTCGCTTGATGATGAAACACTTGATTCGTTGTGTTTTTTAAGATCAAACTTTAATAAACAAAACGCAAGTTATTAATATTAAATACTTTCAATTTATATTTTTATATTTTTTACTTCTTTAATTATATTTAATTCTTTAATTATATAATACCATACGAACCTATTTATGTAAAATGTAACATAGAATTTAATATTTATTTTACTTGCACGTTTTTTTGTATCTACATATCTACTCCTATTCTCTATGTAATAAAATAAATAATATCTACTCATTCAGAACAATATTTATTGGATTTCATATATTATTTGTTAAAAAGACAATATATCAATTGAGGTAAGAAGAAATATAGCTAGTATCCCGGTATTTCAAATTTCAAATACCAAATACCGGTATTCAGATTTTAGTTCGGTATTGTAAGCCCTAATTATAAGTCAATCAAATAGTGGTTTTTATAAATTAATACACATAAATAAATTATTAAGTTATTTAATCAATATTAATTAATACACAGAGAGTAAATTTTTTTACACATATTTGTATGCACTCGTAAACATATTTATATAATATTTACTCTTCTAGCTTTCATACTAGAAAAATCGTGTATAATGCTCTTAAAATTTATATTATTTGTAATTTCTTGTTCTATTGACAATATTGCAAGATTTTGTAGTCTTAATTGACTCATTGTAGAACGAAGATAATTTTGCCGAACAAAATCTTAAAGATGTGTTTACGAATTCAACGAATTTTAATGAATACAATAAAATAAAATTATTATCTCGTTCTTGGAATTAGAATTCAAAATTTACACTAAAATGCATTTATATACACCGAGGAATAATATTCGAAATCATATAGTTGATCATAATTTATATAAATCAAATAGTAAACTTATAATAATCATAATAATCATTTATTATTCAAGAAAGAAAAAAAAATACATATGAAATGAATAAGTTGCTTTTTACAACTATAACTAAATATAAAAAATGCCGCCCCAAGATAAGTGCCGCCCGGTGCGGACCGCACCCCCCCCCCCTCTTAGGTACGCCACTGCCAATATACAATTTTTGATAATAATAAGATAAGATATAATGTAGTCTTATAGATATACATTACTTTATTCATAGAGTGCGCTGTGACAATGTAATTATAATTTTGGAAAATTTAAACATTATGTTCATAGATAGCTTTATTTTATTTTTTCACTTTATATTATTATATATTATTTGATATTTAATATATGGATAAGTTAATTATTCTCTTTAATACATTTAAATATTACAATACATATTTTATTTATTTAATAATATGTAATAATTTCTTTTAAAATAATACAATCACGATTTCAAACTCTCTATATTTAAAAACCAAATTATAGTATTTTATATATAAATATATAAAATTTCCAATATTTTTATTTGTAATAACAATAATATTGGTTAAATTTTGATAATCATTAACAGAAATTAAGAAAAGTATGTTCAAAACGAAATTTCTGGATGTTTAATTTTAATATAAAATTTCTGTAGCGTTTCAGTGGAATTTTCATTTAATTTTTATTTATGTAGTATATATATATTCTTAGTAAAAAATATGAATAGTTGTTTTAACAAAAAGTTGATGATTAAACTATTTCTTTTAAAGATCGAAGGTTCATTAAACTCTTTTTCTAGTAATTAATTTTTTTATATTTTATTATTATATAATTTTTATTAATTTTTTTTTTTTGCAGATAAAATTGTGCGGCGGATGTTGTTTAGGTTGTGCCGTCCTGTGTGTAATTGTCACTATTACAACAACAGTAGTGCATATGTCTCGCCTTCAATCGATCAAAGAATGTTCATATACTCAAGCGACACGCACCTGCACATGCTATCCGCTCGTTCAGCCGTCGACTGCAGGCGCCGGCTCACTTCTACAACCACAACATCAACCCAGACCAGACCAAGGACTCGTCTATGTGTTTAATGGCACACCCGATTGCGAGGTAAGTTAATTAATTTACTTATTTTACTTTTCAATCTATATTATGTTTATCTACACATTATATTGTTCGGAGGGCAAAGGGTTAAACCAATACTGTTCTAAAATATTTCACTCAAATTTATCATTTTCTTATATTTAGTTGTACTTATAAATAGGTATTATTGTGAAAAACCTAAACCTCATTATTAAGTTATTATTTTCTTTCTATTTTCGAATAACTTTAGAATATATATATTTATTATAATATTTAAGAAAAATTTTCTATTGAATAAATTTAAAATCATCTAAGTCAGTGTTTCTCAACCTTTTAGTTTTCACGGCCCAATTTTCAATCATAATTTTCATCGCCCCCCCCCCCCCCCACCCGCTTACAATAAAATGAAAACATTTTACCTTATTTTTTAGAACCATATTGAAAAAAGTCGGAAATGTTGTTTGAGAGCCTCTTTACATTCACTGACTTAATCAATTTTTTTAAATAACATTTTCTCTTGGATATGCCCCCTAGGGGGGCGCGCCCCACAGGTTGAGAATCACTGATCTTAAGTGGTACTTTAAAAAATTCATACAAATAAGAAATAATCAAGACAACCAGTCTATATCTTTTAAGAATATTGTGAGTCTATCAAGGAATATTATATAATAAATTGTATTTTATAATTAGCTGTGTTTGGGCTTTAGAGAATAGATCATCAATTATTCTAAATCAATAAAAAATAATTTTTGGTATAAATTTTCATATTCATTATCGAGGATGTTTAGACACGTTCTTTGAACTGGACAACTGTGATTATCAAATCCAGTAATTCCAAGAATTATTAAAATATAATATACATTTTTATTTTACTTTTTTGGAAACAAATATTTAAATTATTTTAATATTATTAGATGTTATTTATTAAATATTTTAGTAGATTTAGGATATCTGCCTATATCAATTAAAGAAAAATCATTGTTTTAAAAAATCATACTGAAACCTATACAAATCGTTTCTTTTCCTCTAAAAATCCCTAATACACGATGTAAATTTCATAAAAATTCTGACACGAATAAAAAAAACATATTTATCTACATAATTTTTGTTAGTAATTAAAATTAGATTAGATAGATCTAATTGTTTTATTTAGACCAATTCGTATTTGTATTAATGCAGATTACTAATTTATCGAAGTGAAAATTTTTCACCAGGGAGGTAGATTGTTTATAGATATAATAAATTATCTTCAGAACTTCTGAGAAAGTATTTGTGCATTTTTTCATTTTTAAGTGAAAATAAATGTTTTGATTTTGATTTTTTTTTTAACTGTTTATTATTATAAAGAATAAATTGATAATAAAGAAATAATAATAAATAATAATAATATTATTGGCTTTTGGATATTTAACTCTAATTGATAGGGAATAGGCATAGAATAGGAATTGATTAGAACTCATAGGGGATATGAACAGTTGGAGTTGCTGCGGTTAAGAACAATGTAGAAATAAGTAGATATTATTTTCTCTATATATGGGAAATATAAATAAATTAAGTTTTAAGGACCAATTACCTTATTTCATAAATTTTATTGTATTGCATGTGTAAATTGAAATTATTAAATTTTAAATGTTTATTCATTGTTATTTGTTACATGTTATTATTGCCTTTGGATATTTAACTCTAATTAATTCTGTTTTATTTTTCTTGCAGGTGGTGCATGGATCGTTGTATGCTTGTCTCCGGGCTGTATTTGGCTTGAGCGTTGTTGGCATTCTAGTTTGTATCTTTTCCTGTATGCTCGTTTATCAATTGCTTAGTCATGAAAGGAAGAAAATGTACTGGGAACAACTCGAACTTCGATGCAGATACCTTTCCAGGGTAAATTTCCCTTAAAATTTAAATTCAAATATTTAAAATGATTAAAAGAAAATTAAATTAAATGTTCTTATAATTGCTTTTTTGTTTAGCCCCGACCATCCGGTCACCGATGCAACTGTTGTGACGAATGTCGATATCAAACGCCACCACCAGAATTGTTTCCATGGCCCTTGATGAATGAACGTTATTGGGCGCCAGGACGTGTAGGCAATCTCTATTCACCGAATCCAGGCGAGGCGGATGTTGCAGCAGCTGCTGCCGCGGCCGCTGCAGCTGCGGCCGCTGCACAAAACGCGACACAACGAAATGCATCAGCAACTGGACCAACAGGAGCTCATTCAGCTCGAGGCTGGTCTTGGAGGTAATATTAATTAATAGTTTCTTCTTAACTCATTTAATCAAATTTCAACTTTTACCATTTTTCATTAAATAAAATATTTTTACCTTACATAATTTATTAAATATTTAATAATTAAATTTATAATAATATGTATTGGTTTGCCAGACGATTGCCTTGGTCCCGTGGTGCTCAAGACGAGGCACAATATCGAAGAGCAACTTCAAGTCCCGATAGTCAATATGGTTTCTCCTCCTCCCGGGAACAGGAGGTGACTCCACAATCGGCAACCGCCGCACAACAGGCGTATGTGTTACCACCACCGCAGGCTGCCTTTGTTGGCACTGACCCCACTGGTCAACAATATTATTTATGGGGCCCTCCTCCACCCTATACCACCCCTCCACAACATTCGCCTGCCCATCTCGTGCCACTGCATCATCATCATTGTGCCCTTCGACCACGACGCCATGACGAAAACAAGCCGGGCGATGATTATGTCAATGCAGCGGAAGCAGAACGCGTGGCCGTTGAACCTGTCACTGTCCAACCACCAACCACTATTACAGTTGCGCCCAAGAAAATGAAAAAACGTGGTGTAACAGAAATCGGCACTTCGTCGGCAACACGAAATACATCGGAACATCAACGGGCAAGCGATGCACCTGAAAGTGAAGTGTACTTTGCTGATGTCTCTTCCTGTTGCAACGAAGGCCAGGACCTCTACGATGAGGCAGAGTTGACAAGTAAATGTTTTAGCTACCAGCGAGGTCCATCAGCGCAGGAGCAGCTTCCAAAAGAACAATCGGCGCATAGTCTAGCGTTGTCCTCGCCGGGTACCGAATTAACCGATCTGAGTGCAATGCCAACCCCGGTGACCGATGGGTTACCCTTTCATCGGGCTCTCGCACCTGATGCACAATATGAAACAATCCCGCAACCACGATTTCCAACCGCATCCGCGCAACACCAACATTACGAGGCGGAATGCGAGAGCGAATCAGCTCAACCGCAATCTAATTGCTACTCGGATGCGACGATGGATTCCGGATGTCATAGCGGATCGGAATTTGCCCCCCGACGAAGACCAGGCAGTCTACGAGTGGCAGCTGCCCTTGTCAAAGACCCCACCGAACCCGTTGCTGCTATCCGCTCTGTTAATGTTTAAACCGTCTAGGAATCCCACAACCGTCCAAAAAATAATATCGCTCGTTCTTCCTTTTCATTCCCCTCTTTATCCTCTGACAAACTACTCTAAATTCCTCATATCATAAAAGAGACACCGATTAAAGAAATCTCAAAGATTATTTATTATAATATTATTTTCCCTTCCAAAAACAATTTAGTATTTTTGAGGTTATACATTTAGGACACTTAAAGAATCGTTTCTTAGTGAAAGTGAAGTGATAGCCTGTGTGAATAAAGAAATATATATATATATATATATATATATATATATATATAAACTTAACAAGATAAGTATAAATAAATATAACTTTTATTACGTTACAATTGAAATGCCATATACGAAAGAGACAAATACCCGAATAAAATGTATTTCTTGTTATCACTTATTTAAAAAGATAGCAAAATAAATAAAAATATAAAAAAATATTATTAAAATTGTTAATAATTTATAATCATTTACTTTCAGAGAATATTTTCAAAAATTTTAAAAGTTATATATTGATAAGATAATATATACCATATATATATATATATATTATCACTATGTATTATAATAATTATTATTTATTCATTATTAGAATATTTGAGTTTCGAGGTGAGTATACTCATTGTTTTACAATTTAAAACTATACAATACTTTTGTTGATTGTATAGTTAAAGTTAAAAGTTCAAAATATCAAATATCGATTTCAAAATTTTTTGACTTTATTTTACATTATTTAATTTTTATTTTTATTTTTTTGTTTTTGTGAAACATGGAATTTTAGAAAAAATTGGAAATGAAAAAAAACATTAATAGACAGAATAAAAAATAAACTGTAAAAAGGAAAATTTTGATTATTATTATTATTATTATTATTATTATTATCATCTCGGTGGAGCTACTGAACGTGCTTGGCCACAACCAGATTCCGTTAACTGTCTCTATCATGAGGTAGCTCTAATCAATTTTCGTTCTCTCACAATTCTATAACATTCCAATTTATATTGTCTGACCATCACGTTCATAGTCCCCAACTGGTCAATTCCATATATGCTAAAATCTTTAAAGAATATTAAATCAAATAAATGTACCTACATTCAAATTTGGCTTAAGATTAGAAAAAATTGTATAATTAATTTGTAATCCTTCTTAATTTCTTATTTAGAACAGCAAATGAAAAAGAAGATTACACAAGAATATTTGGGATCTAAAACTCTTGAGGTATTCCTAATCGTTTCAAATAAAAAATAAGTTGACCTGTGGCCAGGTCCGAACCGACCGACGATTTGAAGTAAATTAATTTCCAGCAACAGAAACAATTTCAAATAATTTTAAGATATCTATTAATGTAATAAAAAACAGATATGGATATAACATAAATATTTTTAATATTATTTTATTTATAATATATAAGTAAGACCAGGCTGTGACGTCATGAATGGCTGGATGACGTCATATAATTTTAAATTAAATAAAAATGATTTTTCTCGAGGATAAAACCAATACAAAGTGCATGATTCGTGGAGATATGTATGAAAATCTCCTCATGTGAAATTTGGTGTGAAAATAACACTTCCCTTCCTATCGTCGATCGCTAATACTACCACTTCCGGTTTCCGGATTTGCACCAAAACTTTATCAATTCATCATACTGATGCATTAAGTAAATATACCAAATTTCATCAAAATCCGTTGAGCCGTTCAAGCTGTACACATCTATACGGCCGGACGGACGGACAGACATCATGCTAAAAATACTTTTTTCTGTTAAGAAAATGCTTAATTCTTGGAGATATGTAAAAATCTCCACATGTGAAATTTGGTGTGATAACAATATCTCCCTTACTACCGTCGGTCGGTTCTACTGCGAAATCTCACAGCTTAAAAAGAAAAAAAGTCATTAAAATCAGGAAATCATTGGAAAAGAGAGAAATAACACAATACTTCATTTATATTTTTTAATTTTATTTTATTATTATTTTACATATTTTTTATCCTATTTTAATTAAGATATTAATTTATTCTTTATTTACTTATGATTACTATTAAGAAATTATTTTTTTTGAAATATCTATTTATAATTTTATGAATATTATTTACATTAATATATACTTTCTGATTAAATACTATGCTGCTAAATCTGGATAATTTTCCATGAGAATATCGGTTAAACTGTATTTTGATAAAATTTCACGAATATATTCGGCATAACGTTGTTCGAGATCATTAATCACATTATCACGTACCATATTTACAATAAAACTTCCAATTACACTCATAAGCCAATCCAAGCCCACCATTGAACCAGTTAAATCAATCAATAGATCACTAAAACAAATAAAATAGTTATTCTTCCTTATATTTATGGTAAATAACCAATATTGGTTAAAGTGTTACAATTACCATTTGAAAAGTCGATTTTTAACTAAATATATGTTATATATTTGTTACATATAAATAAATTAGAACAATCACTATAATAATACCACTTAAATCTTTCATGATTATTTTCTTAAATAATAATGAAAATTATAATTACCCGACATGTGTAACTTTGAATTTATCAAGGGAAACAACTCCTTCATTATAATCTGCATGGAGATGGACCATAATCTCAACTGGATACAACTTCGCTGTGAGTGAACCACTTGGACCCAAACCCAAAACAGACACTTTATAATTTTCATAGATTATCTGAAAAAAGTAAGTCCCATGATTAATATATTATCTGATCATTTTGAATCATTGAATTAAATTGCAAATTTCTATAATATTTATTTATTTATTTAATTTAAGAAATTATATACAAAACCAGGTATATCTCTATCCTCCCCCTATTTGGGGTAGAAGAATTACAGAAAAAGAAAACAACAGAAAAAAAAACAAAAACAAACAAAAATCTGGAGTGTCTTCGCTCGACTATCTCGCAATTTGAATTGGATTAAATAACATATATTTAAATTAAATTTAATTAATTATAAATTATAAATTAAAATTAATAAATAATATTTATTAAACCAGCTCGTCTTTGGCTCTTTGTTGATGGCACCACGCCACGTGTTGGCGCGTGATTTGCAGTGTTAAAAAATTAATTCCGGAACTTTCAGAGATTCAATCAAGCTGAAATTCTATATATAGCAGTTTTATACAATTTTTAATCAGGTGAAAATCTGTCAAACATATATCTTTATCTTTACGGTCACTTTAGAGGAAAAAAAATCAAAACGTTGTAGGTAATGACCCTCTTCCGGTTGAGCTACATTTCTCAAAAGTTGAATAATGCCCATGTACCAAATTTCATGATTCTAGCTCAAACCGTTTTTGCGTAATCTTGTCTACACACACACACACACACACACACACACACATACACACACACACACAGAGAGAGAGAGAGTCATTTTTCTCAATCTTAGTGAAAATGATTCAGGGACCTTCAAAACATAAAAAACATCAAAATCTCGACATCGAAAATTTTCGTGATCGCAATACTATCTCTGGCGAGATAGTAATTAAACGTAACAGGAATTAAATAAAATTTTTTCAAAAATCCAAACTTCTAAAAAAAGAAACAGAAAAAATAAAAAAAAAGAAACATCACAGATTTTTATTTAATATTTAAGATCTCAGCTTCCAGAGTCCCTTCATAAAGTAATACTCATATACCTACATTCACTTATTCATTCATCATAAACATAATGATATAAATACCAATATATAATATACAAATAAAAGGAAAAAAAATATACAATAAAATAAAAAATTAAATCCATATTATATATATAAAATTTCTTATTCGAATTTAAAAATATATGCAAGCAATCGGAAAATTTTCAATGTCCCCCAAACAATTAATTATATAACAAAGATAAATATTAGAACATTCAAATCATCCATTCAATAAAAATGATCTCATTCTTAGCATTCTATTTATCTAATAGAATAGACAATTGATTTTATCCTCGCTATCTGCCTTCATAATAGTTTCCCAGTTGAATCCCGCCATAATATAAATAATAATAAATAATTTTGGGAATGTGTCCCTTTACCGAATGACAGTAGTAGTTAATCAATTTGAACCTTGATTTAAATTTTCTCCGATATTTTCTTTCATGATAATAGAACCTAGTATTTCAATTTTTCTATATTTTCAAATTTTACTTTAAGTTATTGCCTATTCATTCTAATTCTCTCTGATACTTACCACTACTTATTGATTCCTTCCCAATTCATATAATAATCTTAATTACAGATTAAATAACAATGGTGATACTTTATAACATGTCTCATTATTTTAATACTTAAATTTCGAATTTTACTGATAATTGTTCTAACCATTCATATACTATCCATATCCCAATTATACTATATAATTTTTTCAGAATTCCTATTAAAATTTGAAAAATTGAGTCATACTCTTTACTAAGGTCTGGATCACATTTTTTTCTAATTTCAGTCTTAATTAAAATTTTATATCTCATATTGATAGATTTGGATTGAATCTATATTATTATTCTATTAATATTTCCTCGGTATGTAATTTGAATAAAATAATATTGGAGACAATTTTATATAGTGTTATTAAAAGATTTCCCTGTAATTCTTGAGGCTTGTTCTATTTTTTTTTTTTTTTTTTTTTTATAAAGTTTAATTTAACTGCTTTTAGCCATTCTTTTGAAATAATTTCCTCACGTCAAATTGAAAGAACTAATTTAAAACTTTTCTAGTATATTTAATTAATTCTGCATGTAACCCATCTGTTCCTGATACTTTATTTTTAAAGTGTTTCATTATCATTTCTATCTCATGAACATTGATTTCTGTTAAGTCTAATATTAGCATTTGTGTGTTTGATTATTTAAATTCGAATTTAATAATTTTTCAAAAATAATCTCTTCTTTATTTTTTATACTTTTCAATTTATTGATGATGAACTTTTGAAAGATTAAATTTAATGAATAACTAATTCTTCATTTCAATTGTAATAATCTGTATAAATATTTAGTTAAAAATAAAATTTTCTTAAATTTACCCGTAATTGTTTGAAGCCCAATTTTCCATAGTAGTGAATATTTCCTTCAACACCGCCAACATTACTTGCCAATTTGCAATCACCAATTCTAGAAATATAAAATATAAATTAATTATACTATATATCTACACATAGTTTTAAAGATTGGAGAATAACACTGTAATTTTTTTTTAAAAGACTTTGACTGCTATTATGGATATTAAGAATAAATAATGTATATAAAATATTATAATAATATATATAACAACTATATAGTTTATAATAGACAAAATGTAACATTTACAAAATTAAAATTGACCGAAATATTAATATTTTTAATGCTATTTGGATCTAAACTCATTTCAATAATGGTACTAGATATTTTTATTTATCAATTTTTATAAAATTTTATTATTTCAGTTTTTAATCATTTATATCTGTGATAAAAATACCAAAAATAATCTTTGTAAAATACGTAACCATAGAATTAAATAGTCAAGTCGTGATCTACATATTCAAACATCATCAAGTTTTAAAATATAAAAATTTATTTTGTAAAAAAACTGGCTTTTAAACATTATATCAAATCCGTTACCGCCTAAATGGAGTAGAGGTGTTGTATGATCTGTAAAATTGATCCCCTCAGCCTTTATCTTTTTATTGATATGAGATCTCTATTTCTTATTTTAAGTAACTTTTCAAATTTTCAAATTTGATCACATAGGCTGGATGCATTCCCATAGATCCCAGCAAGAAATACTCCTGCCAGGCCAGAGACTTGAACCCGGGACCACGAGATTGAAAGCAATCTTATTGATTCTCCAACTCCTTGGAGTCTTAAAATTGATATAATAATAACATAAATAAAAATATTTAAGCAAAGAAGATCTTAATAATCTTCAAAAGAGAAATATATTAAATATTTTTTCATTTTTTATATATTTAGATATAATATTATTTAAGTATTTCTTTCATTTATTTCAATTATAATTGACGTTGTGTCTCGAAAATATAAAGTGATAAACTAAACCAATTTCATGCCCATATCACTCAATTCATTAATTTAGTTGATGTTACGAGAGATGGATAGGTAAGTGAATTAGTCACCTGGAGACAGATGTGGAACCTTCTAATCTTCCCTGATGGCATACAACCCTCCCGTGAACAGGTACAATGACTAATGACTGTTCAAAAGAATCATCAATGTCAGGCAATCGTATCCGATCACCGTATTGCTCATTGATCACTCGACGAGCATGAAGGAGTACTTGATCAATGAAAAGATTTGCTTGTCGAGTTTCATTTCGTTGTCTCTCTCTTTTTCAAAACAAACAGTAACAAACAATATACATATTAAAAAAAAAAAAAAAAAATTAAAAATATCATCATCATCAATTGTGAAATAAAAAAAAAACTTACTCATCTTCCTCAGTAACTAATCGGGAAGGTTTTTTGTTCAATTCACGGTTCATATCAGAACGAATTGATTGATCCAAATCCCAAGTGAGATCGTGCCAAAGTTTATTCTCAAAAATCCACGCTGGATAAAAACAAAACAAATGATTATTTAAAATTAAGCAAGGAGAGAAAAGTAAGTGTATTATATACGGAATCTATAAAATCAACTAAAAATTTATATCTCTATCAATACGCTACATACGGTAAATTTGAAAAATAACTAAATAAATACTATTGAAATAATGTATTACATATATATAAATTTTAGAGAAGTTGAAAAAATAATTTATGTATTTATATATTTTATTGATTATTGTGATTCATTTTTCAAGACCTAAGTATATACGTAGTCATATAAACCAATTTTTACCGACCGACGTTAGGAAGGGAAGGTATTGTTTTCACACCAAATTTCACATGTGGAGATTTTTACATATCTCCACGAATCATGCATTTTCTTAACAGAAAAAAGTATTTTTAGCATGATGTCTGTCCGTCTCTCCGTCTGTTCGTCTGTGTGTCCGTATAAGAAGTGTTCAGCTTGAACGGCTTTACGGATTTTGATAAAATTTGGAATATTTACTTAATGCATCAGTAACATGAATTCATCAACTTTTAATATATATCCGGAAACCAGAAGTGGTAGTTTAGAAAGTATTAATTTTATATTCAATATCCCAAAATATGTCACTTAAAATATAGTAGAAATTAATTATCGAGTAATTAAACTAAAAATAAAAACCAAGATAATATAATTTAATCATTTTAATTCAAATTTTAAAAATATTTTTTTTTATACTTTTTATATATATACATATTATTATTATTTACGTTTGGACCATCTAGGATCACGCAAAGCTCCCATATACAAGGGTATTGATGTTAACTGTGCCCATATATGAATGTTAGGTGTTAACTTCATTTTTCTTTTTTTGTGTGCTCGTGAAGATCCGGTGTTATTCTCATCACGAACCATTGTTGCTTGAATAGGGTATTGATGTTAAGTGGGCCCATATATGAATGTTCTTTAGGTGTTAACTTTATTCTTCTTTTTGTCTGCTCGTGTCTAGGTGACGGGTGGATTGGTACCACCTGGAGTTATTCTCATCACGATCCATTGTTGCTTATGGATGCTTGTTTTTGAAGTAGTCCTGCTGGTGTGTAGAGTTGTATAGAACCAGGGCTTGTTAAGTTCCTGGATCCGGAGGCAGCAGATGTTAAATTGAATTTATTAGAAAAATCCGTTCTTGGTTAGAACCGAAAGTCGATTTCTTGTGTAGAAGGTTGCAACGCTACACTCTCGGCCAAGCCACCTCCTATATATATACATATATCTAATGTTTGGAAATTAATTAATTTCAAATCGTCGGTCGGTTTTGTGCCTGGCCACAGCTCATATTTTTAATTAAATTTAATTAGATTAGTACTGTATTAACATTATATTTAAAGTAAAAATAGAATAGTTAAAATCTCGTTTTCTCTTTAATTTATATTAATATAAAATTTTTTTTTACGATAAAGTAAAAGACTAAATTAATCAGAAATGAAAACACCACATTACCGAAAAATTAAAATGCATGTATAAAATAAAATTGGAATTATTATAAAAAATACCTGAAATTTTAATATTTATTTCTTCAACTTAGTATGGTTAATATTTTAGTTTATTTATTATCTTTAGTGATCAAAATCCATAATATCTACTCTATACACATTAATTGATTGATTCTATCATTATAATTTAAATTTTTATGAATTAGGTGAGGTGTGAACCTACATACATCCTCAAGTTCAGTACTTTACATTTTACTATTGACAATGAGTTTTGAATAGTTATTGTTTTATAAGTTAATTGATGAAAAATAAGTAAACTATTCATCAATATAATATAATAAAAATGTAATAAACTTCATTTATATCAATAAATCATTTTTTTTGTAATTTTGCTTTAAATATTAGAATAAATGAAAAATAAAAATGATTATTACCAAAATTATCTTGAGTTAATAAACTATCCAAATTTATGTTTGTCTTCTGTTTTTTAAACTAAAATATATAAAAATTAATATAAATAGTAAATTTGCATATATAATAGATTTTTAGTAACACTTACCTGAACTTTTAGAGGTGCAATTTGATAATTACAATCAACTTCAACAACTGTTAATTTATTTGCTGGGCCAAGGAATCCAAGACATGTACTCGTAATGTTAGTTATATATCTAAAACATAAACATATACATTTTATTTAATAAGTATTTTTTATTTTTCCATTTGGTCTTTATCTTTAATTTTATATTTATTCTTCCCACCTGCTTGCTCCCTCTACAAGTCTACACCCTCCTCTCTTGTAATATTTTTTTACAGTAATATATGTTTGTATTATCGGTTGGTTAGGAGGTTAAATAAGATTTACTATTGGTATTATTTGGTATATTCCAAGTTTAATATAATTAAATTTAAAATGTGTTTTTCTAATTCTAAGCCTCTTCTATTATTAATATTATTTATTACTACTATTAACTTTTGAATTCTTTTAGTATCTTTTGATTTAAATTTATGATTGTTAAATTTGAATAAAATATAATGAAGTTCTCCTCACCAGAGAACTAATCTCCTATACGTAATGAATATTAAAGAGATTAAATAAAATATTATAAATTTTAACCTTTAAAAACACAAACAAATCATAAAAATGGAAGATTATTTTGTTTTGTTGGAAAAATTATTAGATTCTTTACATTTCTATTATTCATGTAAATCCAATTAGGAAATAAAAGTGTTTAATTTATATTTTCTAAAAATAATTGAGGGATTATTTATTTGTAATTTTTCCCATTTTATCCTTTTTATAGAAATATCAGTCAGTTACTTAAATATGGATATAAGTTTTTGAAGTTTTCAAGAATTTTTTTTTTCCCTGGGATTTTGTTTGTTTTCCTTTCTCTTAAATTAAGAGTGGATAGAAGAGAAGATTTAATACTAATACATTCATTTATGTTTACCTTACCTTGAGAGCGACAAATATCCCTTACATGAATTTTACAAAGACATAAAACCATTATCAATATTAGAAAGACATAAATTTTTATACAATATACAAAACTATATATTTTAATTAATTATGAGTAGGATAAAAAACGAAAGACTGGCAACAAGTTTGTTCGATTTTCAAGCAACCGGTTGGTAGATCAATGACGCGCTGGGCAGACAATATAAAGGAGAACTTAAGAGGTTGAGAAAGAGTGGGAGTTGGATGGAGATAGCTCAAGATAGGGATGTTTGGAGGAATGTGGTTGCTGTGGTCAAAAACTTTGGTGTTTCGTATGTTTAAAAATATAGATAGATATAAATGTAAATGAAGGAAAAATCTAAAATCAAATGTATATTAATTAAAAGTAATGAAAAGAAAGAGAAATAGAAATACTTATTTGTTTCCATTTCATGAGTTTTGATAATTATAATTATTTTATCAGTACTATTAAATGTGCAATTGATGGTAATTTGAAAATTATTTCAATGTCATATAGTCAATGTCAATGTACAACATATTTAGATTACAATTTAACTTGTATTGTAAAACAGACTAATCGGAAGCATCGATTACCAATTATTTTTATTTAACAAATGAATCATAAATATTGTTATATATTAAGTAGAATAAAAAATAACCAATTTTGATTGGTTGTTTTCCGGTGAATTTAATTAATGAGGAAATTGTGTATGATTAGTTTTTCGTTGGAATTTTAATATAAATTACAAATTATAGACTATTTAGAGATGAATCAAATTTTTTTTATTTGAGTCTCATGGATTAGTTACTTTGCGATAGTCACTGTTGTGATATATCCCTGAAAAGTGAACTATAGATAATCACCGAAATTTTTATTTCCAACTGATTGGCTGTCTAATTGAATTTTTTTAAAATAAACATAAATGATAGATAGACAAATATACATAATATACAAGTTACATATTTTCAATCTTGAAAAAGAAACTAATATTTATATAATATAAAAGTATTACAGAAAAAGAAAAATATAAAAGTATTACTGAAAAGGAAAAGTATAAAAGTATTACTGAAAAGGAAAAATATAAAAGTATTACCGAAAAATATTAAAAAATAATTAATCTAACTCTGATTCTTTTGAATAAAAAAATATTATAGAAATTGATTTAAAGATAAAATTTGTAAAATTTCAAATTAATATGCAGGGCCGCCCTAACCACAGGGCTAATTGGGCTATAGCCCTAGGGCGCAAGCCTTCTGGGGACGGCATTTTTTATTGGTTTATATATTTTTACTAACCATTCTGTGTAATTTCTTATGAAAAGGGGCGCAAAATTTTAGGAGCCCACGGGCGCCGAAAATCTTAGGACGGCCCTGTTAATATGATACCTAGATCCATTCCATAAGTTTTTTTCGCTCTATGTATTCTATCTAATTTGTATGTCGTGGTATTACTCTAGATTAATTGAGATGCACAAAAAAAACTCATATTCTAGAATTTCTTTCAAGCATCTTTTTTATCTCTCTTAGCCGCAGCAACCACACTTCTCAAAGAATCCCTATCCTGAGCCACAACCCTCCAATCCCTACCCTCTCCCATCTCTCTCAATTCAAGCATCTTTTTTAGAATTTGTTTTTTAATAATATCTGTCATTAATTATTTCCGTTTGAAGTATAATAGTAAGATCGGAGGAAGATGAATTAATGAAAATCTTGTGGTGATTGATCTTTAGATAAAGTAATAATAAAAAATATTTATGTTACAGCTACTCTTAAACTACAATTTTATGTAATAGTTAAGTGATTTTGGTAAGGGCCCCTGGATGATTTTTAAAGATAAATGTACGTTTAAGTGGTACTATATCTTTTGATCAAACTTATTGGATAAATTTGCATGGACAATTCAAAAGATAGGTTCAATTATCTAATAAAAATATATAACTTTTCTTATACATATTAAACCTCTTCTAAATATATATATATTATATCTGATATATATATATATATATATATATATACTTTCAAAGTAATTATAAAATTCACAAAATACTTATTTTTAATAGAGATATATACTACTTTGTTCAATAAGTTCGCGGAGAGATAAGATTTGGTATTGGAAGACCGTCGATTGACTGAAAGAGATTTAACAGAGGCTTTAGGCATTTCAGCAATATTTCGAGTGTTAATTTGGGTTTGAAAAATCTATGTGCAAAATGGGTGCCGCATTCTCTAACGATGGACCAAAAAAACATTCGAGTGCGACTTTTGCTAGAAACATTTGGAGCGTTTTAAGAAGAATAAAAGCGACTTTATCCATCGATTTATCACAATGGATGAGACTTGGGTCTACCATCATGATCCTCAATCAAAACAGGAGGTTAAGGAGTTCGTGTGCAAAAATCAGCCAAGAAGGTGTTAGCATCAGTTTTTTGGGATGCAAAAGGAATTTTGTTTATAGATTACCTCCTAACTGGCAAAACAATCAATTCGGATTATTATTGTAACCTTTTGAATCAATTTTACAAATTTTTACTATCTCGTAAGAGATAGTATTGCGATCACGAAAATTTTCGATGTTGAGATTTTGATGTTTTTATACGTTTTGAAGGTTCCTGAATCATTTTCACTAAGGTTGAGAAAAATGTCTGTGTGTGTGTGTGTGTGTATGTAGACAAGATTACGCAAAAACGGTTTGAGCTAGAATGATGAAATTTGGTACATGGACATTATTCAAAATTCATAGTTTTCTATCACCTTTTGAGAAATGTAGCTCAACCGGAAGAGGGTCATTACTTACAACGTTTTGATTTTTTTTCTTCTAAAGTGACCGTAAAAATAAAAATATATGTTTGATAATTTTTCACTTGATTAATAATTGTATAAAACTGCTATATATAGAATTTCAGCTTGATTGAATTGCTGAAAGTACCAGAATTAATTTTTTAGTACTGCAAATCTCACGCGCCAACACGTGCCATGGTGCCATCAATAAAAAGCCAAACATGCGCTGGTTTAATATTTATTATTTATAATTTATAATTAATTAAATTTAATTTAAATATAATATATTATGTTATTTAATCCAATTCAAATTGCGAGATAGTCGAGTGGAGACACTCCAGCTTATTACAAATAAAAATTGGTTTCTTCATTGCCGTTCCGCGAACTTATTGAACAAACTAGTATATTATAATTATCTTACCTGAAATATCCTTCAATAGCGGTGTCAAAATCATCAAAATATTTGGAACGATCAATTCGATATCGTCCTTGTAGGATTAATTTGGGATAATTGGCAACTGACTCCAAACGAGATTGTTCTGGATTTGAATCCCATTTCTCGTAAGTGGGCGACTCTTGTAGACTCATTTTCAATTTAGTCAATGTACTAGTAAACAAAGATATTTACAAATATCAATCAATTTTCTAATCCTCTTAAATATTTCATAATTAAAATTATCCCTATTTTTTCTTTGAAATAATATAATTAATACTTACACAGATGATTTATGGTTTTCCATTTGAAAATGAATTTGGTTTATCTCGATAGGATCTTTGGGTGAATCCGTTACCGTTCGGAAATGATGTTTAAATGCAGAATCCAATTTAGTAGCAATAGTTTCAACTAACGCTGTTTGATCTTGTGGATCATAATCATAATCATCATAAGACGCCTCATTTTGGATATGCATACATCGGCAGATTTCTGGAAATATAAAATCATTGATATATTTGTTTTTGAACAATTAATTGCAGTTCATTATAACATTTCTATTCCCTAATGAAATTTAAAGAGATAAGTTAGATCAGCGATTCTCCTCCCCTTAAGGGGACGCGAGCACACTAAAGAAAGGCAGAAAGCTCACAGACACTAGAAAAACTTTTGTTTTGGCAACTAATAAAAAATAATTTAAAAACATAATTCAAAATACTCAATATACATTATTCCTGGAAACATTTTATTGTAGGGGGGAGAGCATTGAAAATTATAATTGAAAACTGGGCCGCGAATACTTAAAGATTTAGAAATACTTGAGATTGTTTTAAATTTTGTAAATCTTTTTAACGATTGGCAATCCAGAAATTATTAAAGATGTGTTAGTAAATTTAAATTTTGTTATCCTGACTATCTATATCTATCTATGTGACTTTACGGAACTCGAAAGTTCTTGATCGTAGTATCTATATTTCGACAAGTGTCCCTATCCTGAGCTACACCGATCCAACACCAATTTTCTCCCAAATTTAGTTATCCTGAATTTAATTATCAATATTATTATAATTCCTATTAATATTGTATAATAACTAAATTTCTTTAAATTTAAAACATTATGAAATTAATATTTTAACATGATCCATACGATTTATCACTAAGTACTATAATCACAATCCCTGGTAAGTAGTGACGGGAACGTGTTAACTCTAAACACTTGTTAGACCATTTTCATAAATTATGTAACTTAAAAATATAAATCTTAATAAGAATAATTTGTATTTCGGTCATATATATGTATCAATCAACGTAAAACCTCACCCAGTGTTTAATTGACAATTATTCTTATTAAGGTTGATATTTATCAGTATAATTTTAATTTACATTAATTATTAAAAAAAGTTTTTAATTTCTAAAGTATTATTTTGTGTTTACTTTAATTCACTAATAATAAATAATATTTTCTTTATTTTAACGTATTTCTAATTTTTTAAAAATTATTATTTATTTTGGTGGTATTGAATTTGATAGTTGTTGGTTCGCAACAATCATATTTCTCTAGCAAGCGTTCCTATCTATTCAAATCATTCTATTCTCTTCTCACTCTTATCTGATTTTATATCTTCTTGTCCATTGAAAAGTAATACTTTTATAAAGATATTAAACAGGCTTTATCAACTATCTTTCATTTCAAGGTAAGAATATATGATTATTTAACATCGTCAAGGTCATATAAAATTGAAAATTTGAAAATGAGAGACCTATTGAGAGAGATTGAAAATTTTGAGAATTTGTTTAGGTTTCTGGATCAGTCGCTTATTTGATCGGTGATATTTTTGATTATTTATTCAACTATTTATTTATTTATTGTATTTAATGATTAGTTATTTATTGAATAGATTGATTTTGGACTAAAAGAAAAATTCATTTTTTCTAAGTAATCTACCAAGGGAACGTTCAGTCTGACAACGAAATCGGTGAGAATTCAGTAATTTACTGTTTGCCTGGCTGGGCCCCGATGAAGAGGTTGAAATTCTCCATGTAGGGATTGCTTAGAGATAAATGAGATTTATCTTGTACGATGGATGATTTCTTTAAAGCACAAATGATGATCTTCAAATAATAATATGATTATTTAATTGAAATTTATAAATTATTCAAAAAAAGAAATATTAGAATGATTCTATAGAAATTACGATAGGAGTATTTATGAAAATATTTCCGTCCGAATATAAATATTTATGTATTCATTATTTAGATATTCGTTTATTTTCAAATTATTTTTTTTTAAATTTTTATTTATTAAATTTTGAATGCAAACTGATATAAGTTTCTATGAAAGTTTAAAATAAAATATCCTTTATCTAAATTTTGGATAGTTGAAATTGATTTTTTCTAAAGGTAATATTAGATTTGTTTTCTGGAAATTGTTGTTTATTTTATTTTCAATTAATATATGAAAACTATAATAAATAATATTCGATAATAATAAAAAATATAGAAACACCATTCATAAAAAAAATATTCTAAAAAATTGACATAAAGTTAAAACTTTTCCACTCTAGAGAATTTAAGAAATCTTGATTTATATATCAAAATTAATTTCAATGATTTCCAAATATGTACCTTAAAATTATCAAAATACATGGACGTTATAATTTGTGTTAATATTTCTAGGATTCATTTATTTTTTATTTGAAATAGATAAATTAAAATATAAACATATTGAAATTCTTAATAGATATATTTCAATTTTTTAATAAATGAAATCTCTAAGTTATTGGAACAGCAACTTTTAACTCTCCTCTCCCATAAACACTCGCAGAGCACCCTAATCATGTTAATTTTCACGATTGTGTAGAATTTTGTCCTCATATATTTTTTCTTAAAAAAATATTTAAAATTATTATCATTATTTGGACAAATTATTTTTTTATTTTAAAATTAAATAAATTTTATATATATACATATGTAAATTAAAAACAATTCCAAAAAGGTATATAATATAAAGAAATTAAATCCATATACTAATTTAAATATATATTTACCTGAATTTTGAAGAAGGCATGCAACAAGAATAAGCAAATATGATTTGAATGTCATCCTGATTCGATTGATGATGAATTGCTAATGAGAGAAAAAAATGATATATCTATTGGCAATGAATAATGTGTTATTCTGTCCTTCTAAACGGGCAGGCAACCAGAACATCCCGTCCCTCTTTGCCATTATCCTCCGCCCCCCAACAATCTTCTTTTTAATCATAATGATTATTAATGAAATTAACTATTTTCATTGTATGCCATTTAAATGAACATATATCCCTCAATAATCATTTAAACTATAAAATAATACAGAGAAGAATAAAGCAAAATTATAATTGTAAAGGAAAAAAATATAGAAATAGAATCATAAATAACAAATTAATAAAAATAAATAAAAATTAAATTATTATATATTATATCTCAGAAAAAGTCGTTTTATAGTTTGTTTTTTTAATTAATGAAATTAATTTATTTTTCTTCCCTCTCCCATTTTAGCCACCTGCCCTGCCCATCGCAGCCTTCTCGATTTTATAACCCTATGTCTGGAGGTGCATAGAGGTCATGCAATTCCTCATTAAGCATTGTCCGCCATTTCCACGCAACCTCATCTTTCTTTGGCCCACAAATGCCCAATTCTCAAATACTATAAATCTACTCTCGTCTCCCAGGGTCATAGACCATGCCTTACAGCCATATAGCACAACAGGCAAAATGATTGTTTTATATTTTAATTTTGATCCCCTTTAATAATATTGACGAGATAAGCCCCTTTACTGCATGATTACAGGCGTTACCAGATCGCAGCCTCGATTTAAATTCTTCTGCAATATTTTTATCCTTGGTGATTACAGAACTGAACTATTTAAATTTACATTTTCATATTTTTAAAATTGTAAAAGTTAAATTTGACTTCTCTTTTATTTGCAATTATAACATTAAAATATTTTAAAAGATGACTTGATGAAAATATTAATATATCCTTCAATAATTTCACAATAAGTTACCTTATTTTCCTAAAAAAATATATAATTTGAACAAATAATTCAACTTTGATAATTAGGAAAATATTTTTTAAATAAAAGTATTGTCTATAAAATTAGTTTAAATTTTAACGTACTTAAAAAAATATGTCAATAAATTAAATAAGAATAAAAAAAAACTAAAAGTTTTTGGCGACCACTTCAAAGTCCTGTGTCTCACAATTAAAAAATTCTGGTATATTTAAAAAAATTTGCTAAATGGAAAAGATGTCTAAAATAATAATAATGTCAACTTATTATTAATACAAGTAGGAATAAGGAAAAAGGAAAAATAACATCATATTCTATTAACTTTTCACATTTTATTTTAATTATTTTTTTAATATCTGTTTTAACGGATCATTAATGATATATTAATGATATATCTGTATATGTACTCATCTACTTATAAATATATTTACATAATAAATAAATATTATTATAAGTAATTAAAAAAACCACACATTACATAGCATTTACTAAACGTATGAATTGTGTTAATACTGTATGACTAAATAAATTACTTGAGTATATTAGTTAGAAAAGATTATACTTCCAGATTAAAAATTTAAATAATTAAATAACAAAAAAATAATCAAAATTATTGACAGGTAGGCTTTTTCGGAAACTCTAAATTATCAATAACGGCTTTGATAAAATCAGTAGTTGACGTTTTACCACCAATATCTTGAGTTTTTGCCTAAAAAATAAAAAAACAGTTGTTATAAAGCTTTGAAAAAATATATTTTCTTATTTGATTTAAAATAATATAGTTATTTAATTTAAAATATTTAATCAAATGAATTAATGAATGTTTTTGTTTGTGGTATATATATGATTAAATTTTTAAATAATTTATAATTGCAGCAATATTAACTGCAAAAAATATTTAATACAATATTTAAATTTAAATTTGTTAAAAAAATAAATTATTGAACTCTATTTAATAATTTCAAGAAAATCACGTCATTCTATGTTACGCTAGAATGATTAGTAAAAATTATAAATAAACATATGCTGAAATTAAGTTTTTAAGTTTTCTTATAGAACTGGCCATATAATGTACATATATATATATATATACTTCATAATATAATATTTATTTATTAATAGATAGAAATATAATTCATTTTATCTTAATTTCGATTTAGCAATCCAATTTAATTTATTTTGAAAATGAATATAGGTGAGAATTTTAAAAATGTTATTATATTAGCAATGAAATAAAATAAATATACCTGTCCCTGGGTGAGTACTTTATTTATAGCGTTTCGAATCATATTCGAATGATCATGAAGATTAACATGATTTAAAAGTTTTGCTGAACAGAGCAACAAGGCAATTGGATTGGCAATATTTTTGCCTTGAGCAATAGCGAAGGTATGTCGTGCACCAGGCTCAAAAACAACACATTGGGCACTGTAACTGGCACCGGCGACTACCCCAGCACCTCCTACCAAGCCACTCATTAAGTTATCAAGAATATTGCCATACAAGTTGGGTGTTACCATCACGTCAAATTGTTGAGGCTTCGAAACAGCTTGCATGGTACAATTATCAACAATCATAGATTCAAATTGAATTTTCGGATATAATTTAGCAATCTGAAAAAATTGGGTTTTAATATGAATTACTTATATTTTCAATAAAAATTATCAGTTTGTTAAAGGTAACATTAAGGATTTATTTTTAACACATTTAATATAATAATAGAATAAAATAGCAAGAATAATCAATATATTACTTCGGAAAAATTAACTTTTGTGAAAATCTTAGTAACTTCTAACTATATGTATTTTTTTCTAAAAATAAAAATTAAATAATAGTTTGTTTTTAATTTATCTTACCCTTTGGCAACTTTTTAAAAAGAGGCCATCACCTAATTTCATGATATTTGCTTTATGCACACAGGTAACTTTCTTTCTTCGATTTCGTGTTGCATAATCGAAGGCAAATTTTGCAATACGTGAAGACTTTGCCTCTGTTACAACTTTAAGACATTCCACAACACCAGGAACAGTTTCATGTTCAAGAGCGGAATATTCACCCTCCGTTTGTTCACGAATAATTACAGCATCAATACCTGGATGCCTATAAAAAAGAAAAATAGCAAAAATATAACAATAAATTTTTTTTAATAAATTTATAATATTAAATTAATGTATAAATGATATTTTAGTGAGTTATAAATTATTATTTACCTCGTTTTAATTCCAGGCAAAGTTTTTACGTGTACCACATTAGCATAGAGATCCAATTCATTACGTAAGAGCATATTTAATGTGGCCAGTTCACCAGTTCCACTTTTATCCGGACTTGCTAGAATGCCTTTTAAACAAATCCCATTCCTTTGAATACTTGATGCAACAACATCTAATGGGACACTTTTCTCGGGATGTATTTCCGAAATAAAATATTTCTCAAAATCAATTGGTATATTAGCAGCCTAAAAATATAATTTGGTTATTTTATCATAACATATCATATAAACTAATCAAATAGTAAATAGATAAAAAAATAGAAATAATTTTCTATTTTTTAGCTAGATTTTTATGTATTATATAGAAAGAAAAAATTATATTTTTATATTGCTATTTATGATAGAAAAGAAAAATAATTTTATTAGCAAGATTAATATTTGAAGTAATTTATAATATATAATTATTAGGGGGGATTTCAAGGTAAGTATAGGATGTTTGTAATGCTTAATATGTATTCTTGTAGGCTTAAAAAAGAAAAGAAGCACCGATATTTTTTAGAAGTTTTTTATCATCATCATATTATTATTTTAGATATAATTAAAAATGAACAATGTTAAAAAACATATTAATATTCAAATGTGTAGAATCTTATAAATTTAAATAATATAAAATAAACTTAAAACTTTTTCTACAATATAGATATATATATATATAAATAGAGAAAGAGAGAGATAGTGAAAGAGGAAAATAAGTTATTTATGGTCTTAAATAAAGTAAGATTTATTTCGAATTAAAAAGCCCGCGAAGGTTACCATTCACATTTAAAAAAAAAATATATGTTAAATTGCTCTCAATCGATCAGATTGTATAAATTGAACCCAAACATTTTTATATTTTATTGTAAGTAAACAATTTTTTATCATATATTTTTATTAATTATTAAATAGATCACTTTAATATAATTTACAAAAAAACTTTTTTTCAATTACCTGATATACTTTTTCTACACACTCAATTAATTCTGGGCCAACACCATCACCTGGCACCAATGTACAACGAATTCGAGGCTCTGGTCGTTGCTGAAATAGCAAAAAATTTACATAAATACCGAATATTAATTGTAAAAAAACTATTAACAAAAAATAGTCAGATTAAATTAATTATTACCCTTGGAGCTCCAAAAACCATAACAGTACGAACGGGTACTGCAGGAGCATTTGAGACTATCTAAAAAATCATAAAAATAAAAAAAATTATATAAACTTTTGTAACATAACCAATATTTTTAATATAATGTACATTTCTATATAAAATTGTTAAAATATTAAAAATAAATTACCAGAGGAACAGTCCGATAAAGTTGTCGAGTTAAAATTGACATTTTTTTTAATAAAAATATCTATTTGATAAAAAATTAAATTATATTATTTTAAGAATAATAACTTTAATGATAAATGAATAACCCAAACCACCCTCTCACACCCTCTGGTGAAATTTGCAAACATTACTTTAGCAATGAAGTTAGCATACAAAATTCAAACATTTTTGTCAAAAACATATATTTAATAATTATTTATTTTAAAAAAATATATAATATATATTAATTATAATTATTGACAATGAATAATAGTAATTTTTGTATAATTTTTTATTTATATTCATTATTTTGTCTATTTAATTATTTGAAATTTACAATAGCACTTTTTACAAGTAGCGCAATCAATTTCAACTTAATATTCTATTATTTTTATCAATTAAAATTTTAATTTTTAAAATCCTAGTGATTAGTTTTTTTTCATACAACTAATTTGGGATAGTAAGTGATTGAATTTTTTTTTATTTATACTAACCTTAACTTGGCTAGAAAGTCAAAATTTCATTATGTTAAAATTAAACTCTCTATAATCTATATCTATTTTTTATGTATATGTAAAAAGATAAAATTTAGAACTATATATAAATTTGAAAGTCATAAGTAACACATCATCAGAAATTGCAAAAATGATATAATTTCATATAATTTATTTTAAAATTGGAACATAAAAAATATAAAAAATATACATTTTGAATGACACATGCATAATTAGGTAATTACTTTATTTTTTATATTTCAAATACATACAAATAAAAAATATTTTTTGTGATTTGTATTTAAATCACAAATAAATAATTTTATTTTTAATCTATTACTTGACATTTGTGAAGAAAGTAAATATTAAAAGCAGTGCACTCAGTTAATCTCATTATTAAAAAAATAAATCTTAATTATTCCTATAACTTATAAATTATTAATATAGATTAATATCATTTTTTGTAAAATATGGATGATTATAGTTATAGTTTCGAATAGGCAGTAGTTTTCAGTTAACAATAGAAACAATCAAGATTATATTTATAATATTTATTATTATTATAATAATTGATCAATTGGATTACATTATAATATATGGATCTCGGAAGCTAATATCATTATTAACGCTTAGATAGATATTATTCATATTATCTATTGTATGAAAAATTAGAAATATTCTTTTTGATAAATAACATTTCATATATAAATTCAAATGTTCAAATTATTATATTATATGTATATCATTCTCATTTCTCGTTATGTTTTATTAGGAAATAAATTTTTCTTTAAAGTCTATTTTATATATAATATATAAATTTTACTTAAATCCGAGACGTTTCAATATGATTTTTATTAAATTGACTTGCCGGACAACTTTAAATCATTTTTTTAAATATTTCTAAAAATTTCTTTATAAAATCATTTTTTATTAGTTAGTATTTTAATAAATTATATCTTAACTTTTGTTCGATTGAAAGCAATTAGTTATACAAATCACCTTTAATTTAATAATTTACTTTATTTTAATTCCTTTAAAAATTAAAATATACTAGAAGCGACCCGGAAAAATTGCATAAGGAAAGTTTCTTTGGAACTAACAAATAATCCACTGGTAAAATTTTATACAAATCCATGACATGACAACTAATCTAAACAATTACCATATTTGAATTTCCTTTTAAAGTTGAATTATTGTAAATGCCAGTTATTTTCTTAATTTTAATCTATCTATCTATCTCCATCTCTGTGACTCTACGGAAATTTAACTCTACTTTCTTAATTTTAAAGCAATAGATATACTAAGTTTATTTGATATATTTTTGCTTTAAATTCTTATAAATATTTAATGAAAAAAATGTCGCTAATATTATTAAAAGAATAATCTTGAAAAAATGTTAATCCTATAATTTTCATTATTTTAAAACTTATGTGTCATTTAAAAATCATTTTTCCTTTACATTTTCTATAGGCCATTTGCATTTATTGTTCAGTTTTTTACTTAAACACATTATTCCAATCATTTGGTATATATTTTATTTTTTTCATATATAGTATGTATTTTAACCATCCATAAAAGGTTTTATTTCTTTGAAATTCATATTTGATAAGCAGATAGAAATTCAAACAATATAGTTTATATTTATTTTTATTCAATGTTAAAATCAAATACTTTAATATATATTTAATTCATATTTTATTAAAATAAAAACATATATTCACTACGTTATTAAACATACTTATTTAATAAAATGTTTATTTTTAATCAAAATTATAATTTTTTTTGTTTATTTCCAATCATTTAAAAGAAAAATTTTGATAAATTCTTTTTTTTTAAAGTAAAATAAATAATTTTTAAAGATGAAATATATTTAATTTTTTACCTGTTATGTGTGAAAATAATTTTCAGTGTCTGCCATATTATTTTTTTTTGTTTTGATTTGTAAATAAATAATTAGAAACTTTGGAATGAATAAATTG
This sequence comes from Labia minor, assembly GCA_963082975.1. Classification (NCBI taxonomy): domain Eukaryota; kingdom Metazoa; phylum Arthropoda; class Insecta; order Dermaptera; family Spongiphoridae; genus Labia; species Labia minor. Next base: position 54,835,858 of record OY720344.1, read on the forward strand.
TAATCGTTGTTGTTTGTTGTCGGTGTTGTCGCTGGACGCCTAGAAAGTGCGAAGAGGATATTCAAAGATGCTTCTCTCTATTCTGGTTCCAATTTTACTCCGATGGATTGTCGGCCTCCATCCTTATTCAGGAATGAACCTGGCGCCGATGTTTGGTGATTACGAGGCCCAGAGGCATTGGGCTGAACTGACAATCCATTTACCAGTGACTGAATGGTATCGCAATGGTACCGACAACGATCTACAATACTGGGGTCTGGACTATCCACCATTGACTGCATATCATATGTACATTTGTGGACTCCTCTCTCGATATTTTGAACCTGCCTCTGTTCGTTTGTATTCGTCTCGTGGCTACCAATCCTATCATCATAAACTTTTTATGCGAGCCTCTGTCGTCCTCTCAGATCTTGTAATCCTATTCCCTGCTGTTATTTGGTATTTCACTTTGCACCGTAAACATACCCTTGCTAAATTAACCCGCAAAGTGGAGTTATTCCTGTTTCTTATTTATCCCGGATTGATTTTGATTGATCATGGACATTTTCAGTTCAATGGCGTAAGTCTTGGTTTAACAATTGCCGCATTGGCTGCTATTAATTCAGGACGCGATTGTCTTGGGGCAGTCTTTTTTTCTTTAGCTGTGAATTACAAGCAAATGGAGTTGTACCATTCCTTGCCGATCTTTTGTTATATGTTGGGCCGATGCTGGCTAAAACCCAACCTCCTTAGTCGCCTTCAACATTTCCTAGCCCTTGCATTTACTGTCCTCTTCACCTTCGGGGTCATTTGGATTCCATTTCTCTTACATCCTGAAACAATTCCAGATGTAATAAAACGGGTTTTTCCAATAGCTCGGGGTTTATTCGAGGATAAAGTGGCGAATATTTGGTGTGCATTGAATATCTTTTATAAATTAAAATTCCTCGCTCAAACGTTATTGTTAAAAGTTTGTTTAATCTCCACAGCTTTGGCCACCCTTCCCTCTTGTGCTGATCTCTTACTCCGACCTTGTCCATGTCGATTGAATTTTGCTCTAATCAATTCCGCTCTCTCCTTTTTTCTCTTTAGTTATCACGTTCATGAGAAGTCAATTCTGCTTGTAGCAATGCCAGTGGCATTGAGCCTCAGCCGTGATCCTCATCTCAATACTCTCTTTCTATATATCTCATCATTTTCAATGTTACCGCTTTTAATTCGAGATGGGCTGCTGTTAGCATACGTAGCCCTCATCGTATTCCATATTACCTCCATTTACTTGGCATTAAAGCAATGTCAAGCAGAACGGGTCAATTCCCGTTTGTATCTCCTGATCATGATCTCAGTAATTGGCACATTGTTCCTCACCTGGCTGCATTTATTAGCCCCAATCCCTACAAATCTACCAGATCTCTACCCCCTCCTAATTGCAATCTATTCATGTGGACATTTTATTATTTTTTTTATTTATTATAATTATAAACAATTTACATTTAAAGATAATTGTTTATCGTCGATGAATATGCAAAATGCATCTTCTAATGTTAAATTAAAAACCTCATAATGTATAAAATTTTTATTTATTTGTAAATAACATGAATATTATAATATAATACATTAAATTTAATATAAGCATTTTTATCTTTGTAAATTTTATTAAAACCTACTTTCTTAAAAATAACATATCATTTTCTTAATTGTACCCTGATTTTAATTAACTTACCTAATTGGTTTCGCTGCTGGTGATTGGGATAAATAGATAAAGATTTTTTTAATAATTTATTGAACGCTTAATTATTTTAAGATCTATATATATATAAAAAGGTTTTTGTCTGCACATTGCTCAGAATTTAAAAATTTTTGCATATCTTCGCGTTTCATGACCTCTAGAATCCAAAAGTGACTAGAATTTTTCATGTCTGTCTGTCTATCCGGAAAATAACTATTTTATAGACTCAGAATTGCCTGAACCGGAATTATTTTAAACAATGAATCATCATAGCGATTCCCAATCAAAGAATTATTATAATATTTAACTTTTTATTTTAAATTCTAATATTCAAATATCAATTCAATTAAATAATTTATTCTAAAAGTTCTCATTTTATTTAATTTAATAAAATATTTAGATCATATTTTTATCTTAAATTATTTTTTATTTATTTGAATATTTCTTCTTTTCTATAATATATAATAATAAATAAATTTTATCATTTAATAATAAAAAAACATTTAGTATTTTATGAAGTGAAAATATTTTTAAAACCTCAATTAAAATGATTGAATTACATTATCTTTGTTTTTTATTTTAATTTAATTAGTATATATATATTATATAAAAATTAAAATATGATGATATAAAGTTGTTTTAAATTTTTGACATTTTTGATATTTTCAAAACGTCAACTAAAATGACAAAATTATATTATTTTTGATTTTGTTTCAATTATTAATTACAACTATATTTTAAGTGCAAAAAGGATTTCTTGGTTATATAAAATTAAAATATGATTTTTTAGTAAAAGATTAAACGAGATATTTTAAATTTTTGTCTTTTTTTATTTTGAGTATTTTTTTAAAATTTGTTTTAAATCAAAATTATTGTATTCTATTATATTTTTTTATTAATAGGCTTCTTTTTTTATTTTTAATTTTTAATAAATTCTCTTTTTTTGATATGATATTAATAAAAAATAATATTAATTTGTATATAAACTTAAAAATTAGAATATTTGAATTTGTTTAAATTTTACACATGTTATCAATCATGCATTAAGAATGGAAAATGTTGAAATTCAGAAAAAAATACTGATATATAGAATATAATTTAGAACTCTTTCTCTCCTTCTATTTTAAATTTAAAAAAACGGAGTGTTAAGAAATTAAGATGCCTTATACAACATGGATGGGTAAATGAATTGGGCTGGAAGAGGAGGCAATTTATAATTTTCTTCTAATTCAGATTTAGGACAAATCGGACAATATTATATCAAATCTCGCTAAGAACATTCAATATTTCTGTACACAAATTATTCAGTCTTGGCAAAGCGTATGACTCACAATCAGTTTAAATTGAAATTTATATAAATTAACAAAGTGAAAATTTTTATTTGTTTAAATTTGAATCATCAAATATCATTAAATATGAATCATAAAAAAATTTAATATATAGATCACATGATTAAGAGAAGCAAGAAACTTGAGAGAAAATAAGTGTTGGATGGAGGTTGGACATGACAGAAACTGTAAGCGAAATCGTCATGGTGCGACTAATAATTTTCAAATTTCCAAGCACCACAGAATTAGATAAGTTTCTTTTAAGGGAGGAAATTAACTATGATCTAGAAAAATTAATAAATGAACTTAATAATAAAAAAAACAAATAAATTTAAATTAATACTATTAATGAATGTTATATTGTTAATTTATCTATAGTTTTATAACGATAATTATGTTAATTTTATTTTTATAAATTGTCTCAAGTCTCTAACTTTGCATTTTCTCAAATTTCATTATAATTAAAAATATTCAATAAAAATCAAACAATGAAAATAAAATATCAAAATGAAATGATCAAGAAATATTATACTCTATTATAATATATACAATACTTACGAACCATAGGCTGAGGAAATATTAGGAGATATCATGTTCCGGCCAAATCGTTCAACATTAATTAAGATATTTTCATTATGACAGATATTAGAAAAAAAAACTCGAATTCAATATTTCTATTCACCAATTATTTGTAGACTTTAGTAAAACATACGTATGACTCAATAGATCCGGATAAACTTTTTCAAATTTTGATCTTAAAATTTGTCTTGAAGGTAGTAAAGAAAGAGTAAGATTCGGAAATCAATTGTAAAATATTAGGTTACCCAGACGACTTAAATATAATAGGAGATTCGGAAATTGCAATTAGAGATAGCGAGGAAAAATTAATGGAGGTAGGAAAAGAGATGGGGTTTGAAATTAATAGTGATAAGAAAAAATATTTAGTAACAAAGAGGAACAGTATTAACACACAAAATCTTAATATACAAAATGTAGAATTTGAATATGTAGAAAAATTGAATGTAATCACGAAGGATAATAATATTTGAGAAGAATTTAAATCGAGGTTGCAATCGGGAAACGCCTGTTATCATACAGTAAAGGGAATCAAAATTAAAATATATAAAACAATTATTTTGCCTATTGTATTATATGGGTGGTAGGCATGGTCTATGACCCTGGGAGATGAGAGTAGATTCAGAGTATTTGAGAATAGGATTCTTCCCAGCCTTTATTGGCCAAAGAAAGATGAGGTCACCGGCGAATGGTGTAGACTGCATAATAAGGAATCTTCAGAAATAGTTAGGGTTATAAAAGGGAAAAAGCTGCGATAGGCAGGGCACCTGGCTAGAATGGGAGAGGAAAAAGATATTGGTGGGAAGATCGATTGGAAAACGTCCGCTTGGAAGACCAAGGAAGGGACGTAAGAAAGATGGGACAAGGGCTCAGAATAGGGACACTTGGAGAAATGTGGTTGTTGCGGCCAATAATTTTCGAGTATCTTTGAGCCACATAGATAGATAGATATAACATATACAATAATAAAAGATATAATTAATTTACTGATTAAATTAAAATATATTTTAAATAAGAACAAAAAAGAAATGAATGTTTTATGTTTTATGTATACTGATTGAAACAAAATGGATGAAAACCTTTTACTACTTTCAACCAAATACTATGTACCACTCGGGGGTACAGGGAACCTCCATTTAGGTGTGAAGAGCGCCGAAGGCGCTCTGAACAGCTAGTATATATACATATATTAAAGCGTGAATATAATTTTAATACCAATATATCGTTTATACACTGAAAAGAAGAATACAGCACAATTTATTTGTTACGATTTTTTTATTTATTTTATAATAAAAGAACCATAAAAAGTGATGTTTTGTTGTTTTGTTAATAAAATAATGAATCTGGCTAGAGATAAGAGGAGGAGGGTTATTTAAAGGAGAAAGATTTTTTAATGAAAATTAATAGGTAGCATTAAATATAAAACAAAAATAAAAACAAGTTATATAAATTTTGACAACGTAAAAAATAGTTTAGAGGATTCAAGTAACGAAATTCTTGCTCTTATATATTTTTTTAGCAGGGATTCTTATAATTTTTTTTTTGATATTATTTCTAAAAAGAAGCCTTTTAAAGATTTTAACCATTTTAAGAAAAGATGATTGCAAGTCCATATTTTGAAAATTTTTTTCCATATATAAATTATAAAATTATTATTTTTAACAAATGATTTGAATTGACAATTTGAATTGAATTGATTTAAGCCTTTCATTGTGTTAATCATAGTCTTATTGTAAATAAAATGCATCTTTATGATATAAATCGTAATATAAAATATAAAATGACAGACACGAAAAATACAAAAGTCATATTTGGATTTCCCAGGTCATGAAGAGTAAAGATTTGCAAAAAAATTTTAAATCCTGAAAAATGCTATGTGTACGGTAACAACACGCAATGACATAATAGAAGTCCAAACGGTATACACTGAGTCTATCTATCATGAATGTTTTTATACTGCGAGGGAATTCAAGCGATATTTCAGCTTAATAAAATGCATAATTTGCCGGTTTAATTCTCTCTCTCTCTACTAAGATAGATAAATAAATATTCAGTACTTCAAATTTCATAAATTTTAATTTTAATGTGATTTATTCATTTTTAATTTATTTCTATTGTAAAAAGTTATAATTTATAAAAAAATAATTTTGTCTTTATGCGTGGCATGAAATTTTTCAAACGTGCCACTTTAGGCACGCGTGCCATAGGTTCGCCATCCCTGTTACAGTTGGTTAAGATTTCATTATTATCCGTAAAGTTCAGAGTGAGCATCCTTCTGTTTCACTATGAAATACGTGTTTGAAATATATATATATATATATATATATATATCAAGTACCTATTTATATAATATTTCACCGCAAGTGCTTTGTAGAGCTTATATTTTATACTAAACTTTATCAAAAGCCTAGCTTATTCGATATGAATTAGTTTTCATCGCTCGATTATAGGTAAAATATCTTTAAAATATTCTTTGATTATCTTCGGACCATGCATTATTTAACTCTTTAAAAGGTGATATCTCGATTATGGGTCTCTTAAGAGTTTCATTTGACCATCAAAAGAGAATATTTTGTATCTTTAGTATAAGATAACTCACTAATATAGTTCTTAATTTGTTTAATTTCATTACTTAGTTAATTGGTTTTATTTAGTTTTGACTAAATGTTTTATACCATCTGTCTCGTGCTTTTCTTTTTTACTATCTTGGCAGAGATAGTATTGCGATCTCGAAAATTTTCGATGTCAAGAGTTTGATGTTTTTATACGTTTTGAAGGTTCCTGAATCATTTTCACTAACAGTAAGGTTGAGAAAAATGTCTGTTTAGTATGTAGACAAGATTACACAAAAACAGTTTGAGCTAGAATCATGAAATTTGGTACATGGGCATTATTAAAAATTAGTAGTTTTCTATAAACTTTTGAGAAATTTAGCTCATCCGGAAGAGGGTCATTACCTACCACGTTTTGATTTTTTTTTCCTCTAAACTGACCGTAAAAATAAAGATATAGGTTTGATTGTTTTTCACATGATCACAAATTGTATAAAACTGATATATATATAGAATTTCAGCTTGATTGAATCGCTGAAAGTACCGGAATTAATTTTTTAACACGACTGCAAATCACGCGCCAGCACGTGACGTGGTGTGATCAAGAAAGAGCCAAATACACCCTGGTTTAATAAATATTATTTCTTAATTTTAATTTATAATTTAATTAATTAAATTTAATTTAAATATAATATATGTTATTTTATCCAATTCAAATTTCGAGATAGTCCAGTGGAGACACTCCAGATTTTTTTCTAACAAGCTAACAAGGTTTAAAATCTCATGGGGATAATTTACCCCTTGTAATTTTTTAGATATTGCTGAAAAATTATTTCATATTTATACATTTTTATTTTTAATGTATTAAAGGAGAAATGAATAAATTAAAAATTAAAAGATTTACTGAAAATAATTTTAACATTTGATCATACAATACAATTTGTTCATTTTGAGACTTTCAATTAGCTGTATCTTTTAAGGTGCATATTCTGTCATTTTAATTGGAATATGTTTTTCTAGTTTTAGAAAGTTCCTGTGTTCAGTGTACATGTAATGTATAATGTTTTTTGTTCTTGTTTTTTCATTTTATTTCATTAATGGCTAATATTCTCATTTATTTTCAAAAGGAAAAAATAAATGAAATATAAATCTATTTGAAATTATTATTATTTAAATATTTACAAATTCAAAATAAAAAATATTTAACTTAATTTATTTGTATATATATAGACAAAAATGAATAATTTATATTTTTACTTCAAAGGTTTTCTGTTATCTCAAATAAAAAATGATTTGCATAACAAATCAAGTGATTATATATATAAATAATTTATTACATAACTTTAACTGTTTCTTCTTTTTTTTTGTTTTAAATAGTTGAGAATGTCGTCGATACGTATCCATGTGAGTGCACCCGGTAAAGTAATCCTCTTTGGTGAACATAGTGTTGTTTATAATAAAACAGCAGTAGCAGCAAGTCTTGATCTTCGGACCACAGGATTATTGGAAATTATAAATTCATCCAATGGAATAATTTCATTAGATTTTCAAGCGATGCAATTGAAAAAACAACTCTCAATTGAGGAGTAATTATTGACATTTAAAAATTGAAAGCAATTCTATTATTATTATTTATTTATTTTTTTTTTAAAGTTTTCAGACCCTTTTATCATTATCATTAGATTCAAGTGAAGAAAATTGGGAAAAGAATCTACAATCTATTGATAATATTTTTATAAATAAAATAACATTTGATAATGATAATCAAAAGTATAAATTAATTTACCTTTATATTAATATATAATAAAATATGATTAAAAATTAATATTAATAATTTATAGATTATCATGTCGAGCATTTATTCTTCTGTTTTGGCATATATTGACAAAATATAAAAATTCTCTTAAATCTTTCAATTTTATTATCAAAAGTCAATTATGTATTGGTGCAGGAATTGGAAGCTCAGCTTCGTTTGGTGTGACACTTGCAGCTAGCCTTTTACAATATCGTAAATATTTACAAAGTACGTATTTATTTATTTCAACTTTTATTTTAGAAAGTATCAATTGGTTGAAAGGAAAGTTTTGCAGGTTTTATGGATATATGTTCTTCAAAACAATAACTTAATAGTCATTCAAATTAGTCGAAATAAGCTCAATTCATTTTTTCAACGTGGACAAACCGATTGATTTTAGAAAGTATCAATTGGTTGAAAGGAAAGTTTTGCAGGTTTTAGGGATATATGTTCTTCAAAACAAACCTTTATAGGAAAAATCAGGTGCCCGAGATTCGATAAAATCAACGACTCCGGTTTTGCCTGTTCCTGATTTGTGAAGGTTCTGTTGGTGAGAAAGTTGTCTAGATGGTTTCAAATTCCAATTGGTTTAATTTTTGGATGGTAATCTGTGAAACGTAGGGTAGAGCGTCATGTAAAAGGATCAGGTTCCTTCTGTTAATCGATGCCGGCTGCTCCTGGGGTAATTTTCTGTACATTTGATCGATTTCTTTACAGTAAGTCTCTGCTGTAAAAACTGCCCAAGTATTTAAAAAATTTTATTGAATGACACTAGCTGCTGACCTCTATACTGTATCCATGCTTTTTATGGATTTTCACCTTTGGAAACTGTTTGGGGGGGGGGGGGGGATAACTCTTGTTCATACACAGTCCAGAACCCCCCTTTCAACACAATTAATAATTCGATCCTAAAGGGGTCATCTTTGTTGCTTAAGTGCAGGGAAGAACATACACCCAAATTATTTAATATTAAATGTTGTTATTTATTAATATCAAATCAAAATAAAATAAAATATTTATATTTGAGACAATGAAATTAGTCAGGATGCTAAACCACTTCCGGCAAAGACTTTCTGTTGTCTAATAAACACTTTTGTTAGGAAAAAAGTACCCTCCCTTGAATTTTGTTTCGATTAACCTCCTTTTAATACATAGAATTTAAAAACTTTAATTTTAATTTATGTCTAATATTTATTTTTAAATTTTTTAAGCTGGAATTCATGATGGAAACATATTGGAAGAAGATTTAAATCTTATTCAAGAATATTCATTATTATCAGAGCGTCTAGCTCATGAAAGACCATCAGGAATTGATAATGCAATATGTACCTTTGGTATGGATATTTTATTTATTATTATATCTATAGCGCTAGTAAATTTAAAAATTATTGTGGTTCAACTTCCAACTAAACTATACTAAACTTTGTATATAATTTAGAAATACATATTAATATACTTATAAAAGGTTTAATCATCTTTCAACCATGTTTGAACGAATCGTCCGTCAATAAAACCCTACTTCAATTAACATTTGAAATTAGACCATTCGGCCAAATAATAAGTTTCTTTTTTCATTTTGTTTTTAGGAGGTATAATTGCATTTCAAAAAGAACCTTCACGATGTGAAAGGATAAATCTTACAGAACAAATAGCTTTGAATATTATTTTTGTTAATTCAGGTGTTTCTCGTGAAACATCGAAAATGGTTGGAAAAATTCGTGAATTGAAATTACGTTTACCAAAAGTATTTAATTCATTAATGGAGACATTTGATGAAATTGCTTTAGAAGCAATAAATCAATTGAAATCTTCAAGTGATAATGATCGTACTAAAATAGAAGTAAGTATATATTATTATATTTATTTTATATAAATTATAATTATAATAATAATACATATTTTTTAGGATTTAATTAAAATGAATCATGGATTATTACATGGGATTGGAGTATCTCATCCAAAATTAGAAGAAATTGTGTCTATTGCTGAAAAATATAAATCTGCATGTAAATTAACAGGAGCTGGTGGAGGTGGATTTGCTTATATTTTATCTCCACTTGATAAAAATATATTAAATCAATTAACAAATGATTTAAAATCACATAATTTTCAATATAATATATTAAATATAGGTGGTAAAGGTGTTATTGATAACACTAAAGAGATAGAAAAACATTAGTTTATTCAATGAAAAAAATATAGAATACATACGAAAATTCCATCCGAACCAAAATTCCCTCTGCGCCAAAATTCCCTCTACCAAAATTCCCTTCTGTATTCTTAATTTGCTTAATTATTAAATAAAATAAAATTTCATTCCGAGCCCAACCTCAGAGGGAATATTGGTAGAGGGAATTTTGGTATGATACGAAAAATATTCGTATATTTATTTCTTTGTAATAAGAATTAAAATTCTTTTATATATTTTAGGTCAACCGGACTCATTTATTCATTTTTTTTTACGAAATACACAAGATTTTTTTTCAATTTCTAAAATAGATTAAGTATATGTATTAGCTAATTTTGTGCAAAATTTTCTTATTTATCATATTTTTTTAATGCATGAAATAAGTATTTATTATAATTAAAAATAAACTCGTGTATTACTCTAGATCTGGGATGGTGAATTTATGGCATGTATGCCATAAAAGAGCATAGAATATACAATTGATAATTATTATTTTTATTAATCATTTCGAAAAAATTAATTATAAAATAATATAAATGGAAATAATTCTTTTATTTAATAATTTTTGTTGCTAATCAATCTAATAAAAATAATCTTTTTATATATTATTTTTTTATTTAATTCTATTACCCTCTGAGTTATTTCATAAGTATATGTTAAGCCTGAATGCATTCACTCACCCGAGTTGAGAAAAATTAAATTTAATGAAACAATTAATATTATAAATTAATATTGTTATTGAACACCAGATAACAACTACATTTTTAAAATTAAATTATTTCTATAAATTTCATTCTCTTTAAATTTATAAACTCTTAGAAACATTAAAAATTTATTACTACTTCTTTTTTTATTGACAAAAATCTACTATTTGCTTTAAATTTATTCCAGATTTAATTTGGTATTATTTATTGTTAAATATTTTTTGATCGTATTACAGAAAAAATATCTATAGGGCATCAAAATGTGTTAATGTCCTGGATAATAGCAAGCCAAGATTTTCAAAATGAGATTGTAAAATAAAATGAAATTCGTTAAAAATACAGCCGTTTACAAATTATTCAATTAAATATCATTTACTATTTTTCTTAATTTTGTTTTTTTTTTATTTTTTCTTTATTTCTCATTGTAATTCGATATTTTTACCGACCGACGATAGTAAGGGAGGTATTGTTTTCACACCAAATTTCACATGTGGAGATTTATACATATCTCCACGAATCATGCATTTTCTTAACAGAAAAAAGTATTTTTAGCATGATGTCTGTCCGTCCGTCCGTCCGTCCGTATAGATGTGTACAGCCTGAACGGCTCAACCAATTTTGATGAAATTTGGTATATTTACTTAATGCATCAGTGGGATGAATTGATCAACTTTTGGTGCAAATCCGTGAACCGGAAGTGGTAGTATTAGCGATCGACGATAGGAAGGGAAGGGTTATTTTCACACCAAATTTCACATGAGGAGATTTTTTTATATATCACCACGAATCATACACTTTGTATTGGTTTTATCCTCGGGAAAATCATATTTATTAGTTTTTTCTTGATTTAAAATTATATGACGTCACAGCCTGGTCTTATATATATATTATAAATAAAATAAAATTAAAAATATTTATGTTATATCCATATCTGTTTTTTATTACATTAATATATATATTAAAATTATTTGAAATTGTTTCTGTAGCTGGAAATTAATTTACTTCAAACCGTCGGTCGGTTCGGACCTGGCCACAGGTCAACTTATTTATGAAAAATTTCACAGTGAAAATTGCAGATTTATGAAAAAATAAAAAAATAAAATAATATAATATAATTTTAAAATATTCATTTTCATTAGACTTTCAAGAAATTAATACATTTACTTTGTAATTTGATTATTTAATACTATTAAGGGATTAAATTTTATCTCTATGAAAATAATAATAATAATAATAAAACATTTTTCAAATTTTAATATTTTAGGAATTGACCTAGTTTATTCCATTCTGTTGACTGTAATTAAAAAAGGATGATGAAAGAATTTCAACATATAAATTTGTTTTATTTATTTCTTAATCCTTTTTTAATCTTTTGCAATCATTTAAAAATCAATGATTTGTTGTTCATTTATAAGTATTCTATTTAGTTTTTATACTTTACTTTATAATTAAACTATTTGATCAATAAATATTTAATCAAACAATTTTCTTTTATGGTATATATATAATGTCCACTCAAATATTATATTTATTTAGTTTAATTTTCACAAAAATGAATAGCCAATATAAACTTTTTTATTATATATTACATCTAAAATTGATTGAATATTCAATTTCATTAGAATTTCGAGATAATGATACATTTAATTTGTTATTTAATAATTTAGTACAAGTAAGTAAATACATAAAATTTATTTATTTCTAATATATGTATCTATCTCTGTAAAGTTAATTAACTCGAAAGTTCAAACCAAAGAGGCAATCACATTACTCCATATATTTCCCTATACCCATCTCCTACCATCTCCTATTCTCTCCCTTAAAATTGTTCAGTTTACATACAATTAGTATATGCAATCTCTTTTTTACCGACCGACGATAGTAAGGGAGGTATTGTTTTCAAACCAAATTTCACATGTGGAGATTTTTACATATCTCCACGAATCATGCATTTTCTTAACAGAAAAAAGTATTTTTAGCATGATGTCTGTCCGTCCGTCCGTCCGTATAGATGTGTACAGCTTGAACGGCTCAACAGATTTTGATGAAATTTGGTATATTTACTTAATGCATCAATATGATGAATTGATCAACTTTTGGTGTATATCCGGAAACTGGAAGTGGCAGAATTACCGATCGACGATAGGAAGGGAAGGGTTATTTTCACACCAAATTTCACATGAGATTTTTTTACATATCACCACAAATCATGCACTTTGTATTGGTTTTATTCTCGGGAAAATCATCTTCATTAGTTTTTTCTTAATTTAAAATTATATGACGTCACCCAGCCTTTCATGACGTCACAGCCAGCTCTTATATATTATAAATAAAATAAAATTAAAAATATTTATGTTATATCCATATCTGTTTTTTATTGCATTTAAATTATTTGAAATTGTTCTGTAGCTGGAAATTAATTTACTTCAAACCGTCTGGCGGTTCTGCGCCTGACCACAGACGCAACTTATTTTTAAATGGTATAAAATATTACAATAAATGCCAAACGATTAAATCTATTATTATTTCTATTCTATTTTTTTTTTTGTCGATATTTTAGTTTAGTTCAGAAAGTACTCAACTTTTTTATTTTTTTACAATCTAGAAAATGATATTTCATTATTATAAATATATTCATTATGATTTATTGTAAATAAATATCTATTCTTATTATCGGTCCCATTTACCAAAAATTAATTGTTATTTCTTAATTAAGCTAATTAATAAAAAATGTCAATATATTTCCAAATCAAAGCAATGCAAAAATGCTTTGGAAAACTTTATACATATGTATATGAATATTATCATTATTAACATGTATATTATACAAATATGACATTTTCAAAACGATTTATTTCTTTAATAAGTATGCATTTAAAATGATAATTTTAGAATGTCTTATTTCAACTAATAAATTCAATAAACACTAAATATTAAATTAAATGAGAATTAGAATAAATTAAATAATTCAAAATATATTTAATTATTAAATTAAAATGATTTACATATTTTAATAATTATTATTAAGTATTAGGTGGGAATTACTATAATGAAATTTAGGGAAATCTAAAGTTAGAGACTTTAAAATAATATTTTCAACTCATTTGGTCTCCCCAAAACCACACAAAATTTAAATAAATTCAAATATTTACTTTTAACTAATTGTGAGTCATAATAATTGAAGTGCAGAAATATTTAATGTTCTTAGCGAGATTAGATTTGATCTAATGTTGTCCAATTTTTGTTCCTCTCCTTCTCCTGTCCATACCATACCATCTTGCCTACCGGTGCGCTTCGAATGCATTCAGTTTCCATTCGCTACGCAATGTAAAAAGTTGAGCGGCCTACCCACCGATATCATTCCTCAATCAACTAATCAAGAATTAATTGAAAATATATTTAATTTTATTAATTAAAACGAAGATTTTATTAGCGAACTTAAAAAAAATATTTCAATAAACTTCAATTTTATAAAATGCATTTTTATAACTTTTTACTAAAATAATTAATATATATATATATAAATTTATCATTAAAATTTATAAATAGAATTAAGCTTAAATATTCTATTAATTCAATTTTATTAAAAGTTGAATGAAAATTATTTAAACTTGAAAATATCATATCAGATAGATATAGATATTCAAATTTCCTATATTGAACAACAATTAATTTTGTTTACTGAATATCTTTCAGTAATTTAATAAATATTTCTATTATTCTATTATTTTAAATTCTATTTTAGATGCCATCTGACTCCGATTTGGAAATTTGTCTTACAAAAATACTAAATAAAAATTTTAAAGGATATCCTATACTTTTCATTGAATTTGATAATAATAATAATAATAATAATAATAATTACTATTATTATTCAAATAATTTAGATGAAATGTTAACAAAATGGATTGGACTCAATTTTAATTTTATAAGTATTCATATGAATGGTGAATTAATGTTAAAATTGAAGAAACGTCATTATTAGTAAGTTTTTAAATAAATGAAAGAGAAATAATAATATATTGTAATGGTTTTTTGTATTTTGGTGGGGGGGGAAGGGGGGTGTTTATAATTAACAGGTAGATAGGAGAAGGGAGGTAGGGAGTGGAGGGGGAAGTGTGTAATGGCGATGCGCGGACTTAGGTGTGCACTGATCCTCGTTTGATTGAGGGAAAGGGGGAAAGAGGGGAGTAAGGGGGGAATGAAGATTCAATTTTAATAGAGGTTTTGGTCCATGGTGTAAGGTAGCAATCAGATAACTATGATCCAACGTGGAATGAGAGATAGAGAAAGCTGTAGGAATAACACAATACACAATACACAAAAGAGAATAATAAAAATTAAGTTTATTAGTTTCCAATTTAAAAGAAAAAATTGCAACTTTAATTTATTTTACCAGATTTAAATGTTTTATAATAAAATAAAACATTTAAATTATATAACATTAATATTTAGGAAATTCAGATATAGTATTGAACATAAAGTAAGGAAAAAATAAAATAAATTATAAAGTCTTATCCGTGTGTGAGTTGTATCCGTTCTTTCTTCAGCGTAGATTTGGTTTCAATTTAGTTCCAATTCGTTAAAGAGATCAAGACATCCTTCTTTGAGGGCTTTTAGACAAGGTTCCTGGCTTTCTGGAGTTTCTTCCAGTTTTTAAGAGAATTATTTAATTTTTTAATAATTCTTTTAGTTGTGGGAACGTTCCAATATATTAAGATATGATAACTGAACTTTGGAAGGTGAATTCAGCATTCGGAACGCAAAAACTTACAAAAATAGGAGAGGGAAAAATTTAACGTCCTCACTATTTCGTGGTTTAGATAAGAGTGCTGTTTTTTAACAAAAAAATAAACAAACTCCCAACACAGACATACGTCACGATTGTCCTCACAACAACACAATTACAATGTTTTTTTATTATCTTATTAAATTCTCAAATTACAAAACCAATTATAATTTATTAAAATTTATAATAATTTTTAATTGGTTTCATCTCAATAAAATATCTAATTACTAATTAATATAAATTGTCCACAAATGGAAATATCATTTCAATATATATACTTTTTTTTTCTTTCTATTTAAAATAATTGGGAATTGTACATTGCTTTTTTTTATATATTTAAAAAATATTTCGTTACTTTTTTTATTGGCACATTTATGTTAGCTGTGCACAATTGAAAAGTTAACAAATATGGCGCATATACAGAGGCGGATTAAACGCCGGGCCCACCGAAACCTAAATAAAAATATTTCCTTAAAAAAAAATTTAAAAAAACTGTTGAGTTTATAGATAATCGGAGTTTAAATAAAACAAGTTATTCTTGATACAGATCTTTATTGTACAACAGATCTTTATTCGGTCGTGTTTGAACCCCGACTAACTTAAGAAAAAATAATTAATTTTGGGTCTCGGCGACCACAGTAAAAATTATGTATTTTTTGCATAAGTACTATATATGTAAGTATAAAACAGCCTAAATTATAATATAAACAAAATTTATCTTTTAATTATAATTGTAAATAACAGAGGTTCCATTTCAATTTTACCGCCCGGGGCCCCCAATCAACTTAATTCGCCACTGCGCATATAGAAACATGGTTCCAATTATTTAATTATTTGGTAGCCTTGAAATTTATTTATTCAAAGAAGAAAGAGATAATTGTGGAAATTTGGAGAGAGAAATCATTTATAATATAGTTCAGTTGTTGACTGAAACAATTACTTACATTATTAGTGTTAATTCTCTAACGCAACCTGGCCGCATCAACATTTCTCCAGGACTCTATCTATCTATCTTTTGGGTTGAGCATCCACATTTCTCCAAGTGTCCCTATCCTGAGCCTGAACCATACAGCTCCTATCCTCTCCCATCTCTCTCACGTCCCTTCCTACATTGTCTACCCATCGCATTCTTGGTCTTCCAACCTGACGTTTCTCAATCGGTCTCCCCACCAAAATATTTTTCACCATTATTTCCTCTCCCATTCTAACCACGTGCCCTTCTCGATTTTATAACCCTAACTATGACTGGAGATGCATAGAGGTCATACAATTCCCCGTTATGAATTCTTTCTTTGGCCCATAAATGTTGCGAAGAAACGTAAAATAATATTTAATAATTAATTTGTTTTTTAAATTTTTTTCAGTCAAAAAAATATATTATTGATAAAAAATGAAGAAGAAATATCATTATTAAAAAATTTAGCATTAAAACAGTTTCGTTTTTGGCCAGGCTTATGTCAATATATTATTATTATACAAAATCCAAATATCACATACGAAGAACGTTTAGAATTGATGAAGTATTTATGGAAAACAGATATGAATAATATTATATTATTTTCAAAGAAACATAATTTTATTGATAATAATTGGAGAATGGAAATATTTTATCCTTATACTAAACAATATTGTAATGACTTTCATCAAATTAAGGTAACTTTATTTAATTATTAATTGATATAGATATTTACATATACCACTTTTAATTCCTTCATGAAGACATTTGAGTCTGTTAAGTTTTAATTAGTAGAGTGAAAGAACGTACTTTTTTGTAAACATAATGTTAGATAAGACCTTATAAGGTGTATTACCATAAATCTTTAATTATAGCATACTAGTGAATTTTTATGGTTTACGCAGATTACCTTTGTCCTTAAGGTTTCCTTTTCCTCTACTCATATTCATTTATAATAATAAAATGAAGAATTTAACTTACAAAAATCAGGAAAAAACTTGAATATATAGCAATTATTATTATGAAATTAAAATAATATTTTTATCGTTATTGTAGGAAATAAAGAAATGCGATGACGATCGTATATTTAAAAATAATCTACGTAAATTACATCAATGTCCACTACGTCTTGTAACAACTTTAATTCATCCATATGTCTTTTTTAATGAACCGCCATTTGGGTAAATATTTTAGGTTAAAATTATAAAAATAATTTCATACATTTTTTTTCTATTGCTAGTATTTGAAAATCAATTGCTTTTGTTTATGAATAGAATTTCGAATACACTTGATTGGGTGGATGGTATTGAAACTCGTTTGATTTATCTTCTTGCTAAAGAATTAGATTTTAAACCATACATATATATCTCACCTGATCGTCTTTTTTGGGGGTTTCGTATGAAGAATGGCACTTGGGTGGGTCTTTTAGGTCAACTGCAATCACGAAAAGCCGATATTGGATTTGGGGCTTTAGTACCAAATATTGATAAAGTAAGTCTAATAGATATAAAGGTAATATAATTAATATTAGTGTTTGAACTTCAAATAAATATTTTAAAGATTCAGAAAATAGTTCTTTTTCCTATAGAAATCTATAAATCTATCTTTATTGCGCTACAGAACTCGAAAGTTCTTCGTTACCAAACTGCATTTCTCAAACCATTCCAACACTATTTATTACAATAAACAAATCTTTATTTATTTAATCTATGATTGTTAC
Organism: Labia minor; assembly: GCA_963082975.1. Lineage (NCBI taxonomy): Eukaryota > Metazoa > Arthropoda > Insecta > Dermaptera > Spongiphoridae > Labia > Labia minor. The sequence continues at coordinate 54,854,173 of OY720344.1, forward strand.
TTTACTTATTTGTATAATTATAATAATATTAATATATATATATAAATATTGTGCATGTACGCTTGTGTATGTCAAGATGACAATTTGTGAAATATCAGAGTCTTTTACATCGGATTCGCTTGTATGGTCTGTGCCACATGCAAAACCAATCTCATTATGGATGAATCTATTATTGCCATTTACACTCTCCGTTTGGATATTGATATGGATTGTTTTTTGCATTATTCTTGGATATTTCGGTGATTTTGATTGATTTATATAACTATTTATCTTCTTATATATATAAGATAAAACTAAGGGATATGACGAACAATTCGGGTTTTTGCCAAATATCAAAACCTAATACCTATTATGATGTAATTATTGATGTACATGGTACCTAGGGCTATTAGGTATACATAATAAAAAATTACGGCTTTATTTTTAAAATAAGAACTACTAAAATTTACCAAGGTAAAAAAGTCAACTTTTGCTTAATAGTTGATATTGCAGAGCCGGTGTGAGGGATATTGCTTACAGGAAATTACATGTAAAACAAAAATAATAACTCATAAAGTTAAAATATTTAAATATTTAATTAGATAAGTTTTTAACTTAAATAATATATATACACAATTCTGTGACTAAGAATATTTCCCTAATCTTATTAATTTTTTTTTTTTTTTGGGGGGGGGGGTAGAGGTTCAATTTTTTACTGTTAAGCTAAGGTAAAATCCTTAGTAGACACAAGAGTCATATCACTCCTTGGACACAATTATAGATAAATACTTGCAAATAGTAAACTATGAGGCATATGTGAATAAAAGAAAACAAATTACTAGCCTTTGAAATAAATATGATGAAATTTTGCTTGTTTTGATCTTCAAGATGACGAACAAAATAAATCCTCCTTACACAATGGTTAGCTTATAACTAAAGCAGATACGCTTCATCTGGTCGCGTAGGTAGCTACTATTGTCCCCCAATGTCTTTCCCGTGCCAATAGGCCTAGTTTTCGATATATAGCAAATATATTTATATCCCTAACCACGTCATATTCCTCGGTTATACTTTATATTTATAATATATGTCAAATAGAATAACAAGATATTTCTTATTATTAATTAGAATATTATCATTTTTATAGCTTATGGATCTAAAAAAGAGTATCGAAAAATTATAACACCATTATATATTATTGGTTCATTTCTTGGTGAAGGATTTCCAAAAATACCTAAATCATTGTTTTTACGAATTTTTCTTGGACTTTGGCTATTCTATAGGTTAGTATTTATATACCTTTATTATTTTTGGATAAAACTAATACCATGAACACCGAGCTATCGCTCGACCCTTTAATCAATATTGATATACAATTCTTTAATTATTTATTACAATTATTAAATGTTACATCATTGCATCAATCTGATTAAATGAATGATATTTGGGGTCCTCAATAATAATAAATAATAATATTAATAAATATTAAATGATATTTTAAAATTATATAATTATAAAACTATCTAAAAATTAATTAATAAAAAAACAATGAATAAATAAATATAAATTAGTAATTTAATAAAAAATAAACACGAAAATAGATAAAAACAAATAACAAAATAAAATTAACTAATAAAAATTTATAAGATTTAACAAAAAATTAAACTGCAAAACATAATAAAACATTGTTTTTAAAATATTATAAATAAACTTAAAATGTTTGCAAGACAAATAAATTTTAGATTTGTTTTGGTGAGAGATTAATAAATAAATTTGGTTTGATTCTAAAATATTATTAAAATAAATATTTTTAATTTTATTTCGAAATTAAATAAAAAATTTTAAAATTTTTTAAATATAAAAAAATATTAATACAATATCAATTAAAAAATATTAAGACATTAAAAAATTTCTTTTTTTTTGGAATATATCTCCATTTTATTATTTTTTATTTTTAAATGTCGATGCACTCGGCGAACTTCGATCCCTAGAACTCGAGTTAGCTTTACTTTGCTTTCAATTTTTACCGACCGACGATAGTAAGGGAGGTATTGTTTTCACACCAAATTTCACATGTGGAGATTTTTACATATCTCCACGAATCATGCATTTTCTAAACAGAAAAAAGTATTTTTAGCATGATGTCTGTCCGTCTGTCCGTCCGTCCGTCCGTCTGTCCGTCCGTCTGTCCGTCCGTCTGTCCGTCCGTCTGTCCGTCCGTCTGTCCGTCCGTATAGATGTGTACAGCCTGAACGGCTCAACCGATTTTGATGAAATTTGGTATATTTACTTAATGCATCAGTGGGATGAATTGATCAACTTTTGGTGCAATTCCGGAAACCGGAAGTGGTAGTATTAGCGATCGACGATAGGAAGGAAAGGGTTATTTTCACACCAAAGGAGATTTTTTTATATATCGCCACGAATCATGCATTTTGTATTCGTTTTATCCTCGAAAAAAATCATATTTATTAGTTTTTTCTTGATTTAAAATTATATGACGTCATCCAGCCATGCATGACGTCACAGCCTGGTCTTGCATATATATTATAAATAAAATAAAATTAAAAATGTTTATATTTATTATTTATGTATCCATATCTGTTTTTTATTACATTAATAGATATATGAAAATTATTTGAAATTGTTTCTGTAGCTGGAAATTAATTTATTTCAAACCGTCGGTCGGTTCGGACCTGGCCACAGGTCAACTTATTTAATTTAAAGAGTGTTTATTAGGCAGAATTTTTACAATAGTTGATTTATCAGAACATACAAAAGATGAAAGACAATATTTACAAAATTAAATTGTTTCTTATTGTGATATTATTAGTTAGAAAAAATAAAAAACTATCATTAGAAAAAGAATTAGAATTATCGATGGAAGAATTTAACACAAAATCAAAACAAAATAATTTCAGTTTAAATTTCCTATGAGACCAAAAACAAAGGAATTTTTCAATAACCAATGATTTTGATAGTAAAAAAGAAGTATAAGTACTTTCTAACCAAACTTTAAGCGTATTATATTTTATGAAAATTAATTTTAAATTAAAAAAAAATATTTATAACTTGGTTTACATCATATTTAATTTGTGTTCTTTCTTTTGTTTGTTACATTTATCTATGTAAATAAAATCAAATGTTAAAATTGGCATATAAGAGTTCCTTTTGAAAATCAACACCAAATGCATAAAAATAAGCTATATTGATACCTAGTGCAATTTTGGGGAAAATTCCAGTTTCATATTTGATGTACCACTTAAATTTAATTAAGCCAAAAATCAAATAATCTTCTTTATTATATGAAAATTAAAAATTAAAAAATTAAATTAAATTAAAATTTTTATTATGTTTTCATGTCAAAATTAACCTGCTCTGGTTCAGGTTCTATTATATCTTAATTTAATTTATCCGAAACCGCAATCGGAGCCAGAACAGGCTAATTCTTAAAAATTATATTTTTATATTTTGAATCTATTTTTCAAATTATGAACTTTGTGGGTTTGAATTCTTGTCCCCAAATTATGAAGCTCACAACCCTAACACTTGAGCTATGTATTAATGTTTAATATTTAAAATTTCAATATCCATAAATGTTTCATGTTTAAAGTTTCTTACTTTTTTAGTTTGATTATTACGAATGCATATTTAGGTGCATTAGCAAGTTTATTAACAGTTCCAAAATATCAACCTGATATTAATACAATGGAAGATTTATTAACAACCAAAACGCCATTTGGTAGTGGTCCAAATTTTCCTAATCTTTTCAAAGATCCAAATGATAGAATTATGAAGGGGATTTATGAAGGATATCAGGTATATATATAGGAACAATTTAATATTAATTAAAATTTAATAAATTAATAAATGAATATCTTTTGAATGAATAGATAATACCACATCCAAAAATTCCATCCATGTTATTAAAGATATTAAATGGCAAATTGAATTTTGGAATGCTACATTCGAAACAACATTTAAGATATTTCAACGATTTACATAAGGTAATTATTATTATTTAACTGTTTTAAAATGTCTTGAATTGTTAAATAAAATAAAATAATGTTTTTCCTTGTTTTTATATTAAGTCATTTTTAGTTTGAAAAAATTGAACCAATTTATACGAAGGATAGGAATCAGAAATTTTTATTTATTTTTGCCTAAAAGAAAATTATTTTATTGCAATTGAACATATTTAGACTATTGTTAAGAATTGCAAGAATTTCATTTTTCTTTATTACCGATCGACGATAGTAAGGGAGGTATTGTTTTCACACTAAATTTCACATGTGGAGATTTTTACATATCTCCACGAATCATACATTTTTTTAACAGAAAAAAGTATTTTTAGCATAATGTCTGTCCGTCCGTCCGTCTGTCTGTCCGTCCGTATAGATGTGTACAGCTTGAACGGCTAAACAGATTTTGATGGAATTTGGTATATTTACTTAATTCATCAGTATGATGAATTGATCAACTTTTGGTGCAAATCCGGAAACCGGAAGTGGTAGTATTAGTGATCGACGATAGGAAGGGAAGGGTTATTTTCACACTAAATTTCACATGAGGAGATTTTTTACATATCACCACGAATCATGCACTTTGTATTGGTTTTATCACCGAGAGGATCATTTTTATTAGTTTTTCTTAATTTAAAATTATATGACGACATCCAGTCATTCATGACGTCACAGCCTGGTCTTGCATATATATTATAAATAAAATAAAATTAAAAATATTTCTGTTATGTCATATCTGTTTTTTTTTCAGATAAACGGTTCGTTTCATTTAACGAACCAGCATGTGTTAACATTTCCAATTTGGTTATATCTTCCACTAGGCTCAGTTCATTTATCATCAATCAATCGAATTGTACCACGAATTGTACAATCAGGTTTAGTAGATTATTGGATAGCAAATTATTCTGGTTATTATCGTTTAAAATATGAAATGAAAACTCAAAAAGAAAATAAATTAGTAATATTACAAATGTCACATTTAGAGGGAATATATGCAATATGGGTTTTTGGACTTATTATAAGTGTTTTTGTATTTTTTATTGAAATTATTTCAAAACGAAAGAAAAATTGAATCACTTTTTAAAAATAAGTTTAAAATTAAATCTAATGTTAATAAATAACATTGATTTTTGTATCATTATAATCTGAACATTGGACACTCAATCTCATTATTACTCTGTTGAACGAATGGGGTCCAGATCTCTTCGGCTTACATGTAAACAACACAAAAAATAAAATAATTTAAAAAACTTAAATTTGACTGCGGCTCTTGTTCAACATAACTATATACAAAATCTTATTCAAAGGCATACATCAATTTTATTTCTTAAAGAATCATCATAGACCTTACCATTGAAAAGGACTCCCTTAGTCAAGCCATACATAAAAGAAATCACCGACAAATCCTATATAAAAACAAGATCAAACATATCTTCATTACCAATAAAAAACTTTCAAACCATATCCAAACCCCTAAAGACACAGTTGTCAATGAATTCTTAGGCGTGTAAGAAATTCCCTAGTGTGACTGTCCTAAATAGGGCATATAAACAGGTGAGCCCAAAGAAAGATTTATCAGCTCGAGATATCGTTGAGAAGAATATATGCGGCTTCGGTTTTGACAAAACACCATTCCTAAACCGGCCATAACATCCATTTTTCTGAAACCACAACACTAGATTCCATCCAACACCTGAAACCTAGACTCCTTCTTGAGGAGAAAAAAGTCTCAATTGCTTAAATACAAGAGATGACACCATACACCTCCCTCTGCCCCTTTCATATCACAACTCAACTAGGCTAAACCATATACTTCTAAATTTCTAAAATCTCTCCTCTAATGATAACAATATTGAACACATAAACAGCTGGCATTCCAGTCTTAGACCTCGAAGCCTAGAACCAAAACAAATTACAAAAACAGATAAGGCTCTTTAAGGACCTACTCACCACGTTTTTTTTGTTAGTGTGAAAGTCAGTTCTAGTGTCGAAAATTCTTCAGATCTTCAGATCCAGTAAGTCCAATATAAATATTTTTATATATATAAGTATATATATAATTTTATTGATAGATAAAAGCATAAAAAAGGAATATTTCATAAAATGAAGATTTATTTTTACCAATAGAGACCGCAATAAAAATTAAAATTTGGTTGATGAAATGTTATCCACACATTGAATAATATTAAATTAGTTTTCAATGATTTTTAATACTGATTTTAATTCCAAAATAAATTAACCATTTAATATAAATTCTAATAAACTTAATTATCGCGCCACATGGTTGGAGTAGCTATCAACAAAATTTTATGGACAATTCTCGATGTTTAAATTACAAATAAATTATTAGATGGTGCTGTTACCATGTTTTGTCTACAAAAACTAAAATTGATATCTTAATGTAAACACATGATGGCAGCACGTTTCAAATAGATTTCCTATCAATTTTGATATGAAAAATGTTAAAATTTTTAATTGTATTTAAAATTTGAAAGAAAATCTTTTCATTCAAATTCATTAAATATACACATTTAGACAATAAAAGATATATATGTTGACAAATAAAATTTAGTTTTCATTATGTTAACCACAATGCCTTTTTATCAAATTTTTGACATTATTTAACACGTAATTAAAATATATATATTACTAAAAGGATTTGTAATTAAAACTAATATTATATTAAAAAAAAATGTTTAAATATAAAATTAAACGTTTTCATTTTATTTTTATTATATTTTATTTATTTATTTATTGTATAAAATAGAATGTACCATCTCTCTCACGTTCCTTCCTACATTGTCCGCCCTGTTCACAATTGGTCTTCCAAACGGACGTTTTCCAATCGAACTCCCCACCAATATATTTTTCCTCTCCCATTCTAGCCATGTGCCCTGCCGATCCCAGCCTTCTCGCTTTTATAACCCTAACTATATCTAGAGATGCATAGAGGTCATGCAATTCCTTGTTATGCAGTCTCCGCCATTCCCCGGTGTCCTCATCTTTCTTTGGCCCTTAAATGCTGGGAAGAATCCTATTCTCAAATACTCTGAATCTACTCTCATCTCCCAGGGTTATAGACCATGCCTCCCACCCATATAATACAATTAATAATTTAATAATTTTGATCCCCTTTGATAATAATTTCCAGATTGCAACCTCGATTTAAATTCTTTGCAAATATTATTCTCTCTGATACTAATTATTTTGTCTTATCACTATTAATTTCAAACCCCATCAATTTTCCTGCCTCGATTAATTTTTTTATGCTACTTTAAATGTTATTAATTTATTTAAAAAAAAATCAGAGTAAACAAAATAAAAATAAAATATAAAATTAGCATAACACTAAACTACTATAAAAATAATATTAAAAAATATATTATATATTAAAATCTTACGTGAAAATCCAATTATGAGATCAAATTTTCTTAATTAAAATAATTTACTCACATAATCTTAAAAATTAATAGTATTAAATTATAGCCGTAATGTGAATGTTTTCAAAGTTTAAAAGGCCAATAAGATCAATTGAGATATTGTAAATATCAATAGATATATAAAAAGATTTTTATCTGCACATTGCTCAGAATTTAAATTACCGCCAAATTATCGCCACCAGAGCCTCTATGATCTAGTATGGTAACTAAACTATTTTTAATTAATATTCTTTATAATTTTTTTAAAATTTTTCTAATTCAAAAATCGAAAATCGGGCTTCGAGGTCTGGTGGCCAGCCCCTTTGTGCTTCCGTGTAAAAAATTCCAGGTCCCTGCGTGCGATAGTTTTTGCTGGAGAGCTCGGTCAAACAAACAGACAGACAAACAGACACATTACACTTGCTTTTATTATTATAGATAAGTCGTACGCCCCGCATGCAATAGTTCTGCTGTTGTTATTGTAATAAAGTAGACAGAGTTGGGATAGATCGGATACATTTTCCAACAAACTTTTTAAAACCTTGTAGAAATACCTAAACTTTAAATTTCATTTATGTAATAATTATATTTAAATAAATATGTGTCATGACGTTTTCAGTTTAATATATCTAAATTCTAAATTGTGATAACTTTAAATTTTTTAATTAAGCCACAATAAACTCAAAAAGAGGCACATGTGGTTTGGCCACCGTTGGAATATGCCACTCCATAAAATCAAAAGTTGCTTTCTATATTTAAAATATTAACTCATAGAATGACAAACGGAGAAAGAAAAACAAAAAAATAGAACAATTTACTTCAAAGTTGAATCCTCAACAAATATTGTTTGCGATTCGGCATTTTTTTTAGGTGTTCAAAATCTCTAATTTTTAATTATCGTTCAAAATTTTCAAACTTTTAGAATCAAAATAAATTTATAATACTAAAACTTTCAGAAGGTTTGACATTACCGGCTAGAACACTATCGATAGAATTTCAAAATACTCACTGACAAATCATGATAAATCCTTAGATTAATTTAAAGCATAGGTTCTTAAACTTATGTACTCCACGGACCCCCACTTGAAAAAATTTTTTTTGACGGACCCCCATCACAACTTTAGGTACTTTACGTCATTTTATTAATTAATTTCTGGCTTACGATCTCATAAGGACAAGGATATATGATGAATATTTCTAACAGTGATTGGTGAATAACGATTTTTTTGCATATTGTAGAACACATTTTATTAGAAATTATAATATTGAAGAAAGAAAATACAAACATTGTCATAGCAACAAATCTCACAAATTATAATGGGTACTTACATTAAATTCATATAAATATTTTATAATTTTTTTCAGAAAATATTAAATAAGAAATATTTTAAAAAATAACTGCATCTATCTCATTAAATATAACTTACATATTTAATGAGATGTATGCAGTTGTTTTCTTGAAACAAGAATCTCAATATCTGGCTTAATATTGGAAACTTTTAATCTAAGATCCGGCTCTACATTTAATTTGTTTCTATATTTAGACTTATTATAAAATAGTACCGAAAAAGCTTGTTCGCATAAATATGTTGTGCAGAATGGAATCAAGTGTTGAAGTGCTTTATTTGCAAGCGCAGGATAATCTGACCTGAGAAGTAACCAAAAGTTGCTCAATTCAGTTTTGTTAAATTTTAGTTTATAAGTTGTATCACATGATAATTCCACGAGAATATCTTGTTCAGGTGCAGATAAATGTTTAGCATTTGTAATTTCCATATTAAATGGATCTCTGATCCAGTTATTGCAAGGATCAGGAGTAGAAAAATACTTCCTGAAGTTGCTTTTCAAAGTAATTAAATGTTCAACAAATAATTGACGCGTTTGATTAAGCAATTTTTCACTGGAGCTTTCTATGAAATCATTGAGAGTTGGAAAAGACTCATATACACCGTTCTGGATGCGTTTCGACCACAAGTCGATTTTTTTAATCATTGCTTCTATTTTATCTTCAACTTTAAATATATTTACAACAGTACCTTGCAGGCTCAAATTAAGTTCGTTCAATTTTGTAAAAATATCAGTCAAGTAAGCCACCTTAGCTAACCAGATAAAATCATTGAAACATTCGGTCAGTTCAAAATGCGCATCTATTAAAAACAATCGTATTTCATCTCGAAGCTCAAAAAGGCGAATGAGTACTTTCCCGCGGGACAACCAACGTACATCTGTATGTAATAATAAATGTGTATGTTGACTACCCATTTCCTCACACAAAATTTTAAAAACTCTGGAATTAAGTGGACGAGCCTTAATGAAATTGACAATTTTAACTACTTCGTCTAATGTTCTTTTCAAATCTGGTGACATATTTTTGGCTGCTAATGATTCTCTGTGAATGCAGCAATGATTCCAAACAACCTGAGGCGCAACATTTTTAATAAGAGCAATCAATCCAGTTCTTGTACCTGACATTGCACGAGCACCATCAGTGCAAATTCCAACACATTTTGGCCACTCTATTTCATTTTCGGTTATAAAATTATTCAAACTGTTAAATATGTCATTAGCTGTCGTTCGTGAAGGTAGTGAATCACAAAACAATACATCTTCTTGTATTTGATTTTCAAACTCATATCTAATGAAAGCTAACAAATTGGCATTATTAGTGACATCAGTACTTTCATCCAATTGTAATGAGTAATAGTGACTTTTGCGCACTCTCGATATTAATTCTTCTTTTATATTACATGACATGTCTTCAATCCTATTCTTAACCGTATCATTTGATAATGAAATCAAATTTATATCGTTTGCTGCTTTAGTTCCTAACATTATATTTGTAATTACTTTTGTAGCAGGAAGAATTAATTGCTCTGCTATATTATGCGGCTTTCCTGCTTTAGCAATAAGTAGAGCTACTTCATATGATGCCATTACTGCTTTCTTACTCATACCACCAGATCCCGTCTTTACCATCAATTTCTGACTTGAATTAAGTTCTTCTTTTTTCATTTTAAAAAATTCGATAGACTTACTAACATGCTCGCTGTGCTTTGTTTGTAAATGACGTCTGAGATTAGCAGGTTTCATACTTTCATTGGATAAACTTTCCTGACATAGAACGCAGACTGGTCTTTCCACATCATTGTTGCAAATATAAGTAAATCCAAATGATAAATAATCATCCGAATATTTTCTAGTTTTGCGTTTCTTGGTAGAGTTTGCTGTTGATGCCTCATCATCTGATTCTTTCCGTTTCTGTGTTGAACCAGTTTGTAGCCAACGATCCATTTTATGGAGTAATTTATTAACATTGAACTACAATAATATAAATATAATATAAATATAATATAAATATAACGAATTATTATTTACTAGCTATGTTTTAATATGATTTTAAATGAATGTTTTAATATCATTTTAAATGAATGTTTTAAATCATTTTAATAAATGTTTTAAATCATTTTAAATGAATATTAATTTATATAATAAATATATTTCGTAATTTGATTCTAAAATATTATTAATTTCGTAATTTGATTCTAAAATATTATTAAAATAAATATTTTTTATTCATAAAACTAACTTATACTTACTCTCAAAAACAGCCTTTCTGGGAAATTGCAAAATGTGTTTAGTGTTTTTATAAAATAATGATCATGCAAATTACACTAAAAATTAAAAAAAAATATTAGCTATAATAAACTATTATTAGCTATAATTTAATTATAATTAATTAAATTAATAAAAATAATTTAAAGATACAACTCGTTGAGAAATGAACTTATAATTAACATTAATAAAAATAATTTAAAGATACAACTCGTTGAGAAATGAACTTATAATTAACATTTGCTTTAAAACTGTTTAAAACCCCAGAGTGGACGCTGACAATTTGGGTTTTTCCGGATAAGACTGTCCCCTCCCCTGGTTTTCCCCAATAACAAAGTGAAAGAAAATTCCCTTATATGCCTCCCCTTACGAGCCCCTAAGAGGGGTTATTTTAAAGGAACAATCGAAAAATGATTTTAAATGAATGAATGGATGAAAATTCAAATTTTATATATAGTTTTTTATATATGTTTATTTATTCACAAAAAATTAATTGACATAATTATCAATTTAATAAAATAAAATAGTATTATTAATAGTATTAAATTATAGCCGTAATTCTCTAGGAGGATATAGTTAAACAATGAACTTTAAATATTTATATATGTATATATTTTTACGATGATTTTTTTCCGAGGACCGCGGACCCCCAGTAAAGGCTTCGCGGACCCCCAGGGGTCCGCGGACCACAGTTTAAGAACCACTGATTTAAAGCATTAGGAAAGTCCGCATTGATAGGTAAATACCTATCATATGTTCCAATTCGGTATACACTTGTGGAAATGGTATAATAGGCAATTAAGAAATTAAATTTAATAATTAGGTTTTAATAAGTATAAATATAACATTTTATATAAATTATTAATTTGATCAATTATGATGTATAGAAGTTTTGATTTGAGAAAGTATTTTAGAGAAAACCGTTATTTGAAAATTTAAGGAAGTTCAGAACAGAAGTGTCATCCCCTCGGTTTCTCGTTGAACCCCGGCGTCACTGACATTAATGAAATCAAAGCTCCATTTCGTTGTCTCCTACTTGCTGGAGCAGTGGCGCAACCAGGATTTGATCCTGGGGGGGGGGGGGGGTTTGACTAGCCTCTCCACCTTCCTATGGCGCCCCCCCCCCCCCCGGACTCTCTCAAAGACAAATTTTCATTAAGATTTTTTTTTATATTAAATATTTAAAAAAGTTTTGTAAATGAAACACTGATTTTACAAAATCTGGCAAAAAAATTTAATTTTGTATTTTATTTACTCGTATTTACAGTTTTAGAAAGAAAATATTTTTTTCCAGCTATAAGTAAATCATTTTAGCTTTCCTCATGAAATAAGGATAGCTTATACGGTGATCGGAAAATTTTGAAAATTTTTGCTCCGAGATTCTTCGAGATTTCCACTTTTCAGACGGTTCCGAATCCAAAACTGCAAAAAAAAATTTTGAACCGGCTCGTTACCGAGATTACGTCTAAACAAAATGAGATATTGTCTTGAAATTTGATATTTAGATGGTTTTTTTGGGAATGATGGGCGGGGTTTGGATTGTTTTTGGACAAGATCGCGGACCATAAGTAAGGGTAGTTTAAAGAGGTGTCAAAGCACATTTTATTGATTTTCTCAATAAATACCGATTTTTATGAGAATTATACTATCGTATTAAATTTATGAGGAATCGAATTTACTAAAAGTTTCATTATATTCATTTTTACCTAAACTTAATAATAAAGGAGTTATTTATAAAAAACTACTTTAAGATTACGAAAGCTTTTCGTCCGCCCGAAGTGGCAGGATATTTTGGAAGAAATCATGTAAAAATCCCTAAGAAAAAATCCCTAAATGCAAATATCCCTAAAAGAATAATTCCCTAAATAAAAAATTTCCCTAATTTTTTTTAACTTATTTAATAATGAATAGCCGAAGAGACTTGAATGAGGTAGTTATACATCATGCTTGGTGTCATCACATCTGTTCTTCAGTCCCATTTTTCGTGGTTTGCCTTCATTATGGTCAGAAGCTCATCATGCGAGTCGCTGAATCGTTTCCTTGGTGGATCAGGCTTCTTACCACGAACATCACTACAGATTTCCAAAGAGATAAGGTTATGCTCAATATGGATTTGCTTAATCAGGTCCCATACTGATGTCTTGTAACCTCCTAAGCGTGAATGAAGAGCATTGTTGTAACCTTCCAATGCATTGTTTGTTCGAGGCAAACCCATCAAAGTGGCATCGTAGATGTACCAATGTTCCAATGTCGAATTCGGGGTCATAAAAGCCAGCCAAAAATTGTTCACCTAGCCAAGTGCGTTCGAAGTAAGAAAAAAGATCACGAAGTTTTACCCTGTTGGTCGTCCAGCTAATGCTTGGTAGGCTACAATGACTTTTAATGGTGGTACCAAAACCAAAGCTGCAAGAGTTCGTAAATGAGTGGAGTTGTCAGGATTATCTATATCATTATAGAGCTTCAAAACTTCTCTGGCATTGACTTGATGTTTCTATAAATGCATTGAGCAAAATGAAAAAGACAACCTCTGATGATAGTAAATTTCATAAATTGCGTTATATATTCCCTGGTGAAATATACGGTGCAAATGGTGTATTTTGTATTTGGAATCATTAAGTTATTAAAACGTATGCTAATAAACGGAATTTGAGTAAATTCCCTTTATTTTACATACGAATTTGACACCCCTATTTTTTTGGAAAAATCACGTGTCTTTTTTTGACCTATTTTTCCCTACTTTCGGTCCAGGGCCCATTACCTCCTTGGGAGGTCGTGTCTCAGGCAACTGGGTGTCATGCTCACCTTGTGATTTAATTTTCTGAGTCACAATTAAAATTAATACAAAAATGAAAAAATTTGTTCTTAGTGATTTTTTCTTTTAGGGATTTTTTCAGTCAGCGATATTTTTATTTAGGGATTTTCGCTTTTGATGATTTTCGGTTTTAGGGATTTTTGACTTTTATGGATTTTTTCCTTTAGGGATTTTTACCCATTTCCATTTTGAAAAAATTAGTCTTCGCTTCATAATTTTTATGAAATTAGCAATTAATGTATTATTAATAAAAAATATTTAGAATTTGAGTAATATTTTTATTTATTTTATATTTAAATAATAGTCAAATTGGAAAATTTCACAATTATCTAGTAATCTTATATTAAGTCTTTTGTTTTTTATGATTAGGAGAAATAATAATAAAATAATTTTTTATTTCTTATATTTAATTTCGTACGAAAAAATAAGCAATTTTTATTTTTGTTAAAATTTTTTTAAAATAAAATAAACCTACTTATTATACACTAAGTTATACTTTAAGAATTATTTTTTTTCTTTTCTATTTGTAATATAGTACATAATATACAGCAATTTATATTTTTTTCTCTCCTGGGGGGGTTTTAACCCCCAACTCCCCCCCCCCTGGTTGCGCCACTGTGCTGGAGTTTGACGTTTCTCCTTTCTTTCCCATTCTTGACTAGATGATTCTATCTAAAAATATATTCTTTAGACTTTTTGGTGTAACTTTTTCATTTTTTGCAAAACATTTTTACTATCTCGCCAGAGATAGTATTGCGATCACGAAAATTTTCGATGTCGAGATTTTAATTTTTTTATACGTTTTGAAGGTTCCTGAATCATTTTTACTAAGGTTGAGAAAAATATATGTGTGTGGGTATGTGTGTGTATGTGTAAATGTATGTAGACAAGATTACGCAAAAACGGTTTGAGCTAGAATAATGAAATTCGTTATATGGGCATTATTCAAAATTCGTAGTTTTCTATCAACTTTTGAGAAATCTAGCTCCTATGATTCTACTGTACAGTAAAAGTCTGAACTGACTTCTGAGCTTGATTTAAATTTTTCTGGTAATGAAGTTTCTCAGTCAAAATTTGTAGTTTTCTATCAACTTTTGAGAAATATAACTCATTCGGAAGAGGGTCATTACCTACAACCTTTTGATTTTTTTTTCCTGTGTGATCGTAAAAAAAAAGATATATGTTTGATAGTTTTTCATATGATTGAAAATTGCATAAAACTGCTATATATAAAATTTAAGCGTCTGAAACTACCGGAATTAATTTTTCCAACTACTAATCACGCGCCAACACGTGACGGGGTGCCATCAATAAAGAGCCAAACATGAGCTGGTTTAATAAATATTATTTATTAATTCTAATTTATAATTTATAATTAATTAAATTTAATTTAATATATGTTATATAATCCAATTCAAATTGCGAAATAGGCGAGTGGAGACACACCAGCTTATTTATGTCAATTTAAAAATCAAAATATATATATCAAAAAATATATTCTTTTATAATTTATATGAATATATATTTTACTATTTTATAGTGATATTAGTTAAATATGGAAATATTAGACAAATTATTAAGGACAAATATTAATGCAAATAATGATATTTTAATATAATTACTAAATTCAATTGAAGAACAACAAACTTTTGTTTTTATAAGGTTAAAATAAATATTATAATAATATGTGTGTTAAAAATTAAATTATCGAGAATAATTTATTTTTATATTTATTTTGGAAAATTTCATCGTATCTGGAAAGTAATTTTCTTGCATTAATTCATGTGAACTTCTTAATAAAACCAAAACTAGATTTAAATTACTTATTAAAATTATATATTAAATTAAATTTTTAAATTTATTTCTTCAAATTAATGTAATTTATACTAATATGAAAATGACTCAAAAAAATATTATACTCTCACCTATGAAATATTCAACTATTTTCATTAATTTATACATTATATTTATTTATAATTATAATTTTTATTTTATTTATAATTTTTTATATAAATATTTAACAAATGTTGTTTTATATTAATGTTTTGAATTCGAAATCATATGATCCATCATGTCGTAAAGCAGTGGTTCTTAAACTGTGGTCCGCGGACCCCTGGGGGTCCGCGAAGCCTTTACTGGGGGTCCGCGGTCCTCGGAAAAAAATCATCGTAAAAATATATACATATATAAATATTTAAAGTTCATTGTTTAACTATATCCTCCTAGAGAATTACGGCTATAATTTAATACTATTAATAATACTATTTTATTTTATTAAATTGATAATTATGTCAATTAATTTTTTGTGAATAAATAAACATATATAAAAAACTATATATAAAATTTGAATTTTCATCCATTCATTCATTTAAAATCATTTTTCGATTGTTCCTTTAAAATAACCCCTCTTAGGGGCTCGTAAGGGGAGGCATATAAGGGAATTTTCTTTCACTTTGTTATTGGGGAAAACCAGGGGAGGGGACAGTCTTACCCGGAAAAACCCAAATTGTCAGCGTCCACTCTGGGGTTTTAAACAGTTTTAAAGCAAATGTTAATTATAAGTTCATTTCTCAACGAGTTGTATCTTTAAATTATTTTTATTAATGTTAATTATAAGTTCATTTCTCAACGAGTTGTATCTTTAAATTATTTTTATTAATTTAATTAATTATAATTAAATTATAGCTAATAATAGTTTATTATAGCTAATAATTTTTTTTAATTTTTAGTGTAATTTGCATGATCATTATTTTATAAAAACACTAAACACATTTTGCAATTTCCCAGAAAGGCTGTTTTTGAGAGTAAGTATAAGTTAGTTTTATGAATAAAAAATATTTATTTTAATAATATTTTAGAATCAAATTACGAAATTAATAATATTTTAGAATCAAATTACGAAATTAATAATATTTTAGAATCAAATTACGAAATATATTTATTATATAAATTAATATTCATTTAAAATGATTTAAAACATTTATTAAAATGATTTAAAACATTCATTTAAAATGATATTAAAACATTCATTTAAAATCATATTAAAACATAGCTAGTAAATAATAATTCGTTATATTTATATTATATTTATATTATATTTATATTATTGTAGTTCAATGTTAATAAATTACTCCATAAAATGGATCGTTGGCTACAAACTGGTTCAACACAGAAACGGAAAGAATCAGATGATGAGGCATCAACAGCAAACTCTACCAAGAAACGCAAAACTAGAAAATATTCGGATGATTATTTATCATTTGGATTTACTTATATTTGCAACAATGATGTGGAAAGACCAGTCTGCGTTCTATGTCAGGAAAGTTTATCCAATGAAAGTATGAAACCTGCTAATCTCAGACGTCATTTACAAACAAAGCACAGCGAGCATGTTAGTAAGTCTATCGAATTTTTTAAAATGAAAAAAGAAGAACTTAATTCAAGTCAGAAATTGATGGTAAAGACGGGATCTGGTGGTATGAGTAAGAAAGCAGTAATGGCATCATATGAAGTAGCTCTACTTATTGCTAAAGCAGGAAAGCCGCATAATATAGCAGAGCAATTAATTCTTCCTGCTACAAAAGTAATTACAAATATAATGTTAGGAACTAAAGCAGCAAACGATATAAATTTGATTTCATTATCAAATGATACGGTTAAGAATAGGATTGAAGACATGTCATGTAATATAAAAGAAGAATTAATATCGAGAGTGCGCAAAAGTCACTATTACTCATTACAATTGGATGAAAGTACTGATGTCACTAATAATGCCAATTTGTTAGCTTTCATTAGATATGAGTTTGAAAATCAAATACAAGAAGATGTATTGTTTTGTGATTCACTACCTTCACGAACGACAGCTAATGACATATTTAACAGTTTGAATAATTTTATAACCGAAAATGAAATAGAGTGGCCAAAATGTGTTGGAATTTGCACTGATGGTGCTCGTGCAATGTCAGGTACAAGAACTGGATTGATTGCTCTTATTAAAAATGTTGCGCCTCAGGTTGTTTGGAATCATTGCTGCATTCACAGAGAATCATTAGCAGCCAAAAATATGTCACCAGATTTGAAAAGAACATTAGACGAAGTAGTTAAAATTGTCAATTTCATTAAGGCTCGTCCACTTAATTCCAGAGTTTTTAAAATTTTGTGTGAGGAAATGGGTAGTCAACATACACATTTATTATTACATACAGATGTACGTTGGTTGTCCCGCGGGAAAGTACTCATTCGCCTTTTTGAGCTTCGAGATGAAATACGATTGTTTTTAATAGATGCGCATTTTGAACTGACCGAATGTTTCAATGATTTTATCTGGTTAGCTAAGGTGGCTTACTTGACTGATATTTTTACAAAATTGAACGAACTTAATTTGAGCCTGCAAGGTACTGTTGTAAATATATTTAAAGTTGAAGATAAAATAGAAGCAATGATTAAAAAAATCGACTTGTGGTCGAAACGCATCCAGAACGGTGTATATGAGTCTTTTCCAACTCTCAATGATTTCATAGAAAGCTCCAGTGAAAAATTGCTTAATCAAACGCGTCAATTATTTGTTGAACATTTAATTACTTTGAAAAGCAACTTCAGGAAGTATTTTTCTACTCCTGATCCTTGCAATAACTGGATCAGAGATCCATTTAATATGGAAATTACAAATGCTAAACATTTATCTGCACCTGAACAAGATATTCTCGTGGAATTATCATGTGATACAACTTATAAACTAAAATTTAACAAAACTGAATTGAGCAACTTTTGGTTACTTCTCAGGTCAGATTATCCTGCGCTTGCAAATAAAGCACTTCAACACTTGATTCCATTCTGCACAACATATTTATGCGAACAAGCTTTTTCGGTACTATTTTATATTAAGTCTAAATATAGAAACAAATTAAATGTAGAGCCGGATCTTAGATTAAAAGTTTCCAATATTAAGCCAGATATTGAGATTCTTGTTTCAAGAAAACAACTGCATACATCTCATTAAATATGTAAGTTATATTTAATGAGATAGATGCAGTTATTTTTTAAAATATTTCTTATTTAATATTTTCTGAAAAAAATTATAAAATATTTATATGAATTTAATGTAAGTACCCATTATAATTTGTGAGATTTGTTGCTATGACAATGTTTGTATTTTCTTTCTTCAATATTATAATTTCTAATAAAATGTGTTCTACAATATGCAAAAAAATCGTTATTCACCAATCACTGTTAGAAATATTCATCATATATCCTTGTCCTTATGAGATCGTAAGCCAGAAATTAATTAATAAAATGACGTAAAGTACCTAAAGTTGTGATGGGGGTCCGTCAAAAAAAATTTTTTCAAGTGGGGGTCCGTGGAGTACATAAGTTTAAGAACCTATGTCGTAAAGCATTATATCAATTGGTCCAGGTGTGCTCAAATATATCTTATCCTTTATAGGCGGCTCCAATCATTTCTGGAATTCAAATTTTAACAAAAGCGAAAAACAACAGTTCAATGGAATTTTCAATATGTGTTGAATATTATTAGAAACCTTATTTTTAATTATGCATCCATCATGGCCAGGACTTGAAAATTGATCAAGTCTTAATTAATCAACTATCTATGATAAAGAAGAGAGTCAGAATGAAGAGGCAGATGATGATAATGAGGATGAGGATGAAGAATAAGAGCAACAGCGAAAACGAAAGAAGGAGAAGAAGGAGAATAAAAAACATCTAAAAAATACAAATAATGTGAAATTAAAAGTCTTAAACAATTTTATTTATCAAATCAAATAAATAGGCATAGAAAGCAAAGTTATTAAGATGATCAACTCGAGATCAACTTTATATCAACTCTTTCTCCTTTTTATTGGACCTATAAGAATTATTTAATAAATTAAGATTGTATTTTAATTTTTAAATTTTAAATATATAATTTTTTTCTCTCATTTCACTTCTTCCCTACCTACTAATAACAAAATAGTTGATAAATTCAGGGAATAAAAACAAACAAAATAGAAACAAGGTCATGGCCAAATAGTCTAATAAAAATAATATAGATGATAAGCCCGCAGGGTCAAGAGATAAACAACTATTTAAGATATGAAGGTGGAGACGACCTTAACCAGTCTTTCTAACTAACAATGCCATTTTATGCGAATAAATAAGTATTTTTGTTAAGGAAGGTAATGAATATCGATTCATCTTCATCTCTATTATATTTTAAATATTAATTATAATTTTATTGTTTGCAAGTTATTCATTATAAAACTGTATATATCTGCACAATTAATATTTCAATTGAATTCTTACTTATTTTTTATTCATACCACAAATCAGATCAGGAGGGTAACTTATAGGGTGTTTATAGTCCTTTAAATTTTTACTGAGTTAACAGATGCAACACTAATAGATATATTAATTTTAAAATTTACTTAAGTAAAAAGAAAATATATTCCAACGACATAGATCCCAAAAGTCAATAATATTTCGGCAATAGTCTGAAAAAGAATAATTGATTGCTGAAAAGTCAATTTTCTCTTCAAATATATAATTTTTCACTTAACTAGAAATTCCACAATTTTTTAATTCCAAATATTTCTTCTAAATTAATTTAAAAAACCTGCAAAGACCACTTTTTTATTAATTCCTCTTAACAGCCGCAGAGGCGCTAATGACAGAGTTTCAAAAATTAACATTGAGTTACGATGTCTGATATGGATGGTCTGTGGCCATTGGCTTCGCAGTAACAAACGTCAAAGTTTACAAAAATAGTGGTGCCACAACTCATTAACGCCACCTATTGATCCATAATAAAAACTTAAAAGGTAGCCCTTTTATTAGTAAAACGGATATTAGATATCATATCCAGTTGAATTTTAGAATAGAATTA
This sequence comes from Labia minor, assembly GCA_963082975.1. Lineage (NCBI taxonomy): Eukaryota > Metazoa > Arthropoda > Insecta > Dermaptera > Spongiphoridae > Labia > Labia minor. The sequence goes on from OY720344.1 coordinate 54,874,897, forward strand.
ATATTTTCATACATGCAACTCAGTAAATGGATATGATTCACAAATTTTAAGTCTACTTCAAAGAGAGCGAGATAGAAAAAGAGAGGGAATAACAAAGGCCGGATAAATCTAAGCTGGAGTGATTTAAACGAGCTCAATTATAAATTCCTCCGACACCCCAACGCATCAATTTATTGAATGCAATCCAAATGGGGGAGTGAAAGAAGCAAAGGAAACGCAAATATATTTTAACAAATTTTATCATGATTTTTAGAAAAATTCATCATTTATTAGTAATCTTTGAATAATAATAAGCAAATTATTAATAAAAGAAAATTAAGGAAAATATATATTATGAATGATGATAATATCAGTGAATTGAGTCAGTATTTGATAATTAAATAAAGGGGGGAGGGAGAAAGGAAGTGAACTAAAGGATGGAGAGACAAGAAAGTGATTGAGGTGCACAAGAGATATACTAAAATGGAAGAACCATGTTCAGGTTTTTTATTTTTATTTTTTAAAAAAGGAAAAATTTAAACATACCATCTATTTTACAATAAGATTATTTATTTTTGTTTCTATTTTATTTTACACACAGTTACTTCAATTTTCCTATCTAGATTATGACAGCACGTCTCCCTCCTCCGGCCCATTAGTCTTTTTTAACAATAATTATGTTCGAGATTTGTTGAATCTGTATTAAATTTTCAGAGAAAAATAGAATTAAGCACTTAAATTATTAACTTTACCATTGAGCGTGTCTACTTTAAGAAATAAATAAATAAATCAATCAATGTTTACAAGTCATAAGGGCTCCTCAGAGTTAAATCGAGATGATGTTAATGACGTTATTTGTGCATGAAAGGTGTTTCAGTGAATTTTTTAATTACTTTTGGGTCAAATGATCATGTCTCAGTTACCGTATTCCCCGAATTTAGCTCCCTGCGACATTTTACTGATCCCAATACTGAAAATAATCATAAGACGAATATGTTTTGACATGATTGAGAAGACTGTTTCGTTGAAAGAGCTTATTGCTATACCAAAAATTACATATCATAAGTGCTTAGAGGATTGTAAAATGTTCTATATCTGAGTATTATTAATTTAAAAGTGGAAACTTTGAAATTACTTGAATATTATATAAATAAATATTTTTAATAGCGAACCCCCTAGACCTAGAATATAATCTAAAATTATTTTTACCAATTAGTAGAAGGAAATTATTTTATTAAAAAGTTGTGCAATGTTCAATTCCATAATTCCATAGATAAATTATAATTAATAACATTTAAAAAAAAATATTAAAAAAATAAGAAAATGAAATCATTTAGAATAATAGTAATAATATAATAATTTATAATATTTTTTTTCTAATATTTATGATTCATATTTAATAAAAATCACTTATCGTATTAAAAATATATGCATTTAATTAATCCTTCCTTATGATTGGTAATAAGAATATTTAAAATACAAGATATATCAATCACGAACTCGTGATCAGTGATTCATGCTTCTTGGGAAAATCCAAATCATAAAGAAAAGAACTTATTTTTTAAACGATTATATTAATTATATATTTCATTATAATTAAACATGTCACTCGTTTTAGTTAGCAATATATTTTACAAATTTTTATTAAACGTAAAAAGTTGGAGGGTTCAAAAATAACTCTATAAAATTCTTCAACAAATTGCATATAGTTTTATCAGATAGTTTTAACTGTGGGATCTGATTTTACCTATTTTATATTGAAATCCTATACATAATTTTTTTTAAAAATCTTTCAACCTTATTATTGGAATAAATCAAATCTTTTGTTTAGGATTGTAGCCCAGGTGAAGAATATTCATTTTCCCATCATCTACAGCCCAAATTTATCTATTGTTATGCTCGAAAGACGAGACCGGAAGTTTCATTGCCGCACCCTATATTACTTCCTTACATTTACTCAGAGTTTCTAGAAAACTATATAAAACGAATGAGATATGTTACCAAGTAATCTCAACCCCTTCAACCTCATCAAATAGAAATTATATTAAATTCGTCAGAAAATCAGTTTTCCCCCCACCTAGATCGGGGCCTCGGATTTGTATAGTTTAGATTTGTGTATCAATTTTACAACACAACACATCCTTTTTCTATATTTTTAATAATTTAACTAAAGAATAAATATTTCAATAATTATCATCATTCTCATCTTAAATTATTTCAAATCATAAAATACTTAAAACCACAAAACATAATAATAATACTCTATTTAATTTAAAAATCATTTATTTCTCTCTATATTCTTTATTTTCTAATTATTTCTCTTTTATGTATTCTTAGAAAAAAATAATTTTATTATGTTATTTTAGGTTTATGTTAAAAAAATGTCAAAAAAAATAAAAATAAATAAATCAACATATAATCACTTTTTAATAAATGATCATATTATTATATTATTTTTCTAAGTTTTTTCATTTAGTGATAGTATCAATTTATACCAGGGGTTATATTTAAAAAAAACGAATGAGGACAACCAAGAATTACATAAAGAATTTCGATTTTTTTTTATTGTCTTGTTTTGATAATCTTAATATATTAATATAAAGGTAAATAATTTTATTTTATTTATTAATATATATTAAATTTAAAAAATAATATCTCTTTTCCTAATAATTAAATTGATAAATACATACAAAAGTAACAATGAATTTTAAACAATGAGTTAGCGAGAATGAGATGAAACATAAATTAACTGATACGAGGGATTAGAGAGAGGACAGGAAATGGAAAGCGGCTTGTTTAATACACTTAAATCGATAGAATGTAAAAATGGACGATTAAGAAATGTTTAACACAAAACTCCGTCAAATAATATTCATCAGTGGTCAAATAAAATTAATTAATGGACATTTTTTTTTCTAGAGAAAGAAAATAATTTATAATAAAAGCGGATGTTTTGCAAATCACGGAAGTTTATTTTAGTATTCTTTTTATATTTTTTAATGGAAATTCATGTTTTAAGGTACACTGAGCACACTAAGGTCATCTGAACAAATTATTTCAATTAAATTTATAAAGGAATTATCTTATTTTAACCATCTTTACTAAAATGCAAACATGAATATCATCTTACAATCAAAACTTAAATAATATATTAAAAAGAATCACATTATTATTTAAATTATACTATTTATAAAGAAATATGTAAATTTTATTTTTAATATAATTATAATTTAATATATATTATCCGATTTTTTAATGGCGAATATAGAATTCTTTTGATATTTCTTATGTTTTCCTTTACCTTTATTATTTAATTAAATTAGTTGATTAAAAATATATTTAAAATATTATTGTTTCATGCATTAAGATTTAATAATGTAAGATAATTTTTTACTAATGTTAATTTTTCCTTCATTTATCTAATTTCAGGGGTAGGGCGAGGCTTTTATAGAATCCACTTGAAGTTATTTTTAAATTCACCTTTTTTTATTATCTTAACAGAAACATGATAGAAAGTAAATAATGTAAAAATAAAAAAACTTATTTTGTTAATAATTTTTGAATTATTACATTAAAAACCTTCGCTTCTAAAACCCCATATTAAATAAAGCTCCGATTCCTGGGGTTTAGATTTGTCATGGTGACATAGTATTTGCCTGAAGGCAAGTAAAATTATTCATCTGAGAATTTTTACAATTTTGGGCTATATATTAAAAATTTGAGGTTTGTATTAATCTAAATACATTAGTATTTATAATTTTAATTACTTAAAAGCACAATTTAGTCCCAAACAGTTTCTAATTTTGACATTTTTTTGGTTTAGCTACTAAACAAGTAATCTATGGATACACTGGGTACTGCTTAAACTGACGGCTAAACATATTTTTAAGTAATGTAATAATATACTCATTTTTTAATAATTAATATATAATCTTCTTTCAATTAATGCTCTTTAAAAAACAAGGATATAAAAATTTTTATTGCATCTACTCTATTTTGTGTATTTTACTTAATTTCATACTAATTAAGTAATTATATATATCTTTTAAGATTTAATACAACTTGAAGTTATTTTCCATAGGTAAAAATGTATGCTTTCTTTTTTTTGTTTTATCTTTGTTTTTTTTCTTGTTTTTATTTCTTGTTCTGGTGATGACTTTGGCAGAAAGTTCTCGTAGGTCAATATCATCAGCTGAGTAGGCCTTGCTCTGCCACCGCGCAGCTAGATGAGTGAGAGAGAGAGTGAGAGAGAAGGGAGGGAGGTCAAGGGGGGACGCAGCGAATGCCATTAGGCAGGAGGGAGATATCATCCCCTCTTTGACTCATTCAGGTCCCCGCCGTATAAGAGACGCACCCAACACCGGCCGGTGAACCAGTTCCACTGGCGACATTCATTCAGCTACTCATTTGACAATTTGAAAATAAATAATACAATAAATATTCCCATACAAATTTCAATATTTTTTTATTTTGTTAAAATTTTGTTCTTTGTTTTGGTTAGTTGATTGTTATTTAATTGAAGAGGATTTCTTTTTTTTAATTTTCATGATGAAGAGCCTCGCGCTCTGTGTTCTTCTCTTAGCGTTTGCTATCCTGGCCAGGTGAGCTCATCTTTTTTTTATCCCTACTGTGCCACCCACTCTCCTCCCTTCGACCTACACTACTCCTCCTTTTGCCTCTTAATTTGTCCTTTTTTGTTGTTGTTATATGTCATTGATTTGTGGTTTATACATAGAAAGCAAAGATATTCCAGTAATTTTTATCTCTCTTTCTCTTTGTCTATAATCTTAAAAATTTTAAATAAATACACTTTTCAATCATATTATTCTTAATTAATATTCTTCTTTAATAAAAAAATATAAAAATATTTTGATTTATTAATTTTGAACACAAGTTTTAATAAAAATAAAAATAAAATATTTTTATTATTATGTCTACTAAAATTTTTCTTATTGATTATTAATGTAATTACCATGCGAGTAAATAAATAAATACCTATTCAATTAGGATTATATTGAAATTGAATATTCTTTTTACCGACCGAGGTAAAATGAGGTATTGTTTCTATCTGTTTTGATATAGTGTATATATTAATTCAATAGTAATCTTATCTTATTATGCTAGCTAAAATTGTATATATGTATTTATCTATATATATTGGTTCTCAAAAACCGCTCTAACGATTTTTTTCAAATTCACACTAGATATAGTATTTATAAAGAAAAATTAAGTTTTATTGATGATATCTCTTGAAACATACAGCTTCATTATTAATTTCTTAATTGAAAATTATATATGGAAAACGTCAAAATTTTTAATACTGCCTGCTAAGACAGTAAAAAAATGACAATTTTTTATCTAAATACATATAGTCCAGCGGTTGGACTGATGTTTTAACGAGTGGATTTCGTCGGTTCGAAACTCGCCGGGTGAATCGTTATTTAAAAATGAAAATAATGATTTTGTTATTTTTTTTTCTTTTTATCTATTGTTTACTTTTTAATAAATTACTATTCTATATTTATTTATTCATTGTTCTTTTATTAATAAAGTTTTAGATAGTTTTATAAGTTTTAATATTTTTTCAATAAAATATTATTCAATATATTTATTAATATTATTTTATTTATTATTATTGAGTACCCGAAGTTCCATTCATTTTAATCAGATTGATGCAATGATGCAACAGTTAATAATTGTAATATTGTAATAAATTTCTATCTTGAAAATTGTTACATATTATTCAGGATATTTTAAAAACTATTTCTTTCTTTAATTAATATTCATTTTTTCTATAAGTCAGATATATTTCCAAATATTAAATAATTTTTGAAGTGAAAACTTCTTTAGCGGCGTTGAGCACTTTTGCGGGATGGGGAAAAAGTATAGAACTCGCGTGATCGTGACCAACACCATGAAACCATCTGCTTTCAAATTTCTTATAACAGAGCGCGAAATTTGAATTGTCATTAGAACTGTTTTATAAATTATCTCTAACATATAAATATATATTTATTATGTAAAGTTCATTTCATATATACATATATAATCAAAATTATACGAAATGAACTTCACATAATAAATATATATTTTATGTTAGAGATAAGAATTATAAAACAGTTCGTATTGCAATATTTTAAACAAAGTTGTGTATTTATATATATATAAATATAAGTTACAAATTTGTTTAAAATATATGTTTAAAATAATATATAAGTTATATATATATACATGCATATGAAATTCATCTTTCTCGTGAAATAGCGCGAATTTCGTCTGTTTTAAAATTTCTTACGCAGAAGTTTTCACTTCTGTCGGCCAGTCCCACGACTGCCAATTTTGCTTTTTTAATTCCGAAAAGCTGCAAAGCACGTTTTTTTGTCTTTAGTTTGTTTTATAACCACTTGGGGCGCTAAACAGTTTTTCAAAAAAACACTATAGAAAAAAAATATATGTACCTATATATTATATATTTATGTATTATTGAGGAGCACAAGTTCATTAATTTTAATCAGATTGATGCAAATGTGTAACATTTAATAATTGTAATAAATAATTAAAGAATTGTGTATCAATATTTTTTAAAGGGTAGAGCGAGAGCTCGGTGTCCCAGGTATTAATATTACCAGCCAAATCCAATAATAATGAATCATTTTTTTTAACTTAAGTACCGAGCCGAGGCTCGGGGTCCCGGTACTATATATTAAAAAAAAATACTATATTATTAAAAATATATAAAAACAAATAAATATATCTCTTGAAGGTTTTAATAATTACCATCGACATGCTATTTTTATTTAAGCTCTACATTAATTTATAAAAATCTATCTATCTATCTATAATAATCTTTTTAAAAAAATCATTAATTTTAATATCATTAGAAATAAATGAAGATATATATATATATATATATATATATATAATTTATAATAAAATAAATTTAAATCAAAATATTACTATGATGGGAAAATGACCAAATTAAATAAAATTATATAAGAGAATTTTAATAAAATTCAAAGGAAATTATTCATTTTTTTATTTAAAAAAAAAAAAATTAAATTTCAATTTCTATGATACTATCGAACTCAAAAGTTCCTGGCCTCATTGCTTTAACCATGAGCCGAATCAATCCAATTTCGATTTTCTTTAAATTAACTCACCTTTTTTTTCTCTAAATTTATCTAACAAGTGAATAAAATATTTCATCAAATTTCTTATTACATACTCTTTGGATAAGAGATTTAAAAAGATTTCTAATAATATAATAATCATGACATAAATGTATTTATAAAAAAATTTTGGAATAAATTAATTCCTAATATTTAATAATCTACAAATATTAATGAATAATTTTTAAATAAAAATTTAAGCACTTTTATACATATCCATAAAGTAACTTATACATATGTTTACTTTCCATCTAGTTTAATTAGTTACCAGACAAATTGATTATACTCTATTAGATACATAAAATTTTAATGTCAAATATAAATGAATAATTTATCAAGAATAAAAAAGATCAAGAAAAAAAAGTAAAAAATAATTAACTTAATTAGATTTCAATTTTTATATTTTTTGTTTATATAAACAAATATTTTAACTCATTTAATAGGATTTTCCATTAGATATTTGAAATAAAAAAATGTTGCTTTATTTTTTACAACTCGGTCAAATTTTATTATATGAAAAAATATTTTGTTTAGATTTTATTTTTCGCAGGACACATACTCCATTATTCTCTATAAAGATGCGATTAAAGATATAATTTTAATTAAGAGGGCTCTACTCTTAATTAAAAGAATAATTAATTAATTAAACGATCATTAGTGTGACCTCCAATTGATTAAATATGTAAATATAATTTATTTTGGTATTGATTAGATAATATTTGTTATTCATTGGAAGATTCAAGACGAATATTAATTAAATATTATCATTGGCTTAATGCCAAACTAGAAAAGAATCAAATAATCATTCCCCATCATTTTCATAATTATGCTCTATTTACACTAGAATCTTTTTTCTCCCACTATCGACGCTGATATTATATTTAATTGTTTTAAAAATTACAAAATAATGAAATTATTCAATTAGTTTAAAATAATTATTATAATTATTTGTATATAATATATGTATCTAGTCTTTATGATCTTGAAAATTGTAGGGGTGATTTTTGAAATAAACATATTAGGGGAATTTTGATATAAAGAATAGAACTGTAAATGATCCATTAATTTAATTTAATCAATTGATTTTAATACGTGAGAGATGGTAGAGGGTAGGGATTGGAGGGTTGTGGCTTAGAGTAGGGAACTTAGAGAAGTGTGGTTGCTGCGGCCAAGAACTTTCGTGTTCCGTAGAGCCACAGAGAATTGATTTTAATTATTTTTACAGTGTTTTATTTAACTTGCTTGGTTATCTGTATGGTTCAAATCTAGTAACTCATTATTAACACAGTTGTAGTTGACCAATCGAACTAAAACTTTGCATACTTTTCAGATTTGGATGACAATACATGAATATGAAATAAAGTTTCCTTTTCTTAATTAATTAATTAATTAATCCTTTTGTATTGTTCAAATCTGGAAACTCATTTTTAGCATAGTTGCAGTTCACCAATCGAACTAAAACTTTGAACATTTTTCAGATTTGGATGAGAAAATATGAATATGAAATAAAGTTTTCATTTTCTTAATTAATTAATTAATTAATTTGCATTTATAAATAAAAGACTGTAACTTAATTTTTTTTAATTATTTATTTTTTCTTAATTAAATTAATTAATAACAAGCCTCAACAAGTATCCATAATTCAACTCAACTTTGGAAAACTTTGTATCTATATGAATAAAACGCTTGCATTTAATTTTTAATTTTGTCACCATTTGTAATTTAAATGCAAGCGTTTTATTTGAGAGATCCCTAGAAAATTAATTCACTAATTCATTTTAATTAGGCTCTTTATTCAAAGAATCTAGACCATTGTTGAAGTGCTAAGTAGGCGGACCCTTGTAGAACCCCATCATGAAGAAGAATATACTTATTGAGGCTAAGAGAAAAATTATTTTCTAGTTTTTAGTGCATTTATAAATAAAACACTATAACTTTTTTTTTTTAATTATTTAAAAATAATTAAAGAATATCTTTCACCTAAAATATTCAATAAATATGATATAATAATATTAAATTAATTAAATTGAGAACTTTTAGAATTAAATTAAATTTTTAATTTTTTGAAATATTATTTTCAATAATTTTTATATTCTTTGTCGAACATGCATGGACACGTTCTCTGAACTGAAAATAGGCATAAGATATATAGCACATATAACAGAGCGAGGCTTTAAATTATTAGCAAGGGTCTTAAGTCTTAATCATAAACCCAAAAATAATTTCTGGATTTTTAGAAAAATAAAATGATTGATGATTGATTATGTTTATACAAATAGAGTTAATTATAAGACAAAAAAGGAGTATGATGATATTCATAATAATCCACCTAATTAATTTATTATTATCTCCCCATAGGACCCTCAATATTCTTAAAACTATATATTTTCAAATCTTAAAAAATAAATTTTTAAATTACTGGGTTGTGGTTTGGTGAACCAAGTTCTTTTTTTTTATAAATACAACATATAATAGATAATCAATATACAATTTTTAGTTCAGTTACATTTTATAATAATAATAATTGAATATATAATTATTTAGGATTAATAAAAAATAATAATATTAATAGATAAAAAAATAAAATTTAATTAGATAAAAATATTTTTTGTGAAAATTTTCTTTTTTTCTTTACTCAATAGCATCAAAATATTAAAAAAAAAGTTAAAATATTACAATTAATCCACTGCATTTACTTTATATAAGGATCTCTTCTATTTCGAAAATTTATATTATTCATTTATTTATATAATTATTTTTTTTTTATTATATCTTTCTTTTCTTTCCATTTTCCTCATATCTATCTTCACATTGTCAACACACCGGTCGTTTCCCTATTGGATTCTCTATAAGCTTATTTTTCGCAAACTTTTCTTCTTCAACCCAAACTAATTGTAAATATTTCACCCATTTCCAATTCAGCTTCTTTTGGGGGATCTGTAGAAGTTATGTAAAGTTCGCTTTTTTTCTACGATTTCATCTTTTTTGGTTTAACATGGAAATCTATTTTCAAATAGCCGGAAACTATGCTCATCCACAAAATTCATTTCATATATCAACATTATTTTTTCTCTTAAAGATAAATAAATGAAGTAGGAAATGGTGGATTCTTTCTTCTTGATTGCTTAATAAAAATATAATTTATTCTCTTCTCATTTAACAATCATTTTCTTTTTCTTGTCTCGTATCAGTTTTTTATGTTTTTAATAGAAGGTGAATAAGATTGTCTTAGAGATAGTTTCATTCTGATTATCATACAATAGTGATGAATAGGAAGGATGCAATATGCATTATGGAATAATACTGAATGTGTTGGACTGTCAATTGACGTCACTACAATTAACACAAGAGAGTTGATACACACCTGTATAGAAATTAAAAATATCATCAATCATAACCACTTGTTCCGCCTTTCAGACGTGTATATTGAATTTATATTTTATTGATTATATATATAATAATTATTTATTAAATTTTGGAGTAATAATAATAATAATTTCTTCATTTAAAATTTTTGAAGAAAGAAAATTTTGGTAGAGAGTTTATGGATAATATTTATAGGATTTATAATGTTTACTGATTTGGTTAGACACAGAGATCAACAGAGATTTCTCTTGATATTAGAAGTTACGCATTTCCTCTAAACTGACCGTAAAAATAAAGATATATGTTTGAAAGTTTTTCACATGATTAAAGATTGTATAAAACTGTTATATATAGAATTTCAGCTTGATTGAATCGCTTAAAGTACCGGAATTAATTTTTTAATACGTTGACTGGCTATCACACGCCAGCACGTGACATAGAGCCAAACATGCACTGGTTTAATAAATAATATTTATTAATTTTAATTTATAATTTAATTAATTAAATTTAATATAAATATAATATATGTTAATTAATCCAATTCAAATTTGCGAGATAGTCGAGTGGAGACACTCCAGATTTTTTTGATTAGATATTAGATTTGGCTAAAATTAAAAACCAATGTTCAAATAAGTGTATGTAAGAATATTCTGAAAAAATTTCATAATAATCGGTTCAGCAAAATTTCAAAGACAGACAGAGCTGAAAAATTCTAGAGTCACTTCTAGATTTTACAGTTGTTGAAAGAAAAAAAAAATTAATATCTGAGCAATGATCAGACGAAAATATTTTTAAATATATATAGATTTATATAAAAATTATAAATCATCAAAAAAATGAAAAAGAGATTGTTAAGATACTCTCATGGTGTTCCTTTTATTATTATTATTATTATTTTTGAGGGGTATGAGAGAAAGATTATTAATATTCTGGAAAATTTTTCAAATAAATATGTCATTTGAAAAATGTTTACTTATTTGTAGATTTGTAGTTTTTACATAAATAAACAACATAGTCATTTTATTACCGACCGACGATAGAAAGGCAGGTATTGTTTTCATATATGTAAGAACAGGCTGTGACGTCATGAATGACTGGATGACGTCATATAACTTTAAATTAAGAAAAAACTAATAAAGATGATTTTTCTCGAGAATAAAACCACCACAAAGTGCATGATTCGTGGTGATATGTAAAAAATCTCCTCATGTGAAATTTGGTGTGAAAATAACCCTTCCCTTCCTATCGTCGATCGCTAATACTACCACTTCCGGTTTCCGGATTTGCACCAAAAGTTGATCAATTCATCCCACTGATGCATTAAGTAAATATACCAAATTTCATCAAAATCGGTTCAGCCGTTCAGGCTGTACACATCTATACGGACGGACGGACGGACAGACATCATGCTAAAAATACTTTTTTCTGTTTAGAAAATGCATGATTCCTGGAGATATGTAAAAATCTCCACATGTGAAATTTGGTGTGAAAACAATACCTCCCTTACTATCGTCGGTCGGTAAAAGTATTTTTAGCATGATGGCTGTCCGCCCGTCCGTCCGTATAGATGTGTACAGCCTGAACGGCTCAACGGATTTTGATGAAATTTGGTATATTTACTTAATGCATCAGTAGGATGAATTGATCAACTTTTGGTGCAAATCCGGAAACCGGAAGTGGTAGCATTAGGGATCGACGATAGGAAGGAAAGGGTTATTTTTTCACACCAAATTTAACATGAGGAGATTTTTTTATATATCTCCACGAATCATGCACTTTGTATTGGTTTTATCCTCGAGAAAAATTATATTTATTAGTTTTTTCTTGATTTAAAATTATATGACGTCATCCAGTCATTCATGACGTCACAGCCTGGTCTTACATCCATATATATTATAAATAAAATAAAATTAAAAATATTTATGTTATATCCATATCTGTTTTTTATTACATTAATAGATATATTCAAATTATTTGAAATTGTTTCTGTAGCTGGAAATTAATTTACTTCAAACGTACGGTCGGTTCGGACCTGGCCACAGGTCAACTTATTTAGTATGTTTTTGGTGAGTTTTTTCCACTTTTATTAATCAATCAAAAATCACATAACAATAAAAAATAAAAACACGTATAGCAAACAGATCTTGTAATAAATATTTATCCGGTATATTTAATTCAGAATAGAGAGAGGAAAGAGATGATGCATACTAATTTTCCATATATATATACAAACTTAAATAATAGGAGTCAATAAATAATAATAAAAATAATATTGTATATCTATAGATAATATTTTTATTATTTTTGTATTAATAATTTAAATTTTGACTAGTATTTGAAAATTAATTATTTATTTTGTTTTAATGCTAATATTAAAAATAGGAAGCCATAGACAAAAAAATTCCATTTAACATTTACATAAACTAATTCAATTTTGATCTTAAATCTAGAATTAATTTCATGGAATTTTTATCAAGAAAATAAAAAAATAATTTAAAATACGAGAATAATTCGGCACATTAGGTTTGTCAATTTTAATGAAAAAGTTTTTGTCATATCGCAGTTGGAATAAATATTTCAAATATTAATTTTCATAATAATTTTTTCTTCCAGTCAGCCTAGAAACCCGAATCAATTGCATTCTATCTTTAGTCTAGTGTTGTAGTGTTTATTGTTGTAGTCTTTATCGACCTTAAAAAATTGATTTGAATTATCAGTTCAAATTTTTATAAATCGTTGCCTATATATAGTATATATGTTTTTGTGATTTAAATTTTATTGGCACACATATACATATTCATATAATAATATTGCTCCTAAATCAAAAAATCTAGAAAGTATCGCACAACTCAATGAGACAATTTTATATTGCCCGCATTCAAATATCTAATTTGTCTCTGATTATTTCGTTTTTCATTTATCATCCAATTATTTGGTTTATGAATCTATTTCCCCATTTACAATCTTCCTAGCCGTACTTGACCTATTCAAGCCACGTACCCAGCTGGTTGGAATTTCCACGATTTTTGTAATTTTAACAAACATCCGCTGCCATCTCATCATTTTCGACTTCCTAAATGCTAACGAATCCTTTTGTTTTAAATACCCTGATCGTATTTCTCTGTATTATCCTAAAATCGATATTCTTTTTCTAAAAATAATTTTTCTTTCAATTCATTAGAACATTAGATTAATGCAATTTTAATGGACCTAATGATTTTTTTTTATAAACTTATTTATCATAATAGTATTACAAATAAGCAAATTAAATCTATTATATATACACATATATATACATATGTATATATAATGAAATCATTAAATAGAAAATCTTTAATATCCGTTTCCTCATTATTTAGTTTTAACTGGGTATTTCATCCTGGATATTCATTAAAATAACAAAACAAAAATAAATAAATAAATATTAAAAAGAGAAATAAAATAAAAAACAACCGATTTTCCGAAAATAATTGTAAAATATTTAGATTATTATTTTATAATATGTGTTATATTGTATTTCAATCTATTAAGTGATTTTTATTACTCGTTGTCCTCCAATCACCCACTGTTAAACGGGCCACAACAGTATAGGGTGATGGTCGGCATAATGGTAATGAAATGTCCAAATACTTGAAAGATGCAATACCAAGTTTAAAAAGGAAAAATAAATGGAATATATTGGACAAAATGTTTTAATTTTTTTATTTTAATAATTTATATAAATAGTCTATATTTGAACTATTTTATTTTCATATTTAAAAAATACTTTTTAAATCCCAAATTTGGCGGCAGTGCCATCTAAAATTTCATATTTCATAAAAATACCCGACTTTTGACAAATTTGAATATTTAACCGTTTGAGTGCCAACAGCCCCATCGCGCTCGTGCGCTTCGTAACTAAAAGTGCCATTAATTTTTATTAAAAAAACACCGAAAAAATTATTAAAATTGTACAATTTTTGGAGGAAATACATTTATTTTTAGAAACAAAGTTAAATGGTATCAAAACGTTTGTCGTGTTTTCTTGGCATTTTTAAGTTGATATGGGTAAAAATTAATGGCACTAAAACGGTTAAATTAAATTTATTATTATTATTATTATTTAAGTAGTTTTTCGATTTAATCTTCTTGAGATTACCTTTGTAAATAATAATTTGTCATCGATTAATGTTATGTTTATTTTTAATTATAAAAAAAAGCTTAATATAAGTTTAGGGTCGAATCCAGAGCAATGACTATTGTTCAATGATTTGAGTTTTAACAGAAATGCAATCGTTCTTTGTTGAAAAGCAGTGTTTGAACTCTCTACGTGAATGGTTAATCTCTCAAAAACTATAATAATTGTTTTATCATTTCTTTTTCTTAATTTTAATATCTTAAGATGTATATTGTATATTGTTGTCTTATCATTGCACTCAATAATTGTTTTCCCCATTCAATTGTCCTAAAAACTTATATTCATTTTAAATTAAAATTATATTTTAAATCTAAATCTTAATAAGAATAATTTTTTTTATGTTAAAGATATTCGGTGAAGTTTAATTGATATGTTCATTTCGATTGTTACATCATGATCAGAAGCTATCTTGTTTTCAAATTATATTAATTTATCAATTCATTTCTGCACTTTTCTCTACTATATATTTAAAAAGCTCTTTTCTGATCAAATAATAAATAAATAAAATTTAATTTTCGTTTATATTTATTAACATTATTTTGAAATAATACAGCTAGAAAAATCAGATTTATAGAGACTGAAGAAATAAAACTGTATAAAAAATGGATAAATACCTACTATATATGTTATTTTATTTTTTTTTTATATTTGTTTTTAGTTGCCGACAAACGCACAAATCTGATTCTATTTCAACATGGCTTAGTAATATGGAAAAAGCATTTGAGGAGGCTAATCATGAATTGGCGAAACAGGATAGGGAGACAGAATCACTTGGTAAGTATTCTCCTTATCATATATCTAATGTTGTTGTTTTATAATTCTCAGAAAATTATAAAGAGATGAATCATTCAAATTAGTCATCAATTTTAAACTGATTCTAATGAATTCACCTCATAATAATATTATAATTTTTAATATCATTTTGTTTTTTTTATTCATTTGGATTTTAACAATAAGTATCAAATGTATATGATATGAGATTTGGTTTCATTTTGAAAAAGTATTCAATTACTATTAATTATTTGTCTTACTTTTAATCAACTTTATAAATAGAATGAAACGTCATTTTTTAATGTTGTTTATCTCAACGTTTCAAATAAAAAAAAATTATTAAGTTAAATTCTCTTGATTAATTTAATTTAACTTATATTAGTATTTTTGTAGATTTGTAAATATATTTTATTACTTATTTTATACCTAAAGATTTGTTTATTATTCATATTATAATCATTATTAAATTTAAATAAGTAAATTTCAAATAAAAAAGTATAATAATTTGTTTTTAGGAACCAGTAAATAAATTTTGAATATTGTTTTTAAATCATATTTCTAGACTAACTTACCATAAAAGTAAACATAAAATCCTAAAATAAATTACAAGTATTTATAAAAAGGTTATTTAATTAAATAATAATTATTAACAATTAGGTTCCTTGATGACATATAAGAGAACATTTCTAATTTAGAAAATCCTTTTAATCTAATAAATTATTTATTTTCATTACTTTTTTATTTTATATATTAAATTTGTTCTCAACTAAAAAGAAAAGGACGATGATTTGGAATCTTTTTGGAGTGCTTCATTTCCATCGACTGGTTTTTTTAACACTTTCTTAAACAACGGCATATCACCACCCTGGTGGAAGGGGTAAGTCTTTCATACTTTCCATTATATTAGTAATATATATAATATATATATATATATCACCGTTATCAATCGACAGCATCTTGAAATGCAATTCTAAATGAAAAAAATAACGGTATCATTTTAAATAAAGGAGAAATGTATTCACTCCTTACGCCATTGCATTAAGAGTTCAATGCACCTTAAAACCAACTAAAAACGTTAGCAAAAAAACTTAATTTAGAAATCAAATGCAGGTAGACAATATATATATGTTAATAATACTTTAACATGCTAATTTTGCAAAAAATTTATAACATATTTTTAATGCTATTGCAAATACCAATATAATATCATTTGTTTAAAGAATATTGTGAAAGTTTCAATATTTCAAAATAGCTTAGAAAGGAATAGTGTCAGATATTGTTTATGATATATGTTATAATAGCATTTTAATTTTAAAAAGTTCTAAATTCATATATGCATAAATATATATATAAATTTTAATACGATTGTTGATAATATATTAATATAATTTTATTAGATTTACAATAAGTATGGGAAATTTCTTTCTTAATGTATGAAATCTATAATGTTTAAAATTAATCTTAAAACTGATTTAGTCAATTATATATAAATATAATTGTTGGCTTCATTTTTTTAATATTTTGATTATATCTATATATATATATAAAAAGGTTTTAGTCTGCACATTGCTCAGAATTTAAAATTTTTTGCATATTTTCGCGTTTCATGACCTCTAGATTCCGAAAGTGCCTTTAGAATTTTTCATGTCTGTCTGTCTGTCCGGAAAATAACTATTTTATAGACTCAGAATTGACTGAACCGATTTCTATGAAATTACATCACAATATTCTTATATACCTCTATAGTAACATAGGCTATACATTTTATTAATATCTAATCAATAACCGCAGAAATTCATTTTTTAAAGTTTATATAATACTCCGTGTTGTTCATTCAAGAGCGCGTGGCCCAGAGACCCTAACGGAATCATTTTCACACAATGTGTATATATTAATTATTATAGGAAGACCCAATCAAAGAATTAATATAATATTTTATTCTAAATTCTAATATTCAAATATCACCATGAAGTCAGCAGCCACTGTAAAAGCAAGCGTTTATATTCAAGAAGTATGACAGTGCATTATGTCTTTATAATAAAGATAGTAAATTATTTCTATAATTAAGATATACACATATATACACACTAGATTAATTATATTTTATTCAATCTGACAAATTTTACTCATCCAACACTATGTTCCACATCTTATTAAGTCTATATCCATCCTCTTTATTAATATTGTTGGGATGATGTCTAGATGAGCAGCTAGTATAAATAATAATAAAAATGGAAGGAATTTTAATAATTAAAAAAAAATGAAATAATAAAAAATAATTTCAAATTGTGTTCTATAAAAGCAGCATATTATTAAAACTGCAAACTTATTTTATTAGAAAATGCAAGTTTCAAATAATTGAAAAATTACAAATAACTTTTATATATAAAAGGGAATATTTGTAAAAAATATATAAATTAGCTAACTTTTTTCTGTAACATTTGATTTGATTTTCTGATGAGCTCTTCGATTTTTATATCTCTATATGAGATATTTCTAAAGAAATTAAAGCGAAATTTTAACGCATACTCCTTTTCATCATCAATTTCAAGAGCTTGTCAATCATTTGGCTTACAATAATTATAAAAATTTAGGTGAATCAAAGCAAATAGTCTTCAAAAATACTGTATAAAAACTAAATCGTAATATATTTAGAGGTGGGTGGACGTGGCTAAAAATGCATGTGTAAAACTCGTTGAAAAGCTAGTTAATAATTGTACAAAAAAAAGATGACATCTGATACAACTGATTAATAAGAATTCATCATTAATTTTAATGCTATGAAATATTTTTAAATACGTTCAAATGAAAATCTATCTTGAAATCAATATTTATGTTTCAAAATCCGTTGAAAAAAAATTAATAGAAGCAATACAAAAGGTGTTAGTTACTAATAGTAATTAAACGCTAATTAATTACAATTAATTAATTATAATTCAATTATATTTCTTCTATACCTTCTAGGGATCCATTAAAATATCTATAAAAATTTTCAAAAGTCTATCTCAATAAAAAGTCGATGAAAAATCGATTTCAATTTGTCAAAAGAGCGAACAGACAGACAAAGAGACAGACGCCAAGTGAAGTTAAGAAAAACGTTATAAAAATAGAGAATTTATATTTGGATAAATCATTGTCAATGTATTTTCTTGGTTTAACGGTATAATTTTAATATATGTTAATTGAAAATTCACATTCAATTAACTTTAAGAGTTCAGTGATCTCAAATCTCTATAAAAATAAATGTATTTATACTTATATAAAAATATATATTTAGTACACAAATCTTTATGAAGCACCCAATTCAAATGAATTTCACACATACTAAGTATATATAGTATAATATTAAGATAGTTTCTTTTAATTCTAAAAGAAATTAACAAAAATAAAAACGAAAATTAACCAAAATCCTATTAAATATTTTCGTTTTTATTTTGTGTTTACTTATTATCTATTTATATCTCAAAAATGGAAATGTTATTTTGACTTTTGATCAGCTTTTATTTAATATTAGGACAATGCAAAGTTTTGAAATCGATCAAAAAATAGTTTCATGGACTGATAAACTAATGAATAATTTATTTTGTTTATATATTTTTTAAATTTCATTTTTATATCTATATATACCTTGATAAACACACACACATATATATATGTAAATGTTTTTTTTTTTGGATTTATCTCTTACTACTTATTACAACAGAAAAAAACTAACTTTTTTAACAATAATCACCTCTTTTTTTCAATCAGAAAATCAATAAACATTACATTATATTATTTTACATAAATGTCGAATTTTGGTTTTTCACTATTATAAATCTATATATATATATTTATTCGTACACTATCTTTAATTTTTAACTTAATTGAATTAATATAAATTTTAGAATATTAATTATGATAATAGCTAAGATAAAGTATATTTGTTTAATTGAGGTTTAATGTTTTCCAACTAAATAATTATGGTATATATATCTTAAATCTTAAATTAATAAAGGAAGTAAATATTAAAATTTACACAAAGCTAATATATATTTCTTTTTTCTTTAAAAATTAAATATATATATATATATATATATATATAAATAAAATTTCACTTCTGGAAAATTAGGTTAATTAAATATACGTATATTGTATTTTAATAAAATAGCCTAAATTAATAATAAAAGGTAATTATCAGGTGTAATGTCCCTCGAGCATTGATAAAACTATAAGTATTTATGTATCAATGTCCCTCGAGCATCAATGCATTGACATTGATACATAAATACTTATAGTTTTATCAATGCTCGAGGGACATTAGGTGGGAAAATTTTTTGCGATTTTAAATTTGTAAAGAATTTGTATTTGGCAGAATTTTTATTAGTAATATCGCTAAATAGATGTTAGTAGTAGTCTACGAAAGCATGTTCAGTTAGAATGTTATATTATATTTATTAAAATACAAGAATCACACAGATCCCAATCTTTCAATATCAGTGCAAGCTCATTAACAGTACGAACTGCATCTAATTTATATTTTCTGGTCTTCCAAAAGTCCAAAAATAATTTACAAATGTATTTCTTATTTGATAAAGTATTTTTCGGTGTATTTTTTTTTTTTTAATAATTTCATTAATAGTATAGGGTATTACTTAATCAAATAAATACTTAACAAACGAAATTAACAATCTTTAATCGTAAATAAACATAAACATAAATGGTCCGTTACACTCAACTGCTTACATAAGAGTGTGCGAGAGCATAAAGCTAACACAGGTCGCAAGTATTGTAGCATAGAGGTCGCTTCCATAGCCTTCACACAGCGCCCTCAGTTAACTTCAACTTTAAATGAAATAATTTAAATTATTTACTACAATAGAATCATTATTTTCGTCACCATATCGTGAAAATTACATTTTAAAATGCAAAGGATTACTATTTATTAAATGACAAAAATAGTTTAGCAACAAGCAAGAGGGGTCTTACCCAAAGAGAGATCTTTTCAGTGTAATTGTTCTCTTATTGGCTATTTTTGAACATGTGGCTCGGAATTTTTATTGGCTATTCATTTCATCAAAAAATTTTCTATCTAATTCTTGGAAACAATTAATATATCTACTATGTTTATATTTATCTACACATAAATGCACATACGTCTTCCTGAGTTTGAACATTGTGCACAGGATTTGTATAAAATTCACAAAAGGGCTTCTGAGGTGAAACATTGTTAAGTAAAGGTCTCATTTACCGTAAATATCATTAAAATTCCATTCTATTTAAGTAAAGTAATTTATAACAGGGGTTTATTACAATGATTCAAGGTGACTTTGGAATACATTATTCATATTTAAATGACTAATACTATTATTATTAATATATATCTTATATATAAAATTCTTCTTATATATAAAATTCTCGTGTCACAAAACTTTGAAAAAATACTCCTCCGAAACGGCTGGACCGATTCTTATGAAATTTTTTATGTATATTCAGTAGGTCTCAGGGCATGTCAGACTTCCTTTATAAAACCGCTAATTGGTAAAGTGTGTCCAGGGGGTGGAATTTAAATAAAATTAGTTTAGTTACAATGCTAGATCATAGAGGCGCTGGTGGCGATAATTTGAC
Source organism: Labia minor (assembly GCA_963082975.1). Lineage (NCBI taxonomy): Eukaryota > Metazoa > Arthropoda > Insecta > Dermaptera > Spongiphoridae > Labia > Labia minor. The sequence continues at coordinate 54,895,966 of OY720344.1, forward strand.
ATGTACAGTGATGCCTCGCATAACGAACGCCTCGCACAGCGAACGCTGCACACAACGAACCATAATGAACAAAATTTCATGATTCATACAACGAACTTCGTTTCACACAACGAACTCGCCCGAGCTTCCACGATCGCTGCCGTTGTATTGCATCCCCTTGCGCAGGCACTGCAGGCAGTCATTATAGTCACTGCACTTAACTTAAACACGTATCGCGGCAATCGTTCTTCATTACCATATTCAATTATCATTATCATTCAATATTTTTTTTATATCATGGCTTCTAAAAAAAGCAGGAAGGTGATTTCTGGTGAAATAAAACACGAAATAATTAGAAGGAGTGAAACAGTAAAACAGTGTGACCTTGTCAAAGAGTTTGGACTCAGCAAGACCACTATTTACACCATTTTGACAAATAAGGATGCAATCAAATCAGCCAAAGTAGCCAAAGGAGTATCAAAATTATTTCATGAAAAACATAGGTCTTCAATCCACGAGGAAATGGAGAGGCTATTAGCGATTTGGATTAAGGACAGGCAGGTGAAAGGTGACGTAACAACCCAAGATATTATCTGTCACAAAGTAAATAAATTCTAATAGAGGACTTGCAAACAATACTGCTTCATGGGTAAACCAGCTAGCGCGGCATCTTATGACTTTGCCCCCTCAGTTCAAAACTCGCAAAGGCACATTTTTTTCTTAAAGTATCATATATTTTTTTTACAAATTTATTAATTTTTATTATTTTAATATTTTATTAAATTATTTTATTTTATTAAATTAAATTTTATTATTAAATTTTATTTTATTAAATTAATAATTATGTCAATTAATTTTTTCTGCATAAGTAAACATATATAAAAACTATATATCAAATTTGAATTTTCATTCATTCATTTAAAATGATATTAAAATATTCATTTAAAATGATAATTAAAGAATATCTTATTCAACATAAATTGTTGAATATATCTGATCTAAATATTTTTTTTGATTTGTTCCTTTAAAATATAATAAATAATTAAATTAATCCCTACTAGGGCCTCGAATGGGAAGCTTTCTCTTCTTCTTGGGAAAACCCATTCCCAGCGTCGATTTTGTCTGCACATTGCTCAGAATTTAAAAATTATTGTAAAATTTCACTTTTTATTTTAAATTCTAATATTCAAATATCAATTCAATTAAATAATTTATTCTAAAAGTTCTCATTTTAATTTATTTAATAAAATATTTAGATCATATATAACTTCATTTTTATTTATTCTTTCTATATATTTGAATATTTCTTCTTTTCTATTTGAAAGTGAAAGGTTAAAAAAAAAACAGAATATATTATTTTTAATGTTTGATGAATACATAAATATTTTCAAAACGTCAATTAAAATGACTAAATTATATTATTTTTGTTTTTGTTTCAATTATTAATTACAACTTTATTTTAAGTGCAAAAATGATTTCTTGGTTAATTAAAATATGTTTTTTTAGACAAATGATATAAACGAGATGTTTTAAATTTGTCTTTTTTATATTTTTTTATTAATAGGCTTCTTTTTTTATTTTTAATTTTTAATAAATTCTCTTTTTTGATATGATATTAATAAAAAAATAATATTAAATTGTATATAAAATTAAAAAATTAGAATATTTGAATTTTTTTAAATTTTAACAGATGTAATCAATCATATGCATAACGAATGGAAAATTTTGAAAATCAACTTGATATTAAATTCAGAAAAAAAATACAGATATATAGAATATAATAGACCATTCGAATATAATTTAAAACTATTTCTCTCCTTCTATTTTAAATTAAAAAAAAACGGAGTGTTAATAAATTAAGATGCCTGGATAGGTAAACGGGCTGGAAGAGGAGGCAATTTATAATTTTCTTCTAATTCAGATTGAAATTAATAGTGATAAGAAAATATATTTAGTAACAAAATCTTAATATACAAAATGTAGAATTTGAATATGTAGAAAAATTGAATGTAATCAGGAAGGATAATAATATTTGAGAAGAATTTAAATCGAGGTTGAAATCGGGAAACGCCTGTTATCATGCAGTAAAGAGGCTTATCTCATCAAAATTATTATCAAAAGGAATCAAAATTAAAATATATAAACCAATTATTTTGCCTGTTGTATTATAAGGGTGGGACGCATGGTCTATGACCCTGGGAGATGAGAGTAGATTCAGAGTATTCTTTCCAGCATTTATTGGCCAAAGAAAGATGAGGTCACCGGGGAATGGCGGAGACTGCATAACGATTAATTGCATGACCTCTATGCATCTTCAGAAATAGTTAGGGTTATAAAAGCGAAAAAGCTGCGATAGGCAGGGGACGTGGCTAGAAATGGAAAGGAAAAAGATATTGGATTGGAAAACGGTGCGGAGACCGATTGGAAAACGTCCGCCTGGAAGACCAAGGACGCGTAGGAAGGGACGTAAGAGAGATGGGACAAGGGCTCAGGATAGGGACACTTGGAGAAATGTGGTTGCTGCGGCCAAGAACTTTCGAGTTCCTTAGAGTCACAGAGATAGATAGATATAACATATACAATAATAATATATATAATTAATTTACTGATTAAATTAAAATATATTTTAAATAAGAACACAAAAAGAAATGAATGTTTTATGTAATATACTGATTGAAACAAAATGGATGAAAACCTTTTACTACTCTTAACCAAATACTATGTATCACTCGGGGGGTACAGGGGGCGGAGCCCCCGTCTAGGTACGGAGAGCGCCGAAGGCGCTCGGGGCAGCTAGTAAATATATATATTCTTTTAGTAGCGCTATGATATAATCTATTTCTTTATTTGATATTCAGTTAAAATGATAATTTACTAATATATTATTTCTACTAATATATTAACAAATATGATTCAATAATATTAATTTAAATAATATGAGAACTTTTAGAATAAATTAATGCATATTTATTATTTATTATTTAAAGTTAAAATAAAGATTTTTATTATTATATTTAAATAATTCTTAGAATTGATGAATTAATATTAATTTTGTTTTCTTTGTTGAACATGTACGTACAGGTTTTCTGAACAGAGTTAGACATCGGGTGAACAGCACGAAGTTGTACATACATTTTTATCAATGGTTTTTATACCAAAAATAATTTCTGGGTTTTTGACAAAAGAAAATTATTATTGATCTATTTCACTATGTATAAATAACGGTAATAAGATAAAAAAAGAATGGAGAATATTTCAACCAATTGATTAAAATAATTTTTATTATATTATATGAAACTTAAAACATACCAAACTATATTAAAAATTGATTGTAAATTCGAAAAATAAAATAAAAATGATTGCCATGATCCTTCTAAAATTGGAGGGGGAGGGGTTCAGAGACGCAATGCCCTTCGATTTAAACAAAAATGATATGATGGAACTCCAATATATTAATTTATTTGCAACATAACTTCTTCTAGGTTTTAAATATAAATGCTTTTATTCTAAATTTTTATGAAAATTAGATCAGATAATAAGAAAATAAAAGAATGGTATATACGTAAAAAAAAAAAATAAAGTTTTTAAGAAATTTTCATATCTGCTTGGTATATCTTTTAATTCTTTTCTGTATAAACAATTGAGATTATTAGAAATCCTCAAATAGGATATCCTCCTCCCCGTAGAGAGAGAGGAAATAGTTTAAAAGAGGAGTAAGAGAGGGAAGGGAGTAAAGTGATCAATCTAAAAATCTGACCTATATAATAATCTATCCAATGCCATATATTTATTCATTCCTTATTATATAAATTCAATCAATCATCTATTCATTTTATTTTTTTATATAGGAAAGACATTAAAATATTATTAAAAAATTATATTTATATTTAAGTATAGAGACATACACATTAAAAAAAACTTTATTTTAATTTATACTATATTATTTTGACTATTATAAATTATAAATAAAATTTTAACAATACACAAATGTCAGTATTAAATATATATACTCATTATCTTCATAATCAAAATAATGTAAAAAACAGTTAAGATATTAATTTTTGGTTTGGTCATAGTCAATAAAACATATAACATTAAATAAAATATTTATTTGTTGTCATTTTGTGTTTGAGATTATATTATTTCAATTTTTTTAAATTCTTCTCTATATTTTTTTATTCCCTATTTCACACATTCTACATTTCATATCATCGAACCATTAAGTGAAATTCAATACCTATCTGTTTAAAATGTTTAATTAGATATAAAAAATGAAAATGTTAATTATATTAATTATACCTACCATCATTCAATTCTATAAAAAAATGACAAATCTCATAGAAAGTTTTCTAATTATATTATAATTATTATTCTAAAAAGTATTATATGAATAAAATAAGTATTGTTCTTCTTTTAGAAATAATGTGTGCACAAGTAAAACAGAAGATCTTTCACCATTCCCTGGAGGCTCGTTCTGGACCACCTCGTTGCAAACTCAATCATGCTATGACGATGCAGACTCTTATGTCTGTATTACCAAGTAAGTCTTCCACTTTCTTAATTCATAATTATATATCTATAGTTACTTTACTAAGTTACATAGTCGATCCGTACTTCGGTGCGCCTGTTTGGTGCACGTGGGTCCCAACTCTTACGCCATTCGCTTCTGTCCTATGCCAGCGTCGTCCAGTGAATAATCACCCTCCTTTAGTTTCTCTTTGTGGTTTTGAAGTTCCGCGAATCCCCCCTGCGGATTGGTGGTCGTTTAAGTGGCCTCTTTTTACCCCTTGGAATCCACCTTTCTATAGTAGTTTAAATCATTATAATTTATTCATAATCAATGTTTTTAATATATTATTTTCACAATTTTTTAATTACTTTTGCCTTATCGTCTTCAAAATTTACATAAATTTATTTTTTTATTTTTTTAACATATTTTAAAATTTTTCTTTTTAAGAAGAAATTTTTATAAGTCTTTTTTTAATGTAATATAGTCCTCTACTATCCTAGTTTCACTTTAATCAAATTTGCTTATCAGATATTCTTTAAAAGATATTTATTTATTTATTTTGTAGATCGACAACGGAAGATGGTAAATCAATTCGTAGTGTAAATGTTACTCGACAATGTTGTCATGGATATCGTAGAGGACGTAAAGGATGTTATCAAGGTAATTCTATTTTAATATTTTATTTTTTGATATGCATTTTTAATGAAATTCTTAAATTATATATAAATAGGTTTTATTATTATTTTAAATACTTTCATGGATGACTAATTCTATTTTGATTTTCCGGTCATTTGTTTTATAAAATATTTCCTTCGTCTTAATTCCATGGTAGTTTTCACAATTGACAAAATAAACATCAAATAGGCAAGGTTAAAAAATATAAGAATAATAGGTAGCAATTAAAAATATTTATAAAATAAAAATAGTATTAAAAGAAACGAATAATAATAGACCTTAAAAGAGAAAAAGATGAGATCGTAGGGAGAGTTTGAGTAACGACAAATTGCATTTCCAAAATTGTTAGAATTATAAAATTGAGTATTTTGAAATGGGCTGAATACATTTAGGAGGAAATGCAAGCGATAAGTTTAATTGAGTGAATGGGTAAACTGGGAAAGATAAAGATATTGTAGCAATCCTATTTATAATTTTTAATACTTAAATCACAAATATATATTTAACATTTAAATCACTCAAACATTTTCTAATTAAATTTACAAATAAAATTTATAGATTTTTTTTTATACTTATTAATAATAATTATTAATTATTCAACATAATTAACCATTTGTTTTGTTTTTTTTCTTGTACAGTTAATTTAAAGACAGTTATGAAAATGTTGGAACAACTTGGCACAACTGAATATATGATGGAAATTCAAGAGCAAGATTTAGATAAACAAATGTCAGAAAATATTACAGTATTTGCTTATGTTAATTCAAATGTTGAATTAAATACATTATCCAGTGTAGATAGTGAAGATCCAGAAATTCTATCACCAACAACAACCGCGCCGTCTAGGGATATTGAATCATTCGAAACTGATGCTGATGTAAGTATTTTTATTATTTTTTCAAAATAAAAATATAAAGATTTATAAAACCCTTTTTTAATTAATTTTATCACTGACATGCAGTCTTTTTATAAATATAATAATATAATAAAGGTAATATAATCAAGGTGACACAGACTCAGGCACTTAAACAACCTCTAGATTGTTTTTTCAATTTTTCAAAAGAAAACAAAAATTTTTTCTTTTAAAAATTGGATTCACAATGTATTGAATATATTTCATTAAATTCTAATAAAAATATAATATCAAAAAAATAATTAATTTAAATTCCACTAATAAAAACTGATTAGATTTAATTAAAATAGAAGTAATAATTTATATATTTATATTTAATTTATTTATTAAATTTAAATGGTTATTAAATATTTCTATTCTTTAACTAATTCTATTCTTTTAACTAATTAGTATAAAAAATTTTATAAGCATTTTTACATTATTATTATTATTTAAAATATAATTTGCTTTCAATAAAAATATTTTTATATTTTAGAATGAATTGACTGTGCCTGCGAATCGAAAACGTCGTGATATTCAACCTTCTTATTATACTAAAGTAAATTATTTTGAAAAGCAACGAAGACATCGACGTGATTTACAACGAGTTGCTAGACAAACCGACAACACATCAACAATTCGTTCAAGTATCGTTTCAGGATTTCATAAATTAAGTGGAACCATTGATGAAAAAGCTTTAATTACGAATGATGATTCAATTATACGGTATATATTATATTTTATTTTCATTATATTATCTAGAATTCTGGAAATAATAAATGAATAAAAATTATGATTATTTCTATTTTTAGATTAAATCTTTTCCGTGGACCCAATGGCTCGCGTCGTTATACAGCCAATTGTGTAGTTATTACAGAACCTAATATTGAAGCATCAAATGGTTTTATTCATTTACTTGAAAAACCAATTATCAAAGCTAATCGATTACTTTCAGAGATTCTTGAACAAGAACCACGTTATTCAAGATTTGTAAATTGTAAGTTGTAAAATTCAATATATTGTAATCAATTTAACATAATTTATAAATATAATTTATAGATACATACAATTAAAGAAAAATATTTAAATCTCTACTCAATTTTAAAAAGACAAAACTTTTATATTTTTTTGATTACGATATAAAATAATAAAATAAGTTTTCAATCTTTAATACGAGAAAGATTTTATTCACTTTTAAGTTTTCTTAGAGTGATTAAATGGCAATATTCAAGCTCTTCCTAATTATTATCTTTAATTTTTTTATATAAAATAATTAAATTTTATTACATAAATAGATTAATTTGAACAAATTTGCTCTCCCACCATCTAGCTATTATATATTATTTTATTTTGTTTTTCCTTTCAATTTATAAATAAAAATATGTTCGTCGACGTCTTTTCAAATATATTTGTGCCAAATTATATTTCAAACAAATACTTAGTATAAAATTGTATGTTTATATACAATTAAACCTATATGTTTACGTGTTTCGATGTTTCGAAATAAAAATAGTTATTGGAAAAATAACATAAACCCAATAAAATTTTATTTCAAATAAGCAAACTAAAATTGAATCACATTAGTGATTGAATAAATTTTTAAATGTGAATACACTAATTTCTTTGCTTTTTTAGTGATCAAAAATACTGAATTTTGGGCACAAATTAGTGATTCAAATGGTAAACCATTGACTGTGATTGTCCCAACGAACGATGCCTTCGAACGATTACCAAAAGAACAACTTGAAGCCTGGGAGAAGGGTGAATCTTGTGCCAAAGGTCAGTTTATTTTATTTATTTAATATGAACTTATAAATATCTATTATTATATAATAAAATATTTTGATTTTTAAACATTTTTTTAGATGTGATTGGGAATCATATTTTGTCATTTACTTTATGTTCGGCTGCTGTATGGTCATCAGCTACAGTTCGTACAGAAAGTAATCATATTTTGCCATTAAGTCCCGATTCTGAAAATCCTAATATATTACTTACAATGAATAATGGACGTTTAAGTAAATTAGATAACGGTTGTGTTAACGGTGTAATCCATGAATCAGATACGGTTCTTATTCCCAGTTCAGGTAAAAATAAATAAAATTAAATATATCAATTTATTAATTTGTAATTAAGATTTTAATTTGATTTGATAATAATAAAGTTTATCAAGTTAAATTAAATTTCAATAAATATAAATTATTGATATTTTTTTTTTAATTTTAAATAATTAAATTTCAAATTAATAATTTTTTAGCTCGCAGTTTAAGAGAGGCACTCTCTGCATCAAATAAAGAATGGCTTAAAATTATGGATGAAGTTGCTTTTGATTTCCCTGAGGATAATGTTACTATTTTAGCACTAACTGATGAGGCTTTAGAAAAACCTGAGAGTATCAAGGTGAGTCCTTATCATATGATAAATAAAAAAATAAATAAATAAATTAATTAAATGTTGATAAATTTATAATTATATATTATAGTAATACTATAAGTAATAACGTTTTGATTTTATAAGATTTGATAATATAAGATTGAATATTATTCCATTTTTTCTTTCATTTTCATATCAAATATACATATTAATATATCTCTGAATCGCTACCAGGTGAGAAGTATGAAACCGGAATTTTTTTGTTAAAATTACACTTATGTTATTTGAAAATTATAAAAAATATTTTATTCAAAATAGTCTCCATTGGAACATTTTTCCCACCTCTTCGGAAGGTTATGAATGCCACGTTAAAAAAACAATTCTTCCTTTGAAGCGAACGAATTGCCGAGCCATTTTCTTACATTTTCATACAAATCGAAGTGTGGTTTGGCGAGTGCATGTCCCAATGATGCGGGTAGATGGTAATCAGACGGAGCCAATTCTGGAGAATAGAATCACCCATGATTTACGACGCTTAGGATTCTGAAAATATATCTCCTTTTCATCACCTGTCACTATTCAATGAAGAAATGATTTTCTTTTACATCTGACAAGCAGTATTTGACAAGTGGTTTTTCGATTTTCTTGCTGTCTTTCATTCAGTTCATGTGGTACCCATTTTCCGACTTTCTGAATCTTCCCCATAGCTTTCAGACAAAGAGATACTGCTTTTTGCATCACATTTAATTGTTCCGAGATCTTGTTGAGTCCGAGTATCAGCTTCATCTAATAAAGCTTGCAAGTCTTTGTCTTCAAATTTTTTGGTGGTTTCCCACACCCTTCTTTTCTCACGTCAAAATCACCACTTTTAAATTTTTTCAACCACTCAAAGCAATGAGTTTTGCCAAGAGCATATTCACCATATGGTTCGACAAAAATTCTATGCGATCTCCAGCTGTTTTCTTCAAATGATAGCAGAAAACTAATGCTGTCCGCAAATCATAGTTTGTAGGCACAAAACTCGACACGTTTGAGGTTATAGAAAAATATTCCGGTGTATGAAACTATATAAGCTACACTGTTGAAATTTCATATTTACTCCTTTATTTGTAGGCTCTTGAATAAATATTTTAGTTTAAATATATGGAATATTTACCTATAAAACTAAAACTAAAAATAAAGAAATGAAAATAAAATAACAAATTTTGTTAATATCATTTTATCACCCCAATCAAATAATTGAACTCATGTGCCTGAAACTTTCCACCCTGTCGTCTATTATTTATACATTAAAAAATTAAAAGAAGTTTTCTCAAAAATTTTGTGTTTGACAAGCCGAGAATTTTTTTCAATTAATAGCTACATTTATTTATTTATTTATAATAATTTAAATTCTAATTACCATAATCAAAATTTCTCATATTTGTTTACTGAATTACTTATTATAAATCAAAAAGTCCAAATAAGAGTTCTGATTTTTTTTATTTTTTAGGTGCTTGAAGAGGCTCGTAGTACCCCTGATGGACTTCGTGCACTTGTTATGGCACATACAGCAACTAGCTCTAATGATAACAACAATACAGAATGTGACGGTTATGATGGATTGACATCTCCCACTTGGTTGGAACCATTAATTCCAGCATCCAGACCGAAATTATTTGTCTCCTCAGCGCCTGCGCCATTCCGTTCCTCACATCCGCCATCCATTCAATGTAAACCTATTGCTGGTGTAGTTACTTTATGTGATGGCAATCGGATTATTCAAATGCAAAATTTATTAATTTCACCAAAGAAATCATTATTGGAATTAGTCACTGGAGATCCTAATCTTAGCATGTTCGCAGAACTTATCAAGGTAAAAAAATAATCATCACATTATTTATTTTTTAATGTCAAATTACTAAATTTTAAACAAAAATACATAAATTATTTTTGAAAATAATCTATATATATATATATATATATATATATATATATATATATTAATCTCACTCTCCTCCCTTATATCTTTGGATTTGTTAAGACTTAATTGCCGTTATGGCGTGATTCTAAAACATACCAGTTTAATCAGGATAACCATACATCCACAAAAAGGTTACTGTTTGGTTATTTAGGCCGACGGCGACATTAGTCCTTCCTTTTTAGACGTTGAAGTGCTGACTAATAATGACGAGGGCATTTATACTATGCTATATACCACACATAATTATTAAGTACCGGGACCCCGAGCCTCGGCTCGGTACTTAAGTTAAAAAAATGATTCATTATTATTGGGTTTGGCTGGTAATATTAATACCTGAGATACCGAGCTGTCGCTCGACCCTTTAAAAAATATTAATATATAATTCTTTAATTATTTATTACAATTATTAAATGTTGAATCATTGCATCAATCTGATTAAAATGAATTGAACTGGGGACCTCAATAATACAAACAAACAATTTTAGCTAGCATAATAAGATTAATCCAAGTAATATCGTCTATTTCTATTCGACACTATTTTCAGTTATGAAATGAACAGTCAGTAGAGAGTAAAAAAATTGTAATTGAACACCGCCGTTTTTTAAAATAATTAAATTATTTTAAAGATTATAAAATAAAAATTATTGTATTAACATTAAAAATATTGAAATAAAAAATAATAGTTTGATTTAATAAACTAAAATAAAATATTATAAACATTTTTAGTGGAAATTTCTCAGGGAGGTAGGGAGCCCAATTCATTTAACCATCCATGTTACATAAGGCAAAATAATGTCTTAACACTCCCTTTTTTAAAATTTAAAATAGAGGGAGAGAAAGAGTTTCAATTATATTCGAATAGTCGATATATTCTATATATCAGTATTTTTTTTCTGAATTTAATACAAAGTTGATTTTCAAAATTTTCTATTCTTTATGCATATGATTGATTACATGTGTTAAAATTTAAACAAATTCAAATATTCTAATTTTTAAATTTATATATAATTTAATATTATTTTTTCGAGACTAATGGCAAATACCGGTGGCCCTAATCAGAGCAAGAGAAGACTCCTTAAGGTAGCGGCCCAGTCGATGATGTTATATGGATCGGAGATTTGGGCTTTACAACAATATTTTAAGTGAAAAAATGATTTCTTGGTTATATAAAAATTAAAATATTATTCGTTATATCTTTATTATACAGAAAAGTAGGCGTGTTAATATAAAATATATACTTGGGACACCGAACTATCACTCGACCCTTTAACCAATTTATACAATTTATTTTTATATACTTTAAAAATTTTACAATTTTTTAATTATTTATTATAATTGTTAAATGGGATTTCTAAAAATGACCCATTCAAAATTTGTTTCCTAAAATGTTTCAAATTAATTATATCAGTGTGTCTGTTTCTCGATTTTTTAAATTTTGATTTTGGATTCGATTAGAGTTTAAAATGTGTAAATGTAAAGTGTGGTCTTGGTTTTTTAAAATTCATTTGGGAACATGGTCAAATCGGCGGTCACAGTTGAAAATTCCCCCATATATTATAACTACTGTAATTAGTATTATTATAATGTAAAATTATAAAGAAAAAATACTTAGGTATTATTGTAGACATTTTCATTCTGTAAATTAAATAATTTTATTTCATTTAAATAAATATCTATTTTTAAATATTTTTTTCTCTATACATTATTTATCTAATTCTCACAATATATTAAGATCATACCGGGACCCTGAGCCTCGGCTCGGTAATTAAGTTAAAAAAAATTAATTCATTATTATTGGGTTTGGCTGGTAATATTAATACTTGGGACACCGAGCTGATATACAATTTTTTAATTGATTTATTACAATTATTATCATTGCATCAATCTGATTAAAATGAATGGAACTGGGGTCCTCAATAATACATAAATATGTATTATTAGGTATGTTTCTAAGTGCATGAATATTTTTTTTTATTGGAAGAATGATATATATTTATCGTAATTTATAATTATAAAATATTATTAAAATATATATTTTTAATTTTATTTCGAAATTAAAAAAAAATTTTTAAAATATTTTAAATATAAAAAAAATATTAATACAATATCCTTTAAAAAAAGGCGGGAGTAAAATTTCAAAATGGATGCCATTTTTGACGTCACCCATATATAATTTTTAATTAAGAAATAAATAATGAAGCTGTATGTTTCAAGAGATATGATCAATAAAACTTAATTTTTCTTTATAAATACTATATCTAGTGTGAATTTGAAAAAAATCGTTAGAGCGGTTTTTGAGAACCAATGGCTATATATAGAAATATAGATATATAGATAGATATATACAATTTTAGCTAGCATAATAAGATAAGATAACGTATTAATACCACAAATACTTTGTTTTCTGGGATTTCATAGTCATCTTAATGTTTTTTTCGTACATTTGAAGAAAAAATTAATTTACCTTCTTCAGACATAAATCGTTGGGCTCTTTGTATTAAAGAAATATATAAATATATTTAAAGACTAGTTTTTTGATGATATTGATTAGTAAAGGAGTCAACAGGTAGCCAACAGGAAAAGATTGAAGCCATAAGTCACTTAAGTTAGATGTATATACATATATTGTTCATATAAGGGAAAATACCTGAAGAGGGCTCTGATACGAGACCGAAACGTCTTCATTGGTTAGGGGAAAAAAAGAAATTAGAGAGTTTTATTTCTAAAACTTATATTTCTTCTGCTCGCTGCCAGCTGAATCCTTGTCCAATATATATTTAAAGAGTGACATTATTCTTAAAACTTTTTATAATAATTAACATTGATGTTATATAAGACACAATTAGAAAAATATATTTAATTTAAAAATTATTTTTACTATTATCTAATTTATTAATTTATTGTTGTAGAAGAGCGAAAAATGGAGCAATAAACTAAGATCAACAGAAAATGATGGTGTTACACTCTTAGCGCCAGTTGATAGTGCTTGGAAAGAGATTGGAGATAATGATGCATCTGAATTTAGTGAAAAACTTATCGATTCAATTATAGGAGCGCATATTCTTAAAGGTAAATTTTACATTTAAAACTATTATCTATTTATTTATCACTTATATATATTTAGTTTTGAAATATAAAAAATATATTGTTTTATTTATTTTGAACTGTGTTAATTTAATTCTAGAGCCTGTATGCTGTGAAAGTGCACCATCTTGGCCATTCACTGGCAGAGCAGAGACAATCGATGGCGATTGGTTAGGATTCCGTCGTGACATAAACAATCAAGTGTCTATTGAGAAAGCTAACCTTGAACAGTGCAATCGACAAGCTAATAATGGAATTATGCATGTAATCGACACGGTAAGTACTTAATTATTTTTTACTTTACCTACGTACAGGTAGTATATATAACTATAATATTAAATGAATATCTAGAAATTATAAAGTTAATGAAATCGATTCAATAATTCATATATTATTTTAGTACATGTGAATCCGACAAATTATATTTGTTTATTTAATGATGTTTAAAATTAAATATATTATTGAAAACTATAAAATATTTAATTTAACATTTTTACCAATAAAATATGTTTTAGTTTCAAATGAGATTGGAAAGTAAAATAGATCTAATACTAGAATCTATATTTGAAGGATACAGATAAACGCGTATACACCTATAATATATCTTAGGTGCTTGAATGTATTCTGATCATTTTTTCACTTTAAGAAAGAATTCATTCAGAAAAATTGGTACAATATATATTAATCAAAATATTTTCCTTTATTTTCTTAAACTTTTACCCATCTTTCTTGCAACATGGTGATACCGTGAAGAAATAACAATGTTGGTTTGGCAGCGATCCAATCATCGATCCATTTTCGAACTTATTCATCATTTCGAAACCATGTACCAGCTAAGCCATGGTGCATCCATCTGAACAAATGGTAATCAGAAGGCGCTCTGTCTGATGAGTACGCTGGGTTCGGCAGAACTTTCCATTCGAGCTGCAACAGTGTATTCTTTACAACTCTTGCAACGTGTGGCAGAGCATTTCCATGCAAGAGGATGACTTTGTCTGTTACTCGCTATTGCTCGTTCAATTTGTTCAGTTGACGTCGGTAAACATTTGTAGCTACAGTTTCATTAGGTTTTAGCAGCTCGTAATACACTACATCTTGCTGATCTCACCCTATGCACAGCAAGACTTTATGGCCAGGAATATTCCGCTTCGGTGTCGATGTTGATCGCTCTCCTAGACTAACCCTTGACATTTTGAGATTGGGATTTCCGAAGTAGATTCACTTTTCATTGCCAGTCACAATAAGCCACAAAAAGATCTTTTTTCCCTAACAAGCAATCAAACAGAGATGTTGAAGTGGTTCGAAATGGCATTTTCTGTCAATTCGTGTGATAGCCATTTTCCTTCCTTTTGGATCTTTCCCATTGCATGCAAACGTCTCGAAACAGTTGATTAAACTGCCAAGCTGTCTGAAAGCTCTTTGAGACTTTGACCTCGGTTCTTTTCCAATAAGTCTTGGAATTCATTGTCTTCGAACTTTTTTGGTTCTCCTGGCCGTTCTTTTGTCATTGACATCAAAATCAGCACTTTTAAATTATTGAAACCAAAACTGATAATTGGGATATGATTCAGCTGCATCTCCATAAGTTTCTAAAAACATTTGATGGGCTTCGGCAGCAGATTTCTTCAAATCAAACAACAAAAGTAATGAATGTCGAAAATGCAATTTTGAACTTTCTATGATTAGCGTCTATATACACTGAGTAACTCAATAATACTAAATTGAAAACTGTTAATGTTTTATGAAGAGAAATGTCAAAACCATCGAATTAATAATTAGGTTAATTTGTTTTCATTGATACTTGGCATCTTAACCAACCAGATGTTGCTAATCAAAATACATACAAGCACCTGTTATATAATTATAAAAAAATATTTATTCCACCTAATAGATATATTTTTGAACAAACACTTCAAGTAACCCGGTCTTTTGTTGTCCTCTAGTTTAATTCTTTTTCTTATTAATCATTATAGCATGAAAAATTATTATCTGCTTTTTTTTCAATTTTAGCATCCCAAAAAATATAATTTTTTAATGGGTCCTAAAACGTGTATGTCATGAGTAAATTTTATTATGAATAATGATAATTAAATAAACACATTAAAGATATTTCAATTTTTAATAATTAGCTATTATTATTGAAATTTATTAAAATAAATTTTAAATGTTATATTACTAAATATATCTTTTTAACAAATATAAGTGCAATTAATAGTTTTAAAAATAGATCTTGTTGAAACATGATATCTTTTAAAATTATCTTAATTTCTCGAATAACTATTCAATAAATATACATTAATCATTTATGAAAAAATAATTTTTATAATTGAGATTTTTAGATGAATATTTTTGTTAATGAATTATTAAGTTTAAAACATGTAATTGGCTTTAATCGAATATTAAACATTCACGTGGAGAGTTTGTAATTCCTTTTTTCCATTATTTTATTTTAATTGCCCTTAATTTTGCTCCTAATTGACTACACTTCCACTTATATTGTATTGTCATATTTAATTTTATTATTATTATCATTATTAATTTTTATAATCACATTCATGCGTTCGCTCTCTTTATTTCTCTTTCTTTGTAAAAAGTGTTATGCAATTATAAGATAAAATAAGAAACCATTCATTTAAATTAACAATTTAATAACCTTTCAAATTTTAATGGAAATATAGAATATATAGGTATATATGGAAGCTGATAATAGATAGTTAGATAAGGAAGACGCGACTCTAATTTAATTTTATACCTTGATTTAATAATAAATGGAAAGTTAAATGGGGAGTGCAAATTTACTCTTCAAATTATTATTATTACTTAACATCATTAATAATCATCACTTATAAATTGCAAATTTTCTTTCAATTAATTATAGGTAAAAATATTTAAAGAATGTTTAACTTTTCTTAATAAAATATTTGTTTAAATTGAAATTGATTAAAAATGAATTTAATATTAACTGGCTAATTGACAATTTCACAATTTAAAAATTTAGATCTACTCACAAACTATGTATTTAAAACATATTTTAATAGATATGAATAAATTCTTTTGATACGTAATAATCTAAACTTGCTAACTATGTAGTATTTTATTATAAATATTTACTATACTTACGTATACGAGATTTTTTCAAAAGAAAAGGTGAATTTTAAATTTTCGTGGGTTGGGTTCATTCAATTATCGAATTTTTTTTTTGTTATGTTGGTACACATATGTTTCTCATATGTTAACATTATTATCCATTTTGGATTAGTAGTTTGTTTTTGACAACTGAAAATGTTTGTCACGTTTTTGTGTATTTAAAGAATCTGTATTGAATTTTGTGTTATAAATGGAATAAAGTGCTCCAAAGCACTTAAAATGTTGACTGTGGCATTCAGGGAGTCTAATTTGTCTCAAAAAATAATTGGTACAAGCGCTTTAAAAAGTACGCCAAGTTTGATCAAATGTGAAGGTTTTGTTCCCTGTTTTCTTGGATTACATGGCGTGGTGCATCATGAGTTCTTGCCAACAAGCCTTACTGTTAATAAGGAATACTACAAGGAAGTTATGTAACGTTTGTGTGAAGCAATACTGCTCAAACGATCAGAATTGTGGAAAAACAAATCATGGATAATGCACCAGCTCACAAATCATTGCTTGTTCGTGATTTTTTAGCCAAAAACAACTCCGTAATCATGCCTCAACCATTGTATTCGCCAAATTTGGCTCCCTGCGACTTTTTCCTAATCACAAAACTGAAGAGACCAATGAAAGGAAAGCGATTTGCCACAATTAATGAGATAAAGTCAGAATCGAAGAACAAGCTGATGACCATACTGAAAAGCACATTTGAGAAGTGCTTCGACGATTGGAACAAGCGCTGGCATAAGTGCATTATATCTTATGGGAATTACTTTGAAGAGGACAAAATGGATATTGATGAATAAATAAATACTTTTCGAAATAATTCAAAATTTTCCTTTTCTTTTGAACAAACCTCGTATGGTGCTATTAATTTTCTATTATCTCTTTTAAAACATTTATGATGATTCTCCTGGCCGTCGGTCGATCGTTTTTTAACTTCTTAAGCCCTTAGACTAAGTTTGTTTTCATTCCCAAATCTCAATCACATATCTATTATATATTTTAGAATTCATTTTAGTATTATTTAGTAATAATAGATATAAGGTATAACTCCGGGAACTGATTCCTAGATTTTTATAATTTTCTTTACGCCACTATCACTGAACGTGAGGAATTCGAATTAGTCGAACCGTTTGGGAGTAATAGCCCTGTTACTATTGTCTTTTAATTATATATTTTATTTTAATTGATATAGATAAATATAATACATAGATATTGAATGTGTAAATCAATTTTGAAATTGAATAGACTTTAGTTACAATAAGATAATAAGATATCTATCTAATCTAATCTAATCTTATTATGCTAGCTAAAATTGTATATATATTTGTTTGTATATATGTAAAAACCGCTCTAACGATTTTTTTTGAAATTCACACCAGAGATAGTATTTATAAAGAAAAATTGAGTTTTATTGATCACATCTCTGGAAAAAATCATCTTCATTAGTTTTTTTTAATTTAAATAGATATGACGTCACAGCCACCGCCTGTGAGATATATCTATTCTTAAAATAAAATTAATAAGTTGACCTGTGGCCAGGTCCGAACCGACCGACGGTTTGAAATAAATTAATTTCCAGCTACAGAAACAATTTCAAATAATTTTCATATATCTATTAATGTAATAAAAAACAGATATGGATACATAAATAATAAATATAAACATTTTTAATTTTATTTTATAATATATATGCAAGACCAGGCTGTGACGTCATGAATGGCTGGATGACGTCATATAATTTTAAATCAAGAAAAAACTAATAAATATGATTTTTCTCGAGGATAAAACCAATACAAAGTTCATGATTCGTGGTGATATATAAAAAAATCTCCTTTGGTGTGAAAATAACCCTTTCCTTCCTATCGTCGATCGCTAATACTACCACTTCCGGTTTCCGGAACTGCACCAAAAGTTGATCAATTCATCCCACTGATGCATTAAGTAAATATACCAAATTTCATCAAAATCGGTTGAGCCGTTCAGGCTGTACACATCTATACGGACGGACAGACGGACGGACAGACATCATGCTAAAAATACTTTTTTCTGTTTAGAAAATGCATGATTCGTGGAGATATGTAAAAATCTCCACATGTGAAATTTGGTGTGAAAACAATACGTCCCTTACTATCGTCGGTCGGTAAAAATATTTATATTATATTCATATTTGTTTTTTATTTCATTAATAGATACATTTAAATTATTTGAAATTGTTTCACAACGTTTAGAAGATTTATCTTTATTCGAAATATAGGAGAATTAAATCACGTCATCAATTTATTATACAGCAACTCCGTAAATACAAAATATTATATACTAGCTGTTCAATCAGTATATTAGATAAATCATTTATTTGTTTTTGTGTTCTTACTTTTAATATATTTTAATTTAATCAGTAAATTAATTACATATTATTATTGTAAATATTATATCTATCTATCTCTGTGCTCTTCTAGAAGTGTCCCTTCATACATTGTGAATCCAAAAATGAAAATCCAATTATGAGATCAAAATTAAAATAATTTATTCATAAAATCTTTAATGTTTTCAGTGTTTTATAAATAATTTAAAAGGCCAATATTAGAAAAATAAAATTAAATTTATAATAAAATATAAATATAAATATAACATAAAAATAAAAACATAAACATTCAAGATTATATAATAAACTATTACTATTATTTTTTAATTCAATATTTTTAATGTTCATACACTAATTTTTATTTTATAATCTATAAAATAATTTAATTATTTTAAAAACGGCAGTCTTTTTAAAAGTAAAAGTTATAAATTTTATCATTTTCTTATATAAAAAACAGAATATATTATTTTTAATGTTTTATGAATACAAAAATATTTTCAAAACGTCAATTAAAATGACTAAATTATATTATTTTTTGTTTTTGTTTCAATTATTAATTACAACTATATTTTAAGTGAAAAAATGATTTCTTGGTTATATAAAAATTAAAATATGATTAAATCAAACTATTATTTTTTATTTCAATATTTTTAATGTTAATACAATAATTTTTATTTTATAATCTATAAAATAATTTAATTATTTTAAAAAACGGCGGTCTTCAATTACAATTTTTGTACTCTCTACTGACTGTGAATCCCTTCTTATCTCATAACTGAAAATAGTGTCGAATAGAAATAGACGATCACCGACGATATTACTTGGATTAATCTTATTTTGTTAGCTAAAATTGTTTGTTTGTATTATTGAGGACCCCAGTTCAATTCATTTTAATCAGATTGATGCAATGATTCAACATTTAATAATTGTAATAAATAATTAAAGAATTATATATTAATATTTTTTAAAGGGTCGAGCGACAGCTCGGTATCTCAGGTATTAATATTACCAGCCAAACCCAATAATAATGAATCATTTTTGTTTAACTTAATTACCGAGCCGAGGCTCGGGGCCCCGGTACTTATTCATTATATTTACTGCCCATACAAATACATATACAATTTTACAATTATTTAAATTGTAATTATTATTAGAAGAAAATAGAAGATAAAGTTAGGTTTTTTTTATCTATTTATTTATTCTAGTCTACTTCTGGGTTAACCCTTTACAGTAGTGTTTCTCAAAGAGGGCGCTGCAACGATCCAGGGGGGCGGTGATGGCCACAGGTTCATCAAGGGAAAATTATTTGTATATTACTTTTCTATTTTGAGTTCAATAAATAGATAAATAATTTCAATGTTTCTTACACTTTTATTTATAATATTTTGCGAATAGGTACATTTATCTATCTGTTTAATTGTTATTAAAATTAAAAAAAAGTTAACTTCCAGGCGACGGTGAGTAAATTTTTTTTTGGAAAGGGGGTGCTTGGCCAAATAGGTTTGGAAACCACTGCTTTAGTCACTCCAATAGATTTTTTTGATTTTATAAATGTGGACAATAACCCCGGTCGGTATCGAGAAAAACAACTTTTGTTTGTTATAGTCCATCTTGTTAAACCTATGATAATGATTGATATTAGGTTTTATTTATTTCATTACATTTTTTTTATTACTTATATTAATACTAGCTGCTCAGAGCTCCTTCGTCGCTCTTCACACCTAGACGGGGGCTCCGCCCCCTGTTCCCCCGAGTGGTACATAGTATTTGGTTGAAAGTAGTAAAAGGTTTTCATCCATTTTGTTTCAATCAGTGTATAACATAAAACTTTCATTTCTTATTGTGTGATTATTTAAAATATATTTTAATTTAATCAGTAAATTAATTATATATATTATTATTGAATATGTTATATCTATCTATCTATGTGGCTCAACGGTACTCGAAAGTTCTTGGCAGCTACAACCACATTTCTCCAAGTGTCCTTATCCTGAGCCTCTGTTCCATCTCTCGTACGTCATTCCCTGATGTACTCATCTTTCTTTGGCCAATAAATGCTGGGAAGAATCCTATTCTCAAATACTCTAAATCCACTCTTATCTCCTAACATCATAGACCATGTCTCACACCCATATAATACAACAGACAAAATAATTGTTTTATATATTTTAATTTTGATTCCCTTTTATAATAATTTTGATGAGATAACCCTCTTTATTGCATAACAGGCGTTTCCCGATTGCAACTTCGATTTAAATCGTGATTACATTCAATTTTTCTACATATTCAAATCCTACATTTTGTATGTTAATACTGCTCCTGTTTGTTTCTAAATATTTTTATTTATCATTATTAATTTCAAACCCCATCACTTTTCCTACCTCGATTAATTTTTCCTAGCTATCTGTAATTGCAATTGCCGAATCTCCTATTATATTTAAGTCGTCTGAGTAACCTAATATTTTACAATTGATTTCCGCATCTTACTCTTTCTTTACTACCTTCAAGATAAATTTTAAGATCAAAATTTGAAAAAGTTTATCCGGAGTCATGCGTAGGTTTTACTAAAGTCTACAAATAATTAGTGAACAGAAATATTGAATTCGCGGTTTTTTCGAATATCTGTCATAATGAAAATATCGTAATTAATGTTGATCGATTTGGCCTGAACCCGCAATGATTTCTTCTAATATTTCCTCCGCCTATGGTTCGTAAGTATTGTATATGTTATAATAGAGATAGAGTATAATATTTCTTGATCATTTCATTTTGATATTTTAATTTCATTGAATGAACAACACGGAGAACTATATAAACTTCAAAAAATTAAATTCTGCGGTTATTGATTAGATATTAATAAAATTTAAAGCCTATGTTACCATAGAGGTATATAAGAATATTGTGATGTAATTTCATAGAAATCGTTTCAGCCAATTTTGAGTCTATAACATCCTTATTTTCCGGACAGACAGACATGAAAAATTCTAAAGTCACTTTTGGATTCTAGAGGTCACATGAAACGCGAAGATATGCAAAAATTTTTAAATTCTGAGCAATGTGCAGACAAAAACCTTTTTTTATATATATAGATTTATATATTAATCTAAAATTTATCTTATTAGTCTTGTAAACGTTGTAAGTATAAATCTTTCTGTCTTTCTATCTTGAAAATGTTCAATGTTCAATTTGTTTATAGTTATGTTCAATTGTTTTTGTTTATAATTCTAAATTACCGTTAAAGTGTCGGTTAAGTAGGAAATTTCTTTTTTGTTTGTTTCTATGACAGCAAAAAAGTAAACAAATTACATACATACATACATACAAACACTCTCCTTTATATATATAGATTATTTATTTATTTTTAACGATCAAACTGAAGATGACAAAGTGTAAATGAAGCGTTAATGGTACAGTCACCGCCTTAATTTCTAATAAAAATAATTTAAGAAAATTATTATAATTTTATCATACAAATTTAAACAAAAAAAAATCCATATTTTTCATAAACACAAAAACGAATTTTAAAATCCCAAAGTGAAATTGAAACTTAAACATTTCCATTAAATATAAAAAAAATTACAGTAATCTGTATTAATCTGCGTTAATGGCAAGTAGAGAGGCTACAATGTTAATAAAAAAACGATAATACTAACTATAACTGTTTACTTCTAGTACAACCTATTATACATTTATAATACTAACAATTATTTTAATGTGTTTCATGCTCATTATTATTAAGAAAATTTGTAATTTTTGTTTTATAAAAACTATATATGTCGTTATCCTCGAATTCCCATTCGTCGAAATATACATATATTTTTTATTATTTTAAGTTCATACTTTGATTTTCAAATTTTTTAAAGCTATTCACATTTTAGTGATATTTTAATAATGAAATTAATTACATTTATTTATATACAAAAAAATAAATAAAATTTAAATATTACATATAATTTTATCAATAACAAAGTTATTTGTATATATTACCATATAAATAGTTCAATTTATATTCAATTTGTATTGTTGTTAGCAAATATATATTGTTTTAGGTTTTAATTCCACGTCTTCATCAACGTTTGGGTGGCTGGCTTTTTGATGGACAAAGCCGTGGCTCTCCGGGAAATGTCGATACAATGCTTTTTGGAATCTAGAGTGCAGACTGTGATGCAGACCTTAGTCTGCCAACAAAATAAAAAAATCTTTCTTTTCCTTAATCAAAAAAGTAAGTGAAATAATATTATATCTATTATTGTATTAATGTTCATAATATTATTAATCTGTATAATGCTAAACCTTTTCGTTCAGATTATTGTCACTTCATAGTTTCTAATCAAAAATTATTATTCATATAAATGAGATATGATATTTTTACAAAAATTAATTTCTAAAATTTTAACTTTTTTGTGGGTGGCTAGTGTGTGTTTCAAATGAATATTATCATTATATTAGATAAGGCGTATTAGCACCCCAGACTATTAAACTGCCATTAAAATGAAAAGAGATTAATATGATAAACGGATAAATAGTTTATCGGATAAAGTTTAAACATCTTAATAATACACAATTAAATCTAAAATTAATATATATTATTTTTATTTGATTTATATATTTGCATTTATTTAATCCTGTTTTTTATATCTTTTTATAAATATATTTAAAATAATAATAATTTTGTATTTGTATTTTACTTTTGAAAGATTTTTACTAATTATACTATAATGACAATGACTTAATACGCCTTTTAATTAGACAACCGATTTTCTACTTATTTATTAGGTTGCCTAAAGAGCGGGGGAAAAAATAAGATTCCATTATAATGTTACACCAGCTTTAGTAATCAATTAATAAATCACCCATATTTGGAATTTAATTGTATGATTATTTGATTGTAATTTCTTATTAATTATTATTAAATTTATTTGTTAATCAACAAAATTAAATTTTGTTAATTTTAAAATATTAAATAAATGAAATAATTTTTATTTGTTAGATAGAAGAAAATAAGTAATTAAAAATTAATTAATTAAAATTTGCAAAATTTGCAATTGATCTTATTTATCATTTTTCCTTAAAGCCTGGATAAAACAAAATTTCTAAGTTATTTAAAAATATTCACATTTTATTAAAGTATGTATATGCATAATATAATATAATGTATTTATAAAATATAACATACCTAATGGCCTACATCCTTACAATTGTCCCAAACGTCATGAAAATTTCGATATATATATATATTAAATATTTAAATTCTCTAGTCTTCTACATAAAACGTTAAGATTTGTTAAAATTTTTAAAATACTGTATAAATGTATAAACCAAACGTTTATATACGATATATAATAAAAAATTTGAATTGATTTGCTCATTTGAAATTCACAATGAGTTATTGTCTTTATCACTTATTATTATTATTACGATTTATTTAACTACATATTGCTAGTATTAGTTTTCATTGGCAATTGATTCATTCATTCTGTTATTCCCTGATGATGATATCATTGGAATAAAATCAAACACATTTCGCATTCAAAAATGTATTTATTTTTTTTATTATTGGATTTTTTTATACATGTCGTATACATATAAGATATATAAATTTAAATTTCAAATATTTTCATAAATATAAATTATAATATTTGAAAAAATTATCTAAAAAATATAAAAATATTTCACATAAGGATAATTTTAAATTCAAACAGTGATTTTAAATTAATTGTTTGATTGTATATTTCGTTCTTTTTAAGAGAAGATTTTAAATTATATATATATATATATATATATAATATTTAATATTTATTTAGTTATATTATATAATATTAGGACTAGTAAAAATAAATTCATTAATTTTGTATGAAATTAAAGATTTTATTTAAGATACTTAGAATGATTCGATTTGGCTCTAATATGCAGCGTTTCGTTTGATTATTTGTTACCATTTTCATACCTTCCTGCATACCTTGCTTCAAAAAACCTCTGATCACTTAATTCAGGTCAGAACTATAAGGTAGATGTATACCTACCTCTTAACCAAGGTCCTGGAGTTTCTTTTGATTCGACCCCTTCTGGGAGATTACTTTCAAATTACAGGTCCAAATTTAGAGATGCTCGTTCTTTGTCAATTCTTTGCTCATAGACTTTTTCTTATTAAGTTCTCATAAGTGATCCACTTTTCCTTACCTGTCACCATTCATTTAAGAAATAGGTCAACTTTATTAAAATTCAGCAACGATTCACAGATGAAAATTCGGTCCTTGAGGTTTTTTATGCGACCCCCCATACGTCTATCTTCTTTTTGTTTCCAATCTTTTCTAAATGGGTTTTTGTGCAATACTTAGTTTCTGGGTAATAAAAACAATCGGATCATACAGAATCATAGTTCTAAACACTATTCACATTTTCCATCTCATCGTTTACGTTTTCACCTTTATCTATTATCTAATAAACAATGTAAAGTATAAAGTATTTTCTCTTTGCTGGTGTCCATCTTTGATGTAAGCTCAAACAAAACTTAATCATTCATTTACAAAATTGTCAAATAAGTACGCAGGCTAAAGTCTTTTTACCCAGCTTTCTAATACCATCTAATATCAACTTAACTGATTTGTAGATCTCAGAAAAAATTGATTAAAGCCATCTTAAAAAAAAATGGATTTATTTTTATTAAATCAAATATTCTATTTGGATTAGAGACTCGAATATATATAGTGGGTTGTTTGTGATATTATTTTGATATTTTTTTTAATGAAAAAGATGAGAAGAGTTTCTTTGAATGGATAAGTAAATAGGGAGGGTGGGTGGTCATCCCGGAAACATTCACTTAAAAGTGACACGTGCCTTGCACGATAAGTATTTATATATCCGGTTTTCAATGGGGCCATTAGACCTATTTCGGTGCCCACTTTCTTCAAGGGCATTCATTCTGCATACACAACCTACAAATGCATTTAAATAACATTCCTCTCTCTTTCCTCTCCTTAACCCCTTTCAATACCTCTTCCTATAACGCGACATTTTAATGTATTTGAAATAATTATAAAATATAATCAATGTTAATATTCCTTTCTTATATCTATCTATTAAAATCTCTCTCTACATTATTTGACTCTATCTGGCTCTATTAAACTTGATAGTTGGTCGCAAAAACACATTCTTTCAAGTATTCCTGTACTGAACCAGCTCCATTCAATTTCTATTCTCTCCAAATTTTGTTTCTATTGACTTTACACACAAGATCGTTTTCCATACACTATTTCTTCTTTTTGACTAGTATCGTTTTCTTTAATTACTTGGTTTAATCTCTTTAAATGTCTACAATAGAGTTAATAGAGTTAAGAATCAGCCCTCTGACCAAGAGAAAGAATTTTACAGATTCCTTTCCCGTCCAAATACATGACTTCATGTCAGCTCATCGTCCCTTATCCACTATTATTATGTCACCCAACGCCGATATTATTTTTGTTTATTATGAGGAAACCCACTTTGCCCAAATATCAAAATAATTTTGTGAACAATTTAATCCAAAATCAATATCGACATCACTGATATGTTTATCTCGCTGGACTTTTTCAAGACTTTCATCAGATTTTCAGTGATTAGATTAACAGAGCGTTTATCTTTAACATCAATTACCAAAAAAAAAAGACAACAGATTTTGATTAAAAAAAATTTTATAGTAGCTTTCTTCTCTTTCACTTATAAATATTTTAAAAAATAGCACAACTTTTCATTATTTATAGATTAATGGCTGCTCAGTCCGTTATCCTCGCATCTAGCCAGACCACCCACACCTTTTTGGTGTCATAAATGAAAATATCAATATAAGTAAATTCATATTTATAAATACCTAATTATAAATATGAATGATAAAAATAATTAATATATGTTAAAAAATGTAGAAAAATGATCGAAATAAATGAAAAAATTAAATAACTTATATTGTTATAAACAAAAGATAAATATAAATATTAAGAACACACACACACACACATAATAAATAAAAAACATAAATTAATAGTAATTTTTACTATTCGCTAAAGAACAAAAAAATAAAAATTAATAATATTTTATAGTATTCCAAGGCAAATAAATAAAACTTTATTTAACTGTTATCATTAAAGGTAATCATTAAAAGTAATTTAGTGCAACAAAACTTTTTGGAGTCTCTACTTTTGATCAAGCAACATAAAGTTGACCTTATATAAAACATGAATAATCTAAATTTAATCCAGCAACGCGCTGATACTGTCCTTGAACTTTGTTGATTGTCATCGTGAATGCAAGATGGATAGATATTTAAATGTAATGGGCAAATATGTAGTTATTATTAGTATTATTCGCAGAATCAGTACATCTTCACCTTTAAATTTTCCATTAATGATTTCTGCTTGAATAACATTTGGCATTAGTTTTTTAACGCAAAGTCTGGTTCCATTACATAACTTTGGGGACTTGATATTCCGAAGGAGCATAATTGGTGAACCAACTTTCAACGTTAATATGTTCGTTGATATTCCAGCAGGCTCCAATGAATTGAGAAATTATACTGGACAATTTATCTCTTGATCTCCCTCTGTAACAGTCAATAGATTTATATTTGGTAACTTCACCAAGAATTTTCATTTTAATCTTAAAATTTAATTGACGAGTGAAGTTGATAAAAGCTAATTGGGAACAATATCAACTGTGTTAGAAAGTGAACGAGAATTTTGCCATCGCCCATATCTAAAAGATGCTTGAAAAATATTTGTGAAGAAGCATCTCCAAGTAAATGCACATTGATATTTCTTGTTAATGTTAATTTTCTTAATGTCTCTAGAGAAGCGAATTCTCCTCTCACACGTTGATCACTTCGAAAATCTCTCTCGAAGAGTTCGATCAAATGTCTCTAATGCTTTTTATGGGCCATGGCACATTCATCCCAAATCATTATATGGGATGTTTTTAATATAATTGTCATTCCAGATGTTTTAATATTGTTGCAAATAAGATTATCAGCAACATTTAAATTCAGTATTGAGAGCTCCTCCTTCATGACACTAGAACCAAATCAATCTCATTCTTAATTCGAATTGCTGAGAGTATTAAATTAAGTAGGAATGTTTTTCCTGTGCTTCTTGGTGCATCAAGAAAAATAAGTCCACCACAGTCTTGTACATACAACTTCATTAGTGTATTCTAGGCGAGTCTGATCATGAGTCTTTGATGAGCCTCAACAGGGATTTTAAGCGTATTAACGTCATATTGTTTTTCTCACATTACCTCTTTATTCATAACATGATTATTGTCACGTTCAGAAGAAAATAAACCAAGTTGATTGAGGATTTTATTGTTAATAAACATATATAATAATATCCTATATAAGTGCTTCAATGAAAATATCAGAAGACTGTGTATCGAGGACGGGGTTGTTTATATGTATTCAGGAGATTTTCTTCTCTTTTATTGTCTTTGTTTTTTCTCATAAATCTCATACACTAGATTATCATTGGTTCAGATATCTTGAAATGATTTTGGATCTTGGATAACGTGTTGATAACATTAGCAAATACTAGCATTCAGAATTATTTGGATGAACTGTATATACTCGTCCCAATGTACCAGTAGAAAATATATCAGCTATCAAAGAATGTCTGGCGCCACGTTTTATTCTGTAAAATTGCTTGGTGGATTTATTCCAACTGTAAAAGTGCGGGACTTTGTTATATAGAAACGTTTTTGCAAAATCATCAGTTGCATAAAAATTGAAAAAAGTAATGTTGTATTTGGTGAATTAGCAGCTATCCCTAGAGCATACATATGTATTTGATCGATTTAACAGAATTGCAGACCTCCACGTTGATAATAGTGTTGAACGATTCCAAAAAAATAGGAGAGTAAGGCACAATCCATTCGTTATTAATTTCATCAACCTGTTTTATTTTAATAGTAGCTGTGAGCCCTTTATCTCCTGATTTTCATTGTCTGTTCAGCGCTATTTAATGAGGATTTATAAAAAAAATTCAATTCAACATACCCAATCTACCAATTTTCATAGAAATCGATTTGACGATATAAATTGATGTACTTGTACCTAGTGTTTAGTAACAATTAATTTTATAACACATATATTCCTTTTCCATCAAAAAATATATTCTTTATCTGAAAAATTTAATAAAAATCGGTCAAAGGATGACAAATTCTATCGCTGACAAATATACAAACACCTATTTTTAATATATATTGTTAAAAGAAAATAAAAAGATAAGGGTCAGATTTTCAACAAAATATCCGCTCACTTCAGATGTAATATATGTAGTTACCTAAACTAGTTACAAAGAATAATAATATTAAATATGATGTGTTATCTATTTTAATATGTTGTCTTGTCCACTAATTTGATGATTAAATTTATTTAAAACCACTTTATTATTATTATTATTATTATTATTATTTTACTCTTCATTTTCAATTATTATCAAGTGTAAATAAACCCGTACACTTTATTTATGGCATATATATATATATATATATATTAGTGCATAGGTAGGTGTTTTAATTAATATTCAAATTTCCGTATCATAATTTCCGATCTATCTCGTTGTTCTTCTACTTCAATAAATCAAAGGTTATTCAACTTTAATCTAACACAAATAAAATAATTTTTTAAGGTTTTATTTTGGAATAAAAACCTTATAAATATCCTTCACTTTTATCAGTATGATGAAAGAATCCTTTTTATGTCCTTAGAAAGAAGTGAAATTTCTATTTAAATAAAAAAAAAAACTGAAAATCCCCTACTTGATTTAGGTCCTTTGTTTTTCTTTTTAGTGCCAAATGGCCTTTTCCGCATCACCTGAGCATAAGAATCATGTCAATTGACAAAAGGGAGGTCAAATTGTTCAAAAAATTTGAATGTGAACCGGTATGATATATAACAACAAAATCATTTTCAGTGATTCAACCCAAATATATATCGTATAAATCAAACTTTTTTTGTCTACCTACCAGTTGTTTTCAAATTGATTATAACCTTTCATCTACCATCCCAACTAAATATACCGATCATCCTAATATTCTAAATGTTATAAATTTAAATATGTTTACGGTTGCATAAAGATTACGTAATTCCTGAATATTGATTTATGCCATTTTTAGGTAATATAATCCATTTTTGGACCTCATTAATAGGAAAATGTTTACATAATTATTAAATTAATTATTAAAAATTAATACGAGTATTTTTTAATAAAAATGAGTATATCTAGAATATATAAGAATAAGAATATATAATAATATATAAAGTTAACATAATTAATTAAGTTATATAAATAATTTTATTACATGTTTTGTTTTTTTAATTTATAATTAATATTAATAAATTTTTTGTTTTGTTTTTTTCAGATTCATTTGTACAGCTATTTAGAAGATTCAAAAGATATTATATTATATCTATCTATCTATATATATATATATATATTAATTAGTTACACTAAAGAGAGAAAAAATAATATTAATTAAATAAACCAAATCTATATATTTAGGTATATTATATTCTACTGATAATTATGCAAAGAAAAATAATAATATTATCAATATATTTTATTATTCCATTATATTATAATCTATATTATACATTAATATGGTAATTTATATTCATTTATTACACTATTATTAATATTATTATTATTATTTTATCATTGAATCAATGACATTTTGATAATAAAAATAATTAAAAATTATTAAAAAGCGTATTTTTTTACTATAAATTAAATCCCCTTTGCTTTTTTAGATAAATTTATATTTTCAGATATATCTATATTTATTAATAATTTTATTTTCATAAGAATAAAAAGTAAATTTTTTCTTTCGTGTATTTTATGGATAATATGCTGTGAACGCATTTTTTCACATATTTAAATTCAAGCACCGCTAAGCATGTAATTGAAACATAAAAACATTGAAGAAATAAAAAAATTGAGATTTCACATTAAATTAATAGTAAGAATTCCTGATATATTAAATTATATTGAGTAATTTGTCCATGTATGTGGGGGATTATACTAAAGTTAATACCATTAATAATTTTAATTGAAATTTCATATGTATGATAGATATTTATGACTTTAAATTTATAAGTTTTTATAATTATCTTTATTCATTTTAATGTATCTTTATAATTAAAATTAAAATGTTATTATATATAATATTGTAATTTGTAAGAGCAGTGGGCGATACTGGTTCCTTCAAGAGAAGAAATGAGGGGTGAAGCAATGAGAAAAAAATAAATATTTTCGTTCCGGGTTGATTCTCTCGTTGAAACTGGAATCTTCTTATAAAGGAAAAGGGAAGAAATAACAAATATACAAAGTTCGTTAGGTACCAGCTAATTAATTAATTTGCAAAAGGAGTGGAATAGATATAGGAAAGGATTATAGGAGGGGAAGATCAATGCTATACTATAGTCACAATCTGTTTATACCATACTGTGTAGCGTCTTAGGAAAAAGAAATTATCGCTAAGCTCAGGTCACAATCTGTATAATCCAGGGATAGCGAACCCTTTACTCGCGTGCCACATATCGTAAGTTTCAATAACTTGATGGAATGCATAAAGAAAAAATTAATTTTTTAATAATTCTAACTTTTTTCAATAGAAATGAATGAAAATCTCCCAATCTACTTCCAAAATACATGAAATTCTACAACTGCCTTATTTGAGGCATCCAGAGAATGTAAACAAAAAACAATAGACAGATTAAAAATATAATTGAAAAATTATTTAATAATAATAAAATATATTATAGGAAGAATTTAGTATTGTAATTAGGTGACAGGTATATTATGCAAGAGTGTATGTCCATTTCGGCTTAATCAGCATATTGTAAACTATTAGTTTGTTGTCTAAAGTTATGTTAGATTTTCGACCTAAAAATAAGTATAGATACTCGGCAAATTGTATATTTTGAATCTGTCCACTACAGTTTATTAATAAGATATAACCTAAAATACAATATGTATATCAGAATTTTTCAAACTTTTTGAATATGAGACATATAAAATATTTTTTGGAGTCGTGCAGCACATAATATGTTAAAAGAAAATTTAAAAAAAAAATATTTGTTGTGAACTCATTTTTTCATATATTTGTATTCAAGTGGTGCTGATCAAATCCGAAGTACTATTTGAAAGAAGCTATTTCTGGAGTGTTCTCAACCTGTCACGAATCGATTTTTCCATATTTGATGATACATTGTCTGGAGGAAAATGTTTCTTCTGATTCTATCGCATCTCTTGTAAGTGATTAAAACAGCATGTTGACTGACGTTTTGTCGCCTTGCAAATTGTTTTTATGTTTATGAATAGAATTCATTCAATAGTGCTTGAAATTCATGATTTTCGGCTTTTTTCAAATGCTTTGCGAATTGTTTTTGTGTTATCAAAAAATATTTGCAATTTCATAGCAGCTTTGAGTGTTCTTGTCTGCAATATCGATTTCATAAGTGTCGAAACCGTCCTTCATATGATGGAGCATTTTCATCATAAACTTCTTATCGTAAGTGTTAAGATTCAGCAGCAGTTTTTTTAAAGCAATAATTAATGCTATCCGCGTATGTTTGTTATTTGGTACAAAATCCGACTTAAAATAAAACTATATAAACACTTTTTCAACTTATTTATTGTCGATTTTTTTCTGGATTGAAACTATAAATAATTTATATTTAAATATTTCTAATACAATTTGAATAAAATGAGATTTTAAATATTCGAATTTTAAAACTAAAAAACAAAACGATATTATCCTTATAACCAATTCGTGATAGTACGAGGGCAATTCACAAAGTAGACTACGTTTTGGAATTAAGACAAAACTAGTACAGGAAAATGTTTTTTATTATATACATTTGAAAGAGCAACTAACATAAAATACTATTTTTCTACATGATCGCCAAAAAAGTTGAGACATTTATCGTAGCGATGAACGAGCTTCGAAATTCCTTTCTCATAGAAATCCGCCACCTGAGTGTGGTACCCACTTGGCACAAAATTTATGGTAGCCTAACTTTTGAGAAACAATTTCGTACAATAAAGTGCGTGAAATTTGCGAAAAACGGTTCATTTTTTTTCACCGTCGTTTCACCATAACCGAACTTTCCTTCAGTTTTCCGCAAATTTCACGCACTTTATTGTACGAAATTGTTTCTCAAAAAATAGTATTTTATGTTAGTTGCTCTTTCAAATGTATATAATAAAAAACATTTTCCTGTACTAGTTATATCTTAATTCCAAAACGTAACCTACTTTGTGAATTGCCCTCGTATTACATGATATTGTAAATATTTGAGGCATTGGCGTACCTAGAACTTTTGTTGCTGATTTGATGATGAGGAGTGGGATGCTGGAACTTACGTTTAAATATTTCTTTAAAAAAATCCATAACTTTTCGAAGTCCACTCCAGATTTTATTGTCTATCTTGATCCTACACCCTGAAATTACACCTAAAAATATATATAGATGTTTGGATATGATATGTTTGATATCCAG
This sequence comes from Labia minor, assembly GCA_963082975.1. Taxonomy (NCBI): domain Eukaryota; kingdom Metazoa; phylum Arthropoda; class Insecta; order Dermaptera; family Spongiphoridae; genus Labia; species Labia minor. The sequence continues at coordinate 54,929,462 of OY720344.1, forward strand.
CCGTTTTCGTTAGAGAAGAGAAAAATCTTATGGAACGATGATTGGAAAAAGATCTCTCACTCATTAAGTGATTTAATAGCAAGAAGAACTCCAATAAAGCAAATCCTGGACATTTTTTAAAACGAAATTATTTGACGAAATCTTGTCTCGGAAGCAAAAAATCAGAAATCATGCTTTTTATAAAGAATTAGATTTAAAATCGCGAATAGCGATTTTAATTCAAGTAATGTTTGGTGTGTAATAAAGATCAGAGGAGAACTACTCTACCTAAATAAGTACTCTCACAAAAATGAGATGAAGCTGTGTTCACTATCTAACTTAAACGTGGAGGAAGATATGTATCACTTCATTTGTGAAAATTTAGAAATTTTAGAGTAGTTTCTTTGAGCCTGAATGGTGGTGATAACATGTAAATATTTTTGTTACAATTACTGTATAGAGATAAGAATAAATAAAGATATATTATTATTATTAATTGTAATTGATAGAAGCTAGGGGTCAAAACTTTTGTTGAATTTAAATTAGGTAGTAATAAAGGAAGCCGCATATATTGATATACCTATAAGATGTCAATTTTTAAAGGTACAAGAAACTAACAGAGGCTTCAGGTCTTCCCCCATTGAGATAAAACATTTACCTAATATAAAGAAAAACAAATAATAGCTTTAAACATTTAACGAAATATACTCGTATAATTTCATTTTTTTGGATAAGTAAACAAATTTTAAATATTTATATTTTTTCTCTCCTAATTTTTACCGACCGACGATAGTAAGGGAGGTATTGTTTTCACACCAAATTTCACATGTGGAGATTTTTACATATCTCCACGAATCATGCATTTTCTAAACAGAAAAAAGTATTTTTAGCATGATGTCTGTTCGTCCGTCTGTCCGTCCGTCTGTCCGTCCGTCCGTATAGATGTGTACAGCCTGAACGGCTCAACCGATTTTGATGAAATTTGGTATATTTATTTAATGCATCAGTGGGATGAATGGATCAACTTTTGGTGCAATTCCGGAAACCGGAAGTGGTAGTATTAGCGATCGACGATAGGAAGGAAAGGGTTATTTTCACACCAAAGGAGATTTTTTTATATATCACCACGAATCATGCACTTTGTATTGGTTTTATCCTCGAGAAAAATCATATTTATTAGTTTTTTCTTGATTTAAAATTATATGACGTCATCCAGCCATTCATGACGTCACAGCCTGGTCTTGCATATATATTATAAATAAAATAAAATTAAAAATGTTTATATTTATTATTTATGTATCCATATCTGTTTTTTATTAATAGATATATTAAAATTATTTGAAATTGTTTCTGTAGCTGGAAATTAATTTATTTCAAACAGTCGGTCGGTTCGGACCTGGCCACAGGTCAACTTATTATAGTATATAATGCTATATAATGCTCTCAAAATTTATACTATTTGTAATTTCTTAGTCTGCCAACAATATTACATGATTTTGTAGTTCACTCGTTATGGATGGAAGATAATCAATCTCAATCAATCTTCTTTCACAACTATCGAAACTGAAAGAAATTTTTCGAAAAATTCTTACAAAAATTACAATGTTGAATACAGAATTTTCCAACATGCTGTTGAATAAATTTTAGTAAATCAATCTGAGAAAAATGTTTAGAGATAAATTTTCTATACTACATTCAATTAACGTAGAAACTGTATAATAAGCTTAAGAAGTGAACAAGTTGTTTCTTACAAATACAGTATGATTCAAAAGGATGAATACAATTTTATTTTAAATTGCTATATTTCTTGTATAGAATTCAAATACATTTTATAGTTTAGGGAATATGTCTAGCAATTTGGGATTATATCTATTCTTTGGAATATCCTATAAAAAATCTTGGCGCACAAGAATACCACATGCCCTATAAAAATAGTGCAAACTAAATTAGTATAAGTAAAAAAAAATTTTGATATGTATAAATCCAAAGAAAGAAGAGATTCCAAGATTAAAGTTTTTATTCGTTTATCTTATATTATTATAAAACCCCGACTTTTAGAAATTTAGAATTTCAAATCATAAAGGATATGGAAGTATAACAATTTGACAAATTTTAATGAGTAATATAAATTAATATTTTAATAATTTGGGTACTTTTCAAACTTTTTTAAATTTTAAAAAAATAAAATTTATGTACTTAATTAGTATTAATTAAATTGTTAATATGTTTAAATCATTTGAAAAATAAATATATAAATATTTTATTTTTATTTTCTTACAAACTTATTCATATAAATATGAATCTTATCCATAATTATATATCTCTCTTTCTCTTTATTTAATTAATTATTAAATAAAAATAGATAAAAATTGAAATCTAAAGTGATTGATAACTCAAATAATAACAATTATTTCAATTTTAAAAGTTCAACTAATAACAAAATTGCAAAATGTTTGTGCCCATTAAGGATAAACAATCAAATAAACAATTTCATTATTTGTATACATATTTCTTAGAAATTATGTTATATGTAAAATATTATGATTTTTTCTGTTTATTCAATATTTTAATATGTACAGAAATGATAAAATAAACATAATAGAAAATTAAGAAGTAGAAAAATTGTTATTTATTTATAATAAAATAATGTAAATTATAAGGATTTAAAGTTAAAGTTAATAAATACTCATTTGTGACAAAAATAAATCACCCCCAAAAGAACTCCCTCAGTGGCCTTGATCAGTACCTGGATTCGCTTAAGATGTGAGTTAACAAAGTTTTGGAGGTATATATCACATTCTATATAAACTATATTACATTTCTCAAACATCAAATTTCTGTTTTTTAAACGCTTTTCCGAAAATCATAAAGATTTTCTTTGTAGAAATAGTCAGAGGACTTGGTAGATCAATCAAAATGTAATAATGTGGTGTTCGTGCTCGAAAAAACTTCAAGTCTGATTTTTCTTTTTCAATTTGAGATATTAACAGCATTATCATGAAAATATTATTAAAATACCTTGTCTAATCATGTTAACATAAATATGCTGGTAATGGTTACTTCACTAAGCAAAAATTACCTAATTCAATTTAAATCCCGTCAGCCTGTTACTGACCATTATCAGTGATTTTGAATTTATTGAGATCGACATGTACCTACCTGTTGTAAGGTGACCGACTCCAATTAATTGTTTATTGAATGCAATTCTCGACTTAATATCGATATAGCTCTCCTTTAACTAATTGCACTAATTTTTGTTGAATTTGGAAATAATTTTAATTCACTAACATTGATTCTCGCTTAACGGAAGAACATCCTATTCTTACTAATGTGTAGGTATTAATATTATAGAAAGATTCGTTGAAGTCCGCTGCGAAATACTCTAACAAGCTTAACTTAAGATTAAGACTTTAAAGATGGTTATAAACAAATAGATAAAAAAAGACTTATAAACAAATTAGAAAAGCAAAATGTAGACATAAAATAATCTTTAACAGAGTCTCTTTTACGAAAAAAGAAAAACTAATAAAATAAAATAATATTTTGAATTCAAAAGGAATATATTTCTATAAATTTATAATATTAATTTATTTAATATTGATAATGATAATGTGTAATAAATGATAAATTAAATTCCCTAAAAAGGTGGATTTGGAATACAGTGTGCTAAGGCCAAATAAATAAAAACATTTTATCTTCATTGCACATTTTTTTATAACGTTTTTATCAACTTCACTTCAAGTCTTACTGTCTGTCTGTCTGTTCTCTCTTATAACAAATTGAAATCGATTTTTCATCAAATTTAAATTGAGATAGACTTTTCAAAATTTTTATAGATATTTCAATGGATTCCTAGAAGGTATGGAAGAAATATAATTGAATTATGATTAATTAATTGTAATGTAATTAGCGATTAATTAATTTTAGTATTTGAATTTTCATGCACGCCTTCAGACGAATAAATATCGAGTTGGTTTTCATTTTGAAAATAATTCAAAATAATTTATAACATTAAAAGAGGAATTTTTAATTAATATAATAATTATAATAAATATATTTTAAAATGTACTAAAAAGAATAAAATAATATAAATTTAAAAAAACCTATTATAAAATAACGTTTATTCCATGGATTAAAAAGAATAAAATAATTTTTCTATAAGCCTGACTAAGTTTATGGATGAATTGCTTCATATTCAACTAAAAATGTTGGACGCTTTTAGTTTTAATTTGCTTTCTATTATAATTCTATGCAATTAAATTCCTTTATAGAGCTATAATTTATATTAATTATATTCTTACATACCACACTAAAACACTTCCTTAACAAGTAACACTATTTCTTCTAATATAATCAACTGTTTTGGATATGTAAATTTAAGAAAATAATAATTATTTTAAAATTTGTTACATACTTTGTTACATTGAAAAATGATAAAAGATTCATTTCTTAGCACTTAATTTATCAATATTATTGCAAAATAAAAAAAATTGTCAGTTTATGTGTTTAATAAAATTTTTAATATTACAAAAATTTGATGTTTCATATAAATAAAACTAAATGCGCCGAACGTTTTTCGTTGTATATGAAGCAATTCATTCATAAACTTTGTCAAGCTTATAGAAAAATTATTTTATTATTTTTAGTCCATAAAAAAACACGTTATTTTATAAAATATTTTTATATTTATATTTCTTTTTTGGATTTACCAATAGGCTGAATCATTTGGATATTTCAAATTTTAAAATTGTTAGTTCAAATTATTTTCAAAACATAAGAATAATATTAATCATTCAAATCCTCTGGCTTTTGAATATTCTATGAAAGAACATCGCCTATAAGTCGGGTTGTGGCCTAAACGGGTTAGAGGTATTATATGATCAGTACAATTCTAATAATCTTTATCTTTGTTTTCTTTATGAAAAGCCGTAAGTAACTTCCTAATTTTGTTAATGTAGGTCTCGCTCGCATAAACCCTAGCTAGAGAGAGATGTCAGACCTGGGACTTGAATTCAGGATCACCTTGGTTGTTCCCCTCCAGACTGAGATCCATTTTTCAATTTATGGCACAATTAAACTCAAAAGTTCCTTAATCTTTCACACCTATAGTCCTCTTCACACACATCTTGTTTTGATCCTCTCCAAATTCCCCTATAAATATATATAGGTATACATTCTATTCAATTTTTCATAAGAAAAATATTAAATAGTATTAAAAATAGTAGATTTATTAAGAATAATTTTTAATTAAAAACTCGGTTCTTCCTTCTTTAAAAACTTGCCTGATATTAGAGTAAAATGCCGAAATGCGCATAAAGCAAATGTAACAATAAACTTCACCAAATGTTTAATTAAAATCAATTCTCATTAAATTTCTTATTTTTAAGGTTAGATTTAATCTATATTACATAAATTATAGAAAAGTTTCAACTAGTGCCTAAAGTCTATTATATTAACTAGCCTAAATCTATTAACAACTTTTACAAATAAATTATTTTATTTAATCTTTTACTAAGGCTTTTGTAGAGATTTTCTCAAAAATATATAATATTAAAGATATGTTAAATGAAATCAGGGTATATGCATTTATATGATTGATAGATAATTTAGTGGGTGGTTAAAGTGCTATTATTTGTCTAGGATTAACAAGTAGTCATGTCATTAAGTAATAATTGTATCATAATCACTTATTATAAGAGAATTATTCTTTCATATGTATAGGTGAATAAAATATGTATCGTTATTGTAGTAGTGAATAGGTGTTTATGCGCAGGCGCATAAGGAGTTGGACCTGCGGTAGCGACGTCGACGCCGTCAGTCAGCGCCGAGCCGCTGTTCTATTCGCTTCACTTTTTTACTTTTTTTTTATTTTTCTAATAAATTTCAATCGAATCAAACGAATAATAACATTCACATACATTTCGATAATTCTCATCCCCTAATTCTTTCAATAACACGTTCTACTGTTTTTTATTTTATTTTATAAATTTTTCATTTTCAATTAATATTCAATCAGAAATTAACTTTAATACTAATAAACGGGTGACGTACAGCTGAACCGGACGGAAATAGGCATACAACCGCAGACCTCAAGAGTATTTCCTGTGTCACAGGTACGGATAAAAAAATATCATCTTTCTTTTTCACTGTCTATCACTCTTTCTCTTTCTCCTCTTAAGAAACATATATACACATAAACATACATATACTTTATTACTCCTCCACTGTGTCCAGTCCATGCTGCACCCCTTTCTCTTGTCTCTTTTGCTCCCTTCCCCCACTTCCAACCATCCTCCCACCATCCTACTTTTCGTCACACACTTTTAGAATGACACCAAATCCTTTTCTCTTTATCTCTCTCTTTCTTTAATTAATTACAATCTCTATTATATATATATATATATATATATTTTTATAAAAACTAGATATAATTTTGAAATTTATTTCATCATAAACTTGTCATTCACTCAATCTGATCTGATTAACCCTAATAAATAAATAAACTTAATTAAGAACAGTTATTGGTATGAATAAAATTAAGATCTTACAAGTAAAAAAACTCATATTTTATATCTATCAATCTTATTTATAGAATCAATAATTATATATATATATATATATTTCAGATCTCAAACATAACTCTAAAGATTTTTTTAATAATTTTCTGTTGAAAAATTAACCTGTCGAAGGTTTATTTTTTATTTTTTAATTAATCAACATGTTTCAATAAATATCAAAGATATCAAAGTCAAAACATTGAAATGATTCAAGTTTGTTTATTTGGAAACTATAATCTTATTATATATATATAGAACACAAACCTTAATGTACAAATATAGGAATAATATATTTTAGGACTGCTTGTTTCTGAAAACTTAACATAATTAGATTAATTGTCATAAAATTGTAATATTTGATTTCTTATAATAAAATAATTTTTTTGAAATAGTTCACCAAAAATTCTTCATATTAAGTTAAAGTGGTTCCTAAATTTTGAAAAAGTTAAGAACTACTACTAAATAAATTGTTTCTATATAAAATAATAAAAAAAACCTAAGAAAAATGGTATAACCATGAATACAAAATAATCCATTATTCAATTAATCAATTAAGAATTTAATAGGAAATTCCATGAAGAAGATGATATAAAGATAATATTTTTTTAATAAAAAATTTTTTTAAAAATTAAGGGCTAAAAGATTCAATTTTTATAATATCTACATTAGGTTGAAATCCTAAGAGGAATAAGAAAGAAATAAAGAAATCAAAAGAGAATAAATATTATATATATATATATATATATATATATATATATATATATGAATGAGAGAACTACTACGATAAAACTCAATTTTCTCTTTCTACATCTGTATTTGGTGGAGTTCTTTGCGATCGAGTGCATCCATTCCATAATTGACTTGGTGGCTTTTCAATTTCACACGAGCATGGCAGTCACTCATTTATCAAGGGCAACGCCAAAGAGAATTTCTTTTTCCCCCTCCATTCAATCATACCCCCTCCTCAACCCTACTAACACACCCCAATCTCTTTCTCTCTAATTATTAATCAACAATAGTTAAATCACTTCTAACTTATAATTAAATATATTATACAATATTACCATTAATAATTATAAAAGTATTATAAAAACTTTTTAATTAATCAACAAAAATAGAAGAAAAAAATTAAATAAATAAATATAATTATTTGATCCTTTATTATTTTTAACTATATATTTTATCTGTCAATTTTATTGTAATATTAAATACTTCATTCCTTGATAAGTAAATATAGATAAATTAATTAATTTATTGATAAATTGCATCACTTTATATTATTCATATTTTTTTTTAAATAATATTATCATTAACTAATAAAAGAAAACAAAATTAATTAAATAGAAAATTGCTCATTTTTATAAATAGAGGAAAAAAACACTTAAAGTAGTGGATTTGTAGTCTTAGAAGCGATTTATCTATTTCTGGAAGAAACACAAGTTCCTTCCTAGTTTGAGAGGGAGTAGAGAGAAAGAAAGAAAGTGAAGAAAAACATAGGATAAAGTGACGATTCAAGCCCGCGTTAAAATTTTGCTCAAAATTTTTTTTTTATTTTGAACCATGATTTTCATCATATACTTTCAAATTATTTATAATAGTTTTTTATAAATATTAAATGAATGAATATGCCGAAGATTTGATCTCTAGCTCTCAAATTGATAAACAAATATACTTTATATTAAATATTTTTATTAATATTCAAACAATACAATAAATCTTTTTAAAAAATGGAGAAAACAGGTTAATGTGAAAATTTTAAGGAGTTCAAAATCTCATTCTTCCAATAAATTATATGTAGATTTATTTGTAAATAAATGAAAAATATTTGATAAATTGTAATTTAAAATAAAAAAATAATATTTATATGTGATTTTTAAATCTATAAACAAATTAATAATTTAAATCTGTGATATATCGATTACGTGATTGATCGGGTATCTAATATGAAATATTGCTGCACAAAGCATAAAAATTGAGTTTAAAACTCTGTGAATTTAATAACGTCGAGTTTGGTAAGGAGATCATGTCATCTCACTCAGCCGTTTAAAAAGGGCTGACATTGGACAATTTATCCTCCATGACTATAATCAGGAATATCCAAATGGTCATTTGTTTTTTAATACTCCTATTTCTTATACAATTATATTTATTTATATATCTGTCGCGCTATTGAACTCAAAAGAACTTGAGCACTAAATTCTTAACATTGATGTTACTTGATGTTACCCATTTGGATTTTCTATAATTAAATTTCTGGATAGCCTTTTTCTTTTTTGATGGAGCCTCATGTTTCTCCTCATTCAAATCTGCTTAATTTGGATAATTCTAATAATATTTGGGGATGCATTGAGGTCAAAATTCTCTATTCCTCTGTGATTTCATCTATTTTACATAATATAATAGATATAAATTAAAATACGATACTTTTTTCTTATATTCCAATATATTTGTAGATAGCTAGTTATCTTATTTTATTGGATTCTTTACATTTTACCTTTCGAAAAAATTCACAATCATAATTATTATTTAATTAACAATCTGTTAAGTTACTAATTTCGAGAGATTTTGGAACTCACACACACATAAAAGCCATTCCTCTCACCTTCCTTATTCACCACCATTTAATTAAAATTTCCCCTTTTATCTAATTTTATATTATCATCCCATCATATTCTTCTTGTTCTACCCACTCTAGGGTATTTTTTCCAACAAATAAACTTTTCTTCTCCCATTCGAGTTAAATGCTCTTCCTGCCTATCCTAATCTTCTAACTATATTAGTAGTTGAATAGACGTCTTCATTATATATTCTCCTCCACACATTCCTCAGTAATATCATTCATTTTCTACCTCATAAATGTTCCAGAGAATTTTATTTTCAAAAAATCCATTTCTAGTTTTATCTGCACAAGTCATGCACCACACCATAAAAAATACAATTGGTAAAATAATAATTTTATATATGTATTTCGTCTAATATTGTGGTAACCTTAATTTGAATTCTTCTCGAATATTATTACTCTTATCCTTCGTGAGTGATTTATAAAACCTAAACATTTAAATTTTTATTTATTAAGTTGTTCGGAAAGTAATTTCGTATTTTGTAAAACTTATAGACTAGTTTCGTATAATGAATAAATATTTGATGTCAAAAAAACTGATTTAGATTATTTTTTAACCTCTTTATTTAAAGAAAAGGTTTTACCGTCCAAAAAATCAACTAATGACTATATCTTGTCTTTATCAACTTCAACCGGCCTCCCAGTACGTGGTATATCTTTGACATCAAAAATGCACCATCGAAATTTCGCAAACCATTTTCGGCATTGCGGTTTTGTCAAAACATCTTCTCGTTAATTTCTTTCTGGCTTGAACAGCATTTTTACCTTTTCTATAGGAAACAAGTAAAATATGATGAAAATGCTGATTATTGCTCTCCTATTTAAAAGGGCAATAACAATAAAACTTCAGATTCAATTGTACTTCTTCACACACAAGAATTGCTATATCAGCTTTCAAAATATATAATGAAGTGTGAAGTTGTGTTCGAAAAAAAAAATCAAATCCTCGGGCGGAACAAACGAAATTACTTTCCGGACAACCTAATATTTTCAAATTCTACATTTTATATTTTATAATTGTATATAATTTTATTTTATATACTTATTTAAACAAAAAAATTCAGCTATTAAAATTTTTTTCTTAATATTTCTTGATGAATTTCTTCTCAAAAGCTAATAAATAAATATTTTTACCGTTCCAATATTATACTATATATATATATATATATATGTTTATGTGTGGGTGTGAGTGTGTGTCTATGTGTGGATAACTCATCTATCAATTGTATAAATGTTGCACGTGCACATTTTTGCTTCTCATTGTCCCTGAGTCTCTTGCGACATACAATCTCAATTATTGATAAGCATCATTTGGCCCGGCAATCATCCAAGTGGGCCAAGATAAAAAACAAAAAGACACACAACATCAGCAATAAAAATAAACATAACACATGACGAGGGTAGTAAAATCATTATATTTCTTTTCTTTTTTTTTTCTTTCTTTTATGAAAAAAATTGATAGGAAAAAAAAATTAAATTGTATATTTTCATTGAGAATATTTATCAAAAAAATGATATTTTTAATGTGATTAATAAAAATTAATTTTTATAATATTTTAAAAACCAAAAAAATTAATATAAATTTGTTTCATTGAAAAAATTTATTTTATAATGTATATTAATAATAAATAATTATTTAGATATTAATATGAATTAATTAGTATACTGAAACATAAGTAGTCTATCAGAATTTTAAAAAATAATATTAATTAAAAATATTCTTTTTTTAGTGTTTTTCAATATTACCAGTTTTGATTACTTTTCTCTAGTCAAAACAATTTTCTATATTACAATTACCAATTTATTTATTAATTTTATTCCAATTATTAAATAATTTGTTGAACAGGACTGTAACTTAGTTACGAGTTTGACTGATCAAACATCACGAAGTTTTGAAATTTATAATTTAATAAAAAATCAAATAATATTGAAAAAAGTATAGAAATATAAAATCACTAATATAAATAACGGGCAAAAACTGATTAAGGCCCTAGGCAAAAAAAATAAATAAGGATTTCTACAGATGTAGACGATGCTGGTATATCAAATTTTTGTTCTCGAAAGTAATATTTATAATTTTATTTTTTGAAGAAATTATTATAATATTTAAAAAGTTATTGGTTTAAAACAGATTTTCGGTTCTCACAATACTTCAATAAAAAAATCCATAGCGTCATTTTGCCTACGATTCATGTAATTCGTATATAATATAATTATTCTTAGTATTATGAAATAATATATATAACTTTGTTGGTCTCTATATGCAAAAAATAACAAAATCAAAGACCTGAAGATAGTTCTGAAATTTGACCGAAACGTTGACATTGGTTAGAGGGGGGGAAGTAAGAGAGTTTTATTTCTAAACCCCCCCCCTTCTATTTTTCTTTCTGACTTTCTGCTTACCTCTAATCCTATATACTCGGTTGTTCAATAAGTTAGCGGAACGAAAATGAAGAAACCAATTTTTATTTGTAAAAATGGTTTTATATTTTTCAACGTAGTTTCCCTCAACTTCAATACACTTATTCCAACGGTCTTCTAATTTATGGATTCCTTGACTGTAGTGGTTTTCCGGCAGCTCTGAATAATATTCCTCCATGGCAGCTATAACCTCTTGGTTTGAAAAAAATTGTTTGCCACGGAGATTTTTGAGGTGTGGGAAGAGCCAGAAGTCCAACCATTTTGCTCATAGTTTTTTGAAACTCAAATTAACACTCAAAATATTGCTCACTGTTGCCAATGAAAAGCATAAAGCGTCTGTAAAATCTTTTAGGTCTAATATTGACGAATAGATGGCTCTCCGCGAACTTATTGAACAATAGTACTATATTTTTTTTTCAGTCAATATCATCATAAACAGAAATTTATATTATTTATATATTATATACAGAAATTGATTATTTTACTGAAGACTGCATAAAAAGCATGAGGAATCACATAATATGCTTTTCTAAATATAGTTTAACTAGGAAAGCCCTCGAAGTAGGATAGAGACAATATATAGATAGGTAGCTCAGCTTATGAGAGTTATAAGAAATTTCTAGTGGAGTAATAATTGACAATATATAGATTATATTATTTTCTTTACTTTATTTTACTTTGAAAATGAAAGTAATGTGATGGTTTTATTACACATGATTTTTTTATTAGAAACCAATTTTTCTTCAAAAGAATTACATAAATCTATATTTATATTTCGATAAATAATTGTTATTTTTCTATATATTTAATATATTTATCTATATAATATATCTATATCTATATATCTATTATATCTACGAGTGTAAATATATAATCAAAGTTTGTTTGTGGGTGAATATGTTTTTTTGAGATGCAGAGTAGACAGGCCAAAGTAATATGGTTGGACTGTTAAGACGAGTGACGATGAATATGCATTAACACTTAATCAATTCATCCTCCACTTATTTATTCATCAATCTATATGTGTGTTTGTGTGGATGAATATTTGAGAGACTAAGTGATTATCTCTTTCTCTCTTTCTTATATATATATATTGTATATATGAGTGCAGGTGTATGTGTGTGTTTAAACGATCAGCTTTTAATCTTTGCACCTGCAATTGATCAGCTGTCTCTAAGATTGACATCTTTATTTTTTTTTCCTTCATTTTTTTATTTATCTCTATCTATATATAATTTTTCCTTTCTTCACTTCTCTACTCTTTTAAACATTCTCCCTCTCTTGCTATTCACTCCCCATTAAATCCCCTCCATCTTTCTTAACACTTTTCTCTCTCTTTCTCACAATTTCTAAATCACTCATTCACCCACCCCTTCTCTCTAACTCACCGAAAACTCCTCCCCCTTTTCATTGTCAATAATTCAATTTAACAAATCATTATGCCTTTCTGGCTCAAACAATCATATGAAAAGTTTATTTAGGATTTTGCAATTGTTATTTTTTTTTACGTTACTGCTATATTGTTAGAAAAAATCATTATTAAATGCGATATATTGTTAATTTATAATTAAAAAAAAAATTTAAAAATATCAATTGGTCATATACATATATGAATTAATTTATTTGTTTTGTGTTCAGTTTACGCTTATCGAATGTTTACAAAATGCGTTCAAAACATAAAACAATTAATGAAAAGATTATATTCAATATCAATGTTTTTTTATCTAATTTAATTTAACGAGCATTTTTTTTCTTATTTAAATATATACATCTTTGATTTTAGTAAATAAGATCAATTTAATTTATTAATTTTTTTGTAGGTAATTCATAATATAGAACGTAATAAATGCCCTTAATATAACTTCCAGTTAAAATTAAGTTTGATTTTAGAAATACTTATACCATTGTTTGACTACTAGTATTACTGTATACACATGTGGCAAATGTTGAAAATAGATTGTATACTAAATATATATACACACAAATACACAAACATTTTAATTTATAGAGAGATATATGGATTCTCCTTTATATTAGATTGAAAAGTCATATGGGGATTATTCCTTTTGCTTTTGTTTTTTTTTCCTCTAGATTTAAAAATAATCCAATTTCGACTCTGTTAATCACACCCTTTAGACCATAGGTTCTTAAACTTATGTACTCCACGGACCCCCACTTGAAAAAATTTTTTTTGACGGACCCCCATCACAACTTTAGGTACTTTACGTCATTTTATTAATTAATTTCTGGCTTACGATCTCATAAGGACAAGGATATATGATGAATATTTCTAACAGTGATTGGTGAATAACGATTTTTTTGCATATTGTAGAACACATTTTATTAGAAATTATAATATTGAAGAAAGAAAATACAAACATTGTCATAGCAACAAATCTCACAAATTATAATGGGTACTTACATTAAATTCATATAAATATTTTATAATTTTTTTCAGAAAATATTAAATAAGAAATATTTTAAAAAATAACTGCATCTATCTCATTAAATATAACTTACATATTTAATGAGATGTATGCAGTTGTTTTCTTGAAACAAGAATCTCAATATCTGGCTTAATATTGGAAACTTTTAATCTAAGATCCGGCTCTACATTTAATTTGTTTCTATATTTAGACTTAATATAAAATAGTACCGAAAAAGCTTGTTCGCATAAATATGTTGTGCAGAATGGAATCAAGTGTTGAAGTGCTTTATTTGCAAGCGCAGGATAATCTGACCTGAGAAGTAACCAAAAGTTGCTCAATTCAGTTTTGTTAAATTTTAGTTTATAAGTTGTATCACATGATAATTCCACGAGAATATCTTGTTCAGGTGCAGATAAATGTTTAGTATTTGTAATTTCCATATTAAATGGATCTCTGATCCAGTTATTGCAAGGATCAGGAGTAGAAAAATACTTCCTGAAGTTGCTTTTCAAAGTAATTAAATGTTCAACAAATAATTGACGCGTTTGATTAAGCAATTTTTCACTGGAGCTTTCTATGAAATCATTGAGAGTTGGAAAAGACTCATATACACCGTTCTGGATGCGTTTCGACCACAAGTCGATTTTTTTAATCATTGCTTCTATTTTATCTTCAACTTTAAATATATTTACAACAGTACCTTGCAGGCTCAAATTAAGTTCGTTTAATTTTGTAAAAATATCAGTCAAGTAAGCCACCTTAGCTAACCAGATAAAATCATTGAAACATTCGGTCAGTTCAAAATGCGCATCTATTAAAAACAATCGTATTTCATCTCGAAGCTCAAAAAGGCGAATGAGTACTTTCCCGCGGGACAACCAACGTACATCTGTATGTAATAATAAATGTGTATGTTGACTACCCATTTCCTCACACAAAATTTTAAAAACTCTGGAATTAAGTGGACGAGCCTTAATGAAATTGACAATTTTAACTACTTCGTCTAATGTTCTTTTCAAATCTGGTGACATATTTTTGGCTGCTAATGATTCTCTGTGAATGCAGCAATGATTCCAAACAACCTGAGGCGCAACATTTTTAATAAGAGCAATCAATCCAGTTCTTGTACCTGACATTGCACGAGCACCATCAGTGCAAATTCCAACACATTTTGGCCACTCTATTTCATTTTCGGTTATAAAATTATTCAAACTGTTAAATATGTCATTAGCTGTCGTTCGTGAAGGTAGTGAATCACAAAACAATACATCTTCTTGTATTTGATTTTCAAACTCATATCTAATGAAAGCTAACAAATTGGCATTATTAGTGACATCAGTACTTTCATCCAATTGTAATGAGTAATAGTGACTTTTGCGCACTCTCGATATTAATTCTTCTTTTATATTACATGACATGTCTTCAATCCTATTCTTAACCGTATCATTTGATAATGAAATCAAATTTATATCGTTTGCTGCTTTAGTTCCTAACATTATATTTGTAATTACTTTTGTAGCAGGAAGAATTAATTGCTCTGCTATATTATGCGGCTTTCCTGCTTTAGCAATAAGTAGAGCTACTTCATATGATGCCATTACTGCTTTCTTACTCATACCACCAGATCCCGTCTTTACCATCAATTTCTGACTTGAATTAAGTTCTTCTTTTTTCATTTTAAAAAATTCGATAGACTTACTAACATGCTCGCTGTGCTTTGTTTGTAAATGACGTCTGAGATTAGCAGGTTTCATACTTTCATTGGATAAACTTTCCTGACATAGAACGCAGACTGGTCTTTCCACATCATTGTTGCAAATATAAGTAAATCCAAATGATAAATAATCATCCGAATATTTTCGTTTCTTGGTAGAGTTTGCTGTTGATGCCTCATCATCTGATTCTTTCCGTTTCTGTGTTGAACCAGTTTGTAGCCAACGATCCATTTTATGGAGTAATTTATTAACATTGAACTACAATAATATAAATATGATATAAATATAATATAAATATAACGAATTATTATTTACTAGCTATGTTTTAATATGATTTTAAATGAATGTTTTAATATCATTTTAAATGAATGTTTTAAATCATTTTAATAAATGTTTTAAATCATTTTAAATAAATGATTTAATATCATTTTAAATGAATATTAATTTATATAATAAATATATTTCGTAATTTGATTCTAAAATATTATTAATTTCGTAATTTGATTCTAAAATATTATTAAAATAAATATTTTTTATTCATAAAACTAACTTATACTTACTCTCAAAAACAGCCTTTCTGGGAAATTGCAAAATGTGTTTAGTGTTTTTATAAAATAATGATCATGCAAATTACACTAAAAATTAAAAAAAATTATTAGCTATAATAAACTATTATTAGCTATAATTTAATTATAATTAATTAAATTAATAAAAATAATTTAAAGATACAACTCGTTGAGAAATGAACTTATAATTAACATTAATAAAAATAATTTAAAGATACAACTCGTTGAGAAATGAACTTATAATTAACATTTGCTTTAAAACTGTTTAAAACCCCAGAGTGGACGCTGACAATTTGGGTTTTTCCGGGTAAGACTGTCCCCTCCCCTGGTTTTCCCCAATAACAAAGTGAAAGAAAATTCCCTTATATGCCTCCCCTTCCGAGCCCCTAAGAGGGGTTATTTTAAAGGAACAATCGAAAAATGATTTTAAATGAATGAATGGATGAAAATTCAAATTTTATATATAGTTTTTTATATATGTTTATTTATTCACAAAAAATTAATTGACATAATTATCAATTTAATAAAATAAAATACTATTATTAATAGTATTAAATTATAGCCGTAATTCTCTAGGAGGATATAGTTACACAATGAACTTTAAATATTTATATATGTATATATTTTTACGATGATTTTTTTCCGAGGACCGCGGACCCCCAGTAAAGGCTTCGCGGACCCCCAGGGGTCCGCGGACCACAGTTTAAGAACCACTGCTTTAGACAGTTTATTTCTATAATATATTTAATACATAATGCGTTTATGTGTATGCATCAGATTGGCCAATTGAGCCACTTGAAATACACACTCTACTGATTTGTTTATCAAACTACTCGAAGTGTATTGAACTGTGGATCAAGATCCAATTTCATTTAATCCAGGTGAGGTTGTTATCTCTTAAAGTGGATATCTATCTCTCTCTCTCTCTCTCTCTCTCTTCATATATATATATATATATATATATATATATATAAATCCTTATATTATATATAGGTATATATAATAAATATATCAAATCAGAATCAGGTCAAGAGAAAAAACATTTTCTTCCCATTCTAATATATATATAACCTTTATATCTTTTTTTCACTTTTCAATGTGAATGAAAGTTCAAGTACTACTATATATATATATATGTATATATATATTATATTTACACATTCATGATAGGCGAGACTTATTGTATTTTTATATAGTAGTATATGAATACTATATAGGTTTACTTTTTCATTCTTCATCTACTCTCATTTTTCTTCTTTTATATTTATATTTATCATTAATAAAAAAAGGGTTTCAAGAAAGAACTACATTTTAGATGTGTGCATAATTCAGTAATAACCACTACACAATTTCTTTCTGTGTTATTTTTATCATTCATGGATTTTTTTAGAATGCTTCAACATATATATACTTACCAAGGTATATAAAAAAATATTTTTATACAATATCAGGTATTGTAAAGTCTTAATCTATGCTAATGTCAATTGTAAAATAAAATTTTATATATCTTTTGAAAGTTGACATTTCAATTTTGTTAAAGACTTTTGATGGGTCATTGAGAATTTATAACAAATTATAAATGAATGAGATCTTCGTAAAAAAACAATCATTTTTATAATATAAGAGTATCATATCAATAGGAATAAAGACCTCATATATATTCATTTGAAAGCTGACGTTTTAAGCTAGATTATATAAAAGTGAAATTATTTGTATTCAAATTTTAAAGTTTGAAAATAAGTGAAATTCCAAAAAAAAAAAAGAAAAAATATATATATTTAGAATTTTGATTTGATTAACAGTAGTAGAAAGGTTTATGCTTTTATCAATTATAATTATAATATTTTATAGATTAATTTAAAATACCTATCGTTAATCTAATTATTAGCGAATATTCTACCGTAATCCTAGTTTTTAAATTTATCCTAAAATATGATATATTTAAACAATATAGATGATTATATCTAATATCTAAAAGTCCAATTTAATGTAATTTGAATGAATATTAATTCAGTTTTGTTCATTGGCCTGGAAATCATGTGGATGAAATATTTCTGATACCCTATGTAAGTTTGGTCCTATAACTTTCAGGGGTATTAAAAATTCAAAAATAATTACTCAAATGACAAACAAATTGTTTTACCATTAATCATTTTCAATTTTATGAATGATTAAAACAAAATATTATTTTAATTAATTATTATTATTATTACTATGGAGGGGATCCTCATCCCTTGGTGTATATTTGTTGTTTTGTTGATTACCTTGTGTATATTCCTAATTTTTCTCTCTTTCTTCCCTTTTTGATTTGACATGTTTTATTAACTGTGAATATCATTCCAATCCACTCCTCTCCTCCTTTACTGAACACATATTATTATCCTATCCCATTCACCCTTTCTCACATTTAGTTTTCATTGAAGGGGGAAGGGCAGACAGCACCCTGACGTGAACTGTGCTATTTTCGCCAAGTCATGAAACAAGGGCTTAATTGAATCTTTCATCCCGTATCATCCATACGATTCGATCCCTTCTCTTCCCTTTACACTCAACAAGAATCGATTGATCCACTCCCCCTCCCTCCTGTCGAGATTTGTTGCCTGCCCCGTGTTGAGTGTGATGACGGAAGACATCTACCTCCACATCCACCCACATTCAATGATGATGGGGCAGATGGTGTGAGAACACATCTCCACCCACTCTATTTTCGATTAAAATTTGATATTTACTTGACAAAAGATGGTGAAGAAGAAGAGAAGAGGAAAGAAAGAATAAAAAAAAAGTTTGTTCAAGACTCATCTCTTTTCCACTTCACTCGCTTAATAGAAATGTTCATTGACTAAATATATATATATATATATAATCTGGTAAGTTAAACTTGCAGCATCCATTATAAAGAAATCTCAATATCCTTCCAAAATAAATAGGGAAAGAGAGAAAAAATGAATATCATATGTCATTAAGAAGTCATCAATTTTCTTTATTATTACTTCCAGATATGAAAAAATTATCAAATATTTTATAATATTATCTACCAAATATATATATATTCTATTTTCAACGAACTTTTAGTTCGTTTATAAAATCTATATGTCTGTGTGTCTGTCGCCAAAAATTTTCGATTTTTTAAATTTTGATTTTGGATTGTAAATTTAAAATTCGGTTGGGAACATGGTCAAATCGGCGGCCAAAGTTGAAAATTTCCCATATATTATAACTAATGTAATTAGTGTTATTATAATGTAAAATTGTAAAGAAAAAATGTTTAGACATTATTGTAAACATTAAAAAAATGCATGGGAACATTAGGGAAATTCCCGGGAACATTGAAAAAATATTTTAAAAATATTTTACATTATTTATCTAATTCTCACAATATATTAAGATCATATAAATTGGAATTATTTATGAAATTTTGTGATAAATATGAATAAAAGTTCGTTGATAGTAATGCTTCCTAGCATTCCCAGATGTTTTTTTCATTTTTCATTATAAAATATTATTTTAAAAATTAAAATAATTAATTAAAACAAGTTAATTCTAATATGTTTACAAACAAAAGTAAATTTAAGTCTCAACAAAATTTAAAAATCAAGCATTTATAAATAGATATTATTTAATTTTAAGTATTATAATGGTTCATATAATGAATATCCGCGGTTTTCCCACTAGATTGTGTTGATGCTTAAATATTGGGTAGCACTCAACACACACACACATTGTCTCAAATGAACATGTGCTTAAAAGGTAAATTTTTTGTGAAGATAGTTTTCTAATTCGTTTTAAATTTAATGGCCATGGGTAAAATGGGTAAAATGTTATTGAATACCCATGAAATCTTAAAATTTTTTAAATAATTGAAACCATTGAAATATTTCAAACACAAGCGTTCCTAGGTTATTTTGAATACTTGGTGTGATTAGAAGAGAAGATTAAGAGTTTTTTGCTGCGAACTAGACCTGTTCGATCATGACAATGAACAACCAAAACATCTTTGAACAAATTGAGGGAACTTTTGATGCATCCACCCCATAGTCTGGTACCTGCATAGTATGGCTACCATTTGTTTTGGTTTCTACGAATCTCACTTGATGGTGAATAATAAACGACAAAAGCGGTGCGGAAAATCAGAAGTTTAGTTTTCCGACGATAAACCTCAGAAGTTTTATACCGAACAATAGCAAAAGGTCTTAGATAGTAATAATCCATATGTGCTAGATTAAAATTTTATTTTTATTTAATTTAATAGATTGATTTGCAAAAAAAGAATGTTATATATTGTGAATATTTTTAGAGGGTTTTAGTTTAGTTTGTTTTAGTTAAAAATGATTTATTTATATATTTTCTTCCGTCAAATACATAATACAAAGAATTATTATTTTATTCTACCTTATTAATATTTTATAAAAAAACAATGTAGAATAATCTCAAATACTAACATATTCAAATTCTATAATTAGATTACATCTATGTTCGCACCTGTAATTTTATTAATTACCCTTTAGTGCTAGCAAGAATAATTTATAATATAGATATTTTAGATATTAATATTAATATTTTAATTAATTGATACTCTGTCTCTCCCTCTTTCTTATAAATTAGACCATCAATAAAAAAATTAAGCCTTCTTTTGTTTTTGCTGTGGTTGTTCTTGACGTTGTTGTCAGGTGTTAAAACATATTAACTTAATTTGTTTTGTAATTTTATAAAGTGAGCAACCGTTTTCCTTTTTTTTTTTTTTTTGTTTAAATTAAATAACAAGGATTCATATCTTGTTTTGTTTTTTGTTAGCTTAATTAATTTTTGTGGGTGAATGTACAGGTGTTAAATTTAAACAAAATACAAAAAAACAAAAAGAAAAAAAAGGCAAGATTAAATATTAAATTCAAGATGGAAATTGGATATACTTATATATATATATATATATATTAATTTTCGTACATGATGCAACAGACCCAGAGTAATATTTTTTACAATAATTTAAAAAAAACACTGGTTACTCTCCTTTTATTTTACTTCTTAATTTCACTTCTTAGCTATTTCATATTATTTTATATGAAATATTGCATAAAATGGTTTTACGATTTATTAATGACTTTTTTAATATCATAAATAATTCATATATTAGTTATGCCAATAATTCAATATCATATACTGATAATACAATATTAAAAATACGTCAACGCTTATGTCTTAAAGTAAATATTTCTGTTGTTACAAACACATTCATACATAAATTGAGTGAAGGGATTAGGTCAAATCATTAGAGCACTGCTTACAGAGTTCTAGGACAAAGTTTACAGACCCTAGATATATATATATATATATATACAGCCGTTAACCAATTATTATAATAAATATAAATTTTGAACAACCAAAAGAAAATTTTTTTAATAAGATTGAAATTGGGTTTATGTAAACTTAAAGTTATATTTACATAAAGAGATTTTTGTTAATTTGAATTCATTTTATTATATAATTTCATTAATTTAATTTTGACTCAATGTAATTCCTAAGGGTGGTTTCATAATCTAATATTTTTCATAACTAACAAATGAAAAACAAAAAACATGAAACTTCAATCTTTTACACCAGAGTCTTCATTGTCCCAAAAGTCCATTTAAATTTTAATTTAAACTTTTAAAAGTTATAAATACTATTATATATAAAATAATAAAAATATCTATTTTCTATATATTATTGGAAGATCTTTTTTATTATTCGATTATAATGTCAATATGTGTTTTACAATAAAATTTAAATTTACTTTAATACAAATAATTTTCCAATACATTTTTTATGCTTTTTATTAATTTTAAAGTTATCTATATTTTTTAACCCAATTAATACTTATAATAATAATAATAATAATAAAATTAATATTCAATTGTGTCTAATTTACAGAATTATAAGTGAAATATGATCTTTTGATTCAAATCCTCTGATTAAATAATTTCTTTCATTCCAAATCAATTTACCTATAATGCATAGATAATTAATATTCACCTTCGAATTAGTCTCCCTCTCTCTGTCGCTTTTTTTTCTTATGTCATACGCCTTCTATTATTGAATTTAATTTATTGTTATACCTATAATTATTATTATATACAGAGAACATCATAAATCTATTCATATTCCATTCACTCTCTAGTTTGTTATTGCAGAGGATGAGAGGGGAATTATATTGATGCTATATAAATATAATGGCATATTAAATTAGAATAATCACATGTCAACTGAATCTAATTTTTATTTTTAAACTAAAAAATATTATAAGCATTTTGGCAAATAAAGCAAAATCAGAAACATTTTTTTCTATCAAATGATTTTCCCTATTTTGTTCAATTTACTTAAGTAAATTCTTAATTTTATATTAATTTTAATAATTATTTTTAAACTTTTATTAACCTCCAAAATGGATAAATCGCAACAAAAATTGAGATTAAACTAAATACTATTCTATTTGAGAGACCATTGAGTTCCATAGACACTTGTGTATTACTTAAGTCCCATTATTTAATCTCATTAATTACAACTTCTTACGAGTTTTTCTACTTCTTGATTGATTATTTAGTATAATAATTAATCATTTATATATAAAATTATCGTTCAAAAATGTTAATATCTCCTTCATGTGAAAATAGACTCTTCACTTCAATTTTAGTACCCTTAAATAAACATTTTCGAAAACAACTAGAATTTTTAAATTAATTTTTTTTTTCTATTTTTAACTTAATATAAAAAGAAAAAAAATAATATTCCTATGATTCTACTGTACAGTAAAAGTCTGAACTGACTTCTGAGCTTGATTTAAATTTTTCTGGTAATGAAGTTTCTCAGTCAAAATTTGTAGTTTTCTATCAACTTTTGAGAAATATAACTCATTCGGAAGTGGATCATTACCTACCACATTTTCATTTTTTTCCCTCTAAACTAACCGTAAAAATAAATAATATATATGTTTGATAGTTTTTCACATGATTAAAAATTATATAAAACTGCTATATATAGAACTTCAGCTTGATTGAATCGGTGAAAGTACCGGAATTATTTTTTTAACACATTGACTAGCAATCACGCGCCAGCACCTGACTTGGTGCCATCAAAAAGAGCCAAACATGCACTGGTTTAATAAATATTATTTTAAATTTATAATTCAATTAATTAAACTTAATTTAAATATAATATATGTTAATTAATCCAATTACAATTTGCGAGATAATCGAGTGTTATTTTGTGATTATTATTATTATTTTATTCTGGTTTAATATTTTATATTCTTATAAATAAATATATGCATATATATATATATATATATATATATGTATATGTATATGAATAAATTTAAATGGAAAAAAACATTTAATAAAAAACAAATAAATAAATAACCTACAATGTTTTTAGTTTTTTTTTTATTAAATAAAAATAATTAATTACAAAAATAGCTATCATAAATTTATATTTTATATATATTTCTATTCACGTACATATATATTTATATATATGATGCAATTAAGTAAATAAATAATTATAAAAAAAGAAATGATAGATGTATATAAATAAATAGAGAGAAGTTAATTTTATCATTATTGATTAAAATACAATATCAAATAAATTGAATTTCTACATCATTATATCTCTATTAATATTCAAAAGAGACACAATAGATATCAATTTTTTATTGAAATGCTGGTTTGTATGGGTGGATGATGGGTGGTCCATATCATTTGTATAGAATATTCATTTACTAGTATATAATTCATCTACTAATATAGATAGGTAATGCCTGATACATTCATAATATAAAAATAAAAATACTTTTTATTACTAAAAATAACAAATAAATACCTATATTATAAATAAGTGTAAAGTTTAACGAATGATTAGAAATAATAAATTAATCTTAAATTTCATGTCAAAAAAATATTTATAATGATAATAATAAATTTAAAATCATACATTCCGAAAAATATATTATTAACTAAGTATAACATATTTATTATAATTTGAGATAAATTTGAATTTTATTAAATGATTCATTAAAGTTTAATTATTTTTATAATATTTATATTACTAATAAATATTCGATTTCATTTTTTTTTATTTTTTTAAAATTAAGATTTTTTTTAGAAATTAATTTAAATTTAATCAAAATAGTAGTTTCTCTATTAACATATTGTATCTTTGTTAATTTTATTTTTGGGATATTTCAATTTTAATATTTTTTTATTTTTTCTAATAATCGAATTATTAATTAATTAATACATGTTATACTTAAAAGAATATAAAGCACAATTCGGTTTTTGTTAAATATTAAACCCTAATACCTATTATGACATGATTATTGGTGTTAATGACACCTAGGACTATTAGGTATTCATAGCACAAATTACTCTTTACTCTTAAAATAAAAACTACTAAAATATATCAAAATAAAAAAGTCTTCGGCAATATCCCTAACAGGGGTGATGATATTGTGGAGCCGGTGTGAGGGATATTACTTATGGGATGTAAAACAAAAATAAAAACTCATAAAGTTGAAATATTTAAATATTTAATTAAACTATGAGGGATATGTGAATAAATAAGTTAATATTAATTTTAAAGAATGCGCAATAGTTGATAAATAAAATAAGACAAATTATGAACCTTAGAAATTTATATGATGAAATATCCCTCAAGATGTCAAGATGGCGTGCAAAACAAATCCTCCTTACACGACGGTTCGTTTATAAATAAACTGGACACGCTTCATCTGGTCGTGTATGTGACTACTCTCTGAATTTGAAAACATAAATAAATAAATTAAATGATTTTTTTGGAATCACTGGTTTTAACTTCATAAATAGGGATTCCTGGTGTTGTAAAAAATATTAGAGGAATCCTTTAAATTTTAATAAATGAATTAATAAAAGATAAAATTATGCACCTTGCAGTGTGGTTTTGTTAGCAAAATCCAAAATTCACATAGTTTTGTTCAGAATCTTTTGTCGTCAGTGTAAATAGAGGAGTGTAATGATTTTAATTCCAAATTTTTCTGAAAATCATCAGACTTCCTAAATTTGAAATTTATCTTTTAGTAAAAAATTCTTTAATATGATATCTAATGTATATATACGATGTAAAGATTCTAAAACTGTACATACATGCAATTGACAGTTTAAAGTGAACGAGTCAAATGTTCTCACTTTAAAAAAATTATTTTATATTAAAGAAATCTTTACTTGGAAACATTTATTTTTCATATATATATATATAAATTAAAATATAAAAAAAATGTTTTATAAAAGAAGAATATTGAAGTTTTTTTATGGTTTCCTTTGTATATGTATGAAGATTCGGATAAGAATATCTTTCCTTCTCATTCTCTTTTTAGTCTTATATGCCTGGCAGTAATATTTAAGGATTTTTTAAAAGTTTCAATTCTTTTTTTTCATTGCCCCTCCATCTTTTAAAACAAGTCAAAAGTATTGTAAAAATAAAAAAAATATTGATCAATAAATTAATTAATTTTGATTTATTAGAGTAAAATTAAATTGTATATATAATATATATATGTTTTGTGGCGAGATAATAAAGTGGGGGCTGGTGGTTGTGAAGAGAATCGGTAGAATGTGACGTTGGTTATTTATTGTTTACATATAATTATAATTTGCAACTGACTATAGGTATATTAATATAATAATAATTTCTATTGATCGATTGGTAGACTGATCCTCCATTAAAGGGCTGTCATGGATGGCACAAATGACAGACTTTTATTTATTTAAATGAGATCTTGTTGTGGTTGAGTGGTGTATTACATAACCTAATGAAAGTCATATGAGTGAAAAATTGATTAAAATATATATAAATATGATTACTTTACTATCTATATATATAAAAAAAGGTTTTTGTCTGCACATTGCTCAGAATTTAAAAATTTTTGCATATCTTCGCGTTTCATGACCTCTAGAATCCAAAAGTGACTTTAGAATTTTTCACGTCTGTCTGTCTGTCTGTCTGTCTGTCTGTCTGTCTGTCTGTCTGTCTGTCTGTCTGTCTGTCTGTCTGTCTGTCCGGAAAATTACTATTTTATAGACTCAGAATTGGCTGAACCGATTTCTTTGAAATTACATCACAATATTCTTATATACCTCTAGAGTAACATAGGCTATAAATTTTATTAATATCTTATCAATAACCGCAGAAATTAATTTTTTAAAGTTTATATAATTCTCCGTGTTGTTCATTCAAGAGCCTCTCGCGGCTCACTGCCGGCCTAGCGGAATCATTTCAAACAATGAATTATCATAGAGATTCCCAATCGAAGAATTATTATAATATTTCCCTTTTTATTTTAAATTCTAATATACAAATATCAATTCAATTAAATAATTTATTCTAAAAGTTCTCAATTTAATTAAAATATTTATTAGATCATATTTTTATCTTAAATTATTTTTTATTTAATTGAATATTTCTTCTTTTCTATAATATATATATAATAATATATAAATTTTATCATTGAATAATAAAAAAAAATATTATTTAACCTGAATTAAAATGACTGAATTATATTATCTTTGTTTTTTATTTTAATTTAATTACTCTATTATTAATTAACTATATATATATATATATATATATATATTATATAAAAATTAAAATATGATGATATAAAGTTGTTTTAAATTTTTGACATTTTTAAATTGGGTATATTTTTTAAATTTATTAAAATGTCTTTTTTATTTATTATGTTTAAAAGATTCATTTTTATTATGTGATATTAATAAAAAATAACGATGCTCTGTGCAAGTCGAATCATGTTGCACATAATTAAATAACAATTGCCAAACAAAGAATATAATATTTTTTTAAATTCTTATATTTAAATATCATTTCAATTAAATAATTTATTCTAAAAGGTCTCATTTTAATTAATTTAATAAAATATTTAAATCACCATTCAATTTTTTATTAATAGGCTTCTTTTTTTATTTTTAATTTTTAATAAATTCTCTTTTTTTTTTGATATGATATTAATAAAAATAATATTAAATTGTATATATAAATATAAAAATTAGAATATTTGAATTTTTTTAAATTTTAACACATGTAATCAATCATATGCATTAAGAATGGAAAATTTTTAAAATCAACTTGCTATTAAATTCAGAAAAAAAATACTGATATATAGAATATATAGACTATTCGAATATAATTTAAAACTCTTTCTCTCCTTCTATTTTAAATTAAAAAAACGGAGTTTTAAGAAATTTAGATGCCATATGCAACATGGGTGGGTAAATGAATTGGGCTGGAAGAGGAGGCAATTTATAATTTTCTTGTAATTCAGATTTAGGACAAATCGTACAACATTATATCAAATCTCGCTAAGAACATTCAATATTTTTGTACACAAAATATTCAGAGTATTGGCTAAGCGTATCACTCACAATCAGTTTATATTGAAATTTATATAAATTAACAAAGTAAAAATTTTTATTTGTTTAAATTTTATTATAATGAATCAAAAAAAATTAAATATATAGATCACATGATTAAGAGAAGCAAAAAACTTGACAGAAAATAACTGTTGGATGGAGGTCGGACATGACAGAAACTGTAAGCGAAATCTTCATATTGCGACGAATAATTTTCAAATCCCCTAGCACCACAGAATTTAAGTTTCTTTTAAGGAAAATAACTATGATCTAAAAAAATTAATAAATGAACTTAATAATAAAAAAAACAAATAAATCAATTAATTTAAATTAATACTATTAATGAATGTATATATTGGTCATTTATCTATAGTTTTATACCGTTAATTTTTATAAATTGTCTCAAGTCTCTATTTTTGCATTTTCTCAAGTTTCATTATAATTAAAAATATTCAATAATAATCTAGCAATGAAAATAAAATACCAAAATGTAATGATCAAGAAATATTATACTCTATTATAACATATACAATACTTATAAACTATAGGCGGAGGAAATATTAGGAGATATCATTGCGAGTTCAGGCCAAATCGACCAACATTAATTAAGATATTTTCATTATGACAGATATTAGGAACAAAACCGCGAATTCAATATTTCTGTTCACTAATTATTTGTAGACTTTAGTAAAACATACGCATAACTCAATAGATTCGGATAAACTTTTTCAAATTTTCAATCTTCAAATTTCTCTTGAAAGTAGTAAAGAAAGAATAAGATGCGGAAATCAATTGTAAAATATTAGGTTACTCAGACGACTTAAATATAATAGGAGATTCGGCAATTGCAATTACAGATAGTCTATATATATAAAAAAAGGTTTTTGTCTGCACATTGCTCAGAATTTAAAAATTTTTGCATATCTTCGCGTTTCATGACCTCTAGAATCCAAAAGTGACTTTAGAATTTTTCACGTCTGTCTGTCTGTCTGTCTGTCTGTCTGTCTGTCTGTCTGTCTGTCTGTCTGTCTGTCTGTCTGTCCGGAAAATTACTATTTTATAGACTCAGAATTGGCTGAACCGATTTCTTTGAAATTACATCACAATATTCTTATATACCTCTAGAGTAACATAGGCTATAAATTTTATTAATATCTTATCAATAACCGCAGAAATTAATTTTTTAAAGTTTATATAATTCTCCGTGTTGTTCATTCAAGAGCCTCTCGCGGCTCACTGCCGGCCTAGCGGAATCATTTCAAACAATGAATTATCATAGAGATTCCCAATCGAAGAATTATTATAATATTTCCCTTTTTATTTTAAATTCTAATATACAAATATCAATTCAATTAAATAATTTATTCTAAAAGTTCTCAATTTAATTAAAATATTTATTAGATCATATTTTTATCTTAAATTATTTTTTATTTAATTGAATATTTCTTCTTTTCTATAATATATATATAATAATATATAAATTTTATCATTGAATAATAAAAAAAAATATTATTTAACCTGAATTAAAATGACTGAATTATATTATCTTTGTTTTTTATTTTAATTTAATTACTCTATTATTAATTAACTATATATATATATATATATATATATATTATATAAAAATTAAAATATGATGATATAAAGTTGTTTTAAATTTTTGACATTTTTAAATTGGGTATATTTTTTAAATTTATTAAAATGTCTTTTTTATTTATTATGTTTAAAAGATTCATTTTTATTATGTGATATTAATAAAAAATAACGATGCTCTGTGCAAGTCGAATCATGTTGCACATAATTAAATAACAATTGCCAAACAAAGAATATAATATTTTTTTAAATTCTTATATTTAAATATCATTTCAATTAAATAATTTATTCTAAAAGGTCTCATTTTAATTAATTTAATAAAATATTTAAATCACCATTCAATTTTTTATTAATAGGCTTCTTTTTTTATTTTTAATTTTTAATAAATTCTCTTTTTTTTTTGATATGATATTAATAAAAAATAATATTAAATTGTATATATAAATATAAAAATTAGAATATTTGAATTTTTTTAAATTTTAACACATGTAATCAATCATATGCATTAAGAATGGAAAATTTTTAAAATCAACTTGCTATTAAATTCAGAAAAAAAATACTGATATATAGAATATATAGACTATTCGAATATAATTTAAAACTCTTTCTCTCCTTCTATTTTAAATTAAATAAGTTGACCTGTGGCCAGGTCCGAACCGACCGACGGTTTGAAGTAAATTAATTTCCAGCTAGAGTAACAATTTCAAATAATTTTAATATATCTATTAATGTAATAAAAAACAGATATGGATACATAAATAATAAATATAAATATTTTTAATTTTATTTTATTTATAATATATATGCAAGACCAGGCTGTGATGTCATGAATGGCTGGATGACGTCATATAATTTTAAATCAAGAAAAAACTAATAAATATGATTTTCCCGAGGATAAAACCAATACAAAGTGCACGATTCGTGGTTATATATAAAAAAATCTCCTCATGTGAAATTTGGTGTGAAAATAACCCTTCCCTTACTATCGTCGATCGCTAATACTACCACTTCCGGTTTCCGGATTTGCACCAAAAGTTGATCAATTCATCCCACTGATGCATTAAGTAAATATACCAAATTTCATCGAAATCGGTTGAGCCGTTCAGGCTGTACACATCTATACGGACGGACAGACGGACGGACAGACGGACGGACAGACGGACGGACAGACGGACGGACAGACGGACGGACAGACATCATGCTAAAAATACTTTTTTCTGTTAAGAAAATGCATGATTCGTGGAGATATGTAAAAATCTCCACATGTGAAATTTGGTGTGAAAACAATACCTCCCTTACTATCGTCGGTCGGTAAAAAACGGAGTTTTAAGAAATTTAGATGCCATATGCAACATGGGTGGGTAAATGAATTGGGCTGGAAGAGGAGGCAATTTATAATTTTCTTGTAATTCAGATTTAGGACAAATCGTACAACATTATATCAAATCTCGCTAAGAACATTCAATATTTTTGTACACAAAATATTCAGAGTATTGGCTAAGCGTATCACTCACAATCAGTTTATATTGAAATTTATATAAATTAACAAAGTAAAAATTTTTATTTGTTTAAATTTTATTATAATGAATCAAAAAAAATTAAATATATAGATCACATGATTAAGAGAAGCAAAAAACTTGACAGAAAATAACTGTTGGATGGAGGTCGGACATGACAGAAACTGTAAGCGAAATCTTCATATTGCGACGAATAATTTTCAAATCCCCTAGCACCACAGAATTTAAGTTTCTTTTAAGGAAAATAACTATGATCTAAAAAAATTAATAAATGAACTTAATAATAAAAAAAACAAATAAATCAATTAATTTAAATTAATACTATTAATGAATGTATATATTGGTCATTTATCTATAGTTTTATACCGTTAATTTTTATAAATTGTCTCAAGTCTCTATTTTTGCATTTTCTCAAGTTTCATTATAATTAAAAATATTCAATAATAATCTAGCAATGAAAATAAAATACCAAAATGTAATGATCAAGAAATATTATACTCTATTATAACATATACAATACTTATAAACTATAGGCGGAGGAAATATTAGGAGATATCATTGCGAGTTCAGGCCAAATCGACCAACATTAATTAAGATATTTTCATTATGACAGATATTAGGAACAAAACCGCGAATTCAATATTTCTGTTCACTAATTATTTGTAGACTTTAGTAAAACATACGCATAACTCAATAGATTCGGATAAACTTTTTCAAATTTTCAATCTTCAAATTTCTCTTGAAAGTAGTAAAGAAAGAATAAGATGCGGAAATCAATTGTAAAATATTAGGTTACTCAGACGACTTAAATATAATAGGAGATTCGGCAATTGCAATTACAGATAGCGAGGAAAATTTAATGGAGGTTTGAAATTAATAGTGATAAGAAAAAATATTTAGTAACAAAGAGGAAGAGTATTAACATACAAAATCTTAAGATACAAAATGTAGAATTTGAATATGTAGAAAAATTGAATGTAATCACGAAGGATAATAATATTTGAGAAGAATTTAAATCGGGGTTGCAATCGGGAAACGCCTGTTATCTGCAATAAAGAGGCTTATCTCTTCAAAATTATTATCAAAGGGAATATATAAAAAGATTATTTTGCCTGTTGCATTATATGGGTGGGAGGCATGGTCTATGACCCTTGGAGATGAGAGTAGATTCAGAGTATTTGAGAATAGGATTCTTCCCTGCATTTATTGGCCAAAGAAAGATGAGGTCACCGGGTATGAGGGAGACTGTATAACAAGAAATTGCATGGCCTCTCTGCATCTTCAGAAATAGTTGGGTTATAAAAGGGAAAAAGCTGCGATAGGCAGGGCACGTGGTAAGAATGGGAGAGGAAAAAGATATTGGTGGGAAGACCGATTGGAAAACGTCCGCTTGGAAAACCAATGACGCGTAGGAAGGGACGTAAGAGAGATGGAATAAGGGCTCAGGATAGGGACACTTGGAGAAATGTGGTTGTTGCGGCTAAGAACTTTAGAGTATCTTTGAGCCACATAGGTAGATAGATATAACATATACAATAATAATATATATAATTAATATAGTGATTAAATTAAAATATATTTTTTAAATAAGAACACAAAAAGAAATGAATGTTTTATGTAATATACTGATTGAAACAAAATGGATGAAAACCTTTTAATACTTTCAACCACCAAATACTATGTACAACTCGGGGGTACAGGGGGCGGAGCCCCCGTCTAGGTGTGAAGAGCGCCGAAGGCGCTCTGAGCAGCTAGTATATACTAAATGTATACTAATATTAGTTCGTTACCATTTTATATTGTAATAACAACTTTGTAAAAAATCTCTAAATTCATTATTTGTTTTGTGAAAAGGATTTTAAGCTTTTTTTTAATTTTGTATTACATGACTTTTAGGATCCGAGTGCATTTAAGACAACCTTCGCATTTATTTTAAATTTATTATTAAATTTAAATTTAAATGAAGTTCCAACTCAGGACCAGAAAAATGATTATAATTTTGTCATTAATATGGATGAAATTTGGGATTATGAATTCAATTCAAATTAAGAAGCTGAAGAGTGATGTGAAAAGTTTTTTGGCTATAAAGCGAATAATATCCGTTCATAAACATGTCTAGCACGAATAATGGAATACATACATACCTTCAAACAATAAATATATACAATACAGTATTTAATTTTTTTTTAATCTTTTTCAACAATTGTATTCAAAAAATTTGATAAATTAATTTTATATACATAGATATAAACTAAAAAACCATTACTTCCTTAAATGAATAAAGTTCAGAGCAACATTAAACCTAATTCCTAATAGCTTTCAATTCAAATTTTGAAACGGGTCCTGTTCAAAAAAAAAAATATTATTTATCCCAAAGATACACACGGTCGCAAATTTAACGATACATTTTATAATATAAAAATGGAAAATGAGGAGTTAATGCCTAGAAAATGGCTTATTTATTCAGAAAAATTGAATCGTGTTTTTTGTTTTTATTGCAAACTTTTCGCATCTAATGAATCTAGTAGTCTTGTAGAAGGTTATTACGATTGGAGATATCTTAGTACAACTTTGCATAGACATGAGACTAATCTAACTCATATGAGAATTTTTTTACAATGGAAAGACCTAGATAAAAGTTTAAAAAACAAAACTGATTGTGAGACTCAAAGCATGTATGAGATGGAAAAGGCATTGGAGGAGTGCTATAGAACGTATTATAGAAATTATAAAATTTCTTGCTAGCCAAAATATAGCCTTTCGGGGATCATCTGATAGATTATATGAAAGAAACAAAGGCAATTTCTTAAAATTAGTTGAGCTTTTTGCAAAATTTGATCCTGTTATGGTAAATCATGTTGATAGAGCTCTTCAACGGAACAATAGAGTTCACTATTTGAGTAAGGACAGTTAAAGTGAATTGTTGGAAATTTTAAGTGAAGCGATTAGGGATAAAATTTTACTCTTGCTACGTAAATCTAAATACTATTCAATAATATTAGATTGTACACCTGATACAAGTAAAACAGAACAGATGATAATTATTGTTTGATTTGTTTCTTTAGAGAATGAAGTTGTAAAAAGAAGGGAAAATTATTTGGGCTTTGTTGATATAACTGATTCAACAGGACGTGGTTTATGTTCAACAATAATAGATCATCTGGAAAATTGGAACATTCTCGTTGAAGACATGCGTGGTCAGGGTTATGACAATGGAGCAAATATGAAAGGGAAAAAAATGGGCTGCACAATTTACTTTTGAACAAAAATCCTCGAGCTTTTTTCGTACCTTGTGCTGCCCATACTCTAAATTTAATTATTAACGATGCAGCTAAGGTAAATACAGATACAATTAGTTTTTTTAATATCATCCAAAAAATATATAATTTCTTATCATCTTCTACCAAGCGTTGGACAATACTTTTAAAATACGTTAAAAATTTAACTTTAAAACAACCATCAGATACACGATGGGAAAGTAAGATTAATGCAATTCGGCATTACGATATCAATTAGGAGAAGTTTACGATGCAGTTTTTGATATTGTAAATAATGAAAATTTTAATAAAGAAATCCAACATGAAGCACGAGTATTCTGTTTAAAAATAAAAGAGTACAAATTTCTTTACACTCTTATAATTTGGCATGACTTGCTCAATAGAATAAATCCTGTAAGTAAAATGCTTCAAGACCCAAATATTCATATTACACATGCATTAGAATCAATTGAAAATTTAAAAATATTTTTGCAAGATTATTGATCAGAACTGAAATTTAAGGATATTCTAAAAACAGCAAAAGAACTGAGCGAAGAGGTGGATGGAAAACAAGAATTTAAAAATAGTTCGGAAGTGCGACAACGAAAGAAGACACGACAATTTGATTATGAGCTACCCGACGAATCGCCTCGATCTCCACTAGATAAATTTAAAATCAATGTATTTTATACGCTTTTAAATATTGCAATGGGTTCGACGAACGATCGTTTTGAACAATTAAAGACATTTTTTAGAAAATTTCGATTTTTTGAATAAATTATCGGAAATTAATAATGAATTTTTAAGAAAATATTGTAACGATTTAGAGATTATTTTAAAGGACGGCGACAGTAAAGATGTTAATGCAATAGAGTTATTTGATGAGTGGTGTGCTTTCCGGGATATTTTTCAGAAGAATAATTTTAATATTCGAAAACCTTTTGATATTCTTAATTATATTGTTTCTAATAATTTAGCTTTCCCTAATTTTTCAATTGCCTTAAGAATACTGTTAACTTTACCTGTTAGTGTAGCAAGTGTCGAACTTAGTTTTTCTAAATTGAAATTGATTAAAACTTACTTAAGAACAAATATGTCACAAGATAGGCTAAATATGTAATTTGGCGTTAATTAGCATTGAGAATGATATATGTGCAGAATTAGATGTTAAAACCATTATATCCAATTTTTTGAGTACTAAATCCAGATTTAATAATAGTAATTAAAAAATTTAATGTAATTTTATATATAATTATAATGATAAGAGACTAGAGATAAATTATTATCTCACACAGCAGCAGTGTCGGGCCATGGTTGCTTCCAAAAGCTACTTGCATAAA
Source organism: Labia minor (assembly GCA_963082975.1). Classification (NCBI taxonomy): domain Eukaryota; kingdom Metazoa; phylum Arthropoda; class Insecta; order Dermaptera; family Spongiphoridae; genus Labia; species Labia minor. The sequence continues at coordinate 54,964,882 of OY720344.1, forward strand.
GTTGGAAGGGCAGAAACGGCAACTTGTCCGAATTGTAACTACATAGAAGACAAAGCAGAACATACATTGTTTATCTGTGAAAGATGGCAATCGAAGAGGGAGGATCTAAAAAATCGTCTGGTTATTGAGATCTCCTCAGAAAATTTAATCAACCAATTGATAACAAATAGAGAAGTAGGGACTTATTAACCATTTTAAAAAATAAATAATTGAATCGAAAGAAAAGCAGTTGAAGACGAAAAAATAATCCTTAAATCTACGATAGATGCTATGCCGAAAGGCGATTCCTACCGTGGAAACCGGGTTGTAAAATAAAATAGAAGGAGTAGGTGTTTTAGTCGGTAGATCGTCTGGCACGGAGCCCGACACTTTGTGTGTAAAAGCATTTCACCTACTATATATATATAAAATGATAAGAAACTGTTAAAAAAGGTTTAAAATAATAGGGGGGGGGGCGCTAGTATAAAAATTGCATGCAGGCGCTGAGGACCCTAGTGCCGGGGCTGAGATCTCGTTTCACAATGTACATTTTTACAATTTTGAACCAATTGAATGTAAAAATTTTTGAAAAGAGTCTCGGGTTTACAGCAGATTTATAAAAAATAATATAATATATAATAATATAATAAGAGTATATACATCAGTATGTTCAGCTTTACAAACCTCTAATGAAAACGTCATTTTCAATCCCAACAAATGCAAACCATAACATTCTTAAGAAGATCACCTTTTTGGGATGGTTTCTATTTATGCAAGACCGTTTTCGAGTTCCATTATTGACAACGATCCATTTTTTATTCGCCATCACTAATTGTTTCAAAAATAATCTCCGAGTTGCGTTTGTAGTGAAAATAGCAAGTGGGAATACGATTTATCAGATTATGTTCTCCATTAAACAGCAAGGCCTCCAAATATTGTAACGATTCGTGCAACCAAGCATAATTAAATGATCTTCGATGGAGATTTTGATAAATTCAATATTCTGCTTTCTCTAAAGTCGTAAAGTAAAGGTCATTTTCAATTAATCTTATCAATTATTAAAAATTAATTAAAATCAATAGAACGAATTTTCTAAATAACATAATATATATATATATAGCCTATTTTCTTATCCATTTTCGGATGTAAGCCACCCCTAAATAAAGGAGTAGTGGGTGGACACTCGATGATCCCGATAGAGATAGATTCACTTCACCCTGCTAAGGCAAGCCATGACTTTCCTCATCTTCGATTGAGTAAGTCGTATCTCAAAACCTAAAAAATCCTATCTATTCAATATTAAATCCATCCTATATACTCCATCCACTCGCCAACTTGTCTAACCAACGTGGAGTTTCTTGGATAAAAATCCCCTAATTATTCAATGTGATTTACATTTCAAAAATATAAAATTTTATAATAAAATATTGTAAGGTAATATTTTATTTTTGAATGTTTAAAGTAATATATTACATACTAAATCTATTATCATAAATACAAAGATCAATTTAGAAATGTTCCCTAACCTTTTTTGTGTAAAAATAAAATAAAATGTCTAGTGGGTAAGAACATGTCCTAATATATATAGGTGATATACCAGATATATAGAATTTATGAATAAAACATTTTTTTTAAAGTATATGGCATTATAAGAAAGTAAAAAAGTCCAGAAGCAAGTGGATGGATAAAAAGAGTGGCGGCGGAAGAGATGGGGAGTGTTGCTAGAGAGGAGGGGGGGATAAAAATTCGAAAGAGGCTCCTTTCTATACCCTGTTAGGTAGGAAAGTAAAGTGGTGGCGGTCTTAGATCCATCCCTTTTTCAAATGGTGGTTCAAAATAAAAAAAAAACATGAGTGACACTGTAAAATGGATTTTTCCTTTCCTACATCATTTGATATGTAGATAATATTGGCAATAAATTGTGTTATAGATATAGATATATATTTGCAAATATCAATGTAAATTATATGCAAAATTGGTTAAATATATATTTTACCCAGAAGGCAAATTATTTACCAATATAAATATATATATTTATTAATTTAAATTCCACCTGTAGCTTCTTTACATTTATATAGCATAGTGACGTATATAAATGACGATATTAACATAAATATTAAATTTCATTGAATTAGACTTTTGGAATTGGGTAATTGCAATCGTCTATCTGACGTTTCTGTCATTTGCAGTCTTGTCAATCAAATGTTACCAATTTCAAAATCCACTTTCAAAAACTATAATATATTCACTTGCATCTGATAATAATACAAGTGAAGAGAAAAATTTCAAATAAAACATACATATGTGGTATATCAAATTTTATAGAAGTGCAATATATTATAATACTAGCAGACCCGGCAAAGCTTCGCTTTTGCATGTATGTCTGTATACATATATACCAATGTGATAACTGAACACTTAATAATAATAATAATAATGTATTACATGAATATAATTGAAATTTTAGTTTTAATTGGACTTTTTTGGTTTTTATTTTTATTTATTTTTATTGGAAATTATTACAAATAATAATAATAATAATAATAATATACCGTTTAATATGTGAAAATAATAATAATAATAATAATAATAAAAATAATAATAAAAATAATAATAATTTATTAAATGAATGTAATTGAAATTTTATATTTTATTATTACATTTTTATTTTTATTTTTTACCGATCGTCGATAGTAAGGGAGGTATTGTTTTCACACCAAATTTCACATGTGGAGATTTTTACATATCTCCACGAATCATGCAATTTCTTAACAGAAAAAAGTATTTTTAGCATGATGTCTGTCCGTCCGTCTGTCCGTCTGTCCGTCTGTCCGTCCGTATAGATGTGTACAGCCTGAACGGCTCAACGGATTTTGATGGAATTTGGTATATTTACTCAATGCATTAGTATGATGAATTGATCAACTTTTGGTGCAAATCCGGAAACCAAAAGTGGTAGTATTAGCGATCGACGATAAGAAGGGAAGGGTTATTTTCACACCATAATTCAGAATTACAGAAATTATTTTCTCCTTAAAATTTAATTAAAAGAATAAAATCAAATTTAATAAATAATTATAATTATTTCATCTATTTGCAAATAATTCTGTTTTTGAATGCGCGCGCACCCTTCCTCTACCCCGAGGCCCCTTCGCTTTCCAACTCCTTCGGCCGGCCTCAGTAGGCAAGTGAGCACTCACACACACTCACAGCGCAGTGCATTCATACGCAGAGCTGATTTCGGCTAAAATCAACCCTTAATCACTCGATAATAAAAAAATATACTGAAAATTAATTTTTTTATTAACTACCTATTAATTGAACCCAGAAATTATTATTGATCGTTAGAAAAAAAAAAGTAAATCATACTTAAATGATATTAAATATAATATTTATAATGATTCGATAATAATTTTAATAGCTTATAATTAACTGCTTATTGATACAAGATACAATCAATTTAAGTGTTTCAAAATTTCACATTTTATAAATTCAATAAAATTAAAAAAAAATCCAAAAATTATTATTAAATAAATTATATATTTAATTTAATTTCCCTTCAATATATAATAAATTTTTAATTAATTTCCTATTATACAAAAACTAACTATATTAAAAAGACCTAAAAATAATTTATATTTTATTAATTTTAAAAATATTTTTATTAATCTTTCAAATATAACTTATTTAAATACATATTTATCTCCCCTTTTTACCTACCGAGGTATTGTTTTCACACCAAATTTCACATGAGATTTTTTACATATCACCACTTTGTATTGGTTTTATCCTCGAGAAAAATGACGTCATCCAGCCATTCATGACGTCACAGTCTGGTCTTACATATATATTATAAATAAAATAAAATTAAAAATATTTATGTTATATCCATATCTGTTGTAAAAAAATCTCCTCATGTGAAATTTGGTGTGAAAATAACCCTTCCCTTCCTATCGTCGATGGCTAATACTACCATTTCCGGTTTCCGGATTTGCACCAAAAGTTGATCAATTCATCATACTAATGCATTAAGTATATATACCAAATTTCATCAAAATCCGTTGAGCCGTTCAAGCTGTACTCATCTATACGGATGGACGGACGGACAGACATCATGCTAAAAATACTTTTTTCTGTTAAGAAAATGCATGATTCGTGGAGATATGTAAAAATCTCCACATGTGAAATTTGGTGTGAAAACAATACCTCCCTTACTATCGTCGGTCGGTAAAAATATTTGTTATATGCCTATCTGTATTTTTATTACATTAATAGATATATTAAAAATATTTGAAATTGTTTCTGTAGCTTGAAATTAATTTACTTCAAACAGTCGGTCGGTTCGGACCTGGCCACAGGTCAACTTATTTTGTTAATAATTTATTTTTATTTTTTATTTTTTTTGTTAATTATTAAGTATTACATTTTTATTTGTTGGAAAATTATTTCTACTTTATTAATTGTTAATAGTTATTACATTTTAATTAACAGTTTTCGGAATAAGTATATTCTCTTATTATAGAGATTCTTATTGTTGTTGTTTGTAAAATTAAAATATTAATAATTTATCAAAATAATAAATTGAAAATATTTCCAATTATTTTTATTTATTTATTGTAAATTTTTCAATGTAACCATGGTAACCATAAATAGACTTTTACCAAAATATTACTAATTAAATTAATTTTGGATAAATTAATTTTGGATTTAACTACACTAAAACCTTCCATGGGATGCCCATAACAATCCCTGAAAGTTTCATCGCAATCGGACGGGTAGTTTTTGAGTTTTTGACAGACACACACACACACAGACAGACATTGCTATGTAGATATTTTCATAATTTGCGTTTGGGCCTCATCTCAAAGGGTTTTGGGCCGCAGTTTAGACATCCCTAATTTATAGCATTCTCACCTTACACTTTATAAATTTTTTGGCATATTTTTCCAGAGTTATATTTTTTATCTAGAAGAAATCTTTACATAGCGTATTTCTTCGATATTTTCCACTCAATATCAACAAATAGGAAAACTTTCCGCCACAAAAAATGTGAAATCTGAAATGTCACATTTGAAGCACATGTTCCTTTGAATCGTGTTTTCTGATATATAAGCATCAACTCCATATCTAGTCGCAAAAAACTGGGAAGGCTTTTTATATGATTCAATAAATATTAATTATGTTTGACATTATTCAAATTACCATCAAATTATAATTTAATTTAAGTGATTTAAATTATTCTTATTGCATTTTTAAATAATATTTGATTTGATTATAACGCCAATTATCAAATTAGATTGTTAATTTAAAAAGAAAAGCACAAAAGATGTGAATGTTAGATGAACCGTGTGACGTTAAAAATCTGGCAGGGACAAAATTAATTTGGGCACTCCCCTTTGGGATTTTGAAGGTAATTGTTTTTTTTTTATATTAAAGAAGATATAATTTTAAAGGGATAGGTTGGAATTAAAAGCCACTTTTTTGGAAAAAAAAAACAGTCTAGAAAATAAAATGAGATTGTATGTTATTAGCCATGATGAGATATTCTTGAAATTTATTTGGCAATTTTTTTTCTTATAAAATATATTTTATAAGAATTTATTGAAGTGAAACTTCTTTAGCGGCGTCCTGACATTTGGTTGAGAATGGAGAGTGAATTGAAAAATTGAAATTTCGTAACGCGTTACGAAACGCAAGAGAGAAAAAAGATATAGATATAACGAGTGAGAATGAGATAGCCTCTATCTCCGTCTCTCTTTTGTGCGGTGTTTCGTTGTTGAGAAAGAGGCTATCTGCGTCTTTCTTTTGTCCGGTCTTTCGTCTTTGAGAAAGAGGCTATCTGCGTCTTCGTTTTGTGCTGTCTTTCGTTCTAATACCCTCTCGCTAGGTCCAAAGTCCACGGCGCGCATGCGCGCTAGTACGTTGACGCGGAATAATATTTCTCAGCCTCTGCTGGGTCAAAGAATAAAAATTAGTATGTGACCTCACAGTTACCGCCTTTTAGATATATATCTATTCTTAAAATAAAATTAAAAATATTTATATTATATTCATATATATGTAAAATAATAATTATATTATTTTAATATTCCTATAAGTTGGTATCACAATTTATTATTATTATGAATTATTTATAAGTAATTAATATTATTAATTGGTATTAATAAATAAATAATATTAATTATATTAACTTAATATTTCTAACTTTTATTACAATAATGAGACGGAATTGTTGTGTGTTAAATTAGATTTAATTAAAGATTGAATTTAGAATAATTAAAAGGGTTATTGAAACCGCGTATGCTGATTAGGGAATGACAAGATTGAATAGGTTCAATTAAAAAATGCTTATATAAAATTATAACTAAAAATGATTTATTTAATAAAACTATAAGAATTTAAATTACAATTTAATTAATTTTTTGTGAATAAATAAACATATATAAAAAACTATATATAAAATTTGAATTTTCATTTATTCATTCATTTAAAATTATTTTCCGATTGTTCCTTTAAAATAACCCCTCTTAGGGGGTCGGAAGGGGAGGCAACATAAGGGAATTTTCTTTCACTTTGTTATTGGGAAAAACCAGGGGGGGGACAGTCTTACCAGGAAAAACCCAAATTGTCAGCGTCCACTCTGGGGTTTTAAACAGTTTTAAAGGAAATGTTAATTATAAGTTCATTTCTCAACGAGTTGTATCTTTAAATTATTTTTATTAATTTAATTAATTTTAATTAATTTATAGCCAATAATAGTTTATTATAGCTAATAATTTTTTAATTTTTAGTGTAATTTGCATCATCATCTATATATATAAAAAAAGGTTTTTGTCTGCACATTGCTCAGAATTTAAAAATTTTTGCATATCTTCGCGTTTCATGACCTCTAGAATCCAAAAGTGACTTTAGAATTTTTCACGTCTGTCTGTCTGTCTGTCTGTCTGTCTGTCTGTCTGTCTGTCTGTCTGTCTGTCTGTCTGTCTGTCCGGAAAATTACTATTTTATAGACTCAGAATTGGCTGAACCGATTTCTTTGAAATTACATCACAATATTCTTATATACCTCTAGAGTAACATAGGCTATAAATTTTATTAATATCTTATCAATAACCGCAGAAATTAATTTTTTAAAGTTTATATAATTCTCCGTGTTGTTCATTCAAGAGCAGCTCGCGGCTCACTGTCGGCCTAGCGGAATCATTTCAAACAATGAATTATCATAGAGATTCCCAATCGAAGAATTATTATAATATTTCCCTTTTTATTTTAAATTCTAATATACAAATATCAATTCAATTAAATAATTTATTCTAAAAGTTCTCAATTTAATTAAAATATTTATTAGATCATATTTTTATCTTAAATTATTTTTTATTTAATTGAATATTTCTTCTTTTCTATAATATATATATAATAATATATGAAGTTTATCATTGAATAATAAAAAAAATATTATTTAACCTGAATTAAAATGACTGAATTATATTATCTTTGTTTTTTATTTTAATTTAATTACTCTATTATTAATTAACTATATATATATATATATATTATATAAAAATTAAAATATGATGATATAAAGTTGTTTTAAATTTTTGACATTTTTAAATTGGGTATATTTTTTAAATTTATTAAAATGTCTTTTTTATTTATTATGTTTAAAAGATTCATTTTTATTATGTGATATTAATAAAAAATAACGATGCTCTGTGCAAGTCGAATCATGTTGCACATAATTAAATAACAATTGCCAAACAAAGAATATAATATTTTTTTAAATTCTTATATTTAAATATCATTTCAATTAAATAATTTATTCTAAAAGGTCTCATTTTAATTAATTTAATAAAATATTTAAATCACCATTCAATTTTTTATTAATAGGCTTCTTTTTTTATTTTTAATTTTTAATAAATTCTCTTTTTTTTTTGATATGATATTAATAAAAAATAATATTAAATTGTATATATAAATATAAAAATTAGAATATTTGAATTTTTTTAAATTTTAACACATGTAATCAATCATATGCATTAAGAATGGAAAATTTTTAAAATCAACTTGCTATTAAATTCAGAAAAAAAATACTGATATATAGAATATTTAGACTATTCGAATATAATTTAAAACTCTTTCTCTCCTTCTATTTTAAATTAAAAAAAACGGAGTTTTAAGAAATTTAGATGCCATATGCAACATGGGTGGGTAAATGAATTGGGCTGGAAGAGGGGGCAATTTATAATTTTCTTCTAATTCAGATTTAGGACAAATCGTACAACATTATATCAAATCTCGCTAAGAACATTCAATATTTTTGTACACAAATTATTCAGAGTATTGGCTAAGCGTATCACTCACAATCAGTTTAAATTGAAATTTATATAAATTAACAAAGTGAAAATTTTTATTTGTTTAAATTTTATTACAATGAATCAAAAAAAAATTAAATATATAGATCACATGATTAAGAGAAGCAAGAAACTTGATTGAGTGAAAATAACTGTTGGACGGAGGTCGGACATGACAGAAACTGTAAGCGAAATCTTCATATTACGACGAATAATTTTCAAATCCCCTAGCACCACAGAATTAGATAAGTTTCTTTTAAGGGAGGAAATTAACTAAAATCTAGAAAAATTAATAAATGAACTTAATAATAAAAAAAACAAATAAATCAATTTATTTAAATTAATACTATTAATGAATGTATATATTAGTCATTTATCTATAGTTTTATACCGTTAATTTTTATAAATTGTCTCAAGTCTCTATTTTTGCATTTTCTCAAGTTTCATTATAATTAAAAATATTCAATAATAATCTAGCAATGAAAATAAAATACCAAAATGTAATGATCAAGAAATATTATACTCTATTTCACTATTATAACATAGAAAATACTTAAGAACCATAGGCGGAGGAAATATTAGGAGATATCATTGCGGGTTCAGGCCAAATCGACCAACATTAATTAAGATATTTTCATTATGAAAGATATTAGGAAAAAAACCGCGTATTCAATATTCAATCTGTTCACTAATTATTTGTAGACTTTAGTAAAACATACGCATGACTCAATAGATCCAATCAATCTTCAAATTTGTCGTGAAGGTAGTAAAAAAAGAATAAGATGCGGAAATCAATTGTAAAATATTAGGTTACCCAGACGACTTAAATATAATAGGAGATTCGGCAATTGGGATTACAGATAGCGAGGAAAATTTAATGGAGGTTTGAAATTAATAGGGATAAGAAAAAATATTTAGTAACAAAGAGGAACAGTATTAACATACAAAATCTTAAAATACAAAATGTAGAATTTGAATATGTAGAAAAATTGAATGTAATCACGAAGGATAATAATATTTGAGAAGAATTTAAATCGGGGTTGCAATCGGGAAACGCCTGTTATCTGCAATAAAGAGGCTTATCTCTTCAAAATTATTATCAAAGGGAATATATAAAAAGACTATTTTGCCTGTTGCATTATAAGGGTAGGAGGCATGGTCTATGACCCTTGAAGATGAGAGTAGATTCAGAGTATTTGAGAATAGGATTCTTCCCTGCATTTATTGGCCAAAGAAAGATGAGGTCACCGGGTATGGGGGATACTGCATAACAAGAAATTGCATGGCCTCTCTGCATTTTCAGAAATAGTTAGGGTTATAAAAGGGAAAAAGCTGCGATAGGCAGGGCACGTGGCTAGAATGGGAGAGGAAAAAGATATTGGTGGGAAGACCGATTGGAAAACGTCCGCTTGGAAAACCAATGACGCGTAGGAAGGGACGTAAGAGAGATGGAACAAGGGCTCAGGATAGGGACACTTGGAGAAATGTGGTTGTTGCGGCTAAGAACTTTCGAGTATCTTTGAGCCACATAGGTAGATAGATATAACATATACAATAATAATATATATAATTAATATAGTGATTAAATTAAAATATATTTTTTAAATAAGAACACAAAAAGAAATGAATGTTTTATGTAATATACTGATTGAAACAAAATGGATGAAAACCTTTTACTACTTTCAACCACCAAATACTATGTACCACTCGGGGGTACAGGGGGCGGAGCCCCCGTCTAGGTGTGAAGAGCGCCGAAGGCGCTCTGAGCAGCTAGTTATTTATATAAAAAAATAAACACATTTTGCAATTTCCCAGAAAGGCTTATAATGTCAAGCTCCCACATGTGTCCATTACAATTAAGAATAAGTAAGTTATGTTTGTCACGTTCACACTTCCACATGTGAACATTACAATTGAAATAGTAAGTTTATGATTCGACATAATTTGCAATGTATCAATCAACCTCTTAAAATTAAGGTTCTTAGCATTTAGCAGGTAAAACACTTGGCGAGAGTCATTCAATTGAAAATTGCAAGGGTGGACTTGTTAATTGTATGTGCTTGGAAATATTCTTTGTAGGAGAGGGCAGTGTGGTTTATTTTTCTCTATTTCTCTCTCACTCACACTCTCAACTAAAATTTATCTTATTCTCTAGATTATAAGAAGTTTCACTTCCGCCACGTGTACGATGCTGCACATTTTGCTTTTTATATTATGTAATAATCTTAAAATACATGCAATTTAAGTTTAATAGTATTCTTTGATTAATATTTTAATATTTTATCATTTTTATGTTCTCATGAATTCTAAAATTAACAAGTCAACAAGCAAGTACACGCCTGTAAGTATTTTCTGAGAAAACACCCGTAATTTTTTTTTTAAACTCTATTTCCGATAACTTGGCTTTTCCACAAATCCTCCGGCATATTTGGACGAATTTTTTGAAAACTACTATATTATTATTACTATTATTATTGTTATCTTAAAAAAAATTGAAAGCCAAATGGATTGACTACTTAAATACAATAAAAATCTGAATAAATGGATAAAAGAGAATTTGATAATGGAATAAAACGGAAAAAAATTTTCACATATTTGAATGAATTCAATTGTGATTGAAATGAAAAAGAACAATCTATATATAGATATATAGTTTTCACATATATAATACATGTATTGGGAAAAATTTAAATAAAAAAAAATGAAAAATATAAAAGTGATCATTTAGAATATATAAAAGGTTGTAAATTCTTTATATATATATATATTTTGATTATATATTCTTCTTATCATATATTCCAGGGCTTCCTAAAGGGTGGGTCGCGACCCCCCTGGGGGTCGCGAGACTCCTGAAAAGGGGTCGCAAAGATCTGATACTTTTGAATCATTATAAATAAAATTTTAAAATTATTAAATTATATATATGTGAAATGAATGGGTATGTATTCTTTAATCCTTATTTTATTTACATTGTAAAATAGTGCGATATTACATCTACATTTACGGTTAATATATATTTCATTTATGGAGGAGATGGTCTTTTAAAATTTCCTAAGCTTGAAGGGGGTCGCTATATAAAAAAGTTTAAGAAGCCCTGATATATTCAATACTATGAACGTTTAATATTTTTTTTAATATTGAATAATATATATATATTTCTTATATTTATTTCGAATAAATTAAAATCTCTATAAAGAATGAAAATTAAAATTTATGAAAAAAACAAAACGGTCACAACCCGTGTGACAAGACAATAAACAGAGAGATGAGGGAATTATGAGGGATTAAAAAAAGTAATAGGGGTTGAATGGATGTCTTTAAGAAATGGTTTATCGTGGCATTAAAAGAATGGAATATATATATATATATCAGATAATAACAATAGTAAATATTTAATAAATAATATACAGTAAAATATTTTAATTTATATATAAATATATATATTTAAATGACAAATGATGTTGAAGAAATTGTGTACACAATCATATGATTATTCAAAAATATTTTAAATAAATAATATATATATCTATCTATATATATAAAGGAGAGTGTTTGTATGTATGTATGTATGTAATTTGTTTACTTTTTTGCTGTCATAGAAACAAACAAAAAATAAATTTCCTACTTAACCGACACTTGATAATTTAGAATTATGAACATCAAAAAATAAGAAACGATTTCTATGAAATTACATCACAATATTCTTATATACCTCTATGGTAACATAGGCTATAGATTTTATTAATATCTAATCAATAACCGCAGAATTTAATTTTTTAAAGTTTATATAGTTCTCCGTGTTGTTCATTCAGGCGTGGCCCACTGACTGACGGACTCATTTTACACAATGTATATAACTAGCAATCAAAGAATTATTATAATATTTAACTTTTTATTTTAAATTCTAATATTCAAATATCATTTCAATTAAATAATTTATTCTAAAAAAGTTCTCATTGTAATTAATATAATAAAATATTTAAATCATATTTAACTTAAATTATTTTGTATTTATTCTTTCTATATTTGAATATTTCTTTTATTTTAAGGGAGGGAATTAACTATGATCTAAAAAAATTAATAAATGAACTTAATAATAAAAAATAAAATAAATCCATTAATTTAAATTAATAGTATTAATGAATGTATATATTGTTAATTTATCTTTAGTTTTATCAATACTTTTATACCGTTAATTTTAATAAATTAATTTTTATAAATTGTCTCAAGTCTCTAACTTTGCATTTTCTCAAATTTTATTATAATTAAAAATATTCAATAAAAATCAAGCAATGAAATTAAAATATCAAAATGAAATGATCAAGAAATATTATACTCTATTATAACATATACAATATTTAAAACTATAGGCGGAGGAAATATTAGACGATATAATTGCGGGTTCATGCCAAATCGATCAACATTAATTAAGATATTTTCATTATGACAGATATTTAAAAAAACCGCAAATTCAATATTTCTGTTCACTAATTATTTATAGACTTTAGTAAAACCTACGCATGACTCAATAGATCCGGATAAACTTTTTCAAATTTTGATCTTAAAATTTATCTTGAAGGTAGTAAAGAAAGATTAAGATGCGGAAATCAATTGTAAAATATTAGGTTACCCAGACGACTTAAATATAATAGGAGATTCGGCAATTGCAATTACAGATAGCGAGGAAAAATTAATGGAGGTAGGAAAAGAGATGAGGTTTGAAATTAATAATGATAAATAAAAATATTTAGAAACAAACAGGAGCAGTATTAACATACAAAATGTAGAATTTGAATATGTAGAAAAATTGAATGTAATCACGAAGGATAATAATATTTGAGAAGAATTTAAATCGAAGTTGCAATCGGGAAACGCCTATTATCATGCAGTAAAGAGGCTTATCTCATCAAAATAATTATAAAAGGGAATGAAAATTAAAATATATAAAACAATTATTTTGTCTGTTGTATTATATGGGTGTGAGAAGACATGGTCTATGATCTTAGGAGATGAGAGTGGATTCAGAGTATTTGAGAATAGGATTCTTCCCAGCATTTATGGGCCAAAGATGAGGACACCAGGGAATGACGTAAGAGAGATGGAACAGAGGCTCAGGATAAGGACACTTGGAGATATGTGGTTGCAGCTGCCAAGAACTTTCGAGTACATAGATATAACATATTCAATAATAATATATATAATTAATTTACTGATTAAATTAAAATATATTTTAAATAATGACACAATAAGAAATGAATGTTTTATGTTATACATTGATTGAAACAAAATGGATGAAAACTTTTTACTACTTTCAACCAAATACTATGTACCACTCGGGGGTACAGGGGGCGGAGCCCCCGTCTAGATGTGAAGAACGACGAAGGAGCTCTGAGCAGCTAGTATATAATAAATAATACATTCTAGAGGAAAGAAATTGCAAATTTGGAATATTTTTCTACACATTCTACAAAATTTTTTAATATTTTATCAATTAAAATCACTTAATCAAAATAATTTCTTAAGAATAAAATGATGTATCCGATAATGGTAATAATTCACCTGAAATCATCTAATTATCATTATTTTTTTTTTAATTTTTTAAAATATAAATATCACTAATTTAACCTTCAAATTAATTAAGATTTTGAATTGGTAGTGATAATCTGCAAAGATTACTTAAAACATCACATTACTATGGAATATAATATTAAATAGTAAGATAAGATATAAATTAATATACTCATAAATAAATTAGGAAGGAATACTATAGTATTAATGGTATAATGATTGGATACCGCTGCCTTAAGGAATCGAGTGTGTGGAGGTTAATATGACGTCAAATTGCTATTTCTCCGCAGACATTAAAACGTTTATAAAATTTATATACATATATAAAAGTCACAGTCAATCTTTTCTTTGATTTTAGAAACATAGACATTATATTCTCTTGAACTATCTTCATTTTTAAAATAGACCAACCAACTGTTAAAATAAAATAAGATACAATACCAGACATATGAGTACACACATATTTAAAAAATAGATTATATGACAGTGTTGCTATTTCAGTCAACGCAATAAAGCTAAAATATATTAATCTATTTATTAAAGGACTTTTCATTTTTATTTTTGATTTTACTTTTCGCCTATATAAATATTATAAATATATATATATATATTAAAAAATGTGGGTATTTTAAGTAATTATATAATTTGAAAATAAAAAAAAAAATATTATAATTCTTTTTTAATTATAATATCTAATAATATTTGAAATAAAATAAAATAAATTCACATTGGGATAATTTCTATTATTAATTCTATATATACATTTACACCAAAATTACTATCGAAAGTTTCAAAGTTAAAATTTATATGATCATTATTGTGCCGAGCTTATTGTATGAGCATGAGACGTGGTGCATGGCTTTGAGAAACGAGATTAGATTCAAGAGTATTTGCAAATTAAATTCTTTGTACATACTACATGGGCTGGAAAAGTCCCGGTATTTTTTAATAGGTAACGCCACTAGAAAATGAATATGACTCATTTCGAGAGGCTCATCTGTCACTAGTTTATGTATGAAGTATCATGACATTTCGTCCATTCGTTTACAACCTACAGTCGTTAGAGTGACGCTACTTTCGCCTGCATAAGAAAAATGGAAAAACAGGAATATCGCGTCTTGATTAAACATTGTTTTTTAATGGGAAAAACTTGTGAACAATCATTGCAGTGGTTGCAGGAATGTCAAACATATGCTCCTTTGAGAACAACAGTTTATGGAAATGTTATCAAACATTATATATATATATATATATATATATATATATATCTGTCAGTCTATATGGATATGGGAATCCTTTCATTTTTTTAAATGTAAAAATTCTTGGGGATTCTTTGTCAAAATCCAAATTAACTCTCTATTTCCTTTTTAATTTCCTGCCTTTATCCTATTCATTGCGTCTCCCTTTGACTCATTTAATGGCAACTCTATTGGAAAGTGTCTCTTACAGAGTTTGCCAATGTTGCCATGGAATTCTATTTGTCTTGTGTTTTATATATACATATATTAATATAGAAAATATATAGAGTGAAAGATAAAAAACCCTTTGATATTGACTTTTGTATATACTCACTAGTTTTAATTTATTATCTACGGTAACTTTAAAAATTGGTAATCAATCTTTACCTTACTGATATTTAAAAATCAAATAAAAATTTAAATGTCCAAAGAGAAAAAAATGAACTGAATGTTAATGAGAATATAAATATAAAAAAATTGTATAAAATAACGTTTTTCCAATGGACTAAAAAGAATAAAATAATTTTTCTATAAGCCTGACAAAGTTTATGGATGAATTGCTTTATATTCAACGAAAAACGTTGGGCGCATTTAGTTTTATTTATTTATATGAACAAAATAAAGTCAAATTTTTGTAATAATAAAAATTTTATTAAACACATAAACTGACAAAAATTTTTATCACGCAAAAAATTAATAGTTTAAGATCTAAGAAATTAATCTTTTATTATTTATCTCTATAATATACTTATATCAAAGAATGTATCAAAATTTAAAAGAATTTTTATTAAATTTACATATTATCAATCAAATCTAAAATGGTTGATTATATTAGAAATAGTGTTACTTGTTAATGAAGTGTTTTAGTGTGGTATATATATAAATATGAATTATATATATCTATATATATGAATTATAACTCTATAAAGGAAGTTAATTGCATAGAAATCAAATGAAAACTAAAAGCGCCCAACGTGCTTAGTTGAAAAACGTAATTTTATAAAAAAATTTTATATTTATATTATTTTATTCTTTTTAGTGCAATTTTAATTTGATAAATTTATTTAATATAACAAGAGAAATAAAATAGATGAGGTTATACGAAAATTTACACAAATTGTGAATAAAACAAAAAAATTTATTAATCTTCCAAAATTGATTTTATCCATTTATGTTAAGTAAATGTTATTATTGAATAATAATTATTATATTATATTTATAAATAAATAATTTTTATTAATATGAGATTTTATAAATGTATATATATATATATATAAGATACTGTCTTCATAAAAAAAAGGTTATTCTATTGTTTTGTTTCCTTTCTATCGCCCGCGGGGACATATATAAAAAAAACCCTCTTCATTGGCGATACAATTGATTAATAAGAATTCTTCATTAATTTTAATGCTATAAAAAATTTTTAAATACGTTTAAAATGAAAATCTATCCTGAAATCAATATTTATGTTTTAGAATCCATTGAAAAAAAATTAATCGGAAAGGAGTTAGTTACTAAAAGTAATTAATCGCTAATTAATTACAATTAATTAATCTTAATTCAATTATATTTCTTCTATACCTTCTAGGGATCGATTGAAATATCTATAAAAATTTTCAAAAGTCTATCTCAATAAAAAGTCGATGAAAATCGATTTTAATTTGTCAAAAGAGCGAACAGACAGAGAGACAGACGCCAAGTGAAGTTAAGAAAAACGTTATAATATAATAATATAAAAATCCACATTTTCAAGGCATTTTTTATTCTGACATCAAATATATAATATATTCATACATATACTTAACTAGATTAGTTTAATGCCAAGCACTGGGATATTTATTAAAAATTGGAAGAAAAATATCAAAAAAATATGACCTCTAATTTTTAACATAAAGAAATGCTCTATTTTATATATATATATATATATCTAATTTAAAAATAAACAGTTATTAATAAAGGATTTAATCAATAAAATAAATTAAATTAAGCTATCACATTTTATATTCTTTAATGAAAAAAAATTACAAATTACTGAAAAACTGAAAAAAAGTATTTTTTCTTTTATTTACTACACGAGTACTAGTTGAAACAATCTCCCACACATGTAAGGTGTTGCGTTAATGACGTGGAGGCTTTCTGAACACAAACAATTTATTTAGGAATTTTTCCAACTTGGCCCTATACCTACAATAATATTTTGACTTAATTATTAATAAATATACATTTACATTTAGAATATTAATTATTATATTTTTAATTTGTATTCAAACTGCAAGAAACAGTTTCTTACGATTGATTTTTGTTTTGCTTTAACAACTTGTTTATCTATAGGTATTACTCATGTAGAGTGAACTGACGTCATTATCTGTTTTTATGTGATAATATATTAATTTTTTTATAATTTTTTAATAATTATTAATTATTAATAACAAAAAAAAAACACGAGGGTCTTATAATATATACCATATTTAACAAAAAAGTTTTTGAAACTACCTTTTTTTTCTTAGTTATAAATATAAAAACCAATAAACCAATATGAAAAATAAATAAATAAAAATTTAACGTCTTGTCTGCTCAAATATGAAAATTATTAGATTAAAATGAAAAATTAAATTTTCAATCTACGATATATTTAAGAAATATTATTTTAAAATTAATTTTTATATTGCATTTATTTAATATTAAAAGATATACTATCCATTTGATTATTCTTTTATTATTTAAATAACAAGAAGTACGAAGTAAAGTAAATGAAGTAGTTCATGCTCTTATGTATTGGGTTGCGGAATAAGTTCGTGCGTTTTTTTCAAAGATCTTTATTTAAACAAAGAACAATAATTATAAAAATAAATAAATTAATTATGTATGTTACTGTTTACCACCTCCTCCCACCTCTCGACAAATTTGTGATGCATTTCCGCCAAAAATCATCTGGCCAGGTGTCGAAGTTGGTGAGCCAGTTTTTGAGGTCCTCTTCGCCGTCGAAGGTAACACCTCTCATTTGATTCGACAGGTCGAATTGTTATGGACTACAGACATCAATTCTTATCATTCGTAACCACTAGGTACAAAAAGCGCAGTTTATAACCACGCATTGCTCGATGGCGTATGAGGTGTTTTTCAGCGATTTGAAGCGATTGATTTGTTGATTTCGTTAAGCTTGTGAGACACCCAGGTTCCAAGTTTTTCGCTAAATCTCACTGAATGAAGATAATTGAGGATCGTCTAATGATCGCAGGTCTTTTTTTCGGTCAATTCTTTCTCTTTAAAAACACCATGAGATGCTTTTCAACGAATTCTGTAGGTCATCCGTTGCGAGGTTAAAATCGCAGTTTTTGAACTTGGCAAACCATTTTTGAGCTGCGCGTTCTCTTCACTCCTTCTCCACACAAGTTGCATATGTCACGAGCGGCTTCAACTGCTTTTTGATTGCAATGACGAGCAATGAAATGTAGATGTCGAAAATGCTGATTTTTACCTCGTGAATATTCTATTTCTAATGATGGAATATAGGAAAAAATAAAATTATATTAAAAAATAAATAACACAGTTTTTTGTAGAGTAGAAAAAGCACTTTCTAATGAATACAAATACTTTGCTAATCAACAAACAAATCACTTAAATAATGCTCTTTGAAAAAAAAACGAACGAACTTATTCCCCAACCTAATATATTAATTTTTTTTTTAATTAAACCGTATGTATATAATAATGAACTAAAATAAATATTAAAATAAAATAAAAATATTTATTTTAATATTTTGTAATCAAATTACGAAATATATATTGTTATATCCACAGGCCATACTTTTCAGTCTTTCAGTGCATTAATACATACATTTCGGAAACTAAAATAATAACTAAACAATGGCAAAAATCAAATATACTAATAATATATAAAAAGGGGGATCCACATAATATTAATAACTATCGCCCTATTACAATTTCCTCGACTATCGGGAAGATTTTTATGAAAATGATCTACAACAGAGTCATGAAAAAGTAAATTTTAATCAACCAATAAATCAGACAGGATTTAGACCTGGATATTCGACAAGAGACAACATACACGTAATAAACCAACTGATAGAAAAATTGAAAGAATACCAGATAGATTTAATATTCGCGTTTATTGACTATACAAAAGCATTTGATTCAATAAAACAAAACCCAATAATTGAAATGTTAATATCACAGGGGATAGAGATAAAATATGTACAACTAATCAGCAATATATATGAAAATTCACAAAGCAGAATTCTACTAGATAAACCAGGACCATTCTTTCTGATACGTAGAGATGTGAAACAGGGAGATCCTTTATCACCTTTGATCTTCAACTGCGTATTAGAATCTGTATTTATACAAATGAATTGGGTAGATATGGGCCTAAAAATAAATGGTGCATATTTAAATAACCTACGATTCGCAGATGATGTGGTATTAATTGCGACTACAAGAAAAGAATGGAAAAAATGTTATCAGATTTGAACAAAAAAAGCCAAAGAGTGGGTCTAAAATTGAACTCACAAAAGACTGTTATTATCTCGAATATGGACTTCGACGAAATTAAATTTGACAACAATGAACCAGCCATCCCAAGCAAAAAAAAATAATTTACTTAGGACAGTTAATTGCTTTTAAAAATAAAACTGAAAAAGAATTAAAAAGAAGAATAGCCCTTAGCTGGAATAAATTTTGGTCCATAAAAAATAGTTTTAATAATAAAACAATAAATATTACTACAAAAATAAAAGTATATAACAAATGTATAATACCTGTTCTCACCTATGGAGCTGAAACTTGGTCTCTAACAAAATCTCAAAGTATGAAAATTGAAACAACTCAAAGAGCTATGTTAAGATCTATCTTAGGACTACAAAAAATAGATAAAGTGAGAACAGAAGATATAAAACAAATACAAATAACATCAACATATTAATAAAAAAAATGGAGATGGGCTAGCCACGCTGAAAGATATGAAGATAACAGATGGACCAAAGTAGCAACCGAATGGTGCCCACTAGATAGGAAGAGGAAGAGAGAAGATGGCAGGACGACATTACAGAGATGGCTGGAAGAGACTGGATGCGAGTAGCAAGACAGAGAAGAGATTGGAAGAATTTGGAAGAGGCCTATGCCCTAAGGGGCCTGGTTACACAATCATGAAATATAAAATTATAATTGTAAATATTGTAAATAAAATAAAAAATAAAAAAAAGTATGAATAAGTGAATCATATATAAAAGTCTATAAATAAATAAATAAATAAAAATGTTTGAAATTGATTCATATATTTTGTCGTTTATTTATTTTAAATATCTTAAATATTCATATTTTTTTAAAGTACCGAGCGGCGGCTCGATGAACCAGGTACTTTAAATAAAACTAGGTTTACGTTCTAATAATATACATTCAAATGTATATATATAACGTCGAGACTCAAATCTCGCAATTAATTAATCTAACAAATAACCCGGAAATAATTTTTCATATTGATAAAAATTTTCACGGAAAATTTAAACGTACAAATATATATATATAATTTATGTTAGGAAACAACATGGCGGTATAATCGATTAGTATCATCTCACTTATTGATTTCTGAACCTTTTCTTTTTTATTTATTTAATGAACTGAATGAACTAATAACTGAATACAAACTAGTTGAAATATGTATACTTAAATATATATAATTCCCGATTTATTTATATTTTACCTTAAGATACATGAAATTAATAATATTTAAAAAAATATCATGTTTATAAATATTGGCATTTTAAGGTGTTGTTTTAATGTCGATCTTTATGGTGTTAGTGAACACGAAACTTCTTGGCCGCAACAACCACCACCATTCCCATACTAAATCACTTTCATCCAATTACTATTCTCTTCAAATCCTTTCTCATTTTATATTATCTTCGCACCACATTCTTGGTTCTTGGATTTCACAAAAATAAACTTGTGTCTAATCTTTCTTTTTCCCTATCGAGACTAAATGACCTCCCGTCTTAACCTTCTTGATTTAATTATTCTATATTATGTTTGTGGAAGCATAAACATATCCTATAATATTCACAATATGCCCTTATCTTCAAAAATTATGGTCCATGCCCTAAAACCATAAATAGTATTGGGATCACGAAAATTTTTTTGATGTTGATGTTTTTATAGGTTTTGAAGTCATTTTAACTAAGGTTGAGAAAAATGTATGTCTCTCTCTGTGTGTGTTTGTGTGTGTTTATGTGAGTATTGAGCTAGAATAATGAAATTTGGTACACGGGAATTATTCAAAATTCGCAGTTTTCTATCAACTTTTGAGAAATATAGTTCATTTGGAAGTGGGTCATTACCTACCACGTTTTTTCCTCTAAAGTGACCGTAAAAATAAAGATATATGTTTGATAGTTTTTTACATGATTAAAAATTGTATAAAACTGCTATATATAGAATTTCAGCTTGATTGAATCGCTAAAAGTACCGGAATTAATTTTTTAACTCTGCAAATCGCACGCGCCAACACGTGACGTGGTGCCATCAACAAAGAGTCAAACATGCGCTGGTTTAATAAATATTATTTATTAATTTTAATTTATAATTTAATTAATTAAATATAATTTAAATATGTTAATTAATACAATTCAAATTTGAGAGATAGTCGAATCAAGACTTTCCAGATTTTAAATTATACCTTTAAAACCCCAGAATACTAGTTAGTATTTGATTTCCCAAAGTCCTAAAAAATGAAAATCTAAACTTCAAATAATTTCTGTTTAAAACATTTTTACTAGTAATAATTCGTAGAGTGTTATCTATAAATCTAGCATTGTAATTAGTTGAATGTGTTTATCTTTATATATATATAAATTGTTCAGTCAGCACATTTACAATTGTAAAATATTAAATTATAAATGAATGTAGACCCGAAAGATCATTTAAAATTTAATATTCCGCAAGCCAATGAATGAAACATATTCAGTAAAAGGAAAGAGAAGTAAAATGTACTAGGAATAAATGATCATATAATATAAGGGTAGGTGGTTGGGAGGTTGATAAGGTTCGTTGATGGTAAATGAGTGGGTGGATGGGTGAATGAGGGAGAATTAATTCAATTTTATGTATAAAATGGCAGACGCGAAATGTTTTCATTTCATATTAAATCATCGTTAAACTCCTTTTCACAAACATACTTTTCCATCTAAATTTTGTTTTTACTTTTTTTGTCTTTTCAAAATATTTATTAATTTGAATATGTTGTTATGGTAGTTGCTCGATGAATATTTTTTTTTAACTTGAAAAATTAATAATAATAAAGATAATAGAGAAGATTTTGAATAAACATCTGATAATTAATTCAATTAATTTGTTTATTTTATGCGCTTTATTAAAATTAAAATTACATATTGAAAATAAAAATTATTCTGAAGAGTATATATACATTGTGACAAAAAAATTTCCTGAATTTCTAAATAAAACTCAAAATAGTTAATCTTCTTCAATATTTATTCAAGTCTCCTTCAAAATATGCCCCTTCTGAAGCAATACACATATGCCAACGTTTCTTCCAATCTTCGAAACATATTTTATAGGCGTTGGTCAGCTCTCTCATCGCATTATGTTTTATGGTCGGTATGGAGTTAAAAGGAGTTCCCCGGAGTAGCAATTTTAGTTTTGGAAAGAGGAAAAAGTCACACGGGGCCAGATCTGGACTGTACGGTGCCTGGTCGATGGAATTTATCCAGTGTTAAATGCGTCCACAATCGTGGCTCGATGAGATGGCGCGTTATCGTCGTCTAAAATCCATGAATTGTCTACCCACAATTCCTGCCGAACACGACGGACCCGTTCACACAAACGCCTCAAATCAGTCAGATAATACTCCTTATTGACCGTTTGTCCCTCTGGAACGTATTCATGGTGCACAACACCACGAATATCGACAAAACAATGATTCCGCAAACTTTTTTTGTCACAATATACACTAAAATTAAACTTAAAGAATATACCTGCAACTTAATAAAAATAATTTTTAATTAAAGTTTCGGTGAAGTTTCAAATTTAATGTGATTGTTTTATGCGCTTTTTGGTTTTTATACGAGTATCATTGTCAGAATCCTGTTAAAAAATTTTCTGATAAGGATGTAAATATCGAAATACACCTAAAGCAAATATATCTATAATAATGAAAATTATCATTCGTTTGTGTATTATAAGTTATTAAACTGTTAAAACGAGTGCCTATCGTTAATTCTATTCATTTCATATAGAAATTATTCCTTTTTTACTATCTCGTAAGAGATAGTATTGCGATCACGAAAATTTTCGATGTTGAGATTTTGATGTTTTTATACGTTTGTAAGGTTCCTGAATCATTTTCACTAAGGTTGAGAAAAATGTCTGTTTGTGTGTATGTGTGTATGTGTGTGTGTGTATGTATGTATGTAACCAAGATTACGCAAAAACGGTTTGAGCTAGAATGATGAAATTTGGTATATGAGCATTATTCAAAATTCGTAGTTTTCTATCAACTTTTGAGAAATGTAGCTCAACCGGAAGAGGGTCATTACCTACAACGTTTTGATTTTTTTTCCTCTAAAGTGACCGTAAAAATAAAGATATATGTTTGATAATTTTTCACATGATTAATAATTGTATAAAACTGCTATATATAGAATTTCAGCTTGATTTATTCGCTGAAAGTACCAGAATTAATTTTTTAACACTGCAAATCTCACGCGCCAACACGTGACGTGATGCCATCAACAAAAAGCCAAACATGCGCTGGTATAATATTTATTATTTATAATTTATAAATAATTAAATTTATTTTAAATATAATATATTATGTTATTTAATCCTATTCAAATTGCGAGATAGTCGAGTGGAGACACTCCAGCTAATTTAAATATTTATTGTTCAATTTCTTAATTAAAAAGTAGATAAGACATATCAACTTTTTTAAGATTATAAAAACAAATCTAGTTAAATGGTGTTTAATAAAATTAATTTATAAAGCTTTTACACAATGATAGAGAGATTGAGAGAGTGAAAGGGAGAGAAATTATGTTTCGATTTCCATTTGTAATTTATCAAAACAGATGTATGGTATAGGCAGGTAGAAAGGATGGAGGAGATGATAGATGTGTGGATTTCAATTTAAGGATTAATTAATTGTATAGCATATAACGCATACCTATATACCTATCTACAAATTCATCCATTTGAAACTTAGTAATAAACAATATCATTTGTTTAAGCAGCAAGCAATCTTCTTAAGTCAAATAATAAACAACTGAAAATAGAATCTACAATATATATATATATTGTAATTATTAATTATCATTAAATATCAAAATAGATATGTAGATTAGTATTCATGGTTTTTAGAAGGAAAGGGAGTGTAAATTTGATGTTAAAATGAACAAAAATAATAAAAGGATTATACAGTAAGAATACGTTCCATCAAAGTAGAGAAACATTATTAAACTAGGCTATTACATCATGTAAATAATGGGGTTAGGGGAAATTGGTAAAAAATTGATTAAGTATTAAATTTAAATTTATTAATTATAATTTTTATAACTATCAAACTAAAATTTACGTTCACCAGTATCTAACCTCCTAATTACTAGCATTTCAGTTTTTAGTGAAAGGCTTTTTTTTTTGTTGCTTTTCGTGTTTTTTATTACCTCCCTCCCAGGATAAAAACAAAAAATCATAATATTTGTTTCTATATATCAATCGTTATATTAAATAAATTTATTTCTAAAATAACCTCAAAATGTTTGAAACGATAAAAATAACAGGGATAACACCACAGAAATGAAGAAATGTCGACAAACTGTTTTGGGCATCGGGAAGTTGCGTGCAATTTCAAGTAATCAAATTTAAATATTATAAAAGAGTGCCAAAGCGAAACAGCGTTAAGCAAGGTCTAGAAGTTATCTAGAATTTATTCATGAAGGAACAATTTATTTTCTAATATTTATATTTTGTTCCATTTCTATTCAGTGAAAAACTTATAATATTAAGATGGTGAGAGGTATGTACCACATTTTGTTCAATTAAGGGAACAGAGTTTGATAAGATGATTGTTTACTGTGAGAAACCTACTGGAAACTAGAGAGTGTGTTGGTGGATTAAGTTGGTTATATAAAATAATTTCCAATTTTATATGATACTAGCTGCTCCGAGCGCCTTCGGCGCTCTCCACACCTAGACGGGGGCTCCGCCCCCAGTACCCCCCCGAGTGTCCCTATTCTAACCATCTAACTTCTACCCTGTCCCATCTCTATAGTTTTTTTATATATGTTTATTTATGTAGAAAAAATTAATTGACATAATTATTAATTTAATAAAATAAAATTTAATTTAATAAAATAAAATTATTTAATAAAATATTAAAATAATAAAAATTAATAAATTTGTAAAAAAATATATAATTTAAAAAAAAAAATATGTGCCTTTGCGAGTTTCGAACCGAGAGTGCAAAGTCATAAGATAACGCCTTAGACCGCCCACCCAAGAACCACTTATATTTGAAGGCTCCTATCAGGATATATATATGATGTCAAATTATCGCCACCAGCGCCTCTATGATCTAGTATGGTAACTAAACTATTTTTAATTAATTAGCACCCCCTGGACACACCTTACCAATTAGCGGTTTTATAAAAGAAGTCTGACATGCCCTGAGACCTACTGAATATCCATAAAAAATTTCATAAGAATCGGTCCAGCCGTTTCGGAGGAGTATGATTTCAAAGTTTTGTGACACGAGAATTTTATATATAAGATTAATTAGAACAGAATAGGAATAGAATGAAAGTAATCAACGATTAAGGATTTGTGAAACAAGAGTTGTAGAATTCAGTGAATCGATTGATAGATATTCAGAAGAGCATAGAGATGATACAATCTTCATCATTCACTATTGATTTCATCCTTTTTCAGTCCCTAAATATTGTCAATAATTTCATTTTTATTTATTCATAACCAATTGCTATCCTCTAATCAACTCATTCATCATTAAAATAATATTATTTGTAATAAGAGACGCTTCATAGGGTTTAAGCTAACTGGGTTAACCCAGGTTCAAGTTCGGGGCCTGGCAAAGGGTTTTCTCTAGCTGAGAGATGGAGTCAACCCAGCCTCCGGGATCAAAATAGGGAAACTACTTGAAAACAAATAGCGCCTCCAATCAAGATAATCAAGATAAAGGTTGATAGGACCCGTTCTACTGATCATAGGACACCTAACCGTTATCCTTGCGTAGGATGTACAAAAGTTGAAGGTTTTTTTATTTGTAATAGAATGCAGTGGTGAATGTAGAGCCATGAAGGGATCATAGCAAGTATATACCACACAGAATATTTGGTTATAATTAATAATAAAAATTATTCAAACGAAATCAGCAAGTTTTGTAATTTTAACATTTAAAGTGAAATATTAAAAGCATTTTAAAATAAACAACATCTGATATAATTTTTAAAAAAAATTCTCTCTTTTAAATATACATATAATAATAATTTTGTTGAGCACTTTTAAAAGAGTAAACTGACTTGTTTTTCTGTTTAGATGAAACAGCATTATAAAAGATTTTGTTTATTTATATTTGATAATATTTTTTTTATAATTTATATGTTACAATTGTAATTAACTAGAAACACTTTTTATTAATAACTAGCTGCTCAGAGCGCCTTCGGCGCTCTTCACACCTAGACGGGGGCTCCGCCCCCTGTACCCCCGAGTTGTACATAGTATTTGGTGGTTGAAAGTATTAAAAGGTTTTCATCCATTTTGTTTCAATCAGTATATTACATAAAACATTCATTTCTTTTTATGTTCTTATTTAAAAAATATATTTTAATTTAATCACTATATTAATTATATATATTATTATTGTATATGTTATATCTATCTACCTATGTGGCTCAAAGATACTCTAAAGTTCTTAGCCGCAACAACCACATTTCTCCAAGTGTCCCTATCCTGAGCCCTTATTCCATCTCTCTTACGTCCCTTCCTACGCGTCATTGGTTTTCCAAGCGGACGTTTTCCAATCGGTCTTCCCACCAATATCTTTTTCCTCTCCCATTCTTGCCACGTGCCCTGCCTATCGCAGCTTTTTCCCTTTTATAACCCTAACTATTTCTGAAGATGCAGAGAGGCCATGCAATTTCTTGTTATACAGTCTCCCTCATACCCGGTGACCTCATCTTTCTTTGGCCAATAAATGCAGGGAAGAATCCTATTCTCAAATACTCTGAATCTACTCTCATCTCCAAGGGTCATAGACCATGCCTCCCACCCATATAATGCAACAGGCAAAATAATCTTTTTATATATTCCCTTTGATAATAATTTTGAAGAGATAAGCCTCTTTATTGCAGATAACAGGCGTTTCCCGATTGCAACCCCGATTTAAATTCTTCTCAAATATTATTATCCTTCGTGATTACATTCAATTTTTCTACATATTCAAATTCTACATTTTGTATCTTAAGATTTTGTATGTTAATACTCTTCCTCTTTGTTACTAAATATTTTTTCTTATCACTATTAATTTCAAACCTCCATTAAATTTTCCTCGCTATCTGTAATTGAAATTGCCGAATCTCCTATTATATTTAAGTCGTCTGAGTAACCTAATATTTTACAATTGATTTCCGCATCTTATTCTTTCTTTACTACCTTCAAGAGAAATTTGAAGATTGAAAATTTGAAAAAGTTTATCCGGATCTATTGAGTTATGCGTATGTTTTACTAAAGTTTACAAATAATTAGTGAACAGAAATATTGAATTCGCGGTTTTGTTCCTAATATCTGTCATAATGAAAATATCTTAATTAATGTTGGTCGATTTGGCCTGAACCCGCAATGATATCTCCTAATATTTCCTCCGCCTATAGTTTATAAGTATTGTATATGTTATAATAGAGTATAATATTTCTTGATCATTACATTTTGGTATTTTATTTTCATTGCTAGATTATTATTGAATATTTTTAATTATAATGAAACTTGAGAAAATGCAAAAATAGAGACTTGAGACAATTTATAAAAATTAACGGTATAAAACTATAGATAAATGACCAATATATACATTCATTAATAGTATTAATTTAAATTAATTGATTTATTTGTTTTTTTTATTATTAAGTTCATTTATTAATTTTTTTAGATCATAGTTATTTTCCTTAAAAGAAACTTAAATTCTGTGGTGCTAGGGGATTTGAAAATTATTCGTCGCAATATGAAGATTTCGCTTACAGTTTCTGTCATGTCCGACCTCCATCCAACAGTTATTTTCTGTTAAGTTTTTTGCTTCTCTTAATCATGTGATCTATACATTTAATTTTTTTTGATTCATTATAATAAAATTTAAACAAATAAAAATTTTTACTTTGTTAATTTATATAAATTTCAATATAAACTGATTGTGAGTGATACGCTTAGCCAATACTCTGAATAATTTGTGTACAAAAATATTGAATGTTCTTAGCGAGATTTGATATAATGTTGTACGATTTGTCCTAAATCTGAATTAGAAGAAAATTATAAATTGCATTAAAATGAGACCTTTTAGAATAAATTATTTAATTGAAATGATATTTAAATATAAGAATTTAAAAAAATATTATATTCTTTGTTTGGCAATTGTTATTTAATTATGTGCAACATGATTCGACTTGCACAGAGCATCGTTATTTTTTATTAATATCACATAATAAAAATGAATCTTTTAAACATAATAAATAAAAAAGACATTTTAATAAATTTAAAAAATATACCCAATTTAAAAATGTCAAAAATTTAAAACAACTTTATATCATCATATTTTAATTTTTATATAATATATATATATATATATAGTTAATTAATAATAGAGTAATTAAATTAAAATAAAAAACAAAGATAATATAATTCAGTCATTTTAATTCAGGTTAAATAATATTTTTTTTATTATTCAATGATAAACTTCATATATTATTATATATATATTATAGAAAAGAAGAAATATTCAATTAAATAAAAAATAATTTAAGATAAAAATATGATCTAATAAATATTTTAATTAAATTGAGAACTTTTAGAATAAATTATTTAATTGAATTGATATTTGTATATTAGAATTTAAAATAAAAAGGGAAATATTATAATAATTCTTCGATTGGGAATCTCTATGATAATTCATTGTTTGAAATGATTCCGCTAGGCCGACAGTGAGCCGCGAGCTGCTCTTGAATGAACAACACGGAGAATTATATAAACTTTAAAAAATTAATTTCTGCGGTTATTGATAAGATATTAATAAAATTTATAGCCTATGTTACTCTAGAGGTATATAAGAATATTGTGATGTAATTTCAAAGAAATCGGTTCAGCCAATTCTGAGTCTATAAAATAGTAATTTTCCGGACAGACAGACAGACAGACAGACAGACAGACAGACAGACAGACAGACAGACAGACAGACGTGAAAAATTCTAAAGTCACTTTTGGATTCTAGAGGTCATGAAACGCGAAGATATGCAAAAATTTTTAAATTCTGAGCAATGTGCAGACAAAAACCTTTTTTTATATATATAGATTGAAAAATTGTACTTTAATTAAGTTGTGACCTCTAAAAAAAATATTTTCTGACTGCAGCGCAATATAAGAGAAAGAACTTAAAAATATTAAAATCAATGTCTATGTCTATACACATATATATGTATAATTTTAAAATATTGTTTAGAAAATCTCTGATAATACAGTTACATGCCTATTCAATAAACAATAATATTTATTTAATTATTTAAAAGATAAATAAATAAATTTATCACTTTGAACTCTCGTTTATGGAATATTTTACCACCACTCAATGTAGATACATATATATGTATATAAACAACCATTATAATAAATTTTAAGTATGATATTAAATTTTAATTCACGGACCATTAATTTGACGTTCACCTTGGTATGATTTGTGAGGAAAAAAACCAGAAGCCAGAAAACTTGCCAAATAAATTATTATTATTATTATATTAAAAATGGTTAATTTTCTTATTATATGTTGACCAAGAATAAAATCTTTTAGGTCGTCAATAATCATCTTAATAAATTAAAATAAATTTAACCATTCATTAAAAAAAAAACTCTACTGACTTCGGTCATTAATAGAAAGAAAATAAAAAGATTTTTTTAATATATATATATTTAGCTATATTTTATTAAAATAAATATTATATTAAATGTTATAAATTATCATTCAAGTGATAAGTCAATGCTCCAGTTGAAAGTTTAAGGGAGGTAGGGGTTTTATGGGTCATTTTTATGTTATTTTATTTGATCACAGATTAGCAATTTATACTTTTCCGTTAGCCTCTAATAAGATCGAATCAAATGTAAATTGTATTGAAAAACATCAATTATATATCCCTTACATACAAAATACATACAAAATTATTTTAATGTAAATTATATGATATTACTAGAGATTGAAAGGGGTCTAATCATAATCCATATTTTTTTTATATATATTTCATCTTCATCATTATATTCATTCATAAAATAGACATCCCATCAAAGTGAATAGAAGCCGTCTTCGCCGGGACAACAATCCCGGTTGATTACATTGTGCCTGGTTCTTCGGAAGTAAGATATGATTTAATTTTAATTTAACGATACAATAACATCAAAAATTTAATAATATCTAACATCAAAAACACCAAACCGATAATTAGAATATAGTCAATATGACCAAAAGAATAAAAATTTAAACAAATAATAAATATTAATTAAAATAGGATATAACAGTTTTTCTCAAAAAAGACAAAATAATAATAACCTGTTATGGCCTATTAATAATTTCGTTTTTATTCATGTCTTATTTGAGGTATTGTTTCATAAAAAGATCTAATTGTGGCTCTTCTTTAAAACATGATTGTAAACCATCTAACCAATTCCATTTGAAATAAATTGAAATTTTATTTATTTTATGAATTGAAATGTTGATTTATGACATAATTTTAAAAATAAAAAAAATTGATTTACTTTGAAAAGTAATTTGTATAAAAACTTTTTTTAAATATAAATTAATATCATTGCCCAAATTTTATAGTTCTATGTTTGTTTTCTGTCATCTTCTATAAGTGAAATTAAAAATATATAAAATACATATTTAAATATTAAGTATATTAAAAGAATAATGAATTATATTTTTTTTATCTGTTCTCTCGTCTTAAGAAAATATAATTTTATTAATTAATCATTAAAAAGAGTGTTATCTTGTTTCATGCCAAATTAAAATGTCGCTTTTAGTCCTATTATTCTTTTAGAATATAAATGATAATGAATTTTTAACACCCTCAATTAGGAAAGACCACCAGTAAACCAAAGACAAAAGATATGAGATCAATATGAATGGAATATAAATTCACATTTCAAACTCTCCATCAATTATTTCTTTAATTATAATATTCATAAATCAAATATCATATGGTGTGGTAGGAGAATGAAGGTAGTTGTTTAATTTATTCGTAATGGGAGTTTTGCTATATTTTAGAAATTCATTAATGCCTATTAAAGTTGAAAGATTTTCATTTTCAATCCCTAAGATTAACACTCTTTATCCTCTTTGTTTTAAATTTTTAATCACAAAATAAACTTTTAAGATTTAAAATTGTTAAAGAAAAACTTAGACATTTGATTTCGAAAATTACATTAATATTTACATTCCATTAACATAAAAATTAATTATATTATTTGAAGAGACCTTTCTGTATTTATTAAAGAATCAAATATAAATTAATAAATAAACGATTTATTTATTCATTTATAGAATAGATAATTAAACTTTGAATTGTAATTATATAAACAGCTTAATTTATAAAACATTAATCTCTGATTTTTTAATCCATCCCTTTTCAACCCCTCTCTTTCACAAAAAATATATGTATACTAATAATAATTCTATTTAATTAAAATAAATAAATAAACAAATCTAGATCATACATTTATTATTTTCTGTTTGAACAAATAAAACATAATGCAAAAAAAAAAAAAAAATTAAAAAGTCTATCAACTAAATTGTAATAAATCTGTTTGACTCGTTGACTTTTGTTTTATTTTCATTTCTAAACAATAGATTTACAAGTTTTACAATTAGTATTTCGCTCAAAATTATTTAATTATAATAATGATTAATAATTATTACAATTAGTATTTCGCTCAAAATTATTTAATTATAATAATGAGAAGACTAATTAAAATTCGAGAATCATTCAATATCTTAAATAAACCCAAAGATGACACTCGTAGTATCGAAAAAGTCTCTTTAAAAAGTTTCACTAGTCTCTTTAAAAAGTTTCATTTATATCTGTCCTAGTCGATTGAAGAAACATATTTTTGTGTTTATTTAGAAAAATGAAAAGAAATGTGTTTCGTGGTATTATTAAACACTTATATTTAAAAGGTTAAAAATTCGGCTTTGATGTTGAATAATGGGACATCTACTCCCGTGTTGGGAAGCAATTGGATAAATTAGTTGAAACGTGGCCGTACATTCACAAATGCTGAACATTGTTCGAGACGTACAGTGGAAGTGATTTTCTTGAAAATGATTGACGAAATCCATGATATATATTTGAGAGATTGATATGTCAAAATGTGGTCTCCACAGAAATTTCACAGAGGGTTTTCAATTTTAAACGAAAAAATAAGTTTTAAAAAAATCTCGACAAAGATGGATACTGCGTTTGTTCTCCATAGAGTATTATTATTAGTGTTTGTGTGTAACAAAAGCAATGGTTTGTTTGATTCAGAGGCTGATTTTAGTGCATTTTCGTCGCACTCCCGACAAAAGTTTCTGCGTCGATATATAACATTGGAGGAAATTGTGGAAACATCGAATGAGAAGGATATTATTGTTTAAACTGATGCTTATTTTGAGAAACTTCTGACTCCGTTTTTTTAAAAGATCCTTCTAAAAAGTTGAAGAAAATGTGTTGAGCTAGAAAGAGATTATGTAGAAAAAGAAAAAGAAAAATAATTTGCTTTTTTATTTTTTTCTAATAATATATTGAAAGATTCTTGTAATATATTAAAGAGTATCTGGAACACTGAGCTATCGATCGACCCTTTAACAAATTTATACAATTTATTTATTTTTATAAACTTAAAAATTTTTTAATTATTTATTATAAGTGTTAAATGGGTTTTCTAAAAATGACCCATTTCTATTTATAATTTAATCTAAAAAACATTTTAATTAATATAATAAAATTTATTTAATATTATTAGAGCAAATGTATTCAACAATTTCCCTCCTAAATGTTGATAACTTCATGAATATTTTTTTATTTTTTTTTTGTGGGGGAATGGTAAATGGTAAATATAATATATAAATATAATATATATATTATTTAAATAAATATTTTTAATTTTATTTCGAAATTAAATAAAAAATTTTAAAATATTTTAAATATAAAAAATATTAATATAATATCAAGTAAAAAAGAATGGCAAGAGGCAAATTTCATAATTGATGGCGTAATTTACGATTTCAAATTAAGAAAATACTAATAAAGTTGATTTTTCTCGTGTTTTGAAACCAATACAGATTGATTTTTTTTTATAAATATTATCTATGGTGTGAATTTCAAAAAATCCATCGAGCGGTTTAATATCTCAAAAATACACAAAGATATATATATATATATATATATATATATATATATATATATAAATTTTGATAGTATATTAAGATAAGATTATAACAAATCAAAAATTGAAGTTCCAGTGAATTAAAATAATAAATCCAATTAAGGAGTAAGTTATTTTACTATTTTAATTGAATTTTAAAGGTTGATCCAGGATTTATTAAAAAATAAAAAGATGATATCACTAGGAAATTAAATTATATCTGTACAATTAAAAGAATAATAATATTATAGAAGGTTCAAATAGTTGATAATCTCTTGATTAATGTGAGGGTATTAAGGTGAGTAATTGCTTATTGCCAAAACAAATTTGGGAAACAATAGCAGAAGTCTAGAGAATTAAAATTAATTTATTAAATATTGTACTTATGGTAATCTAACTAAGAGCTAAAATATCTCATTTAAAATTATATTAGTATTTGAAATAATTGATTTATTTACTAATATTATAAATCCAAAGACAGAAGAACACTTTGCATATTAAGAAACGCCAAAAGACAGGGAGAGAGAGAGAGGGAGAATGATAGAGGGGGAGAAAATGTGTATCGATTCTTATATTTCTCTTATTCTATTCTAATTTTCTTAATGATACTTTGCGACTCATTTGAGGGAATTAAGCAAACGAAATTTTCAAATTGAATTCAATTAAAGAACCATAAAAGATGTTGAAGAAGAGGAAATGATAAAAAAAACTATTTTTTTTTATTAATTTGTTATAAATATTTATGAAATTAATGAATTTATTTACTTTTTAATTATATATATATATATATATATATATGAAATTTATATGATTAAATAATTTGTGATTGAAATTAATAAGAAAAATAAAAAATTGTTATAAAATTGAGATTTATTGTTAAGATGCATAGAATGTTTTTTCTTAATAATTGCAAATTCACTTTATACTATCTAATACATATATTTCCAAATATTTAATATTATGTTAATATTATTAGTGGGCTTGTGTATACAAAAAAGTTATTTGTTTTATTCAGATCAAGTTGAAAAATCAACTTAAACATATTTTATATTTAACCTTGAAGAACTTTTTGAATCATTTTGGTTTAAATTGGTTACATTTACAACATTTTTTTAGTTGGATATCATTTAAACAATTTTTAACCAGAATCTAGATGAAATTTATAAAGTCAATAAGTTAACATCGATTTTTTCCATTTCTATTCACTTTCTAAGATTAACTAAACTATAAATTACTAATCAAATTTATTATTATAGTCTCTTCCCATTGCTTTTTTTGTTTATCTCATTCAATGTTGTCGTTCTCGATTTGTTTTTCCCTTACCACCAACTTTTACTATCTCGTTAGAGATAGTATTGCGATCCTGAAAATTTTCGATGTTGAGATTTTGATGTTTTTATACGTTTTGAAGGTCCCTGAGTCATTTTCACTAAGGTTCAGAAAAATGTCTGTCTGTGTGTATGTGTGTGTATGTAGTCAAGATTACGCAAAAACGATTTGAGCTGGAATAATGGAATTTGGTTCATTTGGCATTATTCAAAATTCGTTTTTTTCTATCAACTTTTGAGAAATGTAGCTTATCCGGAAGTGGGTCATTACCTACAACGTTTTTATTTATTCCCTTTAAACTGACCGTCAAAATAAAGATATATGTTTGATAGTTTTTCACATGATTAAAAATTGCATAAAACTGCTATATTTAGAATTTCAGCTTGAATGAATCGCTGAAAGTACTGAAATTAATTTTTTAAAACGTTGACTGCAAATCTCGCGCCAGCACATGACGTGGTGCCATCAACAGAGCCAAACACACGCTGGTTTGAAAAAAAATATTTATTAAATTTAATTTATAATTAATTAAATTCAATTTAAATATAATATATAATATATGTTAATCCAATTTAACTATGCGAGATAGTCGAGTGGAGACACTCCAGATTTTTCATCTTTCATTCCTGCTACCAAATGTATGAACCTTTACTGCAACCTATATATTTTTACTTTCATCATGATTATATATACTTTATCTTACGATAAAAGGAGTGTAATAGGAGGAACTGTAACTTGACACTTAACTCAGTAGCTACTCAAATTTCTCCAACGCTTTGAGTCGAAGATGAAAATTTGAGAAACGGTAACATTTTTTTTCTCTTTTGATAATATTATATACCGCCATTTATCTTTTGATTTTTTGAATTTAAAATAATTTTCATATAAAAGGATATTAAATATCATTAAGTTGTTTATAATTGAAATTATAATCCATTTCCTTTCATTTATTATTATAATTATATTTATTAAATAAATTAGATAAAAAAAATAGAATATTTTAAATGTTTTTTTGTAAGGACAAAATATAAAAATAATACTTTGTCTGGTTGAAATTTGACATTTGACATAACCATAATAATTATAGTAAATATAATATATATTATAAATATAACAATTCTATTTATTAAATTTCCAGTGTATTTAGGATAATAAAATATTTTTATGAGCAATCAAGTCTTTCTTGACAGTTAGACCAAAATAAATTTTACAGTCACAGCTACTCAGGTATTTTATTAGTAAGGTGACAAACCGTCCTCCATTTGTAAGCTCTGTCCTTCTTTTGTAAGTGTCCTCCTAATTGTCCTTCTTTTTGATATCTGTCCCGTTTTTTGAAATATTTAGGACATTTCGTACTTTTGTTCAAAATTTTTTTCAATTTGCTTCTAAAAAAAAAAATAAAAAAAAGGTAAAACGTTTTCTGGACTAAGCTTTTGAACATTTCCAAATTTTTTCCAAATTTTTTTTAATTTGGTTCTAAAATAAAAAAAAAGGTAAAATGTCCTGATTTGGTGTTTTCAAAATATGGTCACCTTATTATTAGGTATATCTTATTACTGTTTTTGTTATATTAAGTCACTATCATATATATGAATTTTATGGTTAATTCATAAAATATTATCTAAAATAATATATAAATATAACGTCAATCTTTAAGAATTTTGACTAGAAAAATTGTCAATGGTTGATACTTGTTTACTTGTTTATCACTATAGTGGATCCAGGGGGTTGAAAATATTTTTAATAATATGAATAGAGATACGATGTTTTCTTGAAATTATTGTTTCTTAGTATCTTCTCTCTCATGGTATGTGATACCCTTTCCAGTGACTAGTTGGGTATTGCTTGGCATGTTTCCGCCCCATTCGTCGTCCACTGTACCCGTATCTATCTTTCTCTCTCATTCTCTCTGAATCATTCCCTCTCTGTCTTTCTCTCTCACTCTGTGTTGCCTCGTCGTCCGGGGGTTGGTCGCCCCACGGATCAATACGGCCCCTGCGGCTCCCGGGCCGCCAACCCTCGGCACCTGCCTGGGCGTCCCACCCGACCCCCAGACATTCAGTTCCCCCTCCCCCTCCCCAAAAGGCCTCCGAGACACCAGCTAACCAAACCACCCATACTCACACTCTTTACCACCCATCTGCATGCATCATTATTTCAAATCACATACAAAACTCTTACTAGTGGACAGTGTACCACCAACCGCTCTCTAACTCTAACCTCCTCCCGTTATCACCACGATTGTCGCATTAACAAGAAATTTACTAAACCAACCATCCCTAAAGGGATCATAATATCTCAAATTTTATTTACTTAAACCATTATCATTATCATTATTATCTATTTAGTATCTAAAAATCATGATAAATAATATTAATAATTAATATAAAGATTAATATTAAGATTAATTATATTAAACATAGAGATATGTTTTAAAAGTTTATCTTATTATTCTAATTTTTATTAGATTTCTCAGCGTATTTCTACATTCTTTATATAAATATTTATTATTATTTATTTATATTTTCAAATGAAAAATAGAAATAGTTTGTATTAAGATGATAAGTTAAATTAAATTAATTATATATAATATATATATAATATATAAAATTATTCTTGCACTTAATCAAAATTAAGAAAAATATCAAACTAAATTAAACTAAATTAATATTTTTTTGCAGTCTTTTGGGATCTAATCCCTTTTAAGCCATATAAAAGATTTTATTATTTATTATCTATTTAATTTTATAAATCAATTTTTTCGTTTTTGAACTTGGTCAAATTTCAACCCTATTCCTTGAGTTTTCAATAGTTACACCTTTACTATTCCTACTACAATTGGTTGGTATAATGTTTAAATAAATATAATGTGCGCGATACAAAAATTAATTAAATTACCAAATAACAATCTTTAATTAATCATTTTTTTCTTTTAAATATATTTTGAAAAAAATATATTATTTTGTTTGTGTTATTAAAATAATTTTTTATTTTATTTTTTATTAAAATTATAAATATGTATTACAAATTTTTAATCATCTATCATCATATAATATTTGGTAAATTTAAATTTAAATTTTAAATAAATTGATATCAATAGTGAGAAACAAAACCAAAATAAATAAACTTTTTCTCTATCTCTGAGGCACTATTGAACTCTAATATTCTTAAGCTGGAGTCATTCAAACTCTATTATATTTTTCCTTATAAAATTACTAAACTATTAAATATGAAAGATATTGTATTTGAATAATAAAAATATTTCTCATAAATTAATTTTTAAATATTTTAAATGCTGTATAATCTATTATAAATAGAAATACAGGGAGGAGGAGAGAGAGAGAGAAAGAGTGAAATTTGTCTCAGTCAATTTGTTGAAACTGTATTTATATACCTCTAGGGACACTGGCTTTCTATTTTTGTTACTAATCTATCTCACTACTTTATGATAATTGAAAATAAAAATAAAGGTATTGTATTTAAATAATAGGAGCTTGCATGTATTTTAATCAGCGACATCTATTGGTTAAGATGTAAAGTATCAATTCAAATAAACTTACCTAATTATTAAATTCGATAGTTTTGTCATTTCTCTACTTAAAACATAAAGAGTTTTCCATTTAGTATTACTGACGCTAATCATGGAACGCTCAAAATTGCATTTTCGACATTCATTACTTTTAGAAGTTTGGTTCCGCATGGAACCTAAATTCAAATTAATTTGAATTACCGCCCTCTGACTATGTTTATATATTAATTAAATTAAGTAATTATAAATGTTAATGTTAGGTAATTATATAATTTATATTAATATTATTAAGTTATTTTCAATTATTATTTTAAGCTTTTTGTTTTAATTTAAATAAACTAATAAGTTTGACCACCTCCCTCCCTTACCACCCCTAATGAGTGGCATTCCTCCTCTTACATATCATCATATAAAAAGGGGATGGCCCCTTTTTGTTGTTCTGCCTGCCCGCCGACGCCTTGCTCGGCCAGTTTCGCTCGCATTTGGCTCGTTCAAATTTACAACTTGAAGGCGGTGCAATTTGGCATCGTCGACGCTGCTACAGAGACTTCAGCTGCCGGCCCTGTGCTCCCGAGTTTGTACCGAGAGGGCAAACCTATTGGTTCCTGAGAGGAACCATTTCTGCCACGTTGGATCCGTTGGGGTCCAGTTAATCCATTGGAAACTCGAAGGGTTTCCAAAGCCAATTGATATCTGGATCAATTGGCAATCAATCTGCAGCAGGTCGATCATCCAAGACACGCGAGACGGCGAATTCCCTTTCCCAATTCCCGTGGTCAAAAAACAGATAAGTCGACTTATATCCTCCCCTTTGAATTATATTAAATTTTAGATTTAAGTTGTTATATATATTTAGGTGATCCTAAATTATTATGCTAAATTGATTTTAATTAAAATATTGTAAAATTTGATTACAGTTTTTATTTAGCGATCTTTTATCCATCCCAAATCTTTAATATCTTAAAAAGACCTTTTTATACAGTCCACAGCCCTTCGAGCAAAATTAATAGATATTAAGGATTCATCCCACTTTCGATTTTTCAGGAACAAAGGTTTTCTTTTATTATTTAGGCCTTACAAGCCGTTGTTAGATTTATCAAGCGGATACAGAAGTTGATGAATCAACTGTTTTGAGACTTTAATGAGAAATAATTTTTTGTGAAAAGTGGATCTACTTCAACAATCCCAAGCTCAAAATGTCATGGGTTAATCCAAGAGAGTCATGCACATCGACATCGAAGCGGAATATTCATGGCCATAATGTCATGCTGTACATATGGTGACATCAGCAAGGTGTAGTGAATTACGAGCTGCTAAAACCTAATGAAACTGTAACTGCAGGTATCCACTAACGTCAACTGAACAAATTGAACAATGAATTGTTACCAAAAGCGAGTAACGCTCGGCCACACGTTGCAAGAGTTGTAAAGGATGCACTGTTGCGGATCAAATGGGAAGTTTTGTCGCACCCATTGTACTCGCCAGATATAGCTCCTTCATTACCACTTGTTCAGATTGATGCAGCATGATTTGGCTAGAACACGGTTTCGAAAAGCTGAAGAAGTGCGAAAATGGATCAATGATTGGATCGCTGTCAAACCAATATCATATCGCCATGTTCAAAGAAAGGTGGGTTAAAAATTTAGAAAATAAAGGAAAATATTGTGATTAATATATATTTTACCAATTTTTCTCAATAAATGACTTTTCAAAGTGAAAAAATTACCTGAATACACATTCAAGTACCTAATAACATTTCTTTAATCTATTGTATATTTAACATTAAAGTTTTTTATAAAGGTCTTTTCCTACTAATATATAAATTGAAAGATAATTATTAAATAAACTTCTATATAACAAAAATTATAAAGATTACAATAATTTTCTCAAACTATAGATATTAATATCTGATATATTATTAAATTAAGTTATGTGTTCTTAGACCTTTCAGTTTAAATTAATATTGCAATTGAGAACGCGTTAATGTGCAATAAGAGCATTAATTATAATAAAATTACTGTTGGAAAATATAAGAATTTAAATCTTTAAAATCAAGATTTGGCGAGTTGAATTATATGGATATGAGGCATGGTTCATGACTTGTAGATATGATAATAAATTCAGAACATAAAATTTTGTTTATAGAAAAACCATGAATGAAAAAGTTAGTAACGATCTGTGACATATATATATATATAAATGAATATAAATGAATTGTATATATACGAGGTCTGTTCAAAAGAAAAGGTGAATTTTGAATTTTCGCGTGCTGTGTTCATTCGATTATCGAAATGTTGTTTGTTTGTTTTTTTGTTATGTTGTTAGATATATGTTAAAAATATCAGCCTTTTTGGATTATAAATTTCTATTTGACAACTGAAAAACTAATAACGTTTT
The DNA here is from genome assembly GCA_963082975.1 of Labia minor. Classification (NCBI taxonomy): domain Eukaryota; kingdom Metazoa; phylum Arthropoda; class Insecta; order Dermaptera; family Spongiphoridae; genus Labia; species Labia minor. The sequence continues at coordinate 55,005,962 of OY720344.1, forward strand.
TATGTGTTCTTCGATCTATTACTAGCACATTGATCGTAATTTTTTGCCTAAAACAACATCGTAATCATGCCTCAACCACCGTATTTACCAGGTTTGGCTCCCTGCGACTTTTTCCTATTTCCAAAACTGAAGAGATAATGAAAGGAAAACGTTTTGCCACAATTGATGAGATAAAGTCGGAATCGAAGAACGAGCTGATGGCCATTCTGAAAAGCACATTTCAGAAGTGCTTCGAGGAATGGAAGAAGCGCTGGCCTAAGTGCATTATATCTGATGGAAATTACTTTGAAGGAGACAAAATGAATATTGATGAATAAATAAATACTTTTCAAAATAATTCAAAATTCATCTTTTCTTTTGAACAAACCTTGGATATGAGAAGATAAAAAGAGTTAGATGAGAGATTTCAGGATAGAAAATCTGAAGAAATATTCAGCCAAGATCATTTCAAGTTTAGAAGCGTCTCTGAGATAAATTGGAATTATGTCAATCATTGAGCGATAATGCCATTTGAAAAATGTCAATCTTCTCATTCGATAATTTTTAAACAAAATCTGTATTGAGATAAAAATTCTTTAAATATTGGGATTTCATTTCCGGAAATCGTTGGGATTTATCAGTCAACTAAAATTCTATTTTCATATAAATGGAAAACTGTAAAATTTAATTTTTTTGAAAAGTAATTAAAATACACCGAAGTTTCAATATCTTTATTGATACAAAGCACGTACACATACTATGTATTTTTACTATCTAGTTCTAGTAAGTATTTCGTGTATATGATTATAAAACGTTATAAAAAACATGGCTTTGAGCCTTTAAAGTAAAAGAGACGAAGAATTCATTATGATAATATCAATTAAATAAAACCTCTTTACTCATACTCTCTTAATTCAAATGTATGAAAATGAAATTAAAACTCTTCTTTAAACAACAACAACAACAACAACAAGAGTGAGTGACTTAGTTAGTTTCAAAAGATGAAAGAAGTCTCATCTAATTTATTCATTCTAAAGTTGCAAATGATCCATACATTTTGAATAAAAATAAAAATAAAAAATAATAATACTAACAAAAATAGATTTGTGTATAAAAATAGATTAAAACTCTTCTTCATTTTTAGAATATGAAATGTAAAAATAAAATACACAGTATTTTTTATTTTCCAAATTACATTTACAATCTGTCAATTTATGACAATAAGTAAATTTATTAATTTAACATATATTTAACATATATTTACAATATTTACAAAATTTATAAAAACATTTTTTTAGTATATAACCCATTGGCCTATTTGTATAATCCCAGTAAAGTCTTTTGAGCCTTTTGTTATTCGTTTGTCGGTTAAGTAATTGTCTTGTCATAATATTAGTATAGGTTGCTTCTATACCTTCGATCGTAACTGTCGGAATATAAAGGTCCCTAAGAAAACTACTGGCGGGAACGTATCTTGGTGCGTCGCACATAAGCTAGAATATTTAATTCGGGAACCGCTGAATGATAGAGATGTTGAACTCCTTTGTGGTTCCCCCAAGCTGCACTCCATAAGTCGAGATACGTTTCAAGATAGACTGGTTTAAAAACAGTTTATTTTCGGTCCTCAGTTGGAAATGGCGTCGAATCAGCCAGTACAAGCTTTTAGTCTTTAGTGTTAATTGTTTTATTTTGCCCGTATATGAGTCTCTCAGGTGAATCGTCTGTCTAGGAAAATGCCAAGGTACTTAACGTGGTCTTTTATTGGGATCCGTTTGTCTAGTTTCACCCCTGGGAAGGTCCGTTTGTTTAAAGTAAATGTTATGTGTGCTGACTTTGATTCATTCACCATGATTCTCCATTCTTTCAACTACAAAAAATACATGGTGAAAGAAAAAAAGCGATTGTTTCTATAATAGTCAGATTGGATATCAGATCAATAACGAGCAGGACAAATTGTTATAATTTTGTTTTAATCATATTAAATTTTATTTAATTATGTTAATTGGTGTATACATTGGCGCTGGTATACTGTTTTTAGGGTTTTAACCCCCCCCCCCCCAGAAGAGAAAAAAATTCAAATTGCTATATATTATGTACTATATTAAAAATAAAAAATAAAAAATATAATCCTTTTTATTTGAAAAAAAAAAAATTCTTAAAGTATAACTTAGTGTATAAAAAGTAAGTTTATCTTATTTTCCAATTTGACTATTATTTAAATATAAAATAAATAAAAATATTACTCAAATTCGAAATATTTTTTATTATTAATACATTAATTGCTAATTTCATAAAAATTATGAAGCGAAGAATAATTTTTTCAAAATATCCTATAAATTTAATACGATAGTATGATAATTCTCATAAAAATCGGTATTTATTGAGAAAATCAATAAAATGTGCTTTGACACCTCTTTAAACTACCCTTACTTATGGTCCGATCTTGTCCAAAAACAATCCAATCCCCGCCCATCATTCCCAAAAAAAATACATCTAAATATCAAATTTCAAGACAATATCTCATTTTGTTTAGATGTAATCTCGGTAACGAACGGCCGGCCGGCCGGTTCAAAATTTTTTTTTTCCCAGTTTTGGATTCAGAACCGTCTGAAAAGTGGAGATCTCAAAAAAATCTAGGAGCAAAGATTTTCAAAATTTTCCGACCATGGTATAAGCTAACATCATTCCATGAGGAAAGCTAAAATGATTTACTTATAGCTGGAAAAAAATATTTTCTTTCTAAAACTGTGAATACGAATAAATAAAATACAAAATTAAATTTTTTTGCCAGATTTTGTAAAATCAGTGTTTCATTTACAAAACTTTTTTAAATATTTAATTAAAAAAAAATCTTAATGAAAATTTGTCTTTGAGAGATCCCGGGAGGGGGGGCGCCAATCCCCCCCCCCCAGGATCAAATCCTGGTTGCGCCACTGGGTGAATATATATTTAGTACCTGGGACACCGAGCTCTCGCTCGACCCTTTAAAAAATATTGATATACAATTCTTTAATTATTTATTACAATTATTAAATGTTACATCATTGTATCAATCTGATTAAAAGGAATGGAACTTGTGGTCCTCAATAATACATAAATATATAATATTTTTTTTATTTATTTAACAACAAGAAAAGGGGAAAAAAACAACAAATGAAAAATATTGCCCTTGGGAACTAACCCATTTGGTCATTACATTACATGATGCTTAAATACTTAAATACATAACAATATAAAGTATCATTAAAATATTAAATAAAATATAGCATTATATTTTATAAATATAGATTTAATAATGAATTTATAAAAATAATATAATATATATACAATTTTTTTATAGTGTGTTAGGGGAATGCTCTACCAGTGTCTACCAGCCAGAGTGTCATAACAGACCGCACACTAAATGTTAATTTTTTGAAACATTTAAGAAATACTTTTGTATATGGAATAGTTATGGATCAGATCATATGTCGAAAATAATTACATATTGAGCACTAGGGTGGTCTTATTAATTTTTATTGTGAACACTTAGAAAGACTTGAAATAGCATCTTGTTGATGTCGGGTGTGAGAAATAATTTAGGGTAATTTTATCAAAATATTTCAGACATAAAAAACCAACAAAATGCTTAAAAATTGAAAGCCGAAAAAAAAACAAATTCAATCATGTAAATATCAATCACTTTAGTATAATAGATATTTTTCATATTAATTAACTTTTGATAAATGAATTAATATTTTAAAAATATTAATTGAAAAGAATAATAAAATCCACAAATCTTGCTTTCACTATATATATATATATATATATACTGCTAGAGAATTATAATGTGTTATTTTTATAATAATAATATTATTAATAAAATAATAATCCTTAAGAAATCATTTTTTTTAATATTTGATGTTGGTTTTAGCTCAGATATTATTTTTTTATTTTCTCCAATAAAAATGAACTAAACTTAATTTATTTTTTAATAAAATAGATAAATCACCACCCTTCTTTTCCATGATCAATTTATCATTTATATTTATTTTTGAATCTCTTAATTCACATTTTTTTAGCTTTTTGTTTCTTTAGATCGTTTCTTTAATGTTTACATAGTCTATTTTCAAACTTAATTTAAGTTTATTATTGAAAAAATTAATATATATTTATGGAAATGTTAAATAAAAGTTTATTATAAAGATTTTAATATTTTCTTTTCTTTGAGCGCTTTTGTATTTTTTTTACTGTATTTTTTAATATTTATATAATTGAGCGAATGAACAAAGTAATGCAATTCAATATTTTCCATAAGAATTTTCTATTTGTCATGTATTTATAATACTTTATTGAGTATGCTTAGTTTTTAAAGTTATAATTATTCTACCGGAAGAGTATTTTCATATCAAAAATAATTTTTTTCAAAATTAATTATTTAAATATAGTTACATTACAAATTGCTAAAACAAAATATTTAAAGTAAATGGAATTGTTTTTAGTAAATTAATAATATCCATTTCTAAAAATATAAATTATGGTTATCATAATTATAAGTAGCAATACGATCTAAATTTAGACAACATTCTCTTTTATAATTTTAATGATTTAATCAATAAATTTCTATAATTATAACACAACAAAAAGATCAAACGGAGAATATTTTTATATCATCTTCGTTCTAATGCTTTATTTATTATTTACAAACTAATCCAATAATTAGGTCTATTCTACATATATATCTCCTATATAAGTGTATTAATACATTTTGATGTACACCTGAACATTAGGCAACCAACATACCAAACCATTATTTTGCATTTATACCGTTTATAAACAAAAAAACTGCATGTTTCTTTATATTTTTGATTTCTAAAAATATTTTTTAATATATAATTATTTAATATTATACAATTTTAACCATTTTATTTTCGATGATCCTTTTAAATAATGGATTTCTCACTAATCACTAATTTTCAATTTGTCATAAATCTAAATATTTTGTTCATCTGTATACACGATCATATAAAACTACTTATATTTAGCCATAAATATATATTGGTATATAAGTTATAATCAATGCTTTACACCATTAAAAGAAATCATATAAATGAGTTAATAATTCAATCAATATAGATTCAACTTATCAATTTTCTAAACTAATTTACATATTTATATGTTTTTTTATCTTTCTAAGGTTTCTTTCAATAATATAAAAGAAATGAATTATAAAGGATAAATATAATAGTTAATGTAGTAGAGTATAAAAATCAGAAACATTCATTATTTGATAGTCTATTCTTATTCTATTCTATTCATTTTGCTGTTCATATGATTCTCTCTCTCTCTCTCTTTCTATCCATGTATGTTATATATATATCTTTTTCTCTCTATTTCTCATTTTGCTTTGTTTTTCTTTTCCTTCAACTTCTCCTTATTCCTTTCCTCTCTTTTACCACTTTTGGTAATTTATTTATTGGCTGAAAAGGACAAGTTGTAAACTTTACATACAACCCACATACACACACATACACAAAAAGACACATCTGTATACACGATCAATAATAATAATAATAATAATAATACTGAATTCAATTCATGGATAGTAAACATTAGTAGTAATAAAATGGAAGAAATTGGATAATAAAAAATGAAGAAAATAAAGATTATTATCATCATTCACGTTGGAAATGAATAATAAAATAAAAGTGAAAGACAGAAAGACAAATAAAAAACATAAGTTCCTGGGTTCGATACTTGACATTTACCTTTAATTTAATTTTATTATATTTTTTAAAATAATTTTACTACTTAACGTTTACAGTTTTTGTTCAATTTCTCAAATTTTTATAGTATAATCGATTTTAATTTGATTATAATTTAAAATCTATAAGAAATTTTTAAAAGATACTTTTACTGCGCTTTTAGAGTCCATAAATTGCGATGAAAGTTATAAAAAATTGATAATTACATATATCAAAGTTTCTCTTTTTGTGTAAATTTAAAAAAAAATATCACTACAGTAAATATTGTAATTTTCAATATTTTAATTTTTATAGAAATATTAATTACAAGATACAAAAGTGATTTAAATTTTCTTTTAGTAACTTTAAAATGTTGTATTGAACAAAGGGTGTAAAATAATATTCATTGCAAAGACGCATAATTTAATTATAATATTTTCTAAACCTAAAGTTTTACGATCTTTGTTCTTTTTATAAATTGTAATGATATATTTAAAAAAAAATTTAATATAAAATTTTTATATGTTATTATATAATAGTGTGAGGTGGGGCAGATGACTTTATGGGAATTGAAAAGATAGGATATTTGAACATAAAATCATCGGAAATATTTATAGGTTATAAATAAATGAGATCAAATGGAAAATTATTTTAAAAAATTGTAGGAACTCTATACATTCTCAAATATAGTTAATATCAGACAAAAAGATGATGGTACGAATAGGTGAAGAAAGATTGAAAGAGAATTAAGAATGCGATGGAAATATATATAATAGAAAAAAGAAATTTGAAAAAAATATTAGAGGGAGGTATATGGATCAAGAAAAACACGTTTGAAAAAATATATTGCTGGAGGTCATTAATGCCACATAGATTGAGAGAGGATATTAAATCTTAAACACTAAAAAACTTAAAAAAAAAATAATTTTTGTATGATATAATTTATAAATAAATCAATTAGTGATTAATTAAAAATTAATTTTATACATGTTTTGTTTCTTTTACATTTAAAATTAACAAACAAAACAAAATATTTAATATGAAATAGATTTTTTTTATTGTAACTACTAATGGTCCCCATTTGTTATTGAACAGAATGCACCCCCCTCCTCCTGTCTTTATAACAAATATATATATCATAAACTTTCACTTGTGATATTTAATTGATATAACCATTTCTAATATTAATAATCGTTGACAAGGGTTAGGGAGTAATGGACAGAGTGTCAGAGAAAAGCTGAGAAGGGGTGTTTATATGCAATCAAGTGGTCAATAAAAACAACTCCTTACATATATATATATATATATAGTATATACTTTATATTAAATTCTTTTCAATTTAGCCCAAGCAATCAATAAACCAGTTTATAAATAGAAATCATTTGATTTTAAAAAGGTTAGAATCTCAATTTTGAAATTCTTATCTCTAGGGCTTCATACCACATTCTCATTTATATTGTAATTAGGTGTGATGGTAACTCATGATACTTTATACCCTTCGGTGTCTTTATGTTTGGGATTTTAAAGTCGGCTCATGTAAATTGTAATTTATCGTAAATTTTAGCATATCATAAATCCTGCTCTATATTATTATTAGTATTATTAGTATTAGTATTAGCATTATTTCTTAGAACCGCTTGATTCATTGCAATGTTTTAATTTTTATATTCTTTGATCATTTGTTAATTTATTACTTAAAGGAAAAACAATTAAAATAAATTTTCCTTCCCATTGTTACTTTTCATTAGTATATTTTGAATTTAAATTTTCCTAAAAGAATAACGAAATATAATAGAATAGTATTATTTATTTTTGATGTTATCATATCAAGAGATTTGTTGATTTATTATTCAGGTATCTTAAAATATTGTCTTTTTTTTATTCTACATAAGTTCATATTTTGTTTGCTTTTATAAATATTTTAGTGATTGGAGTTATTTTTTTATGTGTTATAGGACGTGTTGATGTTCTAATGTGGCGGTGACCCGACGTGACGTGATTTAAATGGCGTCCCAAGACGCTGATGATGATGAAGACGATCTGGCGAAAAAGGAAATCACGCCATCCTTCAGCGGTGATATAACACCAGGATCCCCAACCACCGCCGCAAATAGCAACAGCAACAGCACCAGATTACAACCCCATTCAAATGAAACCAATCAAAATGTGCATTGTGATAGTATTAGTGAGTTAATATTAGAGAGAGAGAATGTCATAAACTCTAGTTGTTGTTTAGATAGTCGAGATGTGATTGATAATAACATTACAACAAGTACAAGTAATAGCAGCTCATTAAAATTTGCAAATGAATTTGGCAATAGTGTAAATGGAAAGACGTGTAATTTGACTGATAAGGGAGATGAGAATGTGGATATACAGATGGAGGAGGATCCATTAAAAGATTGCCCATTGGAGGTTCAAAGGTGGTTGTTAAACTCTGCTCAACCGGAACATCTTGAACAACTGTTGCACGTTGTAGCGAGAAAGAAGGTGAGTTACATCGACGTCCCAGGGAGGTATGCTACGGTCCCCAAAATTAGAGAATCCCCCTTTTTAAAGAGATACGAAATTCTTACTTTCTCTTTCTTTCTTCATGCTTCAATACATAAACGATTATTCAAAAAAAAAAATACATATTTTCACTATTTATAAGAATTTAGTATATTTTTTTTATCATTTTATTTTCTCAAATAATTCTGATTTTTTTTTAATGTCTGTTAATGTGTGAGTAAATGAAAACTATGGCACTTCTGAACTCGAACGTTCATGACCAAATTTCTATTTATTTATTTATTTATTTTTATGCAAACCTTCCTCTATTTCAGTGCTCCGCAACCAGTGTGCCTTAAAGATGATACAGGTGTGCCGCCGCGATCAAATGAAACTTTTAGAAATCCGCATAATTTTATAAGTAGGTTTATTGTCATTTCTATTAGTGTCATTTTTCTGAGATTATAATTACAAGCGCTTGTCACCTTTATAGCACACGTATTCGCGCCCTCGTGCAAACAAACGTATTAAATTAATTTCTATCTACAAACCTACATATATATACGAGGGTGGGATGAAAAGTTTCCGACATGACCAAGAAAATCGATGTTTTTAAATTTTTTTTTTGCTATATTTTTCAACATAATCTCCATCAACACTGATACATTTCTCATAACGGTGTTCTAATTAATTTAATTAATTAATAAATTATTTAATTAATTAATTAAATTTGATTTAATTTAATTTAAGTTTCATCAACAGTTATGAATCGACGCAAAAATTCGGTTGTATTACGCCTACAGCACCAAATTGTCGTTAGAAATGGTTTTTCGAAGCAATGGTCTAACATTACGAAATTCGGCACCCACATAGCACACAGCTTTCCATATTCAAATGGTTTTGCAAAATATTTCGCACACGTTCAGCTGACATCGTACAGGTCTCAGCTATCTTGAATTTTGAAAAATAAAAAAAAAAAAATAAAAAAATTCTTGGTCAGGCCGGAAACTTTTCAGACCACCTTCGTATATTTTAGCTTTTGATGTGCTGCAAAATTCTAGAAACAATTTTTGTGTGCCGTAGGTAAGAAACGGTTGCGGAGCACTACTCTATTTAACCACATCTTCCACTTAAGTGTGATAAAAAAATTATTTAATTTTTTTCTTTTACTTTGTTGTTTTTGAAATTTATAAAAAAAGTTTGTTAATACATTATACGAATATTGCTTTTTTTATCTGTTTTAATGTTGAAATATAAGTAGATACATAAAAAAAGTATTTTAGATTCAAAACATTAAATACAAAAAAAGTACAAAACAAACTTTTTTGAATTTTTTATAAAAGTTTTATTTTTTATGTTATAACCTTTACTACATGTACTACGATACGATATATAGATATTGAGGGTGTATAACCCACCACAAAGAATATAACGACCTGGTTGAAAGTTTTACGTTTTTTTTTATTACATATTTGACATATTTTTTCTAGATAAAATTCCAAATATTAAATTAATATATATATATATATATATATATATATAATATAATTTATGTAATATATATATTCCACTTTATATTTTCTTTTCTCTTTAATATATTATTGCTTACATATTCTCTAAAACTAGAGCAAAAACGACTATTCACACTCAAATACTCCTCTTTTAAAAAAATCTGGAGTGTCTCCACTCGACTATCTTGCAAAAATTCAATTGGATTAATTAACATATATTATATTTAAATTAAATTTAATTAATTATAAATAATAAATTTATATTGATAAATGATATTTATTAAACTAGCGCGTGTTTGGCTCTTTGTTGATGGCACTACGTCACGTGCTGGCGCGTGATTTGCAGTGTTAAAAAATTAATTCCGGTACTTTCAGCGATTAAATCAAGCTGAAATTTTATATATAGCAGTTTTATACAATTTTTAATCATATAAAGAACTATCAAACATATATCTTTATTTTTAGAAAAAAAAAATGACAACGTGTTAGGTCCTTGTTATTTGTTAATTTTATTTATAATTTAATTTAAATATAATATATGTGTTAATTAATCCAATTGAAATTGAGTGGAGACACTCCAGAATTTTTTTCTATTCAATTATTGATTGTTTATAATCATTTCAAAATTTTAAACTTATAAAAGTGAAAGAATATTATGAAACGTTGATTCCTATCATTTAAAGGTTTGTACCACAGATTTTATTGAGTGACCTATCATATTACTTAGATCTAGATATAAATATATATTTATATTTTTTTTAATTACATTACTCATTACTATGCACTTTTATGCACATTTCTCAAAAACAGCTCAAACAATTTTAATTAAACTTTTTCTATTAATGTCACATATAATTTTCTTTAATATCACAAAGATTTGATCCATTTCAAAATCCTGTGAAAGGGCTTAAATAACCAATTCAGACTTCATAGAGGATCTTTAATTTATTTAATTTTGATAACTAAGATTTTTTATATTGTTATATTGTTTATATTGTATTTATTTTTTTTAATTTTATTAACTTTTAAGACTTATGCCAATTTTTGTCAAACTTCTCATTTTATTTGAAATTAATTATTCATTCTTAAATCTAATTCAATTTGGTGATGGTCGTTCTCATCAATTTCAATTTTGACAAACCAAGTCTCTAACTGCAAGACTATCTATCAATAATTGTATGAACAATATTGATAATTAATATCAAAAGAAAATTTAAAAAAAAATTTATAATTTAGTATGATAAAGAATAGTTCGTTAACTGATGCTATCAAAGCAGCTGTTTTTACTTTTATTGATATTATCGAGTTACATGGTGGTGTAATTGCTTTAGGTTGTGCATATTCTCGGTTTTGGTTCTATGAATGAGAAGGTGTGTTTGTATTGTCAAGAAACAGAAAGAAAAATAAATATGAGAATGATGATAAAAGAAACTAGAAATTTCAATTTAATAGATATTATTGTTTTTTCCTTAAAATCCATTATCGTTACTTCCCTATGTTTATTTTTCTAATTTTTGGAAAAATGAGAAAAATGCTTTTCTCTTTTAAATTTTATTTTTCATTTTTATATTTCTGTTTGTGTGTTTGTGTATTTTTCTTTTTTCAATTTTTTTTATCTTTTTTTTAAGATTTCTTTCTATAAATTCTTTTTTTAATTTTGATATTGATTTTTTTTTCTTTTTGATTTTCTTCTTCTGATGTTTTATGTTTGTTGTATCTCTTCTCCCCCCTTCTTCTTGTTCTCGACTGTTTTTTCAGAGTGCACTCATCCCCCGAATGCCGTCCTCCTTCCTGGCTGTCTGCAGGCGGAGGCTGCAGGTGTTGCTGCATTTGCGACAACCAACCAACAACAACAACAACATCATCAATATCATCATCCGAAACGGCGACGTCGTCGCGGTCGTCGACGGCCATCCAACTTTGAAGTGACGACTCGAACGGAGGACGATCTCGCTCCAGTTTCAGCTGCTGATGATGGTGTCACTTATGCGGCAGACTCCTCTGACAACGACTACGATAACGACGAAGAAGACGAAGACGATACACAAACGAATGAGCTTGTACCGACAAAAAAACGTAATTCAATCACGTCGGATCTTTTCCAATTGTGGCTTTCCACATCGCCAGTGAAACGCGCTAAATCGCCAAACAGGTGGGTGTGCCACCAACATCTCCACTTAGTTAATTAATAAATAAATTGTAATCCAAGGCCACCTGTTAAGGGCGCACCTGTTGGGTTGGTGTTGATGATTGAACTCACTATCCATCCTCGCAACCCCTCCCCTAACAGTAAACACTCCCTTCGTTATATAACATGATTTTAAAACTCAAGTTAGTCACGCATATACAATTATATTATTACCTATTATTATTATTATTATTAATATTATTAACAAGTACAAATCGTACATTTATAAGGCGTTTCAAAAGTATTAGAAAAATTAAAAAAAAATTATATTAAATATATTATTAATATAAATAAAAATTAAATAAATTACATAAATAAAAAGTATTTTTAAAAGTAAAAGTTATTTTTTTCTATAACATTTAAATAATAGGTTGGGGAAAAAGAAATCCATTATTTTTACGTGAACTTCAAGACTTTATTTAACATGTTTTGCATTGTCCGATTTAGGTCAAATATGCACCATTTTGTTCTATAATTTGTTGCCATTTTAATGGTAGCTTCATTATGCCTCTCTCATAAAAGTCTTGGTCCTTATTAGCGAAAAACTCTAGCAATTGATTTTCACACTCTTCCATTGATGCCAATTTCTTATCACTAAAAAAGTTTTGCAATGCAAGAAATGTTGCATAATGTTGTCGTATGTGACCCATTTCTCATCCCCAGTCACCATCCGTTTAAGAAATGGGTTGATTTCATTACGTTTGGCCAAGGCTTCACAGATGGAAATTCGATCCATCATGTTTTTTGGTGTTAATTGGTGTGGCACCCAAACATCAAGCTTTTTTTTAAACCCAGCTTTGTGCAAATGGTTTAAAACTGTTTTGTGGTCGATCTTTAACTCCTGGGCGATGCTACGACTACTAACATGCCGGTCCACTTCGATGATTTCAGTGACTTTGTCGACATTTTCGACGACGGGCCTGCCTGTGCGAGGGGCATCCTTAACGTCAAAAATACCCGAACGGAATCGACGAAACCAAAATTGCGCGTAATTAGCTGTTACAGTATCGGGACCATAAACACTATTCACATTTTCAGCCGCCTGACTTGCATTTTCGCCCTTATCAAAGAAAAACTGTAAAATGTACCGAATTTTCTCTTTGTTGACTTCCATCTTTAACGCCGTGTAACTCAGAACTGAATAGACAAAACAAAAAACTGCAAACGAATTCTTTTAGTGCGAACTGTTACCTTGACAACGAGCATAAATTTGAAATTGTTTGATCGATAATTTACGAGATATCGATCACTACAGCCATCTACCGAAAAAATAATGGATTTCTTTTTCCCCAACCTAATATATTTTTTGATAATTAGCCCAAAATTCAATTTTATTTAAATCATTTTAATTTTGATAGTTACTTCGGTTATTCCATGAGCAAAATACAATTTTCATTTATATATGTTAATATATAAAATCGACCATATATATATCATGAAAAATCAATGGTCGATTTTACAATATTTACACTTGATCATATGTATAAATATATATATATATATATATATATTCCTATTTAAATTTAAAAGATAAAATTTAAAAAAATATTCTCTTCTATTTGTATAAAAAATATATTTTTATTTTTATTTATATATATAGTTAAAAATAAATTATACTATTTTCATTTGTAAGATTAGTAAGTACACAATTAAAATAAAAAAAAAAAAAAAAAATTTTGAACTAAATTTAGTTTTCGAGATATTATATCGGGTTTAAAAATTATTTTTATTATTTTTTTGTTTATTTTAAATATAATGTGAAAAGATGAATATATATCAAGTTCAAACATTGATATACGGGAATATAGGAACACAATGAGGATAATTTTTTTTTTTTTTTAAATTTTAAATATTTATTAAACCATACATTTATATTCATGTAAAATATTTATGGGTGTATGTGTGACCGTATTTGATATAAAAATCCATACGAAATAATGGAATACAGTGGAATTTAGTAAAGATTTTCTTTGGTTAGTGCAGTCTCATTCAAAGTCCACTATCATCAAAGAGATAGAGATATAAATATTATGAATATAATAGAAAGATATTAAAAATAATATATATATAGTTTTTTCTAATCGATTGCTTATTTAATCGGTAGAAACATTGATTATTGGCTGTAAATTTGTAACTTTGCCAATAGCATTGACACAAAGGAAAAAATTATTTTTAGGGCGAAATCACATACCTAATATCTTTGGTTAAAAAAAAATCTATTCATTTTTTTATTTTATGATTATTCGCCGTAAAATAAAACGAAAATATTTTTAATAAAAAAAGAGATTAGGTTAGGATCATTCAGTATGAATAATTAACATATTTTAAAATAAATGAAAAAAATTAATAAAACATCTTAAGAAAAAAAAATTTTAAGTGAATCATTTATTCAAAATATATATTTATTTCAAATAAAAGTAAAGTTTAACTTTTTAGAACTTATTAACAACAAGAAAAATATTGTTGTACTAATAATTAAATAAAAAATTAATTATTCATGTATATCAAGTTCATTAAAATTCAACTAATCTTATTATTTCAGTTACTAATATAAATTATTGAAGTTGTAATTTTCAACAAAGGATGTTTGAAATCCAGCTTGAATGGTCCGAATGTTGCGGTCTCCCTAAGGGGATGATAGGGTCAAACCCTAAATTCTACTGGCTGACATTAATAAATACTAATTAAAAATAAAGTCTAACTTTATTGTAGAGTAGTAGTAGAGTTGAATTCATTTGAAAATGTACTTAAACTAAAAGCAACATTGTTCAACCACGTTTAAAATTAAAATAAAAGGAGAAAGACAATTGTAGGTAAGGGTTGTTAGTAGGATGAGCAATTATTAACAAATTAGTATCACAAAACAATGGAAATAAGGAAACAATAACAAGAAATGGATTGTGTAGCTTGCATTAACACAATCATGAACAAATATAATAGATGTTTACAGGTGGCGGAAATAGAAAAATGTAAGTTATTCTTAGAAAATTAAATACCCCTTTACATATATATATATATATAAACAACTCATATCATAGTAAGCTAAACAGATTTTTTTTCAACAAACGTTGTTTTGTTCAATAATTTATTCTCTTAAAATAATTTACTATATACAATTCATTCCCTTTTCAAATATAAATTCCTATAAAACAGAGTCAATATTAATTTCATTATTAATATTAGTTCTTATGATTTTCGTTTAACTTTCATTTCTCAAATGGATCCATCTACTATATTTCATTCAATTTTCAGAAAATGAAAGGAAACAAAGTAAACTAATTTATTATAATTTCTTGAATTAATGACAAATCAATTTGTCTTAATTGATTAACTTGCTAAGCAAATTAGAATGTTTTTTTGTAATATTATACAAACATTGATAAAATTATACATCTATCTCTATTCTTGGATCTCAACACGAACATTCCTCCAATTATCATTTATATAATTTTATATTTTCTTATTTGGACTTTCTTGATCTACCTATTCATTGGTGTCATTATTCAATTAGTTATTTCAATAAAGTTTTTCCACTTCTAGATTTCATAACGATAAAAAAATTTTAATTTAAATTTTATTTCATTATTGATAAATTTGCATATGACTGGAAGTTAATTAAATGTACACAAAAATGAACATGATATATAGTTAAATTTCGGTTGAAATGTTTCCTTCAATTAAGCATAGAAAATATTTACTCATATCAAGTTCCGCTTTTCACGAGAATATTGTTAAAGTTATGATAAAATGACAAAATAATTAGAAAAATTTAGAATTTTGAAATAAAGGGTAGATTTGACTGCAGGTTGCCTACCTCTCAGGCGAACTCAATATAATTCAAATATAGTAGACTTAAAGTTTTTTTTTTAATAGAGTCCTCGCCCCACACATTAAAGTAATTTTAAATTAGATTCGATTAGAGTTTAATTAAATATTAAACCTTAAAGTCATAAAAGAAAATACTTTTAAAAATTTCTGGCACAAATCAGTAGAATATTTGTAATAAATTAAATTTCAAAGGTATTACATTATAGTTTTTTTTAGTTTAAATACACCTCACGAAACCTTTAATTTGATTTTCTTATAATTTTGAAATTCCTGCACAATCACAAACTTTCTTTATTTATACTTTTTATTTTAGCTTGTTTATTTCTCTCTCTTTCAGTCTCTCTGTGAGTGTGTACCAATCCATTTACCTTTCTATTCGTGCTTTAAAACTTGAAATGCCATTTTACATGAACGTTTCATTCATTATTTTTTTCACAATTACTCACCCCTTTGTGTCATTCATTCGTTCTACTAACTCTCTCTATTTTTTTTTTTTTTTTTTTTTTTTTTTTGTTAAATGAATTAAAATGTTTTCTCAATTAATAAATAACGACATATAGTTCTATAATAATAATGAAATAAAAATATGTACCTATAAATTTTTGTATATTTTATTAATAATACATTTCATTTATTCATTTAGAAAGAGAAAAGAGATATTCACTTATACTCATAATTATTTTCTTATTTCAAATGTAAAACATCTAAGAAATTTATTATTTACTCTTTTATATGTATTCATTTATTGTATATTAATTAATGGTATTAATATAAAGAGATTATTAAAAATAAGATTTAATGAATAATAACATCGTTATTGTTGTTGTTGTTAGGAGTGACACAGGACAAGAAAGACGTCGTCGACTCCATCAACTCTCTGAAGCTGAATTATTTATGGAATTGATTCGCGATGTAGCCAATGAACTTGATATCGATGTACTATGCCATAAAATTCTTGTAAATGTTGGCCTATTGACCCATGCCGATCGGGGTAGTTTATTTCTAGCCAGAGGTCCACGTGATCAACGTTATTTACATGCAAAACTTTTCGATGTCACTGTTGATACAGGTAAAAATTTTCTTGTATTTGTTTTTTAATGTTCATTTAATTAAATATTATATTGTTTTTTTTATAATAAAGCTTTGGAGGAGGCGGTTCAAAAGGCACGGGCAGAAGAGATACGAATTCCGTTTGGTGTTGGAATTGCGGGACTGGTCGCTCAATCAAAACAGCCAATCAATATACGGGACGCTTATCAGGTAGAGAAATTTTTAAATTTCATTTTAGATAATTATAAATTTTAATTTTAATAAAACTATTCAAGAAGGGGATTAAAATTTGATTGTTGATTAATATAATTTATTCAATAACAAATATTATTATAAATAATTAATTTATTTTATATAATGTTTAATGCAGTGATTCTCAACCTTTTTTTTACCGCGGCACACTTTTAACGGTTTAAAAATTTGGCGGCACATAAATACAAAATGTAAAAGTTATTTACTTACCTATAATAGACTGTGTAATAGTTTATAATAATAATCAGGGGTCGAAAACTTTTTTCAATAGCCGGACACATTTCTGAAATAATATAACAGGGGTAATACTTAGAGTCATATTGAAAAATTGAAAATGTTTAAAAGCCTGATCACAAAAACATTTTACCATTTTTTCACATACATATAAAATAAATAAGTACTTTTTCTTAATTTGAACTTTACATTTGTAAAATTTGGCGACATATTTTGAAAATCTCGCGGCACACAAAAGTGCCACTGCACAGTGGTTGAGGATCACTGATTTAATGTATACATATATATATATAATATATATATATAATGATAGACATTTTGACCACAATTTAATAATATGAAAAAATCTTATCTTAAACACTTTTTGATTGAAATAAAAAGAAGATAAGTAATGTTGAGAAGAGAGGGAGCAAAAAATATTGAATGTGTATTAATATCGATTGAGATAGAGATTAGAATGTATATTAAAAGCAACTGATTCAGCTTCATTGAGGGTAGAATAAAAATAAGAAAAAAGTTGAGACTATATATATATATATATATATATATGTGTGTGTGTGTGTGTGTGTGTTGAGGGAGAGAAATAAAGGGGTAAAGGGCGCGGTGTAATAAAGTAAAGAAAAAAATTGTGCTTTTTATATTTTGTTCTTCTTCTTCTTCTTCTTTTAGTATAAAATATGATGCAATTTTAAAGGAAATTGAATCAGATAAGAAGGATAGAGAGGGCTACTGAAATGTGTGAGACAGAGGACATAATATAAGTTCTCTGAATTTCTATATTTATAAAAATGTTTGTAGGTGTGTATATTTGATATACAAACTTAAAAGATGTAACGGATTGTAATAAAATTTGGTATAAATATTCATATTTTAATGTCAGAAGACGAGGGCTGTCTATTTTATTTCCGAAATAATTGAACACCAAATTTTCCGCATTTATAAAAGATATATAAAAGAAAAAAAAACTAAAACATTTAATTGGCTAGAATCAATTTTCTTTTTTGCATTTTAATTAATATCTTTATAAACATTTGTTTGAAAAAGAATTAGTTTTGTCTTTTGTTTATGTTTATGGTTTTATTTTTGGAAATACTACTATTTAATACTAATACTAATGTGTATATATAATCTTTAAATAAATAAAACAAAATAACTTTAGCTTTTGAAAATCATATGAAAGATCACCGCCTATCAAATCGGTAGTCCCCTAATTGAGGTAGAGGTGTAGTATGATCAGTAAATCGGTTTCTCTCAACCTTTATATTGATTTTCTTGAAGATAGGTCGCTTCTTATTATGTCAAGTAGTTTCTGTTTTTGAACACATACGCTGGGTGGATCACGAACTAGGTCCCAGAAAGAGAAATATTATCTTTCCAAACATGGTATTCGAACCTGGATCTGAAACTTGTAAAGTAGACATGAAGTCCAAATACGATCAATTTTTTTATTTATATTGTAATATTACAAGTTGTTTTAATTATTAAAAGATTAAATTCTTGAAACGTTTATAAACATGTAAAAAAATTTTAAATTCTAATCATTAAACAAACAAAAACCTTTTTTATAGTAATTGATTATCATATACATATGTTATTTGTTTATATAAATGATCATGTCCAAAAGCAGGATCCCTAAATATTCATGAAACTAACTTTAAAAAATATAATCAATATCTCAAATCTAATCGATATAATTGAATTTTTTAATACAAATTCAATAGACAGTAGGTATATTTCACATTAATTTGGAAGTAAAAGTTTTTTTTTTTTTAATTTTATTTTCTATTTACAATCAGCTTATACAAAAACTATTAGTAAATTTGATAAAAGTGATTTTCATTCATACACACACTCACACACATTCATTCATACACTCACGCGGTAGTTGAAGGGATAGTTATCCATCGATAACTTCCCTATTTGAATTTCATTTTCCAATTGTTCAAGAAAGAGCGTACTTCAGTATCTAGAACATGGTTCTTCTTGAGCCTTCTGGTCAGCTCACTGTTGTCCAGGAGAGGAATGGCTGATGTGTTTGGATGATTTTCAAGTTTTTGTGTATGCTTTATGAATCTATGAAGAATTACCCCCCTAACTGAGGGGACTAGAAGGTCATTGTGTAAAATTTCGTTTGTAAAGTACCATGGGGCGTTTGCTATACATCTGAGTATCTTGGATTGCATTCTTTGAATCTTACTTGGATTCGCTAGCAGTTCCCCATATTTGACATGAATATGACCAAATTGGCATAAGCATTGACTTATATAGTAAAACTTGATTTTAATTCAAGTTGGGAATTTTTTCCTAATAGCCAATACATTTTTTTATATTTAATATTTAATTCATTTTTTTTTCTATATGAATTTTCCAGCTAAGTCTTGAGTCGAGGTGCAATCCAAGATACTTTATTTGTGAAATGTGTTTCTGATACTAATAATATGTCAATATTTTCTGTGTTCAAGAAGATCTCCAATTCATGACGTCTCTGAATTCGTCCGTTGGCATTCCATAGGGCTATTCTGGGTGTATTAGCCATTAGACTTTAGTCATATTATTTATTACTTTTGTTAACAAATTTAGAATCATGCTATTTTGATTTAATATCTGATTAAACATAGATTTAAAGTCATTCATGATAAATATTGATATCATTTCCTTGATAGTTGTAATTATCATTTCTAACAGCACTAGCATATGATCTTTGAGATTGATGTTGAGAGTTGTGATTTAAAGGTGGAGGAGGAGGTGGTAGGGTATGTACTGTTTGAGCTGGTGAAATATGATTTTCATTATTATTTATGAGTTTTTTGAATTTTGTATCTTGAAAAGATTTACCTCTTCTTTTTTGAATATCAATATAAGTTGAACATCCTTTATAGTTAGCTGGGTGATTTCCTGAACAATTTGTACAAACTGCAGGAGTTTCTTTTGATTTAGTGCACTTTGAAGATGCATGGGGTTCCTCACATTTCACGCATCTAAAGGGCTTAAAACAATAAGATTTAGTGTGGTTAAAAGATTGGCACCTGGTACATTGAGGAATTGCTCTATTTTTCCTAGGGGTTCAATCACTATTTTCGTGTTTAATAGATAGCTTATATTGTAAATAAGTTTATTGTTTTCGTTAGGTTCGAGATCAAGGATCAGGACCGTCTCTAAAATACATATAGTTCATTATATACTAAATGATCTAAAAATATATCATTTCAAATATTTAATATTAATAAATGTCATATAAAATTAAATTATTTTAAGGTGTAATTTTAATTAAAAGTACGTGGATGTTTATATAAATGGTATAAAGAGAAGTTTCATTAAATATATAACAGAGGTGGGAAACCATTTTACCTTTGGAGGCCACATTTAAATTAGTTAGTAACAAAGAAGAATTACCAATAAATGGAACTTTTATTGAATTATTATAGTTTTTTAATATAGTTTTATTAATTTATTTAAATGTGATAAATTAATACAAAAACATCATTTATTTATTAATTGAATAACGAATTTTTTTGTGAAAATAATAACTTATGTCAGTGTTTCTCAACCTTTTAGTATTCACGGCCCAATTTCCAATCATAATTTTCATTGCCCCCCTCCCATCGGAAATGTTTCAGACCATCGCAAAATCATCTGACCTTTTTTTTTTTAATTTTTACTATATTGAAAAAAGTAGAATTATCTCTTGGATATGCTCGCGCTCCCCCAGGGGGCGCGCCTCACAGGTTGAGAATCGCTGACTTATGTTATAATATTAGATTATAATTATTTTTTAGATTGAAATATAAAACTAAATATATATATATAAAAATATAATATATAAAAAACTAACATAGCAACAAGCATAAGATAATATTAAATTTCTATACAAAATTTAAGTTAGCGGGATATTTGCATTTGTTTTTTTTTTTGTTTGTTAGCAATTGAATATCTGGATCAATCTTAGAAACATGCCGTTTTAATTGGTCCACTACTAAATGAGCATCTGTAATCTGTGTTCCCAAATTTGTTTTAGTTGTTGTCGCGAAAGCAAATGTTGACTCGTAGTTGTAAGTATTTCCAAAGCAAGTAAACGATGTGAATGATCTTGCAGGAATTCATAATCAAAAAAAAAATTAAGTCAAAACTATGAAATTAATATTAAAAATGTACAAATAGAAACAAAAATAAGAACAATAAATATTTAAAATAAAATTTCTCGTTTATATTTCTTAGTTAAAATTTCTAGTGATTAACAATGTGCAATTTGTTGTTACTACCAGTAGTTACTGAAACTTTAATTCATTCCGTTTTTATTGATTCTATTAATTTCCAAATTATTTTATTCTAGTAATATTGATATATATAATAAAATATTATATATATATTTCTATATTAAAGAACTAGCTTTACTAGGGGCCGTTCAAAAAACTTAACAGGTCGTAGGTTCTCTATAATAAACTTAAAATATTTATTTATTTTTGTTTATTGGGATCAAATACTATTTTAGCAGGTTTATACATTTATTTATTTTGATTTCATCAAATGAATATATTTATTATAATGTTTTATATTTTTGTGAACTTGGATAGGTTACAACCTTCATCTTCACAAGTGTAGTAGTTCACAATTCTACGTACTTATTTTATAAAATATTACTAAACTAATTGTGTGTGATCTAATAAATGGCGCATTTTATTAATGAAAAGTACATTTATATTGGTAATTGAAATAAATTCTGGGATAAAAAAATCTAGAAAAAATTATAATTATTTGCGGAATAAATTCCTTTCATATTTATCAAAATATTTCTTGTAACCTTTTATTAAAGGTTTTTTTAAATACAACTTTATAAAAATTTATTTTAATTTTTTCTATTTATTTCAAACTAAAAACAATTTTATCTAATATTTAAATATGAATAATTTATAAAAATGTTTAAATTATTAATCTATTTTTATTTCTATAAATAAATAAATATTACCAATATAAATGAAAGATAACTATTTATTTTATTTCAATTTAATAAAAATATTTTTTTTAGAGTTTTATCATTTTATCATTTATAATATATATATTTAAAAGTTGAGAATGTCGATGTTAAGCCAATTTATTTTATTTATTTATTTTTTAATTTATATTCATTAATTTGAATTAGATTCAAGTGTCGTATATGTTGTTTCCCGCAGGATCCTCGATTTAACAGCGCAATTGATTTACGAACCGGGTATCGTACCCATGTCATCCTCTGCATGCCAATCTGTAACTACGAGGGCGAAGTGATTGGCGTTGCACAGATCATTAATAAAACGGATGGCAGCCGAGAGTTCACCGACCGCGATGTAGAGGTAAAAAATAAAAAAGTATTAATTTATCATTATATGATAAATATAAATCTTGAAATATTGATTTTTATTTTATTTTTTATTACTTATACAAACAAATTAAAAATAAAATAAATGAATCAATTAATTAATTAAAAAATTAGAAAATATTTACCTTTAAATGATTGAATTACAAATCTATTTCCAATTTTGATTAGACTATTTGGGATAATTTCATTATAAATCCATTTCAAATTTCAATGATTTAAATGGTTGTTAAAATCAATTTTTCAAAAAATTATTAATTTGAATATTCAATATAAAGATTTTGTATTTTAATTTTCAATTCTAAAATTCACTTTTATTATTATATATTAATATTAAAGCTATTATTATATATTAATATAGATAAATAAGAGTATTATTATTGCGATTTGATTAAAAATTTCACAAAATATATAAGTAATTGAATATTTGTACTTTCACTATTATAAACCAATGATTCTGTTATGTATTAAAATCTCCTATATAATTCTTAATAATTAAGACTCCAAATGAATTAACTTTTTTAACAATAAAATGAACTTACATTTTAAATACAAAATTGACAGTCACTGTTAAAAAAAATATCATAAATAAACTTTATATTTATAGTTGGATTAGACTGAAGATCACCTCAACTTATTACTTATTACTTACTTATTTAAAAAAATGTAATAAATAAAATTTATAAATAATATTGTTATCGTTTTTAAATATGAATTTGTAGAAATTTTTTTTATTCCTCGTAACCAAGAAAAAATATTTATATCATTTAGATATTACTTATATCATATACGGTAATTGTTCAGATTAGTTGTCATGTCATGGATAAGTATAAAACTTTGCTGATGGATTCCTTTTTTAATTCCAAAGAAACTTATCTTATGCAATATTTCTCGGTCTCTTCTAGTTTAGGAGATAAATACAGATTTTTTAAGTTTGATAGATGGTTATGAATGTCAAAATGTGCAGCCATTAAGTAATGTTTTATTGAATAATTCACTAATTATTCACTTATTCACCAATTTACAGTTTTTTCGGTTCGGTTTGGATATAGAGAAATTATCTAATTAATTAATTTTCTAATTTTTCTATATGCAATCTAAACTGAACCCCCCCCCCCCCCAAGAAAATTAGTGGAGCCCTCTGCTGGTCAAAATAATACAACATGGTAGCTAAATAGAATATCAATATGCAAATTTTAATTATTTTTATCCCGTAAACTAGAAGCGACCCAGAAAAATTGCATAAGGAAATTTCTTTAGAATTAACGTAGAATCCACTGGTAAAGTATTATACAAATCCATGACATGACAACTAATCTGGACACTTAGCCATATTACTTATATTTTAATTAAATAATAATTTTTTGTTAAAGGTGTTTCGCCGTTATTTAACATTTTGTGGAATTGGCTTACAAAACGCTCAATTATTCGAATTATCTGTATTAGAGTTTCGCAGAAACCAGGTATTTTAATTTAATATAATATAAATATATAAATATTATATATATATATTAATGTATTTTATAGATATTGCTGAATCTCGCAAGAAGTATTTTTGAAGAGCAAAACAATCTAGAATGTTTAGTAACAAAAATAATGACTGAAGCACGTGAATTATTAAAATGTGAAGGTTGTGCAGTGTTTTTATTAGAATCGGCTGGAGATGAAGCAGTAAGTAAAATTCATCATTTATAATTTTTGTTTATCAATTCCTTGAAAATTTATTTTTTCAGTTTTATAATGATATTGTCTAATTAGAAAATGTATTATAATGGTTTAGTAGTTAGTGGGCAGAAAACAGTAAAACTGAAGTTTTAAAAATAAATATATATTTTCATTATAGATATTTATATTGAAAAAATAACAAAATCAAAGTCAAAGTCCTGAAGCGGAACCTAAACGTCGACACATTAGTCGATGAAAGACAAAATTTCCTTTCTAAACCTTCATTATTCCTTCTGACTGCTGACTGCTTGACTCCATATTTATAATAGATTTTCTGTGTGGATTTTCTACCCTCTAATAATGAACATTCAATATTTTATATTTTATTTTGATGTTGAATTATTCTTTTTTTAATTTTCTTACTTTACACTTATCTTAATAGTCATTAAAATTCAAAATAAATTCTTAATTTGTTAATAATTCATTTTCTACTTTGTTAACATTTTATTACATTATTATTTTTAATTATGGCTAAAAAATAATAGCCAATAGAACTAAAAAAGAGTTAAGAAAATAAATAGTATTTAATTTTTATTATAGAATTAATAAAATAAATTAATAGAATAAATTTAATAGACATTTTTAGGAAAATAAATATTTATGTTTTTAAAGGCGCATTTAACTCGAATTGGTGAGAGACCAACACAAGGATTTGCAACTTCTTCATCACATATGACCCTCGGTGGTGCACAGGTTAATAAATTTTATATCATTTATTTAATTTTATTTTTTATCAATTTTTTTTCTTATAAATAGTTTTTTATTTTTCCAGACAACTGATATTCCAGTAGATGATATTTTACAATATCGAGTAAGTATTTTAATATTATAATAATATAAATATATCTATAGTTAGAGATAAAATCATCGGAAGTTTTTTTCGCCAAATGTTTTGATATTGTCATTCATTTGAATATTAAAATGTTATTGAATATTAAAATGTTTATAGAGTCTATGTATGTTGATTTTCATTTAAATTCAAACTATGAAACACATTAAAAATTTGAAATCTTTGGATAGTATTTATCTGAATGTGAAAAAAAAAATTGTTCATCTATTTATAAAAATAAGCTAGCTACTCAGACTGCGTTCGGTGCTCTTCGCGCCTAGACAAAAGCCCCCGGTACCCCTTCAATATATAATATATTTTTATTTTTTATAATATAAAATATACTATCCTATATTTTCAGATATTAAACTTAATATCAAATAAGTAAAATGATTATAAAAAAATATTATATACTTATACAATTAATATTTATTAAATATTTAGACTATTTTTATATTAAATTTTATTAGCAATTAATCATTTATAATTATAAATATTATTATAACAGATAATTTAACTATATATATGACAATATATTAAACAAACTATATATAATAAAATTAAAATAATAATTTTATATAATAACTATCTTTAAATATAAGATAATCAATTATTTATATATAGATTTGAAGACTCAAGACTCATTCAGCATAATAAATTTGATAATATATATCATTCTTGCTTTGAAGTGAAAATATAGAAATTCTCATTTCATAATTATAGACCTGTATACGATATTATTCTGAAAAGAATGTAATTTAATTTCAACGACTTAAATTTGTATATAAAATGTGCATTTGTCAGCCATAAATCAGAACATTTAGATTAGATTAGATTTTTAGAACATGTAGCTTATAATTATTATACAATATCATAACTTTGATAGTAGAGATGAACAGAATCAATCAGAGCCATATTATAAAGGGCATTGTAGTTATGTATCGACACAAATTCAATTTTAAATTAATTTGAGTTCATATTCCTCTCAGAAATCAAATACTATAAATTTCAAAGGGGAAATTACAAAATAATCGCATAATATTATTATATTATTATTTATTGATAATAAAAATTATATCTGTAATTTAAAAAAATATATTCAAAAGAAAGAAATACAACAAAAATGAAAAATCCCCACGTTCTTTGGATTAATTAAATAACTTACTTATCATGTTATTTAATTTCTGCAAGTTCAATAATTTAATATATCTGTAATAATATCTATATAATTAAAAGAATATATATTAAATTAATATAATATTTTTTTTTAAAATAAAATAATTATTTGGTTTTTATATATTTTTAAAATGATAATAAAGAAAAATGAATCTCTGTTGGATATTTTCTAAAGCTATTTTTATGTCGACTTTCATCTTCATTCTAATTATATTTATTCTTTCCATCTACATTATCCCCATGATATTTATTCATATATGATCACACACCACATTTCCTTCCCACTCCAACTCTCTCTCTCTCCTGAGCATTGATAAATGGCCACTAGGGGGTACTTGCTTTTTCTCATCTCGCTTTTGTTTCCCCTTATATATATATATGTTGATGAAATAAAGTTTGTAAATCACCCCATTGGGATTAGGTTCAAATTATACTCTTTATATGAAATATAAATATATATAGATATATAAGAATAAATAAAAATAAATCATAACAAGTTTATTTCTTTTTCCCTTGAATTTAATTATTTTATTCATAAATATCCTATAAAATAAATCAATAAAAAATTTTTAAAAAATCAAATCAAAGAAAATTGATTATATTTATTACATTTATATGCTTAAATAATGATATCCATATCAATATAAAATGGCGGAAATTCAATTATGAGATGCTCAAGTTAGAGGAAAGGCGTGTGGGTAGGTATTATAAAAGTAGATGTTCGAGAATTGTATGAATTGTATGAAATTGGATCTAGAAAATTTAGGATCGATATAGTTTGAGGAATATGGTTGTGGCGAAGAGAGTTAAATACACCACAAAGATAAATAAACACTATTAGATATAAAATAAAATCATCAACTTCAGAATTTAAATTTTTTTAAAATTCCGGGCGTTAGTTTGAGTTGCACTGAGCGAGCCAAGTAGATATTGATTTTGCGAATGCCCAGGATATTTCGGAGCTTCATATCACTGTAAATAAAACTTCACCCATCCAATCAATCCAAAATTCCCCTAAGACTCTTGGTCATTCAAGCTAAGATTCTAAAGTCCAAAATTCCCAATGGTCGCCGAAACACGTTAATTGCGAAACGCAAACGTGAAAACATCCCGTAAAAATAATATTTATATATATATATATGTATGTATCATATTTTTAAATTAGATTATTTAATTAAGCTAGTAATAAATTATTAGAATAAATTATTTAATTATGAGGGCAGGTCAATAAGTCCGTGGCTTTTTGAATGAAACCCAGGTTTTTGAATAAAAAATTAAATTAACTCTTATTAATATAGATATTTATAGATAAAATTACTATTTTTCAATATTCTGTATTATATAATTAGTAATTGTTATAAAATAATACCTCCGAGGTCACCTATGACCTGGGATGAATTTTGCATCGTCATCGGAGTTATATATGTATGCAAAATTTCATCTCATTCGAACATTGGGAAGTGGATCAAAGTCATCTTGTAAGATTTGACGATAGTACACTAAATGAAAGTGTGTAAAAATCATTAGGAGTTTATGATGATCGTTTTAAAAGCATAAATATTATTATTAAATTATTATCATTAAATATAAGTCTTAGTAATATTAGCAATAAACAGGATTGCAAATATTAGTTTGTACCACAAAGATTACAAATCGAAATTTTACGTTGAAAATAAATAAACAAAAATTTTTTATTTGACCTGACATTTTTATACATATTTTCTTTTATTTTATTTCAGTTGCCATCTTCATTAGATTTTGCACGAATATTTGAATTAGAATCGCCTAAAAAATCAGCAGCAATCACAGTGAATGAGGAAGATTCACCAAGAAAATCAGATCCAACGTTAACACGTGTAGCGCGTTATGTAGCTGCAACAGGCCAGGTGAACAACAAAATTCACAATGGTTTTATAATGTTTTTCTTAATGTTTTCTCTCTGTCTGTTCGCTCTTTTGACAAATTGAAATCGATTTTTCATCGACTTTTTATTGAGATAGACTTTTGAAAATTTTTATAGATATTATATTTTATATTTTATAAATGCGCCCAACGTTTTTCGTTGAATATGAAGCAATTCATTCATAAACTTTGTCAGGCTTATAGAAAAATTATTTTATTCTTTTTAGTCCATTGGAAAAACGTTATTTTATAAAAAATTTTTATATTTATATTATTTACAATAAATTATTAATAACAATAAAAGGAAACTTATAATATTAATAATAATATGGTTTAATAATTATTTATATATTGTATAATATTATATATATTTTTGTTTTATTGGCTCTAAGAATGTAAGTACATAATAGCCAGTAAAAATATTTATTCATTTTTTAATTAAGTTATTGTGAAATTGATGGGAGGTTTGAATCTTCATCCTCAAGTTCCGTAGTTCAAAATTTTACAACTCGGCTACATTTTATATCGAATTTATATATATCAATGTATATATTATTTTTTTATATTTAATAATTAAAATAATAAATATATTAATTTTATTCATTAATTAATTTAATTTAATAATCAAATAAAAATTGAATTTTTTAGATTGTAAATATAGCAGATGCTTCTAGATGGGCTCAAAGTGCTCGTAGTGTACTCTCTATGCCAATTGTAAACGGTCAAAAGGCCGTTATCGGTGTTGCTCAACTTATTAATAAGGTATAACTCTTTTAAAATATACTAAAATCTTTTAGATTTTTCTTATCTATCTTTTCTTTGCTAATGAACTCGAAATTACTTGGCTACATTTCTCCTTTCCTTAAATGTAACATTATTAATATTGAAATTTCAAATTAAAGATTGTAAATATGAAAAGATACTAATAATTCTTAATAACAAATTGAAAATTAATTGTTTTTCTGTTTTTTAGGGTAATGGTTCTGCATTCAGTGAATGCGATGTTAGTATTTTAGAGGCATTTGCCATCTTTTGTGGCCTGGGAATACATAATACACAAATGTATGAAAATGCATGTAAGTATATTTATTTATTATAATCTTTATTCATTTATATATTATTTAATTCAGATAATTCACTTTATTGTATATATTTAATTAACTTTCATTCTGTAAATAAGAAAACAAAATATATATTATATAAGTAATTAAAAAAAAAACTTATTTAAAACAACATGAAAATTAAAGAAAAAAATTTATATTTTGTATTCTAATGGAATTGATCTACAAATTCAATAATAAAATATTCCTTTAATAATATCTATAACTAAAAATTGTTAGTTAATTAAAAATAAATCAATTATTATTATTTTTTTATTTATTAATGTTCTATTGAAAATTGGATTGTAATTTTACATATATTTTTTATTTTCTTAAATGAAAGATTATATAAAAAAAAAAATAATCCAAAATTCACAATCATAACTTCCCTCTCATGTGAATATAGATTCACTAGTTACTTAGCGATTGTCAAAATCTTATCTTATTATGCTAGCTAAAATTGTATATATGTATTTATCTATATATCATGGTTCTCAAAAACCGCTCTAACGATTTTTTTCAAATTCACACTAGATATATCTTATCTTATTATGCTAGCTAAAATTGTATATATCTATCTATCTATATATATTGGTTCTCAAAAACCGCTCTAACGATTTTTTTCAAATTCACACTAGATATAGTATTTATAAAGAAAAATTAAGTTTTATTGATGATATCTCTTGAAACATTCAGCTTCATTATTAATTTCTTAATTGAAAATTATATATGGAAAACGTCAAAATTGGCCTCCATTTTTATTTGTATTAATATTTTTTTTTATTTAAAATATTTTAAAATTTATTATTTAATTTCGAAATAAAATTAAAAATATTTATTTTTAATAAAATATATATAGATATTTATTAATCTCTCTCAAAAAAAAAAAAATAAAATAAAAAACATCAAATCTGCCTGCTAAGACAGTAAAAAAATGACAATTTTTTATCTAAATATATTTAGTCAAGATGGTAAAGTGATGTTTTAACGAGTGGATTTCGTCGGTTCGAAACTCTCCGGGTGAATCGTTATTTAAAAATGAAAATGAAAATAATGAATTTGTTATTTTTTTTCTTTTTATCTATTGTTTACATTTTAATAAATTACTATTTTATATTTATTTATTCATTGTTCTTTTATTAAATTTAATATTTATTAATATTATTTATTATTAATTTATATATTGATGACATCACAAATGACATTTATATTGAAATTTGACTCCCGCCTTTTTTTAAAGAATATTGTATTAATATTTTTTTTATATTTAAAATATTTTAAAATTTTTTATTTAATTTCGAAATAAAATTAAAAATATATATTTTTTTTATATTTAAAATATTTTAAAATTTTTTATTTAATTTCGAAATAAAATTAAAAATATATATTTTAATAATATTTTATAATTATAAATTACGATATATATTTATCAATAATAATGAATTTTTTTTTTTTAACTTAATTACAGAGCCGAGGCTCGGGGTCCCGGTATGATCTTAATATATTGTGAGAATTAGATAAATAATGTAGAGAGAAAAAAATATTTAAAAATAGATATTTATTTAAATGAAATAAAATTATTTAATTTACAGAATGAAAATGTCTATAATAATGTCTAAACATTTTTTCTTTATAATTTTACATTATAATAATACTAATTACAGTAGTTATAATATATGGGGAATTTTCAACTTTGACTGCCGATTTGACCATGTTCCCAAACGAATTTTAAAAAAACCAAGACCACTTTACATTTACACATTTTAAGCTCTAATCGAATCCAAAATCAAAATTTAAAAAATCGAAAAACAAACTCACAGATATATAGATTTTATAAATGAACATTTATACAATTTATTTTAATTAATTTGAAACATTTTAGGAAACAAATTTTTAATGGGTCATTTTTAGAAATCCCATTTAACAATTATAATAAATAATTAAAAAATTGTAAAATTTTTAAAGTATATAAAAATAAATTGTATAAATTGGTTAAAGGGTCGAGTGATAGTTCGGTGTCCCAGGTATATATTTTATATTAACACGCCTACTTTTCTGTATAATAAAGATATAAAGAATCATATTTTAATTTTTATATAACCAAGAAATCATTTTTTCACTTAAAATATAGTTGTAAAGCCCAAATCTCCGATCCATATAACATCATCGACTGGGCCGCTACCAAAAGGAGTCTTCTCTTGCTCTGACTAGGGCCACCGGTATTTGCCATTAGTCTCGAAAAAATAATATTAAATTTTATATAAATTTATAAATTAGAATATTTGAATTTGTTTAAATTTTAACACATGTAATCAATCATATGCATAAAGAATAGAAAATTTTGAAAATCAACTTGGTATTAAATTCAGAAAAAAAAAATACTCATATATAGAATATATAGACTATTCGAATATAATTGAAACTCTTTCTCTCCCTCTATTTTAAATTTGAAAAAACGGAGTGTTAAGAAATTAAGATTCCTTATACAACATGGATGGTTAAATGAATTGGGCTCCCTACCTCCCTGAGAAATTCACATTAAAAATGTTTATAATATTTTAGTTTATTAAATCAAACTATTATTTTTTTATTTCAATATTTTTAATGTTAATACAATAATTTTTATTTTATAATCTATAAAATAATTTAATTATTTTTAAAAACAACGGTCTTCAATTACAATTTTTTTACTCTCTACTGACTGTTCATTTCATAACTGAAAATAGTGTCGAATAGAAATAGACGATATTACTTGGATTAATCTTATTATGCTAGCTAAAATTGTTTGTTTGTATTATTGAGGACCCCAGTTCAATTCATTTTAATCAGATTGATGCAATGATGCAACATTTAATAATTGTAATAAATAATTAATTGTAGATTAATATTTTTTAAAGGGTCGAGCGACAGCTCGGTGTCCCAGGTATTAATATTACCAGCCAAACCCAATAATAATGAATCATTTTTTTTAACTTAAGTACCGAGCCGAGGCTCGGGGTCCCGGTACTCTTATCTTATTATGCTAGCTAAAATTGTATATATGTATTTATCTATATATCATGGTTCTCAAAAACCGCTCTAACGATTTTTTTCAAATTCACACTAGATATAGTATTTATAAAGAAAAATTAAGTTTTATTGATGATATCTCTTGAAACATACAGCTTCATTATTAATTTCTTAATTGAAAATTATATATGGAAAACGTCAAAATTGGCATCCATTTTTATTTGTATTAATATTTTTTTTTATTTAAAATATTTTAAAATTTATTATTTAATTTCGAAATAAAATTAAAAATATTTATTTTTAATAAAATATATATAGATATTTATTAATCTCTCTCAAAAAAAAAAAATAAATAAAAAACATCAAATACTGCTAAGACAGTAAAAAAATGACAATTTTTTATCTAAATACATATAGTCCAGAGGTTGGACTGATGTTTTAACGTGTGGATTTCGTCGGTTCGAAACTCGCGGGGTGAATCGTTATTTAAAAATGAAAATAATGATTTTGTTATTTTTTTTTCTTTTTATCTATTGTTTACTTTTTAATAAATTACTATTCTATATTTATTTATTCATTGTTCTTTTATTAATTAAGTTTTAGATAGTTTTGTAATTTTTAATATTTTTTCAATAAAATATTATTTAATATATTTATTAATATTATTTTATTTATTATTATTGAGTACCCGAAGTTCCATTCATTTTAATCAGATTGATGCAATGATGCAACAGTTAATAATTGTAATATTGTAATAAATTTCTATCTTGAAAATTGTTACATATTATTCAGGATATTTTAAAAACAATTTCTTTCTTTAATTAATTTTCATTTTTTCTATAAGTCAGATATATTTCCAAATATTAAATAATTTTTGAAGTGAAAACTTCTTTAGCGGCGATGAGCACTTTTGCGGGATGGGGAAAAAGTATAGAACTCGCGTGATCGTGACCAACACCATGAAGCTAGCACATTACGTCTGCTTTCAAAATTCTTATAACAGAGCGCGAAATTTGAATTGTCATTAGAACTGTTTTATAAATTATCTCTAACATATAAATATATATTTATTATGTAAAGTTCATTTCATATATACATATATAATCAAAATTATACGAAATGAACTTCACATAATAAATATATATTTTATGTTAGAGATAAGAATTATAAAACAGTTCGTATTGCAATATTTTAAACAAAGTTGTGTATTTATATATATATAAATATAAGTTACAAATTTGTTTAAAATATATGTTTAAAATAATATATAAGTTATATATATATACATGCATATGAAATTCATCTTTCTCGTGAAATAGCGCGAATTTCGTCTGTTTTAAAATTTCTTACGCAGAAGTTTTCACTTCTGTCGGCCAGTCCCACGACTGCCAATTTTGCTTTTTTAATTCCGAAAAGCTGCAAAGCACGTTTTTTTGTCTTTAGTTTGTTTTATAACCACTTGGGGCGCTAAACAGTTTTTCAAAAAAACACTATAGAAAAAAAATATATGTACCTATATATTATATATTTATGTATTATTGAGGAGCACAAGTTCATTAATTTTAATCAGATTGATGCAAATGTGTAACATTTAATAATTGTAATAAATAATTAAAGAATTGTGTATCAATATTTTTTAAAGGGTAGAGCGAGAGCTCGGTGTCCCAGGTATTAATATTACCAGCCAAATCCAATAATAATGAATCATTTTTTTTAACTTAAGTACCGAGCCGAGGCTCGGGGTCCCGGTATTAATTATTAAGTTAAAAAATTTTTCCAATTGACATTTTTATTGTTAAAAATTAATTTGTGTTTTTACCGACCGACGATAGTAAGGGAGGTATTGTTTTCACACCAAATTTCACATGTGGAGATTTTTACATATCTCCACGAATCATGCATTTTCTTAACAGAAAAAAGTATTTTTAGCATGATGTCTGTCCGTCCTTGTGTGTCCATTTAGACGTGTACGGCTCAACGGATTTTGATGAAATTTGGTATATTTACTTAATGCATCAGTATGATGAATTGAACAACTTTTGGTGCAAATCCGGAAACCGGAAGTGGTAGTATTAGCGATCGACGATAGGAAGGGAAGGGTTATTTTCACACCAAATTTCACATGAGGAGATTTTTTACATATCACCATGAATCATGCACTTTGTATTGGTTGGTATATAAATAGCCACCCCTTCACCTCACAGAATTTGATGAAACTTTTATTGACTAATTCACTAATTATTCACATATTCACTAATTTTTGTTTTTTTCTGTTCGGTTTGGATATAGAAAAATTATTTTTTTAATTTTTCTATATACAATCCGAACTGAAAAAAACAAAAATTAGGCTCGCCATCTTCTGGTCAAACTGATAAGACATGGTAGCTAAATGACATATCAATGGATTTATATCCAATCTTTAATCCTTTTTTTCTCGAAAACTAGAAGTTTACCCAAGAATTGCCTAAGGAAAAAGTTTCTTAGAATTAATCAAAGAATCAACTGGCGAAGTTTAATCAAATTCTGCGAGGTGAAGGGGCGGCTATATATATATCCTGTTTTTTATTACATTATTAGATATCTTAAAATTATTTGATATTGTTTCTGTAGCTGGAAATTAATTTACTTCAAACCGTCGGTCGGTTCGGACCTGGCCACACACAGGTCAACTTATTCATATTAACTTTACAATAACTTCGAAACAAATTATAATTTTAAAATTTGTTTTAATTTAACAAATTTTTAATGATGCTATCGATACAGTTGTGTTATCATGTTTTTGGTCATGTAAAAATATACTCAGTTTTTAATAATTAATAACTAATTAATTATAATAATTATTATGATAAATGTTTTTTAAAAAAATGCAAACAAAGAAGATCTAATGTTATTTTATAAATACGAAAATCTTGAAACTAACTTATTATTATTATTTTCTTAATTATTAATTTTTTTAAATTATTTTTATGATTTTCTTTAAATAAAGGTAAATTAATGGCGAAACAACGTGTTGCGCTTGAATGCCTTTCGTACCACGCCACTGCTACAGCGGATGACACTAACCGTCTTATACAGGATAAAATCCCGTCTGCAGAAACATTTAATCTTTTTAGGTAAAATATTTTTTTTTTTAAATACAATTGTTATTCTTGTTTCATAAATGAAATATTAGTCCAAATTTTCTTTTTCGTTTCACTTTGAGTTCATAATCCATATAGCAATTATTTTATTAAAACAGACCATCAGGTCATAATATGATTTACGTTCGTATATTATAAAGAACCGGAAATTTTGTAAATTTTCTATTTATACTTGTTTTAGTTTCAACTTCGTTGATTTTGATTTGAGTGATGAGGACACATGTCGTGCCGCTGTTCGAATGTTTCTACAATGTGATCTTGTACAACGTTATCATATACCATATCCAATACTATGCCGTTGGATTTTAAGTGTAAAAAAAAATTATCGTCCAGTAAAATATCATAATTGGAGACATGCATTAAATGTTGCTCAAACAATGTTTGCAATGTTAAAAACAGGCAAAATGGATCGATTTATGACAGATTTAGAGGTAAATAAAAAATATTATTATTATTATTAAATATGGTCGCTGAACCAGTAACAGAAACGTTTCATTGAATATTTGTCTTTGTTCAATTATTGGTATCGTTTAAATTTCGTTTATGATAGCGGTTTTTCATATTTACAATTAGTTTTCAAATGTTCTGTATTAATGTTGATGAAAATGGGATTGTCATTGTTACCAATTCAGTGAGTGTATGACATAAAAATTTATAGAATTACCTTTGCCTCTCAGAAACCAAACCGATTAACTCCAATTTTTAAAATTTTGCTAGTAATGTAATGTAAGGTAAGGTAATCAGCAACATATGAAGTGAATAATGAATTTGATAATCTTAATATTGCAATGCAATATACATATTTCTGTAATCAATAAATCTGAATTTTCTACAAGCTGTGAACTTTGGGCTTCATTTTCTCAGTTTCTTTAAATGGGAGTTAATCGCTTTGGCTTCTGAGTGACACATATAATGAATGTGTACATATAAATTTAAAATGTGAATTTTTCTATTTGTTTTTAAGATTTTAGGTCTTTTAGTTGCTTGTCTCTGTCATGACTTGGACCATCGTGGTACAAATAATGCTTTCCAAACCAAAACAGATTCACCATTGGCTGTACTTTATTCGACAAGTACAATGGAACATCATCATTTTGATCAATGTGTAATGATTCTTAATTCAGAAGGAAATAATCTTTTTCAGGTAAAAAATATATTTTTAATAATTTCATATAGAATAAAAATTAAAATTAATTTTAAAATATTATTTCAGTCTCTTTCAACGGATGATTATCGTCGTGTAATGCGTGTCGTTGAAACTGCAATTATTTCTACTGATTTAGCAATGTATTTTAAAAAGAAATCACAATTTTTAAAATTACTAGATGAGGGTGAATTTGATTGGCAAAGTCCATCTAAAAAAGAATGTAAGATTTTTTTTCGATTTTGAAAATTATTTATTAGGAAATATATTTTATTCACATTAATTTATTATATAATTCCATTTATTTATATATTTAAATAAAATTGGATTATTAGAAATATCAATGGGAAATCGAAAATATATCAAGGAATTGCATGACCTCTATGCTCTCCAATCTAAGGGTCTTTTAATCAAGGAGGTTGCGTTGTTCGGGACAAGTGGTTAGAATATGTGAAAAGAGACAAGTGGATGTAACTTGTTTGTAGGAAAACGAACGGTTGACCAGGTAGTACAAAGGAGGATCTAATGAAGTTGAAACATAAGTTCAATGGAGGTGTCACAGAATAGCTACCAAGATGGAAACATATAGAGGAGGTGGTTGTAATATGGAACCCCATTTTATTTTTCGTGAATTGAAGCTCATCTAAAAGTTGTGTTCTCTGGGTACAGTGTAAAATGTTTTTATTCATTATTTTCCTATTGACATCTACAATATCACAACTAATATTACTTACACGACGTAGTGGCACTTTTTTTGAAAAAAGTGAAAAAACGGTTCAAGATAAAAGTGTTGATAATATGGAACCTACTGTGTTGGTAAAATGGAACCCTAGTAAAAATCAGTCATAGACAGCAATTATTTGAAAAAAACATTTTTTATTCTAAAATTATACATTGACATATATGTATGTAAAATTTAACCGTAATAAAATTATAAAATTATAAACAATTATAAAAGTCTTTTTCTGCACCTGCGCATTCTGAATGGGCCCACATTTGACACATTAATGCTTTTCTTGGCATCTGAAAAATATGTGGAATAAAATTAAAATAAATAAATAGAGGTAAAAAAAATAATTAAATGTTTGTTTAAAATACGGAACCTTGTCTGTATTATAGAACCCGGTTCCATATTAGCATCACGGCAAGGGTCCATATTACAGAAATCGCCATTTAAAAAAAATGCACTTGCTATGAACTGAATATAAATTTATATCAAATTATTTTCAGCAATATATTTAATAATTCGTTAATAAATTAAGGCACATTCATAAAATTAATAAATTATTAACAATAGTAATAATTATAAATAGTTTTACTTACCTTAAAAAAAGTTTTTTAAAATTCAAAACACAAAACATTTAAACTGAATGACAGTTATCAAACAACTAACCGCCATTTCAATTTTTATGGTAGATTTTCGATTTTGGTACTAGAGAATCAATTCCACCTATTGTTAAAAAAGTGCAGTACGTTATAATGAACGAAACAAATGGGTTCCATATTAAATACAGGTTCAATAATACAACCACCTCCTCTAATAGAAGCTTGAAACTTCTATCGACTTAACATTTTGGGTCAATTTTATTACATAATATCATTTCATTCTGTTATTTCTATAAATGTAACCCTCTCCCCTGATGATAGAGTGTATAGTGTGTCTCAAATGTAAAAATATTAGCGGAGACGAGAAAACACCATATGAATTTTGATTCTCAAGTTCATGAAACGTATAAATCGATAAAAAATTTTAAATTATAATCAATGTACAGAATTTTACTAATAGAATTTCTATTTTATCGCTATTATTGCTATTAAACAAATTTTTTTAAAATTAAAATATTATTTTTGCGAGAATTAAATAAAAAGAAAATAATTTAAGAAATGTTTATTTCTTTAATGATTAATTTTAATTATATTTTAGTATTATGTGGAATGATGATGACGGCTTGTGATGTTAGTGCAATAGCGAAACCGTGGGAGATTCAACATAGGGTAGCAAAATTAGTGGCTGATGAATTTTTTGAACAAGGCGATTTAGAAAAATTACAATTGAATCAACAACCAATGGTAAATATACAATATTTAATTTTTATTTAAATCCCGAATAAAAAATATAATTTTTAATTATGTATTCGCTAAGAATTAAAGACTAAATAGAAAAAATATGTTGTAATAACCCATTTGAAATTCTTAAAATATATAGTCTAAATTAGAGGTTCTCAAACTCTTTGAGATGAGTTGGTACCACAGAAACTTCTATCAAAAAGTTCAGGTACTACTAAAATGATTTCATTGCTAAAAGTAACTGTACTGTGTAGGTATTACCTTCAGTTTATAAGGAACCAGTAGTAGATGTATCACAGTTTGAGAACCTCTGGTCTAAACATTAAAATTTAATGTTACAAAAGTCCATAAATTGATAAATTTAATATTTTCATGTTTTACATAAAAAAAATAAACATTTTAAATTCCATAAATAGATATTGTTAAGCAAATAGTGAATAAAAAATATTCATAGAAATATTTTAAGTTTAAGTATATTCAATATATTTAATTTAAAATTAAAAGTATAATTAAGTATGCTAAATATTAAAAATTAATAAAATATTAAATCAATTAAATAAATGAATAGTATATTATATTTAATTGACTTAATTAATAAATTTCATTCAATATTATTTTTTTTTATTTATTAATAATTATAATTATGGCTTGAATAAATCAGAAATAAAATAATATTTAAGTATTTATATGCTCATTAATGTTATTTAGGCAATGATGGATCGTGAACGTAAAGATGAACTACCTCAAATGCAAGTGGATTTTATTGATCATATTTGTTTGCCGTTATATAAAACCCTCTCTGAGGCATTTCCTTGGATTCGACCACTATACGAAGGGTGTTCTGCTAATAGACAACATTGGCAAGATTTAGCTGAAAAAGTTAATATGGGTCTTACATGGATAGATCATGATCATATTGATAAGCCAGTTGAGGCATTTACAAGTAAGAAGATTAAAAATATATTTAAATTATATTCAATTTTTTATAAAACTAGATATCTACTAGGAACTGAATTTAGTCAATATTTGCCTTGCTATGCCCCCCCTCCCCAAAGATGGCTCTATATTTATTGATATAATACAATAAGCTATAACTGAAAATTAATAACTAATAACAATAACTAGAGGGATGATTTATCCTAATTTACATTTTGCATTTTATTATTTTTTTATATATCAGCTGATAGTGAACCGAAAGATATAGAATTCACTGTAACAACTTTAAACACCAAGCCCCCGTCAGTGTCTTCATCTGTCACGTCCAATGACGGACCAACGGCTGTTATTCGTTGTGGATTGTCACGTCTGGCATCAATTCGTAAAGCACAGGTGCGTCTACCGAGTTCACTTCATGGACGACCAGGGTCCGGATACCATCAGCAAAATTCTCCGACCTCACCGCCACCAAATGAAAAGCCGTCAGTCACCAACAACACCACCACTACATCACTATTAACCAATGAGTCAAACAACACCAGTGGAGCAACAACAGCCTTAACATCACATACCACCAACAAAACAACACAGTTACAACCGCCCAGGAAGGCAAAACAACGTCGTGTTTGCACGGTCGTCTGAGCCATTCAATCAAATAAACAAAAAAAAATAATTAATAGTCTTACCTTCTCCTAACCACCTTTTATTATACTTTCAGCTATTTTACTAATCAAACTTAACGTATTGTACAAAAATTAGAAAAAAAAAATCAAAAACTGTTTTAAAAATATAAACTAAAAGAAAAACAAACAAACGAATAATAATTCATTAACAAACAAAATGTAATGATAATAAATAAATATTAATTAAAAAAATTATTAATAACGCAATAATGAAGATAATTATATTAAGTTTTTATTTATTATTATTATAATTAAATATTATAAATGAAAATAATTAATTAAAAAAAACAAAAATGAATATAAACAAAATCAATAAATATTTTTTTATACTTAAAAAAAAACAAAAAATTATTATTATTATTAATAGTAATTAAAATTAAATTAAATTTCTAAAAAACAATCATTAAAATAAAAATTTTGTTTATTTTTTATTTATTTTTACGTTTATATAATTTTTTTTTTACAGAAAATTCATTTCTTTTTAGATATTTTGATATATATAAGTATATATGAAAAAAATCAAGATTTTATTTTTCTTGTCATATATAAATTTAAGAAAGGTAAGTTCTTTAAAATTGAACCAGTCGCGGTCATATCCTTGTTTTGATGGACGAGGCATTTGGATTGAAAAATAGTTTGGATATGGATAACTGAAATGTTATATCTATATTATTTATGGGATTAATAATTATTAATTTAGGAATTAATGAGCAAAACCATTTATTAAATTTTAAATGATAAATAATTTCATAACAACAAAATAAAACAATGTTTTCTAAATTCAAAATAACATACATTTTTATAAAAGCCATATTTCATATAAAAACATAATATATTTATGTATTACAAAATTTTTGATACAATTTTTTTCGGAATTTTCAAATTTCTCTATTTCTTTTATATCAATCTTATCTTTATTATAAAACTACTAGATGTCCCTGTTTTTGTATTCTTATTCAAGCGAAAATTTGTTCTTTTCTAAAATTTTCAAATTAAAATAAAGGTCAGTTATGGGAGTGACCAAATACCAATAAAATACCTTGACTTTTCATCTGCAAATTAACAAAAATTGATGCAAAACTAGTGCTTTCCCCAATCAAAAATTAAAATTTTAAAAATATAAATTAGATATTTTCTATTTTAATAAATATAATAATCTGCAAATTTATCTATAATCCACACTTTAGAGGGGAAATGTATGACCTCGTCTGTGTATAGTCATAAATATATATCAACATTGGCCAAACCGTGACTCACGAGCCACATGTGGCTCTTTTTGAGTTTATTGTTGCTCAATTAAAAAATTTAAAGTTATCATAATTTTGAATTTACAAATATTAAACTAAAAAGGGTACGTCATGTGACACATATTTATTTACTTTTAATTATTTAAAGGAAATTTAAAATTTAGTTATTTCTGCAAGTTTTAAAAACTGTTGTAAAATGTATCCGATCTATCCCAACTCTGTCTACTTTATTACAATAGCAACAGCATTGCATGCGGGGCGTAAGACTAATTATTAATATAATTAGGTATTTTAATCGCGCACGTATTCTTAATTTTTGTTTCTGTGACTGAACCCCCCCCCCCCCCAAAAAAAAAAAGTATTTTTTTTTCGATTTGGCTCTTAAACATTTTCGATTTTTCAATAAGACTCTAAGTATCACCAAGTGTGGCCACCCCTGATAATAAATAGATAATTAAAAATAAACTATATTTTTAAGATCACATAAAAAAATACTTTTAACATATTATTTATTTATTTAAATATCTTTTAAATTTTAAAAAACTTTAATCAATAAAATTTATTAAAATTGTTTTATTAGGATAATCGTATTTTTAAAATAGTAAATTCTTATTTCTAAATTTTTGTGTACTTATAGTGAGTTTTGGAACCTCAACTCACTGAGTTAGGGTTTGGATAATTGAATTTATATAAGTAGTTAAAAAAAAAGAAAAGCAAATTGAATCGTATTAGATTAGAATTCGGGATATTCATATCGAACACACACTGTTCCTGTTAAGTTCAGAAATTTTTGATCCAAA
The DNA here is from genome assembly GCA_963082975.1 of Labia minor. Taxonomy (NCBI): domain Eukaryota; kingdom Metazoa; phylum Arthropoda; class Insecta; order Dermaptera; family Spongiphoridae; genus Labia; species Labia minor. The sequence goes on from OY720344.1 coordinate 55,048,325, forward strand.
AATACTTTTTAAAAGTAAAATATTCTTAAAGGGATTGTATAATTTGAGATTTAAAAGGACTTTAATTTTTATTTATTCCTTCTTGAATAAAACATTTACAGTAAAAAAATGTATTATTTAATCACAAGCAAAGCGTAGGTTCTGTTACAAGGAGCAAATGACACATTCTCCCCTCTCACCCACTCATACATTGAATTTTAAATAAAATTGAATCTTATCCTAAACTCTAGCATCTAGAAAAAAATATCTTATTTTAAAAGATGTTTTAGAGTGGGAATTTTCAGTTTAAAACAATATAATAAAATAATATTGATTTTAAATAAAAATTCTAGGATATTAATTATTTAATAAAAATGATAAAAAAAAAATATTGAAATTACTGAAGATTGGGAAAAGAGAAGTAACCATTGCACAATTCTTTTATTTTTAACGCTTCTATAATTTATTACAAAGAAAAATAAACTGAACTAATGACAAGTAAGCCTGTGTAAATTAGGCTTTGCGGTATATTATATTTTCTATAAATTTTTATATTTATTCAAACAAAATATACAAAAAAAACACTGTCAAAATTATCATGATCTAAAAAATCTAAAAATCTGTTCCGCACATTTTTTTCTTGCTACAAGTAACCAACTCCAAAATATTTTTTAAAAATTTTTCTTTTAGTTTATATAAAAGATAATATAATAAATCAGTGCTCCGCAACCGGTGTGCCGCGGCACACTGGTGTGCCTTAAAGGAGATACAGGTGTGCCGCCGCGATCAAATGAAACTTAGAAATCCACATAATTATTATTATTATATAATTATTATTATATTATTATTATTATTATTATCTCCTTTAAGGCACACCGGTTGCGGAGCACTGTAATAAATAATATAGTTTATATATATTTTTCACCAGGGCACATATAGTTTGACAAAATATATTTTTAGAAATTATTTAAAGTAAAATAAGTTATTCAAATACTAATAACTTATAAGATTTATCGTATAGATTTTTTATTTAGATAATTTTATATTTTAAAATTTTCACTTATTAAAGTAAAACAAATACTAATAATTTATAAGATTTGGAATAATATAATAATTATAATATAATAATTATAATATAAATGATGAAAATAAAAATAGATTCGTTTCACAATAGATTCGATATTATTGAAATAAAATGTGTCAAGATTCAACATTTCAATTCATTCTGGTTCAAACAAAATCAAAATACTTGAAGTGAACCACGAATGGTGTTTTAAGGAATTCTGTCTAAACTAAAATTTTTTCATACAAATCTTTTTAAAAATTAACCAATATAATTAATTTAAAAAAAAAAAAATTATTCTTCAAGAAAATGATTTAATTTCGTATAAAATATAAATTTTGTATTTTATAAATTCTTATATAAAAAATTTTATTTTGTTAAAAAACAAAAATATTATAAATCAAGTTAAATTAGTTAATTAGATTAATTAGTCAGAGAGCCTCTAACCTATATTATTGCGATTACTTCCTAAAATAAAATGCCGATAGCTTAGCTTACTTATTTATTTAAAATTAATCTATACGAATGTTTAGTTAATGACTTTTGACAACGCCTATCAAGTCGGTTATATCAATGAGGTGTCCTACCTTTACCTTGATTTTCGTGAGGCGCTACTTTTTATCAAGAAGCTATTCCCCAATGTTGATCCCGGAGACTGAGTTGACTCCGACCCCAGCTAGAGATATTCCCTTGCCAGGCCCGGGACTTGAAGCCGGGACCATGTTAATGTGAGACAGCGAGGCTAGCCTCTCACCCAATGGCATCTTTAACAATAACTATGTATCTACAATTTTATTGACCCTATTATCAGGATATTTAATAAATATATTATCAATTACTTCTTTTAAAATAAATATATTTATATATTTCTATAAAATTATTTTAAAATTTTTATTACTTAATTTTATTTATTTTTACCGACCGACGATAGTAAGGGAGGTATTGTTTTCACACCAAATTTCACATGTGGAGATTTTTACATATCTCCACGAATCATGCATTTTCTAAACAGAAAAAAGTATTTTTAGCATGATGTCTGTCCGTCCGTCTGTCCGTCCGTCCGTCCGTATAGATGTGTACAGCATGAACGGCTCAACCGATTTTGATGAAATTTGGTATATTTACTTAATGCATCAGTGGGATGAATTGATCAACTTTTGGTGCAATTCCGGAAACCGGAAGTGGTAGTATTAGCGATCGACGATAGGAAGGAAAGGGTTATTTTCACACCAAAGGAGATTTTTTTATATATCACCACGAATCATACACTTTGTATTGGTTTTATCCTCGAGAAAAATCATATTTATTAGTTTTTTCTTGATTTAAAATTATATGACGTCATCCAGCCATTCATGACGTCACAGCCTGGTCTTGCATATATATTATAAATAAAATAAAATTAAAAATATTTATGTTATATCTTATATCCATATCTGTTTTTTATTACATTAATAGATATATTAAAATTATTTGAAATTGTTTCTGTAGCTGGAAATTAATTTATTTCAAATAGTCGGTCGGTTCGGACCTGGCCACAGGTCAACTTATTTATTTTATTACTTAATAAATTAGAATTTTATATTTATTATTATTATTTTTATTTATCTCTTGGAATTAACAATGCGTCGTTAACGCTTCGAAAATGTGAAAAATAACAATACCAATTTCAGAAAATAATGAAACCACAACTTCTTTGTAAATAAGATGGAGTGTCTCCACTCGACTATCTCGCAAGTTTGAATTGGATTAAATAACATATATGTATTATATTTAAATTAAATTTAATTAATTAAATTATAAATTAAAATTAATAAATAATATTTATTAAACCAGCGCATGTTTGGCTCTGTGTTGATGGCACCATGTTACATGTTGAAGCGTGAAATTTGCAGTGTTAAAAAATTAATTCTAGTACTTTCAGCAAATAAATCAAGCTGAAATTCTAGATATATACAATTCTAGTTTTATACAATTATTAATCATGTGAAAAATTATCAAACATATATCTTTATTTTTACGGTCACTTTAGAAGAAAAAAAAATCAAAACGTTGTAGGTAATGACCCTCTTCCGGTTGAGCTACATTTCTCAAAAGTTGATAGAAAACTGAATTTTAAATAATGCCCATGTACCAAATTTCATCATTCTAGCTCAAACCGTTTTTGCGTAATCTTGGTTACATACATACACACACACATACACACACAGACATTTTTCTCAACCTTAGTAAAAATGTTTCAGGAACATTCAAAACGTATAAAAAAATCAAAATCTCAACATCGAAAATTTGCGTGATCACAATACTATCTCTTACGAGATAGTAATAATGCGCAAATGTTTTGGTTCTAGAATTGTTATTATTATTTTTCAAATTTCGTTGATGCATTGTTGAAAAATAAGACTCATTTCTATAAACTTTCAGATTTCCTACTCTTAAAAAATTAATTATTTAATGTTTACTTTAAAAGATATCCATATCGGCATAAATTAAAATGAATGAAAATAATTAACGAAAAAGTATTTATTATAATATTTAAGTTAATCAATTAATTTTAATATAAATATTTTGCTGTATTTTAATTCAATCTAAACTTAAATGACATTAAATAAATAACTAAACAAATAATTAAACGGAAGCTGATTCTTTTATTTTTAATTATATGGCTCTTTATTTATCTACTATGTAATTTTGGTGTAATTGTTTTCATTAATACGAAACTTCTATTATATATGTATATATTATAAGGAAATAAATAGGATTCTTTTCAAGATAGAAACATTAATAAGTGGCAAAAAGAAAAAATACAAGCAACTAGAATTTGATTTTTCTTTAATTTAGATTTAACTTGATTTATCATTATTTAACTCAACAATAACTAAACTAGACACAATGATTAAATTTTTCATTTAATTTTTAATGAAATAAAATCAAATCAAGAGGATTAAAATTGATGAGAAGGGACATTTAAGTTCGAATGGAAAATAGAAATCAAAGAAAAATCTATTTTTGAGAAAATTAATAGAATAAATGGCATTAGTCGTTTGGGTGGAAAAAGAATTTGGTTATTAAGATTATATAAATTCAGATAAGAGTTAATATTAAGAAAGAATGGGAATCTGGTGGATCAGAATGATTTGAAAAATATAATATAAGAAGGAAGATTAAAAATGATGGTTGAGAAAATAAGGGTTAAATGTCATTTTTTATTTTCAAATATTGACATATTGACCACTGATTCCCCAAGTGGGTTCTCCCCCACCCTCCCCACGTGAGCTGCAGCGATAGCTTTTTACCTTTCTGATTTTAATAAATAGTTTCAAGAATTTCAAACAAAAATGTGTCTAATTTACACCGTTTACTACATTTTTTGAAATTGGAAGAAACATGAATACATAATTATATTTTTTGGTTTAATTGCTTTTAAAATTTATGAAAAAATTTAATTTCCAGGTGGTACGAAGTAATATTTTTTCTGAAAAGAGTACGATACATCAAATAAACTTAGTAACCACTGTTCAAGACTAAACAATTAAAATATCTGAAAGATTATTATATATAAAACAAAGTTAAAAAAAGCAAATTATAATGTATTATTTAATAATTAGTTAAGTCTTAAATAATAATAAACAAATATTAAAATTGTTGCAATATCCTATACAAATAAATATACATAAATACTTCATTCAATGCTATTTCTGTTTCATTCAATTTCAAAAAAAAATTAATGTTACAATTATCTCAAACTAATCCAAAGAGCATTTTATTCCATTGAATATTATGATAAGTGAAGATCAGAGTACACGTGTTGTTTAAAATTGTTATACTTTGTTATAGATAAATTCTTTCGTAAATTTTAATAATTTTTGCTTAATAACCCCTTAGAGTTAGTTTCCACGCGCTACACGAAGCATTTCCTCTCATTTCTGTTCCAAGTATATATAATAGGGAAGGTCAATAAGTCCATCCCATCTCTTTAATGAAATGGCAACACTGCTCTTGTCAACAGGCAACCATCAGCTGACTCCTGTCGAAATTTGAACCAGCTGGGAATTTTAATTTTGGTTTGACATCCATTAATAGAATACTACCTCGTGATTTGAGAAGAAAGTGAATTTCCAAGTGAAAATCCATCAATTGGAATACGAATTGCTCCCGTATCCGCCCTATTCTCCGGATTTAGCCCCGAGTGACTATTTTCTAAACCTGGAGAAATGACTTGGCGGAAAGAATTTTGACTCCAACGATGGAATCATCTTACAAACAAATCTATTTTGATGTAATCGACAAATCTTATTTTTTCTCCACGAAGTCTAGAGCTCAAAGAAGACTAAGTTGAAAAATCAAATAATTTTAAAAACTGTGTTTGCCAAGTGTTTCATTCAAAAAGTCAGGTACTTACTTATCCGCTCTGGTATCTATATATCAATATATAATATCTATTGGCCCCTACTACTTTAAACCATTATAATAAGAAATGCAAATAATAAATGGGCTCTGAAACAGCTTCTAAATTATCTCCTATAATTGTTCTGTTAGCTAAATAATTTTGATACATTCAAAAAGTCACGGATTTATTGACTGCCCTCATATATACCTATATTAATAAAACTAAATATAATAAATAAATCAGTATTAAAATTAATATTTAATAATAATTTAATAATAAATTTAAAATTGGTAAATAATATTTAAACTTAGAAAAATAACAAAATTTTAAATTCAATTTAACTTCTTTTACCAATATTTATATAAAAGCATTAAACAAATTTTTCAATGCCGGAGCAAACAATGGTCATAATTGTGTCTCCGGGAGGTTCAGATACCAGTCCAAACATGTTTGAAAATTAATACACTAATATCATAATGATACTAGAAATTCCTATATTTATTAAAATACTAGCTGCTCAGAGCGCCTTCGGCGCTCTTCATACCTAGACGAGGGCTCCGCCCCCTATACCCCCGAGTGGTACATAGTATTTGGTTGAAATTAGTAAAAGGGTTTCATCCATATTTTGTTTCAATCAGTATATTAATTAATTTCTTTTTGTGATCTTATTTAAAATATATTTTAATCTAATCAGTAAATTAATTATATATTACTTTTCTCCTACATCCATTAATTTTTCCTCGCTATCTGTATTGCAATTGCCGAATCTCCTATTATATTTAAGTCGCCTGGGTAACCTAATATTTTATAATTGATTTCCGCATCTTACTCTTTTATTACTACCTTCAAGACAAATCTTAAGATCTAAATTTGAAAAAGTTTATCCGGATCTATTGAGTCTTAGTTAAGCTTTACTAAAGTCTACAAATAATTAGTGAACAGAAATATTGAATTCGTGTTGTTTTTCTACTATGTGTTGATCTTAATGAAAATATCTTAATTAATGTTGATGGATTTGGCCTGAACCCGCATTGATTTCCTCCGCCTATGGTTCGTAAGTATTGTATATGTTATAATAGAGTATAATATTTCTTGATCATTTCATTTTGATATTTTATTTACATTGCTTGATTTTTATTGAATATTTTTAATTATAACGAAATTGAAGAAAATGCAAAGTTAGAGACTTGAGACAATTTATAAATATAAAATTAACTTAATTAACGTTATAAAACTAGATAATAGATAAACTAACAATAAAAATAAAAATAAAAACCAAAAAAAAGTGCAATACTAAAATTTCAATTATATTCATTTAATACATTATTATTATTATTAAGTGTTCAGTTATCACATACGTATATATATATATGAAGACCTTAGAGCGAAACAGTGGTAAGCCACAAAATCAAAATGTTGAGATATTGCAGTTTAAAGTGTAGAAAAAAGATAAAAAACATTGGGTTTACTGCATATATTTCAAATTTGCTCAATATGTAATATCAGTAAAGGGAAAAAGTCAGCAATTATTATTTCTTAGATATATATAATTAAGAATAAAACAATTTTCTACAAATGTGGCTTACCATTGTTTCGCTCTAAGGTCTTCATATATACAGACAAACATGCAAAAGCGAACTTTGCAGGGTCTGCTAGTTATTATATATTATAGAAAAGAAGAAATATTCAAATAAATAAAAAATAATTTAAGATAAAAATATCATCTAAATAATATATTAAATTAATTAAAATGACAACTTTTAGAATAAATTATTTATTTAAAATTATATTTGAATATTAGAATTTAAAATAAAATATTATATTAATTCTTTGTTTGGGAATTGCTATAATAATTAATATATACACATTGGGAAAATGATTCCGCTAGGGTCAGTGGGCCACACAAGGCTCTTGAATGAACGGTGATTTATATAAACTTTAAAAAATTAATTTCTGCGGTTATTGATTAGATATTAATAAAATTTATAACATGTGTTACTATAGAGGAATATAAAAATATTGTGATGTAATTTCATAGAAATGGGTTCAGCCAATTTCGAGTCCTTATTTTCCGGACAGACAGACAGACAGACATTGAACATTCTAAAGTCACTTTTGGATTCTAGAGGCCATGAAACGCCAAGATATGCCAAAATTTTTAAATTCTGAGCAATGTGCAGACAAAAACCTTTATATATATATATAGATTTTAAATTTTAATATTCAATAGAATATGATTTACATTAAATAAAAAAATAAAAAATAGTTTATATTTTATTTAATTTCATGGAATTGTTTGGATGATTACTAAGAAATTTAATGACCACCTCTAAAATTTTATGCTACCTCCTCCAATGCATGTTACAGAATTTCTGCATTGGACCAATAGAACTTATTTTTATTTTTACCGACCGACGATAGTAAGGGAGGTATTGTTTTCACACCAAATTTCACATGTGGAGATTTTTACATATCTCCACGAATCATGCATTTTCTTAACAGAAAAAAGTATTTTTAGCATGATGTCTGTCCGTCCGTATAGATGTGTACAGCCTGAACGGGTGAACGGATTTTGATGAAATTTGGTATATTTACTTAATGCATCAGTGGGATGAATTGATCAACTTTTGGTGCAAATCCGAAAACCGGAAGTGGGAGTATTAGCGATCGACGATAGGAATGGAAGGGTTATTGTCACACCAAATTTCACATGAGGAGATTTTTTTATATATCACCACGAATCATGCACTTTGTATTGGTTTTATCCTCGAGAAAAATCATATTTATTAGTTTTTTGTTGATTTAAAATTATATGACGTCATCCAGCCATTCATGACGTCACAGCCTGGTCTTGCATATATATTATAAATAAAATAAAATTAAAAATGTTTATATTTATTATTTATGTATCCATATCTGTTTTTTATTACATTAATAGATATATTAAAATTATTTGAAATTGTTTCTGTAGCTGGAAATTAATTTACTTCAAACCGTCGGTCGGTTCGGACCTGGCCACATGTCAACTTATTTTAATTGCATGTAGTGGATTCAAAGATAATTTTGTTTAAGTTATCGATGGATATTTTTGCCTTTCTCAACTTTATTTAATACATTAGTAGGAATAGGATATTCATATTTGTTCATTTAAAAATAAGAGATTAATATATATATATCAAATTAAAATTTATAATTATCCTCTATTTTCTTTTTTTTTTTTTTGATAAAAACAGAGTAGATATTTTATTATCTTTATGACTTAAGTAAATAATATATTTTTCCTTTTATATTGTACCTTTTAAAAGTTTCACACACTTATTGTTAGAAAAAATTGTATATGTATTTCTTATTTGACCTTTTTGTTTCGAACAATGTTAAATATATTGAAATGTCATCAGTATATATATTATAAACTTGGTAAATGAAAGAGAGTGAATATTTGGGAACCTAACATTGACCTTTTAGACTTCTTCTGTTTTTTGATGAAAAGGTATTATTTAGAATGAGTGCCTGGAAGAACCAGGATACGTGAGATACGGTGGGTATTTGTATTTAATTATATAATATTGAACTTAGTTTAATGTCCATACTCTGTATTCACGGTCAATAATGTTTTATTTTCACAAAAAAACTTTTTAAAATGTGTATTGTTATTTTTGAAATTTGTTGTGTCCTGGCCATTTAAAACCGAGTGGTAAGTCTATTGTTATTTTGTTCATGCCTATCTATTATTTTTAAAATAATTTGATCTGCACTACAGAAAATAAATTTTTACATTATCATATTTTTTGTTAGCCACCTAAACATTTAATAATTAAGGAGTTGATTTTTTAATTTTTAGATTTGACTTTCAAATTTGTTATTGTTTTTAATTGTAAATATTAATTGTGAATATTATTAAATGTTAGAGTTGAAGTTTCTTCAAATGTTTTTCTTTTAAGATATTTTGTGAATTTCCCTAAAAGCTATTGTCCTTTGTAGCCAGGTCTCTTGATTTAAGAGACCATTTTTCATTATTCCTTTCTTTATTGTTATCTCTTTTAAAAGCATTCTTTTACATGTAAAGTTATTTTTTTCAATTCTATTTAGAATATGGCTTGGAAGTTTTTCCTATGGCATGTCTCGCACATTTTATTACTATTTTGAATCAAAACACTTTTTAGCGTAATTCTATGTTGGAATATATTACTTTATAGTAATGTTTTATTTATCTTTACGTAGAAAATTTTCTAGTTAAGTTTTTAAAAGTTAGGAAAAAGAAAAACAATTAAATATTATTTTAAATTTTACATGTTTAGTTTAGAATATTAGTTCAGCGGGTTGTGTGACCACGAACTGAGTATATTATTCGAAGCATATTAGATGTCTTTTTAGAAATATTAATAAATTGCCTGATTCGATTACTATGAATGTCTTACATCCCTTTGTATATAGTCTATCGATTATATATGCTTCTACAAATCAAAAATCAAAAATAAATTGATCTTTATTACAAAACCTTTATAAAGGGTAAATGTAAATATCTGGACAACCCGATTCCTACCTGAGTATCCTGTCCATACACGTTTGACAATGAATACAAGTTTTAATTTTAGTATTTCTAAAGCACATTTATAAACTTTAATTTCTAGTCAATTCCTTTTAATTTAGTAATTATAAATTATGTTTTGATAAATTTAATATTTTTAGTTCACAATTACTAAATATTCTAATATAGATGAAATATAGGAGTCTTTAATTATCATTTTGATCTCAATTAAAATAAAAAATCTGGACTGTCTCCACTCGACTATCTCGTAATTTGAATTGGATTAAATAACATATATTATATTTAAATTAAATTTAATTAATTAAATTATAAATTAAAATTAATAAATAATATTTATTAAATCAGCGCGTGTTTGGCTCTTTGTTGATGTCACGTGCTGGCGAGTGATTTGCATTGTTAAAAAATTAATTCCGGTACTTTCAGAGATTCAATCAAGCTGAAATTCTATATATAGCAGTTTTATACAATTTTTAAACATGTGAAAAATTATCAAACATACTAATATATCCTCATTTTTACGGTCACTTTAGAGGAAAAAAATGAAAATATGGTAGGTAATGGTCATCTTCCGTATGAGTTCAAAAGTTGATAAAAAACTACGAATTTTGAATAATACCTGTGTACCAAATTTTATTATTCTAGCTCAAACTGTTTTTGCGTAATCTTGTCTACACACACACACACACACAGAGAGAGAGAGAGAGAGAGACATTTTTCTCAACCTTACAATTAGTGAAAATGACTTAGGGACCTTCAAAACGTATAAAAACATCAAAATCTCGACATCGAAAATTTTCATTATCGCAATACTATCTCTGGCGAGATAGTAAATATAGAATGAATTTAAAAATCATAAATATAACGTATATCTATCTAATCTTATTAAAATAGGAAAAATTATTTTTCTGGTCTCGAAAATTGCGCTAATGATTTTAATGAAATTCACATAATGGTTGATTTGGGATTTAGGTGAAGATTATGTATAGGTCTTATATTTATAAATAAAACAAATGTATATTAATAATAATATACTAATAATAATATCCAAATTAAAACAATGAAACGCTTTAAGTTGAATTTGGATAATATTATTATAAATATTCATATTTTTATTATTAAAACGTAGGTATATATTACTTTTTAAAGACATTATTTCTTTAGTTATTTGAATTTAATTGATAATTAAAGATGTTTTTTCATTTCAAAAAGTCAATAAAAATAGAAAAAAATGTAATTATATATTATATATTAAGAATTTTTTATGGGAATTACTAAAATTCATATTTATTCGTTTATATTCATTGTCAAACAGGTATGGACAGGTTCTTTGAACCCAGGAAGACATCAAATGGACAGTCAGGATCTTAACATAAATTTTTCATAAAGGTTTTGTACCATAAATTAATTTCTAATTTTTTTTAAATATATAGATCAATTTATGATCTATTGACTTGAGGGAATTATAAGATAAATAATGTAGAATAAAAGTTATTCACTATAATCGGCTCAGGCAATTTATTATTTTTCCCGATAATATCGCAATATTCTTAATTTGTGGCGTATCGTTGATTTCTTTCACCAAGGTAGGGGTCAGATATATTAAAGCCGCCTTGAATCAATCAAATGTTTTAATTTATATTAGTGACAACTCTTAATAATTATTTTAATTAAGAAAATGCGAATTCCTTAACAATTCCTATAATTGGATTATTAGATATTCTATTAAGTATGATTATTGAATCTTTGGAAGTGTTATTTAAATTAATTACCATTTAAACTCATATTTTTTTAATTAGCGCGATTTAATTAATTTAGTGTGTGGTATGATTAAAGTGACCATACGTCCCGTTTTCAGGTAGCTTGTCCTTATTTTAAATGTAAATGTTTTGACCATGTTTTAAAAATTGCTTTAACGAATTTCCTCCTATTATTTATATTTAATAACTAATTTAGTTCTTTTTTAATTTTTAAATATAATAAATTAGATATTTAAATATTTATGAGATTTATAATCACATATTTAATGATATGGGGGATTTAAATTAATATTGTAAAAATCATTTTCTTTTTGATAATATTTACTTTGGGAGATTTAAATTTAATTATTTTAATATGAGATTTAAAATTTATAAATATTAAAATATTTTTTTTATTCTCTTATATCTTTATCTTATATATTTAATCATTAATCTAATTCATGAAGTGTTTTCAAAAAGATACATTTTGAATTTTGTTGTCGATAAAGAAGTTCGTCGTCTGTCCGCATGCCTTGACTGTTTCCCAGGCGTGGCTGTATTTCAACCTCATTGGTTGCTTCTTCTGACTGGGGAGGGCCTGCGCCTGGCCTGCTGCTTTAGTAACATCGAGCAGCCAGTCAATCAGTAACCAAGCAAACATCGTTGTCTACCCACCCATTTGTGTATATTCGCCTCCCCCATCATCTCGTGCGACTGAATGGGCTCTCGGTTGTTATACTTGGCCAACGCCAACACGAATATGCCCTATCTTAAGTGGTTTCCATCTATTTGCTGACCCACCATATTTATTTACCATCATTTATTCATTTTTCTTTTATGTTTTGTTTATTTATTCATTAAATTAAACAAAAAACAAATTACAAATTAAATAATTAATATTTTTATTTAATAACCAAAATTCAAGCACAATGGCAAAGTGGGTATATTATATATCATTATGCCTTTTCATTATGTATAGTAATTTAATGACAGCGGCACAACATAACAACCATCCGACGGATATTAATTGTGATGCTGTGCAGTATGCGATCGACGATCGAGATGATGTTCATCTATCAGGTAATTAAACAAATTTATAAAATAGTTTTTACATTTCAAAAATTCAATACACTTTTATTTACTTAAAAACTCCAAATATAATTATTTATTAAAACTATTACTATTTCATATATCTATTAATAAATTTTAGAGAAATTACATATATATATGTATATATAATAGATTATTTATATATTTATTTTTCAATTTTTGTTTTTGTTTTGTTCTTGCACATGTATTGTCAATTCGAATTGAAGAATGAATTCTTTCTTTCATTCCTTATTTCTTCTCTTTCTCTCCCTTTTGAACTTTCTGTTCAATGTGTTCACAAAATCTCTCTCTTTTTCTCACTCTCTCTCTCTCTCTCTATATATATATATGTCGTTTAAAGAAATAATAAATAAATCTGCACTGTTTTTATCTCCCCCTTTTAATCAGCCTAAGTCTAAAAAAATATGCTTTAGAATCGATAGGAATATATATTAAATATATTTATTCATTTTAGTAGTATATATACAATAATTTATAAAAAATAAAAAATAAAAAAAAATACTATAATAAAATAAATCATATATGTATTATTATATATGTAAAATAATTTAAATTTTATCTTAAATTTCACAATTTCCAAATTTTTCTTCCTTGTATTTGTTTTTGTGATTAGAAAAGTATTGATAATTAAAAAAAAAAAAACTTTAGAATATTTAATATTTATAAAATCACAAAAGTATGTGATAGACTATATAATATGAAAATATTAAATTAATATATTTAAGTTGATAAATGAAAATCACGTGGTTGTTCTTTTAAATAATTGAACAAACCTAGAATATTGATCATCTAATGATTTAGTAAGAACCACGTGCATAAAATGGCGAATCCAATCAAAATTAAATGTCTTAAATTTGAGTTTCCTTTTATTATTATTTTTTTAAATTTTTTTAAGTCTATAAAAAAAAATACTAAAAATTAATTGTTTAATATTTTTATATCACTTTTATTAATTTAAATATTTTTAAATATTTAATTATAAAAAGATTATACTATTGCAGAAATTTAATAGTTAACAATTGTTCATTTTTATTATTATAATAAAACGATAAATTTGCGGGATTTAAATTAAATAATAAAAAAAAATAACTTTAAACAAATCACTATCTACATTAATGTAATATTTTGATTATAAAGTTTTATAAAATGATTCAGAATATAGAAATAATTTTCACCATTTTACTTTTTTTAAAATTATATATTGAATTACACTAATACACAATCATTTTTTAAATTATTTTAAAAACGATTTAAATAACTTTAAACACTTTATATATAAAATTAAATGCTTTATTAACTATTTTTACAAAAAATAAATAAAGTACCTTATAGGTTATAAGATATTTTTAAGTTTAATAAGTGATTGTATTCAAAATTTATCTTCAAATATTCTTCCCATAAACAGAGTAGTTATAATCCATAGTTCTAATTTATTCATTAATTTCCTATATTTTATCAAAAACCTTTTTGGATATTCAGCCAAAAACTATGTTTATTAGGCCTTTTTGATAAATATTTGTGAATATTTATAAATATAAATAAACTTTTCACTAGATTTATACACACCTTTTTGAGGCATCAGCTCCTTTCATCGAAATCTTCTCGATTTTATTGTTTATCATATTTGATGTGTAGAGTTCATGCAATTTCCTTTTATGCTATCTTTATGAATTCTTTGTCCTTTCGTCTTTTAAATGTTAAATTAAATATTAATTAAAATTTTGTTTTAAAAATATATAAGATTATCATTTAATATTAAAACCAGGTCCTTTTAATCTCCAATCCTTTTTAACTTTCTTTGATTTAATTATTTTTTTTTATTTTTGTCATTTTATTTCTGATTTAAATAAGTAACAAATAATTATTTGTATGTTTTATTTATTTGGAATTCGTGCAACTTCTTTCCTTAATAATCGAAACGACAGATCATTTTGTTAAGGGCAGATGACTCACTCACCATTGCTTAACGTAGACATTCATTCATTGATAGGCTGTCCATTGGATATCTCAAAGGGTACATTAAAAGCTATAATTCACATCTTTAACTGAATGCTACTTTTTCAAAACTCATTCACATCAATTATAAAAATTTAATTGCCAATTTATTAATATAATAATAAAATAATCAAATCTCAAATTAATAAAATTTTTAAACTATTAAAAAAAAATATTATTAAATATTTATTAAAATAATATTTTCTTTATGATAATTTTTTTAATAAAATTATTTTATCATAATGAGAAAATGCTGTCTGAATTCATTTGTTTTCTAATGAAATAAATTAATGTAGCTATAAGCTGTCACTAATAATTCTATTAAAAATGACAACGGTCAACTTCTCGCTAAAATCAGCAAATCTATTGTATTTGAATCTCAATTATCTCGTTTTTCTCAGTTGATTTTATTGTTTTTTTTTTCTTTTATTCTTTCACTGTTCTTTTGGGATTTTTTTTTTTTGACAAAAGGCCAGGCGACCTGTCGTTTGTGTTGTTGTTGTTATTGGGGGTGAGTAGGAGGATCGGGTGGTAAAGAAAAGAAAACGTAGATGGATTTTCTGTTGTCGAGGTGTGTTTCTTCAGCCGGATTAAATACCTTCATTGCAAGAGGGTACTCGTCATGGATGCTGCTTGTCTGGAGAGGAAGTGCATCCCAAGAAAAGAACATAAGAGAGTGTGTGTGTGTTTTTTTTTTTTTTTGGGTAGAGAGAGGGGCAATGAATGGGCAAAAATGCGCCGAGGTGACCGCCATGAATGGGTCGGGGTGGCTAGTCTGGCATTCCTGGAGCGGGCCCCGAGGGCCCAAGACAACCTCCTCCCACCCCCTCCTCATCGCTTTACCTCATCCCTCCTGTCCCTACATCGACGTCCCCACCTTTGTCGGACCGGCCAGTCGCCCGCCCACGCCGCATTCCTTCGTTCTCCTCCAGATTTCTTTATTTCGAACTCATTTCATTATTTTGGCGCCTTCAAGGTCTGTCCAGGTGGTCTCTCCCCTCTCCATCTCTTAACTCTTAATATTCATCAACAACTCGGATTGTTGTTTGATGTTCCTAAAACAACATCAGCGGCCTTTAATTAAATAAAACTTCAAACGGAATCCATTTACTGTATCAATTCCATCCATGGAAATCAATTTAAGGGTTGCAATCTTTATTTAAAAAATAAACACTAAATGTCAAAATAATTTGAAAGTGATTTTTTAAAATGAATATAGAAAATTCTATTTATTTTATATTTTATTTAAATAATATTTGAAACTATTGACGATTATGTCTACAAATTGCCCTCACACTCTTTATCTTATATTTAACAAATAATAAATAAATATTTAAATAAACCATTTATCTGTTCTATTTGGTTCATAATGATAATCACACAAGTTTCTTTTACACTTGAACTCACTGATAATATAACTCATATGATACTACTATATACCCGAAGATTCCAAATTGTATTACTACACCTTTCTATAAATATATATATATAGAATTATATGTATATAATTATAGCACATCCTCTCTAATGAAATAAAAAAATACAAACACAATTTTGGGTTCAAAAAATTTATTAATACTAACTAAAATAAAATAGACAATTTAAAGAATAATTATCATTTAATTAATATTTAATAATTTTAAATTATGGAAGAAATATATTTCTTTTAAAATTATTTTTTCCTTCCTCATTAATCCAAGTCCTCAATTTGAAAAAGTTGTTATATACAATACTATAGTATTTAATACCAACTGATTATATACTAATAAATAAATATTCATTTTATTCAAATGTTTGTATATACATTAAAAGTGAAATACATTTTATTGGATAAATTTAATAACTACAACTAAAAATTACATCCCAATGTAGAATGAAGATTAACAATCTTGTTCTTTTTTAATTTAAAATTAAATTAAAATCTATCGTATAAAATAAATAAATTTATAATATATATTGAAAATATGAAATTAAAAATTTAAGTTATGTTATAAATTTACATGTTATGTTGTTTATAATAGTTCATTATATATATGATTTTTAAGAAACATAAATGTAAATAAATTTAATTCATTTTAATAAAAATCTTAGAATAATTTCAAGTAGAATAAGTTTTGGTTATATATTTAGTTGAATTGTGTTTAATATCTTTTGTCCTGATAAATCCATTTTTAAGTCGATGTATCAAGATATATTGAGAAATTATACACTAATATTCAGAGTAATTAATTATTTTAATATATATCCCTGAATATTGAAATCTTAATACCAAATACGATATGATTTGTATCAAATTTTTAGATTTTTTTTTTAAATATTAGTAAACTTTAAATTTTTGTTTTTCAACTTTTAATTGAAAAATATTTTATTCACTTATGTGAATTTGAATGTAATCAAATCCTTTCTAATAATCCAGAGATACATCCGGCGTTTTTCTTTAGAAATAAATATTTTTCATCTATTTCTTTGTAGTTGAATTGAACAAAATAAATTCTCTATAGAACAGCAAATAGACGAGTTTTCAGAGGGGTAACTTAAGAGGATAGATTGTGAAATTGACCAATTAGACACAGGTGGGTTCATTCTTAAGGCCTTTTTTCGGCTTTAGATCAAACAAAAACGTTTTAATGCCATTGAGCAAAACGGTTGCCAACCCCATCCTCCTTCCTCTACAATAACGCCCTACTAATTCAACAAACTATAATCTTTGTGTAGTTTATATATTTATGAATATGTATGAGTGTTGAAGGGAGTGGAATGAGATATTTTATTTATACATCTTTATTATCCTTATTAATATTGAGCAAAAACAATTTTATAAATATTCCCATGAG
Source organism: Labia minor (assembly GCA_963082975.1). Lineage (NCBI taxonomy): Eukaryota > Metazoa > Arthropoda > Insecta > Dermaptera > Spongiphoridae > Labia > Labia minor. The sequence goes on from OY720344.1 coordinate 55,065,978, forward strand.
AGTAGAGTAATTATATTGTTGAATTAAACGATTTATATAAGAGGAAATTTAGTTGATTAAATTTAAATTTTTAAAATAGAGATTGTTCTAAATTTTAAACTTGTCTTTATCATTTTTATTTTTTTTTATTAGTCAGATATATATATCTTGCATAAATTTAGTTATTTTTTATAATTTTAACAAATTAAAAAAATATTTATTTTTAGACTTCATTTGACGTTTATTAAATGTGTTTAAAAATTTATTTTCTATACTACGAAAGACATATTAAGAATGAATTATAAAAATGTATTTCATTGAATTTATTACAATTAATTATATTTGATAAATTTCACTAAAAATTTGAGACAATGACAGTTGATTATTTCTAGAATAATAATATTTATAACTAAAGCTCAGGATATGGATATTTGGGGTAATGTCGTTGTTGAGGTCAGAAAACTTCCGTATTAGATATTTATTATTAATATTGAATTCTAAAAAATATGATGTTCCATTTGAATCTTGTAATGCTTAATTTTGATTTTTATTGACCTCTGTTAATGAATTAATTTCATTAATTACAAAAAAACAAAACAAAATTAGTTAGAATTTTTTTTATCTGATGGATATAAATCTAAATTTAAATAAAAATATGAATTATTAAATGTATTATGTTATACTATTAAATATATTATGATATATATTTTTTTTTTAAATATTTTATATGTAGAGTTTTACGTTGTCCTTTTTTAATCAGACAATAACAGCAGTTTGAAAAATGAAAGAAAGGGTTGGTCGGTTGCCTGGTAGTCAGCTGATCCGTTGACCTAAAGAAGGAATGGTGGAATTTTTTTTTCTATATGTATTTTATTTGGTGTCTACTGAGCACCTGTAGCTCTCAGCTGCCCATTTCATATATATATATATATATATAAATATATATCCATCGAGCGCTGGGAACACAAATAGATACCCGGAGCCGGTTTCCGGAAATGCGCCTCCTTCTCTCTCACTCATCCAAAAGAAAACTGAATGTGTGTGAAAGAGTGAGGAAAAAGGGGGGATAAGGGGTATTCGTTTAGATTCCTTCTTCTTCAGTCTGGTCTGCGCCTTCACCTTCTCTTCTCATTCCCACTGAATACTTTCAAATGGTTTTTTCACCTTGTGACTTGGACCTACCTACCTTTCTACCTTCTTCTTCTTTTCGTTTCACTCTCTTCACCTGGCCCCACCTCCACATGCTCATTCTCCCCCCCCCCACCGCTTCACTTGGAATCCACTCGACTCACCTGAGAGCTCCATAAAGATGTTTTTTTTTGAAGTCAAATATGAGAACATTTTTTGACCGGTGAATCATTTTAATAGATTATTAAGAGATGGAATGAGGAATTTTTTTTTCATTCCCCTTATATATATATTTATAAATCTTTTTTTTCTTCGTGGTAATCTGTTATTCATTTGTATCGAAATAATTTTTTAAAATTATTAATCGATCTTTTTTTTAATATTGTAAATGTATCTCATTACTTAATTGCAATACCATATCAATGTTGATTCTGGTAGTAATCGACTCTTTTACACTCATTAATGGACTTTTTGTTTTTTATTTAATCCTAACGTTAGGAAGAAAGTTCATAGTTCCTAAATATAATTATTAAAGGTTTTTATCATGATTTCTTCTTCATTCAGTACTAGGGATGCGCAAAATGGCTCTTTTACAGGAACCGGTTTCACGCATCTCAAACTAAAAAATAAAGTTAAATACCGTGATATTTTGATGTTAAAATATCAAATTTCAATCCTATTTTTAAGTAGGAAAAAAATCCTACCGTGTCTTATCAGTAAAGAAATTTCAAAGACTACACAATCTCCTTTACTCCTTTAGGATGCTTCCACCCAGGTTAGGTACTTTATATCCCAACTTTCAAATAGAATTAATTAAATAAAATTTTAACCTTTTAAAAGGAAATAAGAAGCGCCTCTAATCACTTATTTTTCTAAAGAAATTGAGACTTCTTTTCTATTTTCATACCAAACAATACTTAAACCTAGAAAAAAACTATACATAAAAAATAGTTTTTCTAAAATTTTACCATGAACAAAAGTTTTTTTAAGGTATTCAATCTGTCATTTAGTTAATTATAAGTGGAAAAAAATAAAAATGTTTTTTTTTTCTGTTTCATTGAGCTTTTTGTGACCCTCCTCATCCCTCTCTACTGTTTATAGTACAAGCAAAGAACTTTCCTAACACTATTACTGTGTGATTTTTACAATTTTATTGAATCTAACTGTATTTAATTTAAAAATTTACACGCCCTTAAAAAAGGACAAATCCTCATTTATTTTTTAAATGTCCACTTTCCTATAAAAACAAATATAATAAATAACTCACTATAAATTTCCTTTTTTTTTTAAGAATTCTTGGTATTTTTTTTATTTTCTAATATAATAGATAATAAAATAAACCTAATCGCCAATAGTGATTTATCGTTGTATGTAGTAGACTTCTTAAACGGTAAAAAAAGGTAGCTACTTAACACATTTTTTTCTATTTTAATTTAAATTTTTTATGTCTATTTTATTACTTGAATCAATGCTCGTAAATATTAAATTAAAAAACTATAAATTTATAACTATTTACATATATAGATTATTTATTTCTCTGTTTAATATATATAGGTTTTTTGTAATTATTATTTTTCCTTTTCTTAATTATGTAAATGGTGCAGGTACATTTGAAACTTGTAAAATACCTACATTATTTTTATTATTACATAAAAAAAATTAATCTAATTGAATTATAGCTAATAATAAAGAGGTAGAAACATTGTCAGAGTCTTGATATTTATCAAAATAAATAAATTATAAAATTATTTTATATGTTTTCTATTGACCTTTCATTTTCTTTAAATAATAGAAAAATTGAACTTGCATCAATTTCAAAGTTAATATCTATTATTTTTATTCTATACAGAGTAACGTGTAGATCTTACATTGTGATTATTTCAGAGTAAAGTGCTACCCTGCTTGCCCTTGCGTGAGCTGAACATAATTTCTTCATTCTTTATTTAAATGGGTTAATTCTCGATTACATACAATATAATAAATAAATAAGATCAAATTATTCAAAATTTAACCTTCCTTTTTTTTGTTATCATTCCTCCATTGAATATTTTGAAGTCTATATAAATATTGGTAATTAGATAAAAAAAATACGTTAATTTAGTCACTTCTTTAAATATTCCAATCCGTTACATTTATAGGTAATTTAATAGAATATACATTAATAATAGGAGTGTTAATGGGCGACTATGGGGGCGTATTTGAATATAATAATAAAATTATCTCCAGAACATTTTCCTCATAATTGTCTTTTAATCTTAAATAAATTGACTGGAAATAACTGAGTAAAGATGGGTTTATATATCCTATCTTATTTGATAATTTAGATAGATAGAGAGAGAGACTGAAGGGGACTCTAATTTTATGGTTTTCTTGTTCTATTGTTTGATGGTTGTACACACCATCTGTCAGGGGGATTTATTTCTATCTTCACGCTACCCTTCAATGATTAACATTCATTCAAGATTACGTGAATTTCATAGGAAATAAAAGATTTGCTATATTTTACAGTTCAAAGAATTTATTTGTGATACTTTTACAATGATTTCTGCTGTATTATGATATATTTATCTATATATACTAGGTTGTTCAATAAGTTCGCGGAACTGAAATGAAGAAGCCAATTTTTATTTGTAAGAATGACTATATTTTTCAGCGTAGATTTCCTCAACTTCAATACACTTATTCCAACAGTCAATCCCTTGACTGTAGTGATTTTCCGGCAGCTCTGCAAAGTATTCCTCCACGGCAGTTATTACCTCTTTGTTTGAAGAAAATCGTTTTCAACGGAGATATTGTTTGAGGTGTGGGAAGAGCCAGAAGTCGGAGGGAGCTAAATCTAGCGTATAGGTTGGATGTTGCAACAATTCGTACTTCAATTCAGTTATTTTAGTAATGGTTTTTTGAGCTGTGTGCCCAGGTGCGTTATCTTGGTGAAAAATTTTCTTCTTCTGTAATCTGGGTCTTCTTTCACGAACTTTTTCGTCTAATTGATTCAAAAGGTAACAATAATAATCCGAATTGATTGTTTTGCCAGTTTGGAGGATATCTTTAAACAAAATTCCTTTTGCATCCCAAAAAACTGATGCTAACACCTTCTTGACTGATTTTTGCACACGAACCCCCTTCGGCGCCGAAGAGCCGGGTTCACACCATTCCTTAGCCTCCTGTTTTAATTCAGGATCATGATGGTAGACCCAAGTCTCATCCATTGTGATAAATCGACCTATAAAGTCGCTTTTATTCCTCAATGTGTTTTTGTTCCATGCGGCACCCATCTTGCACATAGTTTTTTGAAACCCAAATTAACACTCGAAATTTTGCTCACAGTGCCCAATGAAATGCCTAAATCCTCTGTTAAATCTTTTAGGTCTAATATTGACGAAAAGCTGGCACTCCTCGAACTCATTGAACAACCTAGTATGTGTTTGTGTGCAGGTTAATTTCTTCAAAATATAGATTATAATCCCCAGAAATATTTTCACGAATGTTTTTTTGAAATATATAATTTTAAAAACATTTCTTGAAATTCAGATTTTTCTTTTTCAAAATCTAATATATTTGTACGCCCACATCTTATTTTAAAAGTTAATTCTTAGCAAAGAATTAATTATAAAAATGAAATAGCTTTGAAAAATTTTCAACTCTATTATCACAATGGTTATTTCTATTACATGTTCTTGTTATGATCGATTCGTTTCCTTCTTTTATTTATTAGATATAGGAAGTCTAAAATTTCGCAATACACTAAAAGTACAAATACAATTAGATGGTTTAGTTCCATAGTTCGTAAATTTACTCTTAATTTATCTTCTACTGATTTTGTTTTCTTTTCAAGAATTTAATTTTGTACAACACTGAAAATTCCGATTCACACATTATGGAGATTTGTAATAGCATTCTGTCATAAATGTTTAAAAAATAATTTTTCTTTTTGAACAAAAATTAATTATTACTATTAAACTGAATTTTTCCAACCATTAATTGTTTCGGATTTCGGGCAACTTTCCTTTTTTCTTGTACGTTTGTTTAAGTGGAAAGACGAAGTATTTTTTTTTCACAAATAAATCTATAAGTGATGGAAAATTATAATTTTTATTTTTAGCAACTCTAATGTTTGACTAAACTAATTATTTCCTTATTGTTTGCTTTTCCAATCAAGAGAAACATTTCTAATTTAAAGGGCCATATTTTCGCTATATATTTAGCTTTCCCTTAACTTCGTTCAACTTGTGAGTAAAAACAGCTAATTTTCTCTTATACTTCCAAATTTTATTTAATTTGTTTAGAATTTTGAAAATCTAACTCCGAATTTAACTTTTTTCAAAAATTAGACAATTCTTTAGAAAATTATTGTACCATAATACTGAAAATATATTCTAATTTAAGAAACATTGGCATATTGATTATTAATTGACATTTTATTCCTTTAATTCTAAATTAAAATTGAAATTTTTAAATTTTTCTCTACTCATTAAGGGGTTTCTGTATAACTAAATATATTTGGTTATTTTCTCAATATTAAAATTTATTGAAACTATATTTATTAAGAATTGATTTAAAATATATGTATATATAAAATAAAAATTAAATACAATGATAAAACCTTGATTTTATTATAAGTTTTAATAAATATAATAAAAAAAAACATGTAAATGAATATTTGTTGACAATTATCAAACAATTACATTTTTAAAATAAATAAATATATAGTATTTGCTATATTCATTTTTTATAAATAAATTCATAACAAAGAAAAATCAGTTATTTTCAACGGTTCTCTTTAACTTAAAGTGATAATATCACTCACTCGATTCCCTTTATAGTTCATTCACACATTTAGTGGAAAAAAGATCCCCTGGTCAACTGAGGGTGGATACTCTCTTTGTGGGCCAACAGAGAAACATACAGACAGAAAGAGAAAGAGAGAGAGAGAGTGAGGGTTGCAGGTAGAATAGCGGCAACCGTTTATTAAATTCTTTCCACCATTTAATGATTGAAAGAATTTCTCACTAGAAAATCTTTGTTTTTCACCCCCTCCAGAAAAAAAAATGTATACATTGTTTTTTTTCAGTGCAAATAAAAATGCAATTTATCATTTGTCTTGAAATGAAAAGAAAAGCCACCCTCACAATAATAAGAAGATGATAAAATTGAATTTGATAGAGACAATAAAATAAGGGTGCATCACCCCTATCAATCTCCCTTTTTCTCTCTCTTTCTGTCTCTTTGTGTGTATTAATATTAATGGAGCTTCTTTATAATTTTATATATATATCTCAAATGTACAATATTCATATCCTCTTTTCGGATGTTCGGTGATGCATTCATCGGATACCGTAGGTGCCAGTAACCCCCACAAAATAACCATTAACTATTAAATACCACCCTTCCTAAGCGCGCTTTCATCCTCTCTTCTCATTCCACCCTCCATCTTTGGTTCCCTATCCAATGAACAATCATTAATCAAAATCTCGGAGAAATATTTAAAAGTAAAAAAAAAAAAATTTTAATCGAAATATAATGAATAAAATGTCCATCTTTTTTAAAATTGTATAATTCAGATTCAGAAGCAATATTTACATTTCATACTCTTTAATTTCTATTAATTTAATAAAAAACAAACACTACACCACCTATACGATTTCCATAGATCTATATTTAAAATTAAATTTAATTAAATTTACCTTTTCATCTCACAAATTGAATTTGTATATAAAATTTATTTAATCATTAATTTACTTTATTAATTATTATTAATAATTTATAATTGTGAGTTTTAATAAATAAATAATAATAATAAATAATAATTCATCTTATAATTGATAAATAATATATAAAATCTGGAGTGTCTTCACTCGACTATCTCGCGAATTTGAATAGGATTATGTAACATATATTATATTTAAATTAAATTTAATTAATTATAAATTAAAATTAATAAATAATATTTATTAAACCAGCGTGGGTTTGGCTCTTTGTTGATGGCACCACGTCACGTGCAGGCGCGTGTTTTGCAGTGTTAAATAATTAATTCCGGTACAATCAAGCTGAAATTGTATATATAGCTGTTTTATAAAATTTTTAATTATATGAAAAACTATCAAACATAATATCTTTATTGTTACGGTCAGTTTAGAGGAAAAACGTGTTAGGTAATGGTCCTCTTCCGAATGAGCTACATTTCTCAAAAGTTGATAGAAAACTACGAATTTTGAATAATGCCCGTGTACTAAATTTCATTATTCTAGCTTAAACCGTTTTTGCGCAATCTTGTCTACATCTGTCGAGACAGTAAAAAAATAATAATTAATAAATAATTAAATTTATTGTTCATTTATAAAATTACATAAAATACAGTACAAAATATTATATAAAATATTTGTAGAATTAACATGCACTTATTGATTTAATTAGCCATATTTTCCTTATGAAATTCAGTAAAATGAATTAAAATGATGGCTTTTTTCATCTCTTGCCATCAGTCTGTTTATATCAAATCCCGATAATTTCTTGTCCAAAATATTTATTTCTATATTCATCGATGAAAAATATTCCAGATGAATCATTAAAACAAAAATTTAAACATAATTCTTGGAATTGATTGGTTGTTTGCTTGATTCCTTCTGTGACTGATGATGATGATTATGTTATTAAAACTCATCGGGGCAACTAATTCAAATAGTCAGCTTCTCTTAATTTATACGTTTTTTTTAAATATTTATCTAGGTTTTCGGGGGTAGGTAGAAGAAACTAAGCAACAAGTCTTCTTTAGTTTGAAAATGAAGTTATTTCATACTTTAATAGACATTTTTACTGGCGGACAAAAGAAGGAAAAGATGCTGTGTGTGCGTTAAGGATTTAATTTATTTTATGATCCAAATGACTTTTATTGCTTTCTCTTTCACTCAACTATCTTCCTCTCTCTCCTGGATGATTTTTTGAATACATTCAGGGATGGATGGAAAGAGTGAAAGAGAGAGAGAAAGGGAAAAAAAATGTGGCCGTTTTTGTTCATGCAGGAGAGGACTTCTCTCTGATGGTTGGTCATGGCATTTGAGAGTGAGGGGGTTTTTTTCTGTAAGAAGTGGTGGAGGACGAGACGGCGAAATGACTGGACCAAACATCATATCACACACAAGAATATATATATATAAGAAAAAAAAAATTTTTCAGAAGTTTCTTCTGTTTTTTCTTTATCTCTCTGTCCCTTTAGTTCATCATCATCATCATCGATCCCACACTCTCTTACTCACACAAATCTTGACCAAAAAAAAGTCGGGAGAAAACAAATAAATAAATGTCAACAGAACAACAGATAATAAAATAAATAAATGTTTATTTTCTTTATACTATATTTGACCGATATTTATCATTCTATCAATACATCTATTGTAATATTATTTAATGCATTTAAAAATCATTTTAGTTTCTTTATTTATTATTTAAGTAATATATATTTTTAATTATAAGAAATTATATATTTTAGATGTTTTTAAAATAATTTATACTACTTATGTTAATAAGCAAAGAATGGGATAATTAAAATTAACATATGTCAAATTCTCATTTTTTAATTATTTAAAGTAATTATTACATCAAAAAGAATTTAATAATAAATATTAATTAAAAAACTAGATTGGAATAATTCAAGTTACTTAATAATCTGATTTTTTGGTTGCATTATATATAAAAAAAGTTTGCTTTGATGGAATTTTCAAGTCTGGGAATTAATTTAAATCTTTAATGATAGAATTAGGTATTGAATTGAGTTGGCTCAAAATAAGAATCGCTGAAAGAACAACTTTTGAATTCGCATACTCCATAAATATAAATAAATAATTATTTCCAAAATTGAGTTGTTCTTTGAAAAATTTATTTTACTCAATTTTATATTAAGTAGAGTAAGTTCGATTCTGAAAATACATTTTAAAATTTCCATTTCCATTTCTTACTCTCTCTCTCTCTTTCAAGATAGAATTTGGAGCAAGATAAATAATTGGTTATAGTAAGATAATTAAACCTTAGTGGAATGTTTGTTTAAGAGTTTTGATTTTGATTTTTTCTAATCTGAAACTTTTAAAAAACATTAAATTTATGAATTAAATAAAAAATATGGATCGAAAATTAGAAATCATGAACGGATAAAAATACATTTCTCTCTTTGGGTAATTCTATCCCATTCAGTGTAATACCACTTAAATAAACTATAATAAATAATAAATTATTTTATCGATCGAAAAAATAATTTAAATTTTATTTTATTTTTAATAATTTTAGTATATTAGATAGTTAGGAGTTCAATGAGAGTAGATAAATAAAACTAAAAAGTGTTGGATTACTTTTTGTTATTATCATTATTGTCAATATATCTTCTCCCTCTCTCTCAATTTTTACTTTATATCGTTGACATTTAATTATCAAATTTATTGTATTGAAGTTGATAGATACAATTGAATCAGTACACTGTTAGTCAACTGACAGACGTTTATTAATTAACTATAAATAAATTTTTCTATCATATATATATATATATAACTATATATCATCAGATATATCACATGAAAGATTTAATTAGTCTCATTTTATTATCATCAGTATATGCCTAATACTTTACATAAATAAAATCGAATTATTGGATTATCACGAAATATTAAATGATGGATAAAAACCCTCGAGATATTATTAATGATATAATCTTAATAAATTAATAGAATGTTAGTTTTTTATTGAACTACATTCATTTTTATATTATTTGATTTTTTTTAACAACTCTTGTCTACTATTGTCTGTGATTTTAATTAGAAAGAAATATATACAAATTTCCTCATTTCATACAAATAGATATATTTTTATAAATTTTAATTTATTTTAAATTTCTCCCAATTATAATGATACTCTCGCTTCTTATTATATAACTAAATTAATATTTTTCTTTGAAATTGATTTAGTTAAAAAAAATGTTGATAGATAATAATGAAAGAGCGAGATCTTTGATAGAGAGTAAGTGGGTAGGTGACCTTTATACATTACTCATCGCCCTTTCTGATTAGTCCTAACCAATCTGACCCCCTCCTACTCTCCGCCCTATTCACCTTCTTTACCATCTCTTCTCCTCTATTCTCTATTATTTTTAATAGATTTGACATATATACATCTATCTAATTCTAAGATGATAAACAAATGAATCAACATCAAAAGCAAACCTTTACCACAAATTCTTCAACTGATTTAATTTCTCAAAGAATTAATAAAAGAAAAAATATTATTTTATTATTTTTACTTACTATTAGTATCTTATCAGCAACAAATCGGAATCCTTCACTCGTTATTTCTATTTATATAAAAATGTTTTTATTTATCTTTATGGGATAATAACTGTATTTATATTTATATAACTGTATTATTCTTTATATATTATATGAGATATGTATATATATATTTATATGTGATATATTTGATAATGATTGATATTTTAGAAACGGATGGGGGTTAGTGGACTGTCAAGGGGTAGGTGGAAAGGAGAGGAAATAGATAGAGCTGCTGAAAAAACAACCCAACCGCCAATGTTTATAGAATCAATTTTATTGGAAAAATAAACAAACAACTGGAGTAATGAAAACAATAAAACAGATCATGGGGTGTACAGTATACATATATTCGATTCCATTTTTTTTTTTTTTTGTGTTCTCTCGTTTTTTTTATTATTATTATTTTGATTATTATTGTTGTAATTATTATTGTATTTATCTTCAAAAACATGCAACAAACATTTCATTCAATGGGGAAGAATTACACACAAATTAGAGGTTCATTCATAAATAAATCGAATAAAGTGAATGTGGTTTGGGGTTATTGTGGGGGGAGGGAGCTGGATTAATTGCTTTTCGGATTATAAAACAAGAATGTCTGTATGTATTTTAATTTAATCAATTTAATATATTTATTTATTTATTTTTATATAGAAATTGTATTTTATTTGGACTTTTTATTTATCTTTCATATTATATATCGGATTTTGATCAAATATACAAAGAATTTAAATTATCAAATATGAATTTGTAATACTAGTATATATATATTTCTAAAATTTAATTTTTTTTTTCTTTTTTTTAAATTCTTTTTAAAAATATTACTTAATATCTCGGAAATAATTTTTTTTTTAATTTAATGGAGAATTTTGGATATATGATTATTCTGAGATTATTCTGAGATTTCATGGAAAAAAACATAAAATATTTTCAATGAAAGTTTTAATTATTTTTTTTTTTTTATCAATTTAATTTTATATTTTTAATTATTTTATATATAGAATTGCTAGGGAGTTACTTATTATTATAACACCTTTTTGTGATATTTTTATCTTGTTTTAAAAAGAACCAAAGAAAATTTATTAAATTTAAAAAATAAAAATACACATATGATAATATTACAAGTTGTCGTCAGGCAAGTGCATTCATTCTTTTTAAGACTGGATTAAATTTTGAATAACATTGACAGATGATACTCTGAAATTTATTCTTGCCCTTTGTAAGATATTATTATTTCTATTAACATTCCATATTTCTCTCTCTCTCTCCCTTTCTCTCATTTCCTTTGATATTTAATCAACAAATTCATTCAATTTAGAATGATTATAATTGAATCAATCGAATGCTGGAATCACTCATTTCAGATGAGATTGACGTTTATTTATTAACTATAAATTGGATTTAAATATATTTATCAAAATAGTAATTATTTATTTAAATCTATCTAATCTTTTTACTAGTGTATGTACCTAGTATTGACGTCGAACCTGACATAATGGAATCGATTAGCATGCTTTGGCCAAGCAAAATAGTATAGAAAATGGATAGTTAATGAGTTTAACGACCTTAGTTACTAATTAAATTAGCCATAATAATAAATAATCGTAATATCAAATTAATGAAAAAGAAATTTATAATTATTATTGTTTTACACGAATTAGAGATTCAACTTTTGAATAACAGATTATGGGTGAATGTGTGGGTGTATAATCCATAAGCCGAGATCTGGAGGGGATGAGTTAAATTTAAATGAATTCTCAACTAAATTTCATCAAACTTAAAATTATTTTAATATTATTTTTTCTAATTAAATCTTCATTATATCTAATTTTGTTTTTGTTTTTTTGTTTCAGGTAAATAACAAATACATGAAACGATCAACTTTAAATAATGAATGAAATATATTTGTAAGTTTTATTTCAACTTCTCTTTTTTTATTTAATGTATCATAATTATAAATAATAACAATAATGCTATCTATGTTTATATAGAATTGAAAAATATGATTAATAAAAATTGCATAAATCAGAAAAATTGTACTGTAAAAATATTTGGATTAAATTCATTTTTATCATGAAAATGGTTATTTAACCAAAAATATAATTAATATTCATATAGAATAGAAGACATGATATAATTTTTATTTTCTACATGAAAAATTAAAAACATCATATTAAAATATTTTTTAAATCTTTTTGACAATTATTTATAATTATATTTTTGAAAAAATGTTAAAAAATTAAAATGACTAAGTTGTGGGTTATGGGTTTTGAAGACAGGGATTCAAACTTGCCAAGCTGAAAAATTATATGATTTAATAAATAATAAGTTGACCTGTGGCCAGGTCCGAACCGACCGACGGTTTGAAATAAATTAATTTCCAGCTACAGAAACAATTTCAAATAATTTTAATATATCTATTAATGTAATAAAAAACAGATATGTTTATAACATAAATATTTTTAATTTTATTTTATTTATAATATATAGCTGAAGTAGCCGGCGTTGCCGGCGTTACCCGAGGCTGTGATGTCATGAAGGGCTGGGTGACGTCATATAATTTTAAATTAAGAAAAACATAATGAAGATGATTTTTCCAGAGGATAAAACCAATACATTCGTGGTGATATGTAAAAAAATCTCCTTATGTGAAATTTGGTGCGAAAATAACCCTTCCCTTCTTATCGTCGATCGCTAATACTACCACTTCCGGTTTCCGGATTTGCACCAAAAGTTGATCAATTCATGATACTGATGCATTAAGTAAATATACCAAATTTCATCAAAATCCGTTCAGCCGTTCAGGCTGTACACATCTATACGGACGGACGGACGGACAGACATCATGCTAAAAATACTTTTTTCTGTTAAGAAAATGCATGATTCGTGGAGATATGTAAAAATCTCCACATGTGAAATTTGGTGTGAAAACAATACCTCCCTTACTATCGTCGGTCGGTAAAAATATATCTATAAGAAATTAAAAATATTTAATTCGACTGATATTAGCTAAGAACCTTTATCAAAAATGAAAAAAGTATGTGATTTATTATTAACTAAAAGATCTAAATTTATTTTAAAATCTTAAAATTAATTAAGAATTAAAAGTATACCACATATACAATCGTTTTTTATAAATTTTCATCATTTTTATAAAAGACGTTTTTTCAAAAGTTTTGAGATTTTTTTTAAGGGTAAAACTGCCAAACTTTAAATGACCAATCTATTTTTACCGACCGACGATAGTAAGGGAGGTATTGTGTTCACACCAAATTTCACATGTGGAGATTTTTACATACTCCACGAATTATACATTTTGTTAACAGAAAAAAGTATTTTTAGCATGATGTCTGTCCGTCCGTCCGTATAGATGTGTACAGCTTGAACGGCTCAACGATTTTGATGAAATTTGGTGTATTTACTTAATGCATCAGTATCATGAATTGATCAACTTTTGGTGTATATCCGTAAACCGGAAGTGGTAGTATTAGCGATCGAAGATAGGAAGGGAAGGGTTATTTTCACACCAAATTCCCCATGAGATTTTTTACATATCTCCACGAATCATGCACTTTGTATTGGTTTTACTCGGGAAAAATCATCTTCATTAGTTTTTTCTTAATTTAAAATTATATGACGTCACCCAGCCCCTCATGACGTCAAAGCCAGCACCTACTTATTTAAGTAAAATAAAATTAAATATTTTTATGTTATATCCATATCTGTTTTTTATTGCATTAATAGATACATTTAAATTACTTGAAATTGTTTCTGTAGCTGGAAATTAATTTATTTCAAAACGTCGGTCGGTTCTGCGCCTGGCCACAGGTCAACTTATTTTTTTTAACATGTAACGTTGACACTTTTGTGTAGCTTGCTTTTTTTATGTGTTATCCTGTTTTGTTATTTCTTTATGTGCGTGGTAAATAAAAACAAATATGTCTATAGGATTTTAGAAAGAAGCCGATATGAGTGGAGGGTTGGAGGAGGGATGTAAAGATGAACAAATAGGGGGTGTAAAAACAAAGGTGTACCGGCGCCAAGTCATCAAAAAGAGGGACGTTAAAATTATACCCTATAATAAAAATTTTATTTATTTCAACCTTTCAGGTACTAGCCCATTTTGTTATGTGATTTTCTCTCTCTATCTATCTCTTCACCCCAATCGCAATTATAATAGTCATTCAAAATAAAGAAAAAAAGGATAAAATGAAAAATAAGGACAATTGAAAGTTTTTTTATCTCTGCTTCTGGACTTTACAAAGGGACTCCACTCTTCCGTCCAAACTAAACATATTTATACTTTAATTGACCATCATGTTAAATTCATTACACCCTTTTTTCCTTTTCTTTCATACTAATTATCATATGAACAAAAAAAGGAACCAACAAAATTCTTTGAATTTCTTTTGTTTTCTTTACCATTTTATGAATGAAATGTTTTTGTATTATTCCTTCATTTATCAATCTCTCGTTTTAAAGTCACGAAAGTATTTTTTTTTTTTTTTTGTAGTAAATTAGTAAGAGGGTAGCAATTATTATTAATCAATCACGCAAGAATTCTATTATATATATAGAAAAAACAATTTGTCTTGTATAGGGTGAATAAAATATTATTTCATTTGATAATCAAATTCATGAACTCTCTGGAACATTTTATTAAATATAAAACAAATTTAAATTTTATTATTTCCTATATTGTTATCCTGAATGTTTTTCTTTGTATGGCCTTATTTGCTTTTTTTAAATTCTTATTTAATTAAATAAGTTAAATATTTTGGATAATGAAATAAATAAATATATGGTTGAGAGACTAATATTTGAATGCAAAGATAATATAAAAGAAGAAGAAATTAGGAAAGAAATTAGATGAAAATGTGCGCTACTGATTTGGTTCATTTTGAGTGAAATAAATAAATTTGATAAATATTTTATTGTGTGTAAAAGCAATAGATTCTATATAAACTGTAACTTTATTTAAAAATATTAGAATTTTAATTTTAAAAAAATACAAAATTTTTTGGTTTCAATAAGTGTAATATTATCATATAATTACATTTTACAGTTCCCTTGTTATAGAATACTTAAAATTTAAAACATTGAAAAACGGCCTATCAATTTTTTTATTTACCCCAAAAAAATAAATAAATAAATATTATTTTTTTAAAAGCATTAAAAAAAAATTCATTCCAGTGAATAAAGTCATATTTTTTTGGTTAATCACTTGTCCTTCTTTTTTATTCTTTATTCTAATTTCTTTCTTTTAGAAAAAAGAAAGTCAAAAAGTTGAAAAAAACATCATTTGTCGTGTTAATTATGATTTCATAATTATCTCGTCTCTTTTCCATTAAGATAAAAAAGAAAAGTCGAATATAGGAAGCACCGTCTGAATAGGATAGGGAGTGCAGGATAAACTTAAAAAAAAAAGAAATCACAGAAGGGATTACTTTCAGGGAGAATGAGAATACTGTTTTTTATTTTTTACTTACTTTTTTAATTATTTTTTTTTCTACTGCTTTATACTCCTCTATTTTTGTATTTTGATAAAATCTTTAAATTTTGTATTAATGGTATTTCTCTATTTTAATATATATAATAATATAATGCCTATATGATTTTCAATAAATATATCAATTATGAGTTAAATTCAATTTTTTTAACATAAACAGTAGCTCTAAGGCTTAATATTTGTACCTTTTCTATTTTATATAGATATAAATTGATAACCAAATATTTATAAATCTTAAAAAAAAACTTATGATAATGAGAATGGAATTTAAAAAAACAAATAAATAAATATATTAAAATGCACAAAACAAATGAAAAGTTGATTTTCTTTCATTCTCAAGTACATATATAATATGATTAGTCATTAATATTTATTTTTTAAATAAATAAATAAACAAATATATGAGCATCTAGACTTGCATTTTATAATTAAACATTGATGAAAAAATATGCTTTAGTATGATTAAAATTAGTTAATTTCATTAAATTAGTGGCCATACTATAATTTAAGAAGTTGACTAATTAAAGAATTTGTTTTCATATTAACCTAGGGTTGCCATAATTGTTGGACTTCAGACCGGGACACCCAGCTCCCCCAAAAAAAAAAACACTTGGCAAATACGTACGCTTACGTCTTTATTAATTTCAAAGCAAAAATCAGAAAACAATAATAAAACAATAACAAGAACAAAACAACAATACTGGGTATAATTAAATAATTAATTGTTTGATTCTCTGATTAATGGGTTGATCAGTTTGATTCTCCCTCGTTTGATTCTCCTTTCTTATCGTATTTATCAGATTTTGTCGCTTTTTCAAGCAAATCCTTTTGTCGATTGAGAGCAAATTGCGCTCATCTGTCCACTGAGCTTTAATTAACGAAAACACTCGTTCAACATGGCATTGTGGAATGGCGTACAAATATTGGCATATTTTAAGTAGGTTCGCTTTCCTTTCGGACTCTTCAGTCTTTGTAAAATAGTACTGCCATTTGCCGTGCACATCCTTGCTATCCCATTCTTTGCAGATTTCATTATGAATAAATGACTCCAAATACATTACTTCCTCATAAATTGAATCCGTAAAAAATATACCCAGTTCATTTAAATACCCAACGGTTTTTTCAACTTGTTCCCATTCGGGTTCTTCGTGGAGAAGCATCTAAGAAAAAACATCATATTTCGCCAGTGGAACTGACCACCTCTCTAAGTAAATGATACCAACGTTGAAAAATTTCTCTACATTATTTTCAAATTCGTCTTTCTGTGCCTTCGTAATTTCCTTATGCATTTTCAGTTTATTATATTTCTGGCTGGTTTGAATACCCAGGAATTTGCTGGTCAATCTCTGCATTAATTGTCTTTTTGTGTCCTCTAAAATATTTTTCACTTCAATGACGCTTATGATTGACTTTTCAAGCTTTTTAATTTGCTTCTCAAGCAAAAACATTTGACTGTGTACAAACAAGGTATAAATTTCGGATAAAGGATTTGAAAAAAAAATCATTATAGCCTGTGGAGGATTTTCTTCTTCCAGAAAAAATGTTTTTAATGGCTCCCACAATTGTAGAATTCTTTCAATCGCTGGAAGGAGCGATAACCATCTACTTCTTGAATGAGATTGAATATTTGCATATGTGACCCCAGCAGACTCGCAGAAATTTTTAAGAAGTTCATTCCTCACAGTATATATTGAAAAGAATTTGTATAATTTTAAAACGACAGATTCGACATCAATCGATAATACATCGGCGGCAGTAGAAGCTGTATTGTGTATAACATGTGCAGGGCAACCGACTCCTTCTATGTTTGCTGACAATGTTTGGTTCAATTTCTAATAAACATTATTTGTTCCACTCCTCTCCCTTCCACCGAAATTTGTATGTGTTATCAGCCCCAAATGCCACGAGGCCTTTCAACGGAATATTATATCTTCTTATTGCAACCATACAAAATGCTGTTATTGTATCAGACGTTTCATTGGGCAAGGTTTGCAATTCTAGGAGTTTCACTTTCAAGCCATCGTTTTCCGTGAAATAATGGATGAGCAGGGGGTATGATTGCTCGAATCAGTAGATATTCCATAAAAAGGAATATTTTGCATTTCATTTTGAATTCCATTTACAGAATGAGAGGCCAATATGTTTTTAATTATCGCAGTTGCTTTAGTCCGCCCACATGATTGTTTCTTCGCAATTTCGGAATCGGGATACATTATTGAATTCAATTTCGATGAGCAATCTAACGAATTAAATGATTGGTGGTGTTTGATTGTTTTGTACGCTGTCGTTAATTCCGCAGCACTTATTAAAATATTTTCCGGAGAATTTTTCTTAATAAAATAAGAAGATACGTCCTTTGATGTAAATGCGGAAATTGATTTAGACTTGTGGTTTGATGATTTTATATGGTCCCTGATACTGGATTTTCCGCCATGACTCACCGATATATATATATTACAAATGGAACAAAATGCTTCGTATTCATTTTTCTACCTTTTAATGCATGGCCACTCTTTGGTGAATTCGTCAGAAAAATGGCATTTTCTTTTTGGCATTGTTGATGGTATTTGAAATTAATTATTAATATGGTTCAAACAAATATCTGAAAGGCAAAATTAATCATAATTACTGGCATGCCGCCTATATAAATTACAATAATTAAATACCCATGCAATCTTCAGTTCCGTCTTCCCAACAATAATAATAAAAAAGTGAATTTATTAGTTATTGTAAGATGTCCTGAAATTTTACATTATGATATGCATACGCTTCAGTCTCCATAAAACAAGCAACAATACAGAACCACACGAAAAACGCGAAGAGTTGAATTCCACTGCCTGTGTAAGTGTGTGCCGCGTGCGCTTTGCAAGTAATACGTGTTCTTGTGGGGGGGGGGGGGGTTGAGGAGCGGGAACTTTTGAGTGGTAGGACTCAACGGGGACTCGACGATGCGATGTCCGTGGCGTCGGTGCGGCGCTTTGTTTCAAAGTTCCAATTCCAATTCAGTGATAGTGATATGCTTAAATTTTTGATGGACCGGGACAATTAAGGCTTGGACCGGGACACCGGGACATTGGGCCAGAAACCGGGACATGTCCCGGTGTACCGGGACGTATGGCAACCCTATATTAACCTATTTATATAAATTTTTTATTCAAATTTATCTATATATTTTAAAATATCCAAAATAATGAATAGGTATGTATGAAAATGATAAATAATTGTCTTATGCAAGGTAAATTTGCCATTATTTCCTAGTAATAAATAGTTGGTTTTACCCCTGTGCTATAATAAATTGAAAATAAAGCAAATAAATTATAAAATAAAATAAATAATTTTTTAAATAAAATATAAATGAATAAATGATAAATTTCTTAACTTGTATTTGTTTAAGTGTTTTATCTCATTATTTGTTTTTATTTTTATACTAAAATTGTTATTTTATTTAAGGTTTAGTTTAGAAGAATAATTGTGCAAGAAAACGATTATTTTTTTTCCTCTCTTGAAATTTAGAGCATATTTTCGAACAAATACATACTATTCAATTTTGTAGGTATACCAGAATTCTCTTTAATTGTACGATTGATAAATTTGATTGACAATTATCATTTAAATTTCCCTATCACTATTTTCAGTATTAAAATTGAATAACTATGTATAAATATCATTCTTCTCAGTTCTTGAAATCTTCTTTAAAAAATAGCACTCTCACTTAATTTGTCACTCATATCATATAATATTTCTTTAATAAATAGAAATAATCTTGTCTAATAATTGTTTACCTACAAAAAAATTTTAATTCATTAAATTTATTCTACACCGAATAACAAAAGATTAGATAATAATTTATTTTAGCTGACATGAACGTGTTGCATAAATTGATATTTAATTTCAAATACAACAAAAATCCAGATATAAATAATTAAATAATTATTTTTAAATTAATTCAATTTTCTTTTTTACAAGATATTTTTGTTAAATTTTAAATTAAAAATTAACAAATATTGTCTAGTTTTTGATTATTATTAATAAAAATATTTCAATGATTTTTATAGATCGAGATTAATTCGAGATTTTGAAATTTTGAATATTTAATATATTTAATTGTTTTTTTTTCTCTTAAATTTATTTTTAAATTATTTTTTTATTTATTTAATTAATTATTTAAGGAATAAATATTTCCCAATGCATATCTGAACTAAAATTTTCTTTACTCTGGAATAAACAATTTTTTTTTTAATTTTAATCAAAATCATAAGATTGTTTAATAAATTTGTTTTATAATTTTTTCAAAAATCATATTAATTGAATATCGCTTTTAGACGTTCAACTAAAAAAATTACTTTTTAAATTAAACTATTAAATTATTTTATATCACTATTTGTATAACTTAAATTATTTTCAGTTGTATTAAATGAAATGAGTGTATGATTCCTAGAAGTAGTAGTAGAAGAATAATTGTAAAGTAGATTCTTTCTATTTTTCTTTTTCTTTTTCTCAAAAGATTGCAGTGGTATATTGATCTAAATTTTAAGATAAATGATTGACTCACCACCAGTGCTAAAATAAAATGAAAACATTTCAACTTATATATAAATAAATGAGTAAAATTTAATTTTCTATTGAGAAATAAATAAATCGATTGCATAGTATTAACTATTAACATATCATTTATAAATTTATCTATGATATATCCTAAATATATATACTTCCAATTTATTTATTTATTTTTTTCATTAGATAATTTCCTTATTATTTAATTATTTATATTAGAAGAATAAAGGATAATTATTCTCACTAAAATTTGAACTGTTTTCTACAAATTTAAACAAGTATTATTAATTATTAATATTATTTATTTATAATGCATGAATTTGATTTTTTTAAATTTGTTTATTTCTTCTTGATGTATATTTCTTGTATATGAGAGTAGATCATTTTTTTCAAATACATAAGTTGTAGTGTGTACTCATTCCACAAGTGAGTTCAGAGTTTTTTTTATCTTTATATAACTAACCTCTGGTATACAAATATATATAAAGTAAAAAATTGGTTAGTTAACTATCAAGTCAAGGATCCTTTTTACAGGTTCTCACTTGCATGGAGGTGAGACACCTCCAAACAATTCAGTTCCAACTTTTTTTGTTTGTTTTAATATAGAAGATAATTAACTTTAGATATACAATATATGTAATATATATTAAAATGTTTCGTATATAATAATATATAAATGACTTATTCTATTATATATATAATATTTTTCTGAAAATATTAATAGATATTAATTAGATTCATTCTTCTTTTGAATTTACATTTTATAATTCAATTTCTCATTTATCTGTTTATACAATATATGATTAATTTTAACTTTGGAATTAAAAAGGCTTAATATATAATACAAATATCATTATAATATTACAAATTTATTTAATATTAAATGTTAATTACAATTCAATAAAAGTAAATCTTTTAATATAATAATTTATTAATATTATAATATAAATATATTGTTTTTAATGCCAGATTACCAAACCTTAAATCTTTTAATTTTAAAAAAATATTAACATTTTCTGCTGCTTGCAATATTAAATATATACTGAGTAGATGCTGAGAAAAAAAATAAAATATATTTTTAATAAATTGTTTGATTAAACAATTGAATAAAAATCAGGGTGATATTTGGAATTAAATGAAATTAAAATTTATTATTATTATATATAGTATATATGTGAGAAATTTGTCTTGATAATTATTGGGGACATCATGCAATCACAACATATGGGGTTATATATATATATATATATATATATAAAGTCACACCTTAATCATAGTTCATTTTTTTTTACTCAAAAATGAATGTGTTATTATTATATATTTTTTTCTTTTTTAATTCTCTCTATCCTACTTTTTAACTCCCTTTCAATTAAAACAATTTTCGAGGTCAACTTTTATCTTCTTCCAGAATTCTTCTCTTTTTTTTAACTTTTTGAATTTATTTTCTAGGCCATCTAATGAAATACATATTAAAATATTATTTCTTTACTTTAAAGTATAGTTATCAAATAAAAAAAAGTTTTAAGTAATGACTATGATACATTTGGTAGTAACTACTTTAAATGATTTTAATTTAAATTTAGATATTATTTATCATTTCAATTTGTTGTTATTTAATTATTTTGATTTTGATTTTTGCAAAACATAATAAATATACAAATGGTATCTCATATAGTATTATAGTTATATTAGAATCTGATCTTAGAAAATTTAATATTACTTTAAAAAATCAATATTATTTTCTTACATTTTATTTTAAAATGTTGTTTTTGTGGTGACAGGGGGGAGTAATAGGGGTATGGGAAAATATGTTATTTCTTCCGATGAATCTCTTTCCTGTGTTGGTCGTTTCTGGGTATTGGATTGGTGTCATAATCCATTGAATGAGGAGGTGGAGTTAGACAGACCGTCAGTCAGTCAGTCATTCGCTGAGTTAGTCAGTTAGTGAGACAGACAAGCAACGATAGAGCACCAAACTTGGGGGTTTATTTATTCATTGGTTAGGCGACACAAGGTAAACGGTGGTGGTGTGTGAGAGGATGTGGGGGCGGAAAGGAATGTCTCATCCTGCGTTGCAGCAGCAGCAGCAGCCCTCTTGATAACGTATCCTACCTCAGGACCAAACATCAAAAATAAACAAGCCAAGCCGTATGGAGATATAACTAGTAAATGTGGAGACAGATTGTCCTCCATGAATGAATGAAAGGAATGAATAAAAGGCTCCAAGGATGAAATTGTATGATAACATAATAAACATGCAAACTGTTCACTTCATATATGCCACATTCCTAATCAAAATGTTTATTCTATTTTAAACAAGTTGAATATTTAATTTATCTTATTTAGATATTACATATAAAATTATATAAAAATTTTTAATCATTTCTCTCTATAATATTTACTATTAATATAGGTAATATATTCCAAGAATTAATTCTTTATTAATATAACACTGTAACAGCGCATAAAAAAATCGAATGATGAATGTTAAAATTCACGTATTCTTTTGTTAAATAAAAATTAAACTTTTAAATAAATTAAAGATAAATTTTTTTTATACAATGAATAATAAATATATTTAAAATTTATATAAGTGTTGATCTGATTTTTTATTTTTATTTTTATATGTAAATTGTTACTTTATTTAAGATATTTAAAGGAATAATAAGTGTGCAATTCTTTTTTCACTCTTGAAATAACACATATTTTCAAACAAATTTATTTAATTAATCTAAAGTTTCTCAACTTTTTTGTCTCATATATAATTTGCTATTTTTCCTTTTTGGATAGTCCTTCGATTTAGTTGATTTGCTTTTTTTTTTGCAAATCCATTAGTTTCAAACGTGATTTAGATATCATTAATTCAAACATTCACTTTATTTATATCAGAAATTTTGATTAATAATATAATGTAATCTTCTACAACTTAACCTTTTTTTATGTTAATATCTAAGCGTGCCTACTAAAGTGGTAAAACAATAGATGTGCATATACACTTTACTGATTTATGCCCTTCAAATCCTTTGTAAATCGATATAGACACTACGTTGGATCTCATTGAGTTCTAAAGTATCTATTTTTATATATATGTATTTTTTTTTTATATTTTATTTTTCAAAAAACCATAATAAAATTTGTAAAATATAAATTTTTAATTAGATATCATTTAAGTCATAATTGCTCTCTGTAAAAAGGTGTTAATACCGGTTTTAAAGGGTTTCGTATTATTTAAAATAAATTAATAAAATTCAAATAAATTTAATACCAAATTAATATATATGAACACCAAGAATATGTAAACATGAAACATTTGTTTGCTTACATACACACAAATTAATTATTAATTATTATTATTTTTAAGGAACATACAAGATTTTATATTATGGGGATATCTTTAATTTAAATAATAAAAATGTTCACTACATACACTAAGTAGAAATTGGATTTCAATTCATGTCTACTTAAATTATTTATTTGATTAGTGTTTCAAGGTTAACCCGAAGAGGCAATCTAAATGTGAAATAATGGCATCTTAATAACCTCGATATATTACTATTTATATGAAAGCATCCAAATGTTTTACGTTTTAGTATTTAGGATTTTTTTTCATTTTCTTAATATAAACTTAAAATAAATATAGATACAAGGGTTGCCAAGGAATATCAATTTATATTAAATAATTTTATATATATATATATTGTTTGTTTATTTTTTAATTATTACTAAATATTTAATTTGATTATAAATATTTCATTTCCCATACACCAATGAGATTATCATTGATTATTTAATTTCGTTAACGTGTTGTTTGTATTTATATTTTAAAATTCCATTTGAATAGTCACTGATTAAATTGATTCTATTTTTAATACTGTGAGAAAATTTCATTCTGTATCTATCATGTATAGATAAAAAGAGAGAGAGAGGGGAGGAGAGGGCGGAGATGCACTGATTCGCTTAGTAGAAAGAATTAAAAGGCAATGCTTGATGGTTCTTTTGTTCGTTTATTGCCTGTTGAACACCACATAAAAATCTGGAATCAATTGTCCACCTCCTCCTCCTTCTTTCTTCTCTCATCGTCCGTCCACCTCCTTCGTCTTTTCCCCCTTTCAGATATTTTTTTTTATTTTTTTTAACCCTTACCCACCTGAATCATTCACTTTTTCTATCTCTTTCCTACTTGCTGGAACTTCAAGGTCATTTCCAGCCAAAAACCACCACGCAATGAATTCCAAAACTTCTTCATACCTCTCCTCTCTTAATTCTCTTCTATCATCTTCACTCTTTTTTTTCTCATCTCATTTTTTTAATCCTGTCTCTTCGTCTTTTTTTATTTTTATAATTTAATTGGTTTGAATTTTATTTATTTAGTTATTTTTTTCTTAGCTTTTTTGTGTTGAGTTAATTCACACCATTTTCTTACTAATAGATTAGTTCGTTATATAGAAAAGGGATTGTCAAATGAGTGTATTTAAAAAAATCGTTAACAACCGAATAATATAAATTATTCATAATGATTAAGAAAAAAAAAGAAAAGAAGAAAAAGAGACAAAAATAATGTGTTTAAATGATATAATAGAATTTAATAAATCAAAAATTATAAATATTTTTTTTATTTATTAACCCACCTCCATATCCATCCTATCTTTTCCTAATTCCCTCCCATAACTGGTTTCTAATATCGTTTAACCACATTCTTAGTCTACCCACCCACTGGTCTTTTTCCAATTGATTTTTCAATAAATAAACTTTATTTATTATCATTAGTAATAATAAAATATTTATTTTTATATATCTATAATTAGATATTTTAAAGTAGAAAGACAAAATAAAATAAAACAAAATTGAATGTGATTTAAGTAGGAAGAAGATTATACAAGTGTGTGTGAGTGAAAGAGAAAGAAAGAAAGAGATTCCACCCCTGCCACCTGGTTAACAGAGAGTGTTAATTAAAAATAAATAATTATATATTTAAGGCGTTAATAAATGGAACTAATTTTGTTTTTAAAAATAATCATTTTTATTTTTTATTAAAACAAAATATATGATAATAAATCAAATTAAAAAAGAAAGAAGAAATGAGGGCGTAGTAGGAGAATTAAAAAAAAATAGTCTCTCACACTTACTCATTAAGTCTTTAACCAAAGGGTTAAATGATTTATTAAAAAAACTTTGTCCTCCTCATTTTTTTTTTTTTTTTTTTGGTTTGTTCTTGCTGCGTGCTTGCTCTTGTATGTTATGTTGGTTCGCCTTATAAAAATATTTATCTTTTAAGCAAAGAGTGAAAGAGATAGATATATAGTTTTTAGTGATCGACATTAAACAATATATATATATATATATATATATCTTGTATATAGCTGCTGCTTCTTGTGTGCATTCCTTTATACTGTAAAAAACCAGTATTTTTAGTTTCTAGGATAATCGTTAAAAAAAAATTGTTATATCTAATCTAATCATTCGCTCTTATTCCCCTCCCCTCCCACACCATTATATTACCTTACCTTTGGTATATTTTTTTATTATTTCAGCTATATCAATATTCTATGTATCATAGAATTTATTCAGTATCGTCAATCTGTCTTTCTCTACCTCAATTTTGTTAATCAACTTTGATTTTAAAAAAAAAAAGGTTTTATTATAATTTGAGGTTGTGCTGTTTATGCCTTACATTAGAAATTTTACACTATTAGTTCTTAGTTATACAACAAATAATATAAAAAATTATAGTCAATTCCTACTTAAAATTATTAAAACTATTAAAAGCTGTGGAGCCATTTTAAAATTATACGGTTCTGTCCCGGCTCCGGATTCGATCCCGACACTCGGAGCAGTAAATTATACTGTATCTATTGGGAACAGAGCATATATTGAAAATTTAACAAATAATTTAGCGTATAATTTTTTAATTTGCAGAGAGTACATTATAAACTTTTTAAGTAATTAAAGCTTAGTTTTAGCCTTTTCGAAAATCAATTGGAAAAACATATTAAAATAGAATATAAATAAATAAATAAATGATTTGGCAATTTATAAATTGCTGTATATACGAGGACTATTCAGAAAATAATCTGTGTTTAGAAATAAAAAACTAAGTGGAATATATATAAATACAATTTTTTATTATTTTAAAATCTTTCACAACTTCTCTCACTTTTCAATAATCTCCAAATAAATTCAATCTTTTGTAGTGTCTTATCAAGACTTTCAAAATAGTTTCTGCAGAGAAATCTTTCGACTGTAAATTTAGCTAATTTATCACGACTAAAGTTTAAATTCTTCGTTATTTGATGAGATGCCAACCACTAATATCAGAATAGATGAAATTAAATAAAAGCCAAGACTGGACTGTATGGAGGAGATTCAAACGGTTTTACTTGTATTCTCGCCAAAGTTCATTTGTTTTTCAAGCCCTCGGGGAGAAAACCAGCGCCATATATCAGAAAACGTTTGTTTTGGTTCGCTCTTATTATTCTTTTCAAAGTTTCACAATAGTACATACATCTCAGCGCTTCGCCAAAGACGAGAAGTTTAAAAAAACCGTGACAGATTGCTTATGTTTAGACACTCTATGAAGATGAAATTTGGAACGCTGTGAAAAGAAATATCATTTCCTTGGATTTATTTAGAGTAGAAATGTAGAAAAATGTTTTAGTTTATAAATGTATATAATACAATTGTGTATTCAATCTGGCTCTTTTTTTTTTCAAAAATTTTCTGAATAATCCACATAGAATATTAGAAGATAGAACATTTTCACTTTTTGCTAAAATTAATCAATCCTATACTAAAATAAATTAAAATCATTGTAAATATATAACTAGAAAATAGATTATTATAAATAATTTTTTTAAAAGGAGAATGAATCAAAAAAGATAATTAATTATAAAATTATTCTTTTAAATAAAAGTGGATTATTTATTTTGTTCTTTTTCTTTTTTTTTTCTTTTGTTTTTATTGTAAGTGTTCATTTAAAAAGGTAGATAATTTTAAAAATTTAGATTTTTTTAAGTAATTTTTATTTAAAACATGAATAGGTATTATTTTGTCAATAGTATGAATTATAAATTAAAATATATTATTTATAAAAGATAAGATAATTTAATTTGTGACAGATTTCAAACATACACATTATTTCAATTTTTTATATTATTTTTATATTTTAAATTAACTATTCTCTTGATGAAAACATGTAAAAGTAATAAATATCTTTATGACAAACGAAGATTCATTTTTTTCCTCGTATTTTTTAAAGTATTTCATTTGAAATGATTTAAATTTGATAAACCAGGAATGTGGTTTATAATACCAGTTCTGGAAAAATTAAGTGAACGAATCTCGCCTTGAATATGATTATAAATTAATAATTTAAAATAAGTGCGAAAGTTGACAAAAATGAGCTTCTTACTAGTTAGTATAACTTAGAACTAGTAAAAAAATAATTCTAAAAAAATAATAAATTTTAATAATTCAGATTTACATGATAAATCATTTGTGTATTTTACCCATTCAAGTTAGTTTCTCCTAAATTTTTAGTGAAGAGATTGTTTTGACACTTATTGTACTTAAACATGGATCTATTGGCATGTGTGAAGACAGGTAGAATCCAAAAACAAACACCCTTTATGGCCTTTAATGGACAATTTGTCTGTTTTGCCAAACACATCAAATCTCGATAGCCTTTTATCGTACGTTATTCGTCTACCTGATCGTCTATATATATATATATATATATATGTTCTCTCTCTACGGTGAACAATAACCTTTTTTCTTCATTGTATGTTAACTTTATTATCGTCCTTGGCAGAAGGAGAGAAAGTGTGTAAATAGTTTTTTTTGTTTTATCTTCTCTTCCCTTGCTTAATAAAATAAATTTTGGACATTAGTATAACTTTTCTCACATGATAAGAATTTCAAGTCTTGGATAACAGTTGAAAAAACAATTAAACGCTTGAAGGGCATAAGTAAGATTGCAGCGCTCATACTCAATCGGATTAAATTGTTTTTTTTTATTGTACATATACTAAAATACCGACTATTAACTTATAAAATAAGCGTTTATGTTTTTTTACTTTCCCGCATACTTCGTATAAGGGAAGTATTGGAATCGTCAAAAATTCGAGATTTCGATAGATCTTGACGTTTTAGACCTCCCTGAGTCGGAAAATACCATTTTTCTAATTATGTATGTATGGATGTATGGATGTATGTAATGTTTGTCTGTGAGCAAATTTACTCAGAAACTAATCAAGCTAGGACTTCGAAATTTGGTACACCGATATTATTCACAGTTTGTAGATTTCTATCAAAATTTTGTCAAAATCGATTAACTGGAAGTGGTACTTTACCTACACTGATATATTTACTAATATATTTACTGATTAAATTAAAATATATTTCAAATAAGAACACAAAAAGAAATGAATGTTTTATGCAATATACTGATTGAAACAAAATGGATGAAAACCTTTTACTACTTTCAACCAAATACCATGTACCACCCGGGGGTACAGGGTGCGGAGCCCCCGTTTAGGTGTGAAGGGCGCCGAAAACGCTCTGAGCAGCTAGTATCTATATATTTATATATATGTATATATAATGTCAAAAAGTCTTAAGGAGGTTTATACTTTTTACCTGATAAAGATATCCTTCCTACTTAATCAACTGCATAGTTTGATCAGATTTGAATAAATTATAAGAAAAATTCATTTTACTGACAGTTATTCTTATTTGTAGTTTAGACTTTAGACAATAAAAGGAGATTTAATATACCAACAGAATGAGGCTTAATTATTTATTTTTTTTTAGAATCCCACTAATTGCATTTATCATAATTTCAAATCTAATTATATGATCTCTATATATAGACAACTATTTTGATTTATATATATAGAGAGAGAGATAGATAGATAGTGTAAAGGCGAGAGGGAAGGGATTGTATGGTATATAAACATTAGGTTTAGAAAAGGTTCCCTCGCCCTTGGAAAATGGGGGGAAAAGGTAAAATTCAAAATTGAATAATATAAAATTAACTGAATAAATGAATGATGTCGCCAGCGATATTTTCTATAAAAATATGCAAAACTAAGGAAATTATCATTGGATAAGGCTAATTAATCGACTTCTTTAAGATTGGATGATTGTGAGGTGTAGTGGTGTGTGTACACGGCTAATAAATAATATAATAAAAATTGATCCAATGAAAGAAATTAATAAAAATGTTGGTAAACTGGAATAATAGGTGGTGTTAATGAAATAAAAAAGGCAATCGAAATTTGATTTTAAAATAAAATGTATAATTTAATAAAAGTAAAATAAAACAAAGAATATGAAATAAGATTAATAATTATAAAGGAAACGAAAAGAAATTTCCAATAAGAAAGAAGTAAAAACTATTGAAAAATATAGATGATTCGAATCGATTCTGGTGAATGAATTGAAAGACAAATTAAACTTACCAACTAAGCCCGTTGAATTTGTAAATCTATAATAAGATTTACGTATACCGAAATTAATTTAAAATTAAATGAATTTTAAAAATTAAGAAGAGGGGGATGATTCTGGAATGCCAACATTGGAAACTTCTATTCGCCCCATATTTTAGAAACAAAATTACAATTATATAATTCAATAGTTGTTATATGACAAACGAATTACATAAATACTTATTAATTGTATAAATTAAATTTATAAAAAATTAATTTCCTAATTAAAAATATAAAATCAAAAAATGGGTGGCAAATTTGAAATTTGCCTAATACATGTGAAGAGCCATGCTCGAACAGATAGATAAAATTTTTGTACATAGTGTTTCAAATAGTAATTATTAAAATATAACTTAATTAACTTTATTTAAACTAATTTAAATATTTTCACTAAATTTATTATAAACATCTTTTTTTTTCACCTATAATAAGTACTATAAATCAATCCTTCCCCTGTATTATATATTAATACTTTGACCTTTTATCTTATCTTCTTTCCACACATTCTTTTTTTTACTATTTATAATTAGATTAAACAAATAAACCAAATAAAAATTAAAAATTAACTTTGAATCAATGTTCTTGTCGTTTCCAATTGAAAAAGTTTGAAAACAATCAATCGTCGTCGATTGCCGCCCGCGCGTCTGTCTAAATATAGATCATACACCACACACCATTTCAAATATTCAAGAGGATTTTTTTCTTTTTTTTTATTTATTCAGTTTCATCGTTAATCTATTGATTGGATCTTAAAAATAATTTGTTTCTTCTATTAAAAAAACCTTTTTGTGAATAAATATTTTTTGAGAATATTTTGAAATGTCATGCATATAAATAATAATATATAATGATTATTATTAATTGAATGATTGGTTGAATGTCTATCAACAGATGAAGTGATACGAATATTTTTTCCCTAACAAATATCTTTAAAATTAGCTTTCAAAGATTTTGTTAATTTCTTCTTTTTACTATCTCGCCAGAGATAGTATTGCAATCACGAAAATTTTCGATGTAGAGATTTTAATGTTTTTATACCTTTTGAAGGTCCCTGTGTCATTTTCACTAATGTTAAAAAAAATGTGTGTGTGTGTGTGTGTGTGTGTGTGTGTGTGTGTGTGTGTGTGTAGTCAAGATTACGCAAATATGGTTTGAACTAGAATAATGAAATTTACTACACGGGCATTATTCAAAATTTTTCAACTTTTGAGAAATGTAGCCATTCGAAAGAGGCCATTGCCTACCAGGTTTTCATTTTTTTCCTCTAAACCGACCGTAAAAATAAAGATATATATTTGATAGTTTTTCACATGATTAAAAATTGTATAAAACTGCTATATATACAATTTCAGCTTGATTGAATAGCTGAAAGTACCGGAATTAATTTTTTAACATGTTGACTGCCAATCACGCGCCATCAACAAAGTGCCAAACACGCGCTGGTTTAATAAATATTATTTATTAATTTTAATTTATAATTTTTAATTAATTAATTTAATTTAAATATGATATATGTTATTTATTCCAATTCAAATTTACGAGATAGTCGAATGGAGACACTCCAGATTTTTTTGCTTGTTCAAACTATTTTTTTTTTAAATAAATTTTAAATACACACCAATGATAATAAATTAAAACCTTAATGCATTAATAAAATATGTTACTTATATCTTCTTAAATATATATTAGAAGAAATATACTGTCAGAGAAATGTGTGTATGTGAGTGAATTTATTTGGAGTGTTTTCAGTGTATGTTGGGAAGGAGGAGAAATAAAAATCTGGTATACAGGAAGTTTAATAAATCTCAAGACAATACCGGAAATAGAAGCTATCTATTTAAATCTACTTATATATTAAAAAAGAATGAGAGTGGAGAAGTGAGACCCGCCCTTGGGTCAATTAAGAATCATATATAAATTCAAATGTCATTGACCTTAAATTAAATTGACTATAAGATGTTTTTTATATAGTTTGTTAATTTGTGATGGTAACCAACAATTGGCATCCATTGAAATATAATAAATAATAATAATAAAATTATATGTATATATATATATATATATATATATATATATATATAGACGGTTAACATGCCTTAGGAAATATTTACATAAATAGAGAGATTATTCGAGCTATTCTTATTTATCATCATATATGTTTAACATAACTAATTATTACATATACCAATTACGCGTTTTATTTCATTTATTTTAATTTTTCATAATATAATTCGTAAAGAATCAGAAACTAAAATATCTAATTTTATATTATCTAAGAGTAATTAGGGAGATCTTATCCTTTCCTCAATTACAATTACCTTTTCATTTTATTAAAAGATTACCTCTCATTTTGTCATTTTGTCAATTAGATCAAAAGTATATACTAGAATTACTCAGTCGTCAAAAAATGCAATATCAAAATATCTCGATATCTCGAGTTATTGTTATTTTAGGGTATACATGGTATGAAAAATCTCTTTTTACCATTTTCCACCACAATTGTACTATTTTGGAATATGAACAATTTTTATTTATATGGTAATTTATTAAAAAAATTTTTTGTCATCTTTCCCTTGTAACAATTTTTCAATTTTTGATTAAACGAAAATAATCTCCTTGTATTAAACTATTTTGATTTGTTTTATCAATTTTACACATATGCCATACTGACTCTACCATAAATCTTTTTGAGAAATAATATACGATTTTAACATTCTCCAAAACCAATTATTACTTGTATGAAGTATTTTTTATATAGATAGATTTATATCGAATACACATAAGAAGACCTTAGGGATAAACAATGGTAAGCCACAAAATCAAAATGTTGAGATATTGCAGTTTAAAGTTTAGAGAAAAGATATAAAACATTGGGTTTACTGTATATATTTCAAATTTGCTCAATATGTAATATCAGTAAAGGGAAAAAGTCAGCAACTATTATTTCTTAGATATATAATTAAGAATAAAACAATTTTCTGCAAAAGTGGCTTACCACTGTATTGCTCTAAGGTCTTCATATAATAATATCCATTCAAAATTTTATAATAAAAGTAAATTAAAAATAAAAAAAAAATATTTTTATATTTTTCTTCACTCCTCTAATCATGTTTTTATTGTTGTTTTTTCAGATGGCATAGATACATTGGTGTGTGGCGTTGGCGGATGTTGTACAGGACCAATGGAGAAACGCCTTCAAATGCAAAGTAGAAAGGTGTTTGAGAGTGCTGTTCGGGATGACATCGAGAAACAATCCAAGTAAGTTGAAGACAACGAATAAGAGAGTAGAATGCTTCTCATCTAGCCTCCTCCTTTTTCCTTTTACTCATCTCACTCCCCCTATTCATTTATCCACCCGCGTGATTTTCTCTCCATTCTATTTGAGGCTAATTGGATTTATTCCGAATACGAACCACTGAATCGTAACCAATCCAATTGCAATGACGACAAACAAAATGAATGCAACGCGCATTTCAACTTTGATCTCTTCTTTCTAGCGAGACATTTGTACATTTATACATTAATCGTTTTATTTAACATTCAATCACGGGAATTGAACATCAACCATACATAATATATATGTACATATACACATATATATATATATTTCTAGTTCGATTATTATTATTATTATTATTTTAATAACAATTCAAAATTCAATGTACTTGTTAAAATTTATTCTTTTAATATATTGTTTTAAGATAATAATAAATTGAGTGAGCCGATATTATCTTATAATTCTCTTTATTTATTCAAATAAATCATCATCAATCTATCAATTGATTTTTTCAAAAACATAGATATTATTTTTTACTATTCATTCGATGCCTACCTCAGCCCAGAGGACTTATTCATACATATCCATGATATTCTTTACATTTATTATTTTAAATAACTATAAATTAATCAAATAGTTTACAATTTTGAATCATTGTAATATTTTGATTTATATAAATATTTATTAACGTTTGTTATTAATTAATTAAATTAAGGAAAAAACAATTCAAATTATTTTTTATGTAAAGAGCCCTAATCCTTTCATCACTAAAAAACTCCTAATACATGAATAGCTCATAAATCTAGTGCACAGTTTTCCTATATATATATATATATATATATATATAAAATTTTTGCTAGTATAATAAGATTAGATTAAGAGATTATCGTCTGTCTTTATCTAATTACCTTATGATTTAAACATTTAATTTAGGACTAACCGTGGTTATTGTGGCAAATTATAATTTTATCTTCCCTCACGTAGACACTAATACCCCAAAACATTTCAATAAAAAAATTCATGAAATGTTTTTTAAATTCGACAAAATGTATAATGGAAGTTTTATTAAACATTAAGAACATAAAAATGCATTCCATTGCACAGTGGCTTTAAGATGGTAGCTGATGCCCGGGCATATGTGACAGTGAATAAATATCATCTATTTGTCATCATTTCGTTTAAAATAATATAAGAATTTATTAGAAAAATAAAGGGTTAAGAAAGAAAGAAATACGTTTTTTATATTCAGTTATATTTACAAAGAGATTTACTGTAAAATTATTTGTATATAATATATTTTATAGATTAAATAATTTGTTACGTTAAAATTATTATTTTAATATAAATGCAATTTTAATTACAATAATAATTGAAATATATAAATTTGATTATCTTAGAGATCATTAGGCGCTCTGGGAGTGACACCTAACATAGACATAACAGAAAACAAGCAAAAACCCCCCTAGCACCACCATTGCTTTGAGAAATGTGATTATTTATTTGCATGCTATAAAAATAAATATATATCGTTCCAGAACGAAATTTTCTTTTGAAAATAAACGTAAATAACGTGCAAATGCCCATTTAAAATGGGTATTTTAAAGAGAGAGTAAAAAAAACAAAGAAAAAAGACAGAAGAATTTTCTTCCTTTATTTTCTTTTTTTTCTATTATCCGAAAAGACATATGCCAATTACAATAACAAATTGATTTGTTTTGGTATTCATTGGAATTGAATGATATAAATACAAAATAGAATCTTTTTTTCAGCTTACTCTCCCCTATATACCACCCACCCACATATAAAACTATTATTTTTTTCTAAAACATTTTTAAATTAATGGCGTTGTAAATTTTTTCTTATTTTTAAACTGAAACAAGAAATCACATCCAGTCAACTGACATGCAGGCAAACAATCTGTCAATATCTCTACTAACATTCATAATAAATTTCATTTACAATATCTCTTCTCAATTTCTTTTATAAAAGCATTCAATGTATTTTTAATAGTATTTGATTTTTCAAATTTTTTTTAATGTAGGGAATCATTGAAATAACATAATTTAAAAAAAATGTTTTATAAATCTATTCATATTATTTGAATGTTTAAAATCCATTTTTTTATGTTTTATTTTTGAAGAATTATTTCTTTACTAGATACAAAAAAATAAATTGAAATTGATTTATTTAAACTAGAAAATGTCTTTTAGTAAAACCCATGTAACTTAAAGCAGGGCTTCTTAAACTTTTTTATATAGCGACCCCCTTCAAGCTTAGGAAATTTTAAACGACCCCCTCCTCCATATAATGAAATATATATTAACCGTAGATGTAGATGTAATATCGCACTATTTTACAATGTAAAGAATACATACCCATTCATTTCACATATATATAATTTAATAATTTTAAAATTTTATTTATAATGATTCAAAAGTATTCAGATCTTTGCGACCCCCTTTCAGTAGTCTCGCGACCCACAGTTTAAGAAGCCCTGACTTAAAGGATAGTCTAATATTTGATGATAATAATACATTTATTTTGCAAATTTTAGTAAAACTATATTTTCTTTTGATTAATTTTAAAATATATTGTATAATAATTTTTTAAATTTCTCAATTTCTTGTCATCAGCTAAAAATCTAATTCATATATTGTTTTAAAATCCTAATTGTATAGATTTTGTAACTTTTTTAAGCATCAGACTGTTTAAGAGAAGAATAATTTTAAAGAATTAATGGAAGCTCATAATATATATATCCATCTGGATGTACTTACAAGTTCCTTTGACTGTTTGATTTTTATATTTCCAAACATCAATCTCTAATGTGTTATGTAGTAAAATTTGTGTAATTAACACTCGTCCAACATATATATAGAGAGGCACTCTGCTTGAATTAGTGGCCCACGGAATATTAATTGGCATAAGGGGTTGAGTGGTTAGTGTGTAGAGGGAGGAGGGTGATGTCTCAATGGAAGCCAAGTGGGTTCCACTCTCTCTTTCTCTCTTTCACTCTCTTTCTCTCTCACTATGTGTTCACCAATGAATGATTGAAACGTAAAATAAATAGGAAATGTCAATTGACAATTGAGAGGTGATGGTAGAGGCGGGTAGAGTCAGGCACCGGGGAGATTTTGACCCATCCTCGGGTTAGGGGGGATGAAATGTCACCAAACGAAATGAATTGGATTGAACCATCTGTTCGCCAAGTGGGTGTGTGTGTAGTATTATTAATAATAATATTTTATTTTTATTTTTTTTTATTATTTTTCCAAAAAAGGATAAAATATTCTCTATTCTCGAACGATAATATTTTGTTATTTTCTCTACAAATTCTCTTTAATAAATTGATAAATTCAATTTCCATAAATTTAAAATCAATTGATCTCTTTTTATCTCTTTATTCATATAACTCTATTCCAATGATGGATGAATGAGAAATAAAATAAAGAGAAGGAAGGGAACATTTTTAGTAATAAAAGAGTAAAAAGAATTTTAAATTTTATCGCGTTATATTTACACAAAGAAAATAAAAACAAAATATTTTAAATATTCTAAAAATAAAGTATAATTCATGTTATAGTCACTTTTCATCTCTATTAAAAAAATAATATAAAAATTATTTCCTTAAATAATTATATAGCCAAGTATTTTTGTTGCAGTTGAAGGAAATTAATATAAATATTCAAATTTTGAAATTTAGTTAACTTCAAACAAAAAACATAATTAGATTAAAAATTGTAATATAATGAAATTTGTTATTATTTTAATTAACTAATTGATTTAAAGGAAATTTAAATTTTTTTTCAAGTGATTTTGAAAATTGAAAATTAATTTTTATAAAAGAAATTATAATTAATAAATATTGAATATTTTTTTTTTACTTGTATTAATTAATCTTATAGTTGGTGAAAATGGTTTAATATGAGTTTTAACATATTTTATTAAAAAAAAATATTGCCAATACCAGATGCTGTCCATTAAACTATTCATGTTTGATCTATGGCAACGAGGGATTGGAAAAGGTTATCTAGTATAGACATCGTGGGACTTACTCTTCAGACATTTATTCAAGGCGCCATCACTATCTTTTGAGAATTAATTATCTCAGTAATAAATATTTATTTATTTATATATAAAGTTAAATCTTTAATCATACAGTCCACATTTTGAGAAAAAAAAATAAACTCATGATTGATCATAAATATAAATGGATCAAGTTTCTCGAATGTTTTCTAAATAATCATATAAAATGAAAATAAATAAATTTATTATTCTCAAAATAATAGATAATATGTTTATAAAATCATAAATTTTAGTTTAATTTAATTTATAAAAATAAACAAATTTTCTATACATTGTTAACTTTTTTCTTGTAGCCGGAAGTCAAACTAATTCGAAAAAAATAATTTTTTCCTGATTGAATAATATCGATTTGAGGCGTGGTCCATGAGTTTGTGGAATGAGAATTCATTCACTAAATATGATTATAAATTTTATCGAAATATTTGTAGACTGAAAAAGCTGAAATTACAGGGGAAGGCATAATGAGAAATTTTATTACCTCTATGCCCCCCCCCCCTCCAAACATAGCCATAAAATTTAATAAATTCGAAATTATAAAGGTGTGTGTCTATTATAAAAGTGATACATGTTTTATTTCATTCACCATTTCAGAATTGAAAATTAATAAGTTCACACTTCCCTCTCTCTCAAATACATCTTAATTAAATTGATATTGATAGTTTTAGAAATTTCATTATAATTCCTCACTCTGAATAATATATAGTAAATATTATTAATCATGTTAAAAATGTTCTTGTTAAAAACTTTTCCCTAAAATATACATATTCATACATAGTTCGATAATATCAACATCCATTCTTAATCTCTTTGTAATTTTTATAGTAAATCTAATAAAACTCTTCATAATGTCTTGAGATATTCTTAAATTTATTTATTATTCATTTAGGTTATCAATTTGTTATAATTTTTAATTTTAAATGATAGTGATTAAATTAATTATTTATTACTTATAATCCCAAGTAAAAAATACATATATTGTATTATTTTTATTTATTTAAATGAGAGTAGAGTCGGGGGAGGCGAGAAGTTCTTTATTATTTAATTTTTTTATTATTTGTGTGATGAATAGGATTACATTTCGGGTAATTTTATTTCCAAGTTTGTTTTAATATTTTTATAATTCAAGTACCCTAAATTTTTTTAAATTAATTATAAATTAACTTCCTATTTTTAAACACTTTTTTATGTGTGTGTGTGTTTAATATATACTTCAATACCTTTCTTTCCATTTAATCATTTAGAATTGAACATATACATATAACATTTAAATTAGTATATAATTAGATTCAGATAAAGTATCTTGGTTATGGCTTATAATTGAGCTGTAAAATGGTTAGAAAAATTACATTTTTTTTTATTAACGTTTATTTTCATAATTTGTAATTACATAATAATTTGTAATTATATAGATATAATCTTAATCATTCTATGCTCGTTGTTTAATTTGAATCACATTTATATATACAATAAATTCATTTATATATGTAATTGGTCAGTTTAGTCTCTTCTACAAAGGGAAAGAATGCAAGGTTAATAAAAAAACAAAAAAAAAAAAAAAAGAAGAACACGTAAAGTAATATAAGAGAAAGGAAAGAGAAGGTGAGATTAACACCTGTCTAGCTATCTAAACTCTTCGTCTCTCATGCAATCTTCATCATTTGATGGGCAGCCTGGATATTATTATACTATCGATGAATTTTTTTCTTTCACTTGAGACCACCCAGAATTCTTTACAAATATATATATATATATATATATTATTCAAATTCAGAAGTTTAATTTTACAATGTATTTGAATCAGCGAGTGCATTGTGAAGGCCATCTGTCTCTCACACCCTCTTTCCAAACGTATCTTTGTACCAAATGAGTCATAGAAGGGATAGAACGAACATTCACCATTCACCTAAATTTATCTGTAAATTCATTTTATATATATATAGAGAGAGAGAGAGATGGAGAGAGGAAGTAAGAATAGAAGTTAATTCAAATTAAACTCTGTAATTATGACCTTGTTCTGATATTTCATTATTCCTAAATCTGAACCCAAAATATAATTTTCTTGTTTTATATGTTACTGGTTCAATATTCAATTAAAATAATTGTCTAAATAGTCAATATATTTCAACATAATTGAATTGAACAAGCTATTTTGAAATGCGATAAAATCGAGAAAAATAGTGAATTAACTTTGAATAACTAAACATTTTATTTATTTA
This sequence comes from Labia minor, assembly GCA_963082975.1. Classification (NCBI taxonomy): domain Eukaryota; kingdom Metazoa; phylum Arthropoda; class Insecta; order Dermaptera; family Spongiphoridae; genus Labia; species Labia minor. The sequence goes on from OY720344.1 coordinate 55,105,520, forward strand.
TAACTTTATTATCTTATTGATCTGCTGGCTGTATTATAGGAGTGTTTTTTAGCAAAGATGAGAAAAAATTCAGGATGTTTGGTAAAAAATGGACTAATGGAGAATGGAAAATTGCACCTTTGCATGTATGCCCCTTTCCCTTCAAGGAATGGGAAGATAATTTAAAACCATATGAGATTGAATTAATGACTCATAAATGGGATCTACCATTTCTCTCTCTCTCTCTATATATATATATATATAGATTAACTCCACATTTAAAGAAACTGAAAAAATGAAGCCCAAAGTTCATAGCTTGTAGAAAATTCAGGTTTATTGATTACAGAAAAATGCATAGCAATATTAAGATTATCAAGTTCATTATTCATTTCATATGTTGCAGATTACCTTACTAATGTAATTACATTACAAAATTTTAAAAATTGGGGTTAATCGGTTTGATTTCTATTACGACTGGTAGATCATAGATGAGATTTATCACCATATAGTAGTAAAATTGTCCATAATTTTTTCAAATACTAACGCTTTATTATTGTTAATTACTAATTACGTAATTATTTACCTGAATTTAGGAGAACATGTTTGTCAAGTGAGTTTTTTTTGTGACTATAAAGCATTTGGGAAAATTCTAGGCATCTTTTAAGGATTTAGAAAGAAATCTTTTCCCAGTGCTCCCATCTAATAATAATTATGAATTCAAATTTTATTTGAATCTATTGATTCGTAAAGAATTTTATTCCATTTATATTACATTCATTCGTACATTCATTAATATAAATACTCTTAAAGATTATTTCGTTTTATTTATTTTAATTATCTTTTGGTTATTATTAATTTAAAATATACAATTTCAATGACAATCGTGTTTGTTAATTAAACTTAATTCTTCATCGTTTTTTATTTAAAAAAAAATTACATTTTTTTTTAATTAAAATATATTACTCTTCGTCCTCTTTTGAAAATTATTCACCTTTTCTCCCTACACTCTCCCCCAATGAATTTTAAATATTCATAACAAAATATGAATTCAAGATATCCATAAAAAAAGAACAAAATTGATAGATTGGAAAAGAAATTGAATTTAAATGAAGAAAAAATTTTTATGGTTGAATATATGTATAAAAAATTGTGAAATAAGGTCGTTGACTGATTAAGTATATATATATATATATAGCAATCGATACACTGGTTTTTAAAATGTATATCACTAGCTTTAAAACAGTGAAGCGTTCAAATTGGAAAGGGTGTTTGTGTGAGTATGAGAGAGAGAGAGGGATGGAGGGCAGGAGGGGAAAAAAGGAGACTAAAAGTGTGGCAGGGGGTGGTTTGGGAGAGGAAGAGAGAGATGGAGGGGGTGCTTGGTGTTCCAACTTCATTTTGACGCCCGATATTATTTTTAAACCTATCACCGCATCGAAAGCGACAGGGGGTGTAAAATAGAATTGCACCCCTTATAAAATACATTGCAACGGTCGATGTTTTCCACTACAAAAGTCCGATAATAATTCTAAAAATGAATCAATCATCTCTCTTAATAAACATTCCATCTCTGTTTATCATAACAAATAATCGTTGAATATGGAAATTTTAATGAAAATAATGGATATTTATAAAAAAAAACAACTATGAAGGAATATTAAAACTTATTTTGTCTGGTAATATCATCTATTTAGAAAGATTTTGATAACGTTGTACAACGAATAATTCAATTTAATATTTCATGAAAGATTAATAATATTTTGTGTTTGTATATACAAATTTACAAATACATTATATTTTATTATTTTCAAATTCTTCATCTTTCACTAATCGATTTCTAATTTCATGTCATCTAATTTTTATATTTATTATGTTTTTCATTAAGAATTTAAATGAAGATTAGATTATTTCTTAAAAATGGGGACAGATGTTTTTCTCATTCGGTTCATTTTATATTTTATATTCTTTTTTTAAAAGTAGATATTTGTTTTCTTTTCTTTTGGAAAGGGAAAAAGGTGAAAGAAGATCTGGCAGTTCGTCTTCTTCTTCTTCTTCCTTCCTTCCTCCCCCTTTGTTGTTGAGACTAAATTTAGGGAAGGTTGGTAGGCCAGTCGGCCGGTTCGATGCCTCGGTTTCTCTCTATCATCATCCACCTGGACGGGTGAACATCGTTCAAGTTTGAAAACATTTGGTGGCTAACCACTCAAAGAGAAAGAGGATTCTTTCTAAACTCTATTTTGAGGGGTGGGGGAAGAGAGGAAGGCAAAACATTATTAATAAGTGACGGCAGTGATGATGGGGATGAAAACCTTCTGACCCTTTCTAAAAACACACCTGGTGTAATTCTTGAATAATAATAATAATAATAATAACTAGTGAATTTATTTAAAATGCATAATTAATTAAAAAACAATTCATTGGCAATTCCTCTAGGTGGTTAACTATAAATGTATATATAATTTATTGAAATAAATTTTATTTAGTAATTATTTACATATTTAGATAGTTTGAATTAATAAATGTCTTAGACTTATATTTTAGTATTAATAATTAAATTAATTAAATAAAATGAAATATTAATTATTTTAAAAATAAATTTTTATATAAAACTGTATAATAATTTATTCGTTTTAAAATTATATTATCATTTGCGTGAATCAGTAGTTAATTAAATGTTGAACTACTGAACTTGGGAATGAAGTTTCAAACCTCACCAAGTTAATAAAAAAAAATACATAATATAATATGTAATAGTCAAGATAAAAATGTTGACATATATACTAGTAGAATAATATACACTTTTTTCAAAATAAGGTTAAAAAATATAATAAGTGGGGGGGTAGGGAGACTTGGGACAATTTCTCAAATTTTTTCTATGTTGATTTAAGCACTAGAACATTTCCCGATATGTCATTAGGTAACTTGAAGATTAAGATTCATCTAAAATTTTTTAATAGTTTCCAAGAAAACCCTTTTGTCGCAGATGTCCATTTTTATATCGAGAGGGAAAATGTCTCCCCGTGTAGGCAATCTTTTTGTTCAAAATATCAATCAAGATGGAAGGAAATTGACATTGGAATAAATAGAACTGCAACATCTCATCTGTTTAATCAATTTGTTCCTCTCTCTCGCTCTCTCTTCATATGAGTTAGATTGATTATTTCGTCGCATGTGTTCATTTGACAATGATTAACTGTTATGGTTCTGTATCACCCTTACTTATATATACCCTTTCGACTAACTCTATTTTCAATCTTAAATAATTAACGTTAAATTATCTCGTATTTAAAAAATAAATTGTTTTTGGCAATTTTCTACATGTGTGTGAAAAAAGATAAAATTTTGAATATTTAATTTAAAATTATATATATATTTATATATAATATTTATCCACTTAAATAATGAATGTTAGAATTTCGTTTTTTTAATTTATTTATTTATATTAGATATCTTTACAAAATTTAATTAATATAATTTATGAAATATATAATAACATAATCAGATAAATAAAAGTTGCAGAAGTTTAAGGCTCTTGAATACTTATTAACGAATGCCTGTAATATATTTAATCAAAAATCTTCCTTTTTAATAAAATCATTAAGTATCATTTTGGAAAAAAACCAAAACACACAAAAAATTCTCTAAACTGACATTTCTGAATATTTACTTTTAGCAAAAATCCGAGAGAATTTCAAACTTATAATATTTTTAGCTTTTGCTTTAGGTTGTTAACAGATTGACAGATAAATTCACATAAGTAGGGTATCAGGAGGGAACATCTATTTTCGGTGAATTTTTGGATTGATTATTTAAATTTAATTTCTAAATATTAATTTATATATCCTTCATATATACTTAAATAAAAGGAAAATGAGAATATAGTTTGTTTCAATATATATATTATAACTATATTTCTTTATATATATAAATAATAACTTCAAATATACGATAGTATTGTTATGATGAAATGAAATGAAAACTTGAAAGAAAAATAAATATATAGTGAATGAACTGCTTAAATAACATGAAATATTAAATGGGAAGTAAACTGGTGAAATCTATTCTCAATCAGAAAAATATTTGATAAGAGAGAGAGATTGGGGAAGAGAGAAAGAGAGTCACCGAAGGTGGGGGACTTTGTGGAAATCTGGGGGAGAGAGAGAAAAAGAAAAAAAAGAAAGAGATCTGCTCTGCTACTGCTACAGTCTATTTGATAGGCATACACAGAGAGATTTTTTATTTCCTATTTAATATTGTTCAAATAATCAAAAAAAAACTTGATCGAATTTCATATCAGTTTGTCAGTGTCAGTTGATAAAAAGCAAAAGAGAGAAAGAGAGAGAGATCCTTTCATCAGAAGTTACTTTTGTTTAAATTGTAAACAATTGTTCAATATTATTATATGAATAAAAACGATAAGGTTTCATTTGATATTAGAAAATATATTTTGTAGTTGTAAATTTTGAAGTTTGATTTCGAATAAAATATTTGACTTCTACATTTTCTCATTCGTGCAACTTAAAATATATATGCCTCAAGGCATACTTAATTATATAGTTTTTATACAAATGATTCTAAAAAAACAACTACCAGTCGAAAACTCTTTAGATTATGCCCTGTGTTTAAAATGAGAAGATATAATCTATTATGAGGTGTTTAAAACCTGACAAATTATATTGCTAATAATACTGAACTGTAGCTTACGGATAACATATAATGTAAAATATGTGCGAAAAAATCAGAATATTAAACGATTTTGTTTAATTCATCATCAAAAATTTTATCAAGGAAACGAATGAAACGTTTAGTTGGAAAATACATATTAAGTTTAACATACTACTTACTCGCCAAACTCGGCTCCATCAGATTATTATTTATTTGTATGGCGAAGCACTTGGTTGATAAACACCCATTTAAAAAGGAACTAAATTGAATTGTCAAACGAAAGGGAAAATAATACAAATAGAGAAGAGTTGATGAATACTGTAAATAAAATATTTTTTTTTATAAATTAGTTAATTTTTTTTAACTAAAATATCAATCTTAATAATCTGATAATTCCACATTAACTGAACCTTTAGTAATAATAATATCAGAATATTAGATAATAAATTAATAAAATATTAAATTTTATTATAAAATATATGTTATATTATTTATCTTTATAGCTTTAATAAATAAAAAAAAAATTCTTACAGCAACAACACTCCTCCATCCATCCATTTTGTTTTTAACTAAGGCTCACGATTATACTACTTCTTTCTAAATTTACATATTCGAGTTTGAAGTAGGGAAGAAGAGATTGAAAATTAAAAAATTAATTTTGTTGAATACTAATTATTATTAATATTTAAATTTTTAATAAATTGATTGCTGTATAAATTGAATATATTAGAGGATAAAGGAGCCTCCTATTAGAGAGCCGAAATGCCGACAAAATTTAAAAAAAAATGTTTTTTTTTTAATTCCATAATTGATTAATTAATTATAATTAACAATTTTTTTACAACTTTAATACATTTACATTTATAATATTTAATTAAAAAATAATAAAATTTTAAATTGTGATACTTAAATTTATTAATTATATTGTCTTTCCATTTATTTTTGAATAAAGAAAAAAAAATGAAAAATGAAAAAATAGATGAAAATAGTGAAAGATATTTCATTTTATTGAATTATGAAATTAGATACATTATTGTAAACAGATGTTACAGATTATGGTTAGGGAAACCAGAGTAAATATAATTTAAAAAAAACCGAAATATAATATGCTTGTTGTATTTGAAATAGGTAACATAAATTTTTTTTCTTTTCAGAATGGTTCGAATACGTGGTCAAAAATATCAAACGTACCTGAAAGATTTACTAGCGGCAAGTAAATCTCAATTACATACAATGTTTAAGAAAACATACGGCATGCTTTATGAACAAAACGCGCAAATGTTTGCCGAATTGTTTGACCAATTGGATGCGTATCGAGAAACGGGACGAGTCCACCTCGATGACGCACTAGACGCCTTTTTTGCAAGGTAAGAAAAACAATGACAAACAATCTAATCTATTAATTTAACAAAAAAAAAATTATAATAATAATACATTTTAAGTATATTTATTTTAATATTTTATTTTTAATCTTCATATAAATGAAATGCTTAAATTTCAAAAATATAATTTAAGTAAGTAATTTAAAATTAAAAAAAATAAATTTTTCTTGTACTTTGCTGTATTTTATTTTTACATTATTAGCTTCATAAACTATTTAACAAAGAAAATAAAACTTTAATTACTTTTAAAGCAATTAATTCTTTGTTTATGTATTATAATAATAGGATATATTATCAATTTTGATAAATAGAGAGAATCTTAAAAACTCATTCATTTAATTTTTTTTTTTTGTTTTTGCAATCTCTTATGTCATATTAAATATATATCCAAGTATTTAATATTCACGAATTTAAAACTAGTCAGCTATGAGGACATTAATCTTGTATCAAATGCATATATATGATTATTATAATCTATGAAAGTTGTCTGATAAATAAAAATAAAAAACCAGTTATATATATATATTTAAAATTCATTTTTTTTTTATTTTATTTTGAAAAAATGCAAATTTTATTTTATTTAACCAGTTTTTTTTTAAATTAATTATTATAATTTTATTTATTTATTTCTTTATTGATAAATCTAAAGTTTTCAAACATTTTATTATTATTATCATCATATATCGATTTCAAAAGCAACTAATTTTAATAAAATTAAATAAAATTAAGATAGAGAAAGTTGAATAAGTTTTTTGTCATAAAATTAAAAACAAAATAAGTAAATAAAAATATTTAAAAATCCATATTTTTCTGAATGGCTAGAATGGGAGAAGATAGAATGGCAAAAAATATATTGGTAGGGAGACCGAGTGGGAAAAGTCCACTTGGAAGACCAAGGACACGGTGGGTGGATAATGTAGGAAAGGATGTGAGAGAGATGGGAGAGGATAGGGACTGGAAGGTTGTGGCTCAGAATAGGAATACTTGGAGGGGTGTGGTTGCTGCGGCCAAGAACTTTCGAATTCCGTATAGTCACAGAGATAGATATTAATTTATTTTTCATAAATTACTATTTAGTTGTATTCTTAGAATTTGAAATTTCTAATTTATATATATATAAATATAGGTACAATAGGTACAATATTAATTCAATAGTATATTTATTTGTGAATACCATACCAGGTATCTTGACAATTGTATAATATATAATAATTATGTTTATAATAAAATATATAACAAAGACATTATTTAATTTTATATTCTTTGATATTTCTAGACATTTGTTACTTTTTATTAAAAAAGATAATTTAGCCTTTTCCCAAATATGTCATTTGTGCATATCGAATTTTCACCGAAAACGCCACTTTATGGTAAAATTTCAAAATTAATCTTTGTTGGATCTTTGTTTTATTTCTCATAAAATAAAATTATATATGAGTCTAAAGCTTTAAATCAATTTATTTAGTAAAAATGAATAGAAAATGGTTTATTGGATTTTAAAATGATATTCTTATATGAACTTGACTGAGATTACATATTAAAGAATCAAATGTTCTTTATTCATTTACTTATACGAGTTAAAATTCCAAAAATGGACAAAATAAAAAATAAAAAATTGAAAATCATAAACCGTCACTGTGATGAAAAGATATATAAATCGATAGGATATGGAAATATTGGATTAACAATTTTCTTGTTCCATTACAAAAATAATGATTATTACTTGTCTTTATTATATATAATAATATTATATTCGTAGGTATTATATAAATTTACAAAAAAAAAAACACTCATAATTACAATATCATATACATATTTGATATTTAATAATTCATTTGAGAAAAAATTAATTATTATTATGTTTGTATAATATAATTACCTTTCAATCATCTAAATCATTTTTCTAATAGAATAATATTTGTTATAAATACTACAGAGTAATATTACTAATTGATGGCTTTTCGTTTTTTATTTATTCATTTTTTTTTTTTTTGTGATATTAAATTATCAATAATAATTATTTTGATGTTCGTATCAAATGTCAATATTTAGTATAGACTCGTATATAATATATATATCCATAAAAACCATTTGTATCTCTTTTTTAATTTATTTTCACAAATCACTCATTTAAAAATTCCCTTATTTTATTAACTTTATTAAAGGTTATATATATAACTTTTTTTGATTAATTTTTTAATGTTTAATTTATATATATATATATATATATATATATATATATATATATATATTCATTCTTTTGTGGTCTCTTTGATAATTAATAAAAATTAGATAGATAATTTCAAAATAATAAATATTTTATCAGGTATAATAAAATGCTGATTGGTATGTACGATTTTATAACTATAACTAATTGCAAATGCGGCTGTTTTTGTTATGTTATCGTCTAGACTGTACCAGCGGATGTTCACCGTACTCAACGCGCAATACTCTTTTGACGATCGTTATTTGTCGTGTGTTGCTGAACATATGAAAGCGTTACGTCCATTTGGCGAGGAGCCTAAACTTTTATCAGTGCGATTAAAACGGGCGTTAGTGGCCGCACGTGCATTCGCCCAAGCACTACAACAGGCAGCCGATTCAATTGCATTGATGGCTCGGTTGCCTACATCACAGGCGTGTCAAAAAGCAATCACAAGAATGTCTGCCTGTCCGAGCTGCCGTGGTCTTCCCGATCTCAAGGCTTGTTCCAACTTTTGCGCCAACGTTATGAAGGGTTGCCTCGCCTATCATTCCGAACTCAATTCTGATTGGAATGCTTTCGTTGGTACGTCATCTTGACATTTAATAATAAAAACCCTAAAAGTAGTCTCCTTTCTTCCCTCCCCACTTCTTACTCTTTGAATTCATTCTACTACCAACATCCACTTTATTCCTTCTTCGAAGAATCAACTTCTCTTCCTTCTCTCTCGATATATTTATTTTCTTCTTATTTATGTTTCTATCTACTTCTAATTATTATTCAAAATATTTTACACTATCACATTTATTTTTAAATTTTATTAATTATTTTTGTTAGATATTCATTAGAGATAAAATTTCATTGTCTTTTGTTAAACTTGAATAGATTTTCTAAATATTTCTAATTCTCTATGCTAATCACATACAAATTTTATAGTAATTCATTCATTTAAAAATTCATAAGCAAATCATTTATTTTATTAAATACATGAAAATGATAATTTATTTAAATGATTATCACAATAATTCTAATATTAAATATTGAATACCATATTCCTTTCTACTTTTTTTCCCCCAACTTATTTGATTTTTTGTAAGAATCATGACCTCTCTACAGGATGTCACTTGAACCCATTCCCCTTTTTTCCTTTCCTTCCTCATAAACTTCTTCCCTCTAATAATTCCCTGACCTAAGATATAACACTCCCTTATATCAAGTCTATCAATTTACAATCTTTACTTTTTACTCATCATCATAAACTTCATAATTTAATATTTTTGGTAATAAACCCAAACATATTTTCCATTTATTTTCCTATTGATTTCAACTCTTTTTTACTTTGTTCTAAGAGTTATTAATTTAATTTGTAATAGTATATGAAAATTTAATTTAATTGATATTTTTTTAACAAATATTTAATTTTTCTATTAATAAATAAATTTAATATTATTAATATATTTCAGAATTTTTCATAATTATCTTTATAAATTTTAATTATATTATAATTAATTATATTTAAGAAGAGTTAACTTAAAATTCCTAAAAAACTTTAAATAACAATTTCTACTATATTTTTCCAATATTTCGGTGAAATTCTATCTATAGATAGGTAGATTGAAAAAAATCTTATTTTGATCTATTTATTTTTTTCTTTTAAAGATGCGATGGATCGACTTGGAGAAAGGCTTAGTACATCATTCAATATAGAAAGTGTAGTGCCAATCCATATTAAAATTTCAGATGCCATTATGAATTTCCAAGAAAATGCTGCAAAAGTATCACAAAAGGTAAACAACTAATAAATTATTACTTAATTTTATTTTGCATTTATGTGAATATTGGTTTAATTTCAATTATTATTTAATAAAACTAATTAATTATTTGTTTATTAAAATTTAAGCTCATTTATCTATTTATCAATTATTTATATAGATGATTAAATTATTACATTTTTTGAAAAATCTGATCCCTTCTCTATAAGATAAACAAAACCATTCCTAATCCTTTAGAATTAAAATATTAATATTTTAATTAATTGAACTTTATATTTGTGTTCTCAAGATTTTTGAAGATTGTGGAAAACCAGAATTGCTTCGTAATGGCGGCGGCGGCGGTGGTGGTGGTGGCCGTAACCGTCAACATCATCATCGTAGAAGACGTGATTCAGCAGCTACCCCCACATCATCCATGTCTTCCCCGTTGACCCCATTGTCGTTGGGACTTAATACGGAGCCTTTGCCAATGCCCCGGGGACACTCGCGTCTCGTTAAAGACACACGACAACGTCTAAAAGATTCGAGAGACTTTTGGGCCCATTTGCCCTATCGATTATGCCATAAATTGGCAGCTGGACCTGAAAATGAGGAGCAATGTTGGAACGGGTTGAACAAGGCTCGTTATGAGCCCCAAGTGGCCGCATCAGGCCTTACTGGCCAACGAGCCAATCCGGAAGTGCCTGTTGTCGGCCGACCACAAAGTGCCATTCTCGACCAACAACAATATCTGTTGAGAACGTTGACAGCCAAGCTGCGCAATGCCTACAATGGCCAGGACGTCACCTGGCAAGATGACGGTGCGTTATTCTTTTTAGATATTCATTGGCAATTTAATATAGTAATTTAGGGATATTTGAATAAAAATTTATTTTATAACTTACTTACAAAAACTAAAAATTAAAAAAAAAAAAAATTTCTAAATTTAATTAGAAAATTAGTAAGTTTGTTCAAATTCAAAAGTTTAAATAATAATTGATAATTTTTAAGTATGAGAGAACATGAATATCAGTCTTTTTATTTTTATTATTTAATTTATTCTATCTCCAGTAGGCTGACGTTTTGCTCTTGGTTAATATTTTCTTCTTAGCTAGAGAGTGAGATAAAGTTATTATACTCACAACCCAAATCTTTGAAGAAGGTCTTAACTAAGCGTAGTGGTTATAAAATAAATGAAATAATAAAAATAAAATATTGTTCATCTAGTTTTTTCACTCACTAGACCTATATTCAATTTTTAAACCACATAGTTATCAGAATAGTTATTATAAAACTAATTTTAAGAATTACTAATAGTTTATAGATAATGTAAATTTATTTATTTTCTTTGTTGTTATTATAATAGAGGACGCGTTAATAGGTGGCTCCGGAAGTGGTTCCGGTGACGGTTCCGTGTTCGGATTGGATCTTGAGGGTAGCGGAATGGGTTCAGTGCCTGAAAGTGGTAGCGGACGTGATGTGTTCCAACGTGGTCACCATCATCCACCAACAACACCACCACCAACGAGCAACATACGAAACAATTCGACATCTTCAGCGACGTCCAACACTCCTCGACTCACATTACTCAAAGCAGTTGCCGGTTATCTACTGCCAATCGTCCTCGCCTGGCTTGGAAGCGCCTTCGCTGACCAGTGATTATCTCTCTCTCTCTTTCTCTCTCATGCTCTTTCACTCTCTTTCACTCTCTCTCTCTCTCTCTGACTACTACATTAATATGGGAATCATCTTCGGTGGTTTGTCATCTTCTTCATCATCATCATCATCATTAGCTGCTAACCAAAAAAAAAAAAAAAAATATAAAATATTAAAATGAATATCTTTTCAAAATAGGAAAATATCAAACAGTGCAATAATTTCTAAATTTGTCACTTTTTTTTTCTTATAGAAAAACAATCTATTTTGAAAATTCATTTGTTTTTTTTTCTTGGGAGATTGTGACTTATTTTTTTTTTTTTTTATTAAAAAAAAAACTTTATAAATGCCACAAAAATATTATAACTACATTTATATATAAAATTAGTTAGCTAATTAATAGCTAGATATGGATTGGTATATGTAAAAAACTTTCAAAAAATCCAAAAAATCATCCATAACCTACATCACATTCACCCTACCCCTCCTCTCTCTCTTTTTCTATATTGGCTAAGAAAAAGAAAGAAGACTGTATTTGTGTGTAAATGTATAAATATGAATAGGATGAATGAAACGTATATATGAATGAATGAATCTCTCATTTTTTTTAAGTACGAATGTCTCTTTCTGTATGTATAGCTTCTTTAATTTCTTGGGAACCCCTTCCGCCCAACCTTTGTGGTTCTCTCTCTAATACACATACACATACACACATACACATACACACAACACACACATATTGACACACTTATACACTAATAATATATAATTAATCCAAAAAAAGTGAATCTCTAATAGTCGTAATCGTAAGTTACGAAAAAGAAAAAAGAAAAAAAGACTGATTTTTTTTAATTTTCACCCTTTATATACTTAATGTCATTTATATAAATAAAAACTCTTTTTTCTGCAATAAACTAATATATAAATCTATTATATATATTATTAATAAAAACAAAAAGAAACTATAACAAATTTGGTCTATATAAAATATATAAATTGACGATATTTAAGTTAACTCTCTTTAACTAGTCTAAATAAATTATAAAGGACCACGTTTAAAGAATTTATAAATTATTAATTTTAAACATTCTTTTTATATAATATTTTTTTATATATAATTTCTATTAGAGATTTTAACTTAAAATTTGTCGATATATATATATATATATATATACACTGAAAAAATATGGAAGTAATGTTGTGATCATATATTAATATTATTATTATTATTATTATTATAATTATTATTAGAAATATTGGTTTTAAGGCTTATTCTTCTAATTTCTAGATTCTATAAATCTTCAATATTTATTTATTATTGCTTATTTTTCTTTTTCTTTTTTTTAAAAAGAAAAAAAATATTTTTATTGAATTTTAATAAATGAATTAAAAATTTTAATTTTCTACCCCCTTTTTCTGTGGTTGTTAATTAATTTTATTTAATTTTTTTGGTGAGAATTATTTTTTCTTTTTAATTAACTGATATTAATAGAATTTATGAAAAAGAAACGTCAATATATTTATTAAAAATTTTATACATACGTGAAATTTTTATTAAATTTTTTTTTTATTTGGTTTAAAGTTAAAATTAAAAATTATATATTATAATATTTTTAAATAATTATTAATTTAGAATTTCGTTTTATTTAATTTTATAATGTACTTAACATTTTAAAATGATTAATAATACTAATACTAATACTAATAATAAAAATAATAAATAATAATAATATAATAATTTTCATTTTTTTATTTAAAAAGTGATACTCACCAAAAAAATAAAATATATTTATTTATTTATTTTATAAGAAATTATCTAATTTCTTTTTGTTTTGCTTTGAGATTAAAATAACTAAAGTTATTCTTTAATAGTCATTAAAGAATGAAAATAAAAATTATAAAAAAATAAAATTCCTAAATTTCGTTTTGGTAACATATTAATTCCACCTTCTCAGAGACATTTTTAAACATTTGAACTCGATATAATATATATACAAAGTTTTTTTACTTTATAATTAGATACAAATCTGTCTATTATCTTTCTAGTTTCAAGACTTCCTATTACTTTACATTACAATATAGTAGGGAAATGATTTAAATTAATAACTTTTTTTAATGGATAAAATAAAATAAAAATTGAAATAATTGATTAATTCAAAACTAAAATATCATTGGATGATCTTTCCTCTTGAATGATCAGACTGGTTCCTAAAAATAATTTATAAATAGGTCATCAATTTTTACCGACCGACGATAGTAAGGGAGGTATTGTTTTCACACCAAATTTCACATGTGGAGATTTTTACATATCTCCACGAATCATGCATTTTCTTAAAGAAAAAAGTATTTTTAGCATGATGTCTGTCCGTCTGTCCGTCCGTATAAATGTGTACAGCCTGAACGGCTGAACGGATTTTGATGAAATTTGGTATATTTACTTAATGCATCAGTGGGATGAACACGAATCATGCATCATCTTTATTAGTTTTTTTCTTAATTTAAAATTATATGACGTCATCCAGCCATTCATAACGTCACAGCCTGGTCTTGCATATATATTATAAATAAAATAAAATTAAAAATATTTATGTTATATCCATATCTGTTTTTTATTACATTAATAGATATATTAAAATTATTTGAAATTGTTTCTGTAGCTGGAAATTAATTTACTTCAAACCGTCGGTCGGTTCGGACCTGGCCACAGGTCAACTTATTTATAGATTAATTTAAATTTTCATAGAGTTGTTGAGTATAAATGAGTTGGTGGTATCTTTACATACAATTAAATAAATAATTAAATATTTTTCTAATTTAAGTTATTTTAATCTCAAAGTTATAAATTTTAAAATTTAAATTAACACACTAAGTAATATAATTAATTATTTAATTCAAATAAGTATATATATATATATAAGGAATGTGTATATTTTTATTGATTAATGGGGCTTTATGGTATTATAATACTAGAAAAAAAGAAAAATTGTTAATAACATATATTCCTAATCTTTTGAATATTTTTTCTTGCTTTCAAATTTTGTATTCCTTTTTTTTCTTTGTAAATTCACCAATTCTATTAATTTTTTTATATTAATATTATTATTTATTTTTCTTCAAAAATATATAAATAATTAAATATTAATAACTTAATTCATTTACATTTCTCTATTTTTTAAATTAGTTAGTATTCATTAATTATTTTTTCTTGATTAAATTATTACTCTTATTTGTATAAATTTATGTTTGTTCGCTGATTACAAAATGATGGGTAATATATGTCTTTAAGGAGGACGATAAAAGATTAATTAATTATGATTGAATTCTCCCTTGACAAATTCGATGCTTTTAGGAACATCTGTTAAATTAAATAAATAAGATCCAGGAGCAAAGAGGAATTTTAAGGAATCTTATCAAATTTCCTATTTTTTTATTGCGTTAGGAATTTTTGTAAATTATTAATCAAATTTTTGATTTTTGGATTTTATATATATAATGTGCCCTTATCTACTATTTCTAGCCAATATCACACTTATATTCTATCAAAATTTAAAAATTAAAAATCCATGTAACTTCTCAATTAATACAAGGTATTATTTTAAAGAAAAATTAATATTAATTTTAAATAGAGATTACATTATGAAAACATTATTTTGTAGCACCAAACAAACATTTAAATAAGAGAAAAATATTAATTAAATTTTTTAAATTGATTCCAACACAAATAATTTGCTGCTCTTTCAAAAAATAAATAAATAAATTTTGAGGGAATATATGTATATTTAAATCTCTCTCCTAAAATTAAATAAATTGCACATAGAATCAACCCCATTTTCAAAAAAGAAAAAATATGTCTAAGTGTGTATACTAATAAAATTTGGTATACCAATTATAAATATATATATTGTTTTTTTATTATATATATATATATATAAATGAGGGTAGAAATTTAAAAACAAAACTTCCAAAGGGTAGATAGTAAAAACCCTCCTGATGAATTTTTTATGTATTATTTAAAAAAATAAAATACAAGTGAGTGTCTTAATATACATATTTGTTATAGATATGTATATACAAATAAATATAACATATACTATATATATATATATATATAGTATATAAATTATATAAGTTTTTTTTATCCTGAACAAAAAAAAAGAAAGAATAAAGAAATTGATATGTGTCTTATGTGCATGTTTTCATTTGTTAAGTTCATTTTTGATTTTCCTACAGATAGAGATAATTTATTTTTAGTTTGAGTTTATAATGGGAAATTTATAGATATAGTGTTTGCAATATCATTTGGGTAAAAATTTCTATCTGGTTAACCTTGTAATTTTATTCTATTTTTATTTGAAAATAGCAAAAATTTTAATATTTCTACTGAGAAAATATAAAATTCACTTAAATACCATAAATTATTAAAATGTGGCTTGCTTCTATAAGATATTATGAAAATAGTTAACTAATTTTATCTTTTTAGAAAAATATAACTGAACTTGAAAGTTCTTGTCGAAGTAACTGTTGCTCTTATCCTGGGAAACCTCCAACCGAATGATATTCTATCCTAATGCTTTCATATCTAATTATTTTGAAAACTCACCTTCACAATTGGTTTCCGCCTTAACAATTTTCTTACAAGCCCCCCCCCCAAGCACACATACACCCCTTCCCCGAGGCAATCTTTGATCTGAACTTAGATCAAATATTCAATTTTAATTCGATAGTATGAGCCCATTTACTTTAAAATAAGAGATATATTACCAAATTTCAAACTGATTTTAAATTCTTTTCAAATATTATTATACATAGGTAATTTTATAGGTACCCTTCAGGAAAATTGATATATATTTACTATATATCAAAAATAAAAATATTTATACATATGTTATAATATATTATTTTATGTTTATTTTTGTAAAATGTATAAATATGTTTTTGATTTTTAATTATTATTAGAAAATTAAAAATGAGATTATTTTCACAAATAGCATTATCAATTGATGGTGGATACTTTCTTTGATTTTAATCTAAAAGTGATAATTAAATTAGTACAATTGGAAAATACTAACTAAAAATAATACTATAAAAAATAGTAATAATTATTTGAATTTTTTTCCTCAAAATCACCAAATATAAATGATAGAAAGTTAAACTATTTATTTACTGTTCTTTTGTTTATGAGAAAATTTATATCAGAGGTTTTCAAACTGGGTTCCGTGACTATCGTTATTTTTTACTTTTCCTTTATATACATAACTACACATATGTAATTTTTTTAACCTTATTCTTTGGTATAATAATAAAAATAAAATACCACATAGCTCGAATATAACAAATTTTTTTTAAGTATTAATTTAATATTAATATTAATTCTATAGGGTTCCGTTGAAAAATATATTATCGTATAGGGTTCGCGACTCCAGAAAGTTCGAAGACGACTAATTTATACTCTAAGTAACTTTTTTCATTTATTTAAATTGTATTCTAATTTTCGGGTAATTTGAAAAAAAAAACAAAGAAAATATATATAAAATATTTTAATTTTTATTATTATCCATTAAATAATAATAAATTTACAGTAATAATACAAATATAAAAATATATTTTATGTTATAGAATTATAAACCCAATTCAACAATTATATTGATAATTTTAAATTTTTTTGGTCCCTCGCAATTATACATTTTTTAATAATTGAATAATTTAATACTCCACATCAATTTTCGGCCGAGTTTTCAAATAAACATAAACACCAATAAATAATGCTAGAGCAGCAAGCGTTGGTAAAACTATTGTAAACATTTTCTGTTTATTTTCAAGAAAATCCTTTTTACGTTCTTTTTTCTGACGATTTGTTTCTTTTACTTTTCCTTTCAGTTGCCGCATATTTTAGAATTGGATTTTTAATATTACGAGTGATTTGGATAAAATGAACTCGCCACTCACACGTCTTCGCTGCCACGTCTTCCTTCTATAACACGTAAACATTTTATTATTTATATATAAATCATATATATATAATATAGTTTATAAAAAAATTAACGTCTACACACTTACTGTGAAGCTTTCCTTTGTTGTTTTTATATATAAAAAAAATAAAATATTAAATTATAACAGACTAATAAAAATCTCTATACAAATGTCATTGACACATGAGTGACAAGTTAGCAGACAATATTTTGAGGAAGCATCCGATCAGTAATATAAACAGAAACAACATCAAGGTTGCCAACGTATGAAAATAAAAACGAATAAAGGAGGTATTTTGAATATGAATAAATACATATATTCAAATATAATATATAAAAAAACTTTTTTATAAATACTTATACATATTTATGTAGATAGAATTTTTATTTTTTATCAAACAATTCAATTTTTTTTTATTTAAATTACACATTCCTTCATTTTGATTTAACCATTTTTTCAAATAATGACAGTATAGGTATCTTACAATTATTTTAAATAAATAGATTAATTGAATTTTATTTTAATTATAAAAAGAGAAAAAATTAAAAATCATTAGTATTTATAATTTAATAAGTATATGTTTAATCAAGGGAAATAAATATATTAGAAAAAATAAAATAAATTCTGTTTAAGCTCGAGTCATCTCAACACATTTCTGAATAATTATTTCTAATTTGAATATAACAAAACTTTGGAAGATATTTCAAACAA
The DNA here is from genome assembly GCA_963082975.1 of Labia minor. NCBI lineage: Eukaryota > Metazoa > Arthropoda > Insecta > Dermaptera > Spongiphoridae > Labia > Labia minor. The sequence continues at coordinate 55,123,837 of OY720344.1, forward strand.
GTTTTTTAATTAAAATTAATTTTATAATTGTCCTTAAAAATAGATATTAATTGGATTCATTATAGTAAATTTTAAAATAATTTTTGCTCGATACCTATCTAAATAATTATTAAAAATTTAATATCCGATTTTATAAAAAAAAATATGTAAATATTAGGTAAAAATATTTATATTTATATATTTTTTTATTGTTTTTATTTTTAAGTAATCTATTTTTAAGGAAAATTTATTCACATTTCATTTTTCTCTTCAACACAACTTTCTTTTTTTATATTTTCGAATCATTGTGACTTTTTTTTAAAAAAAAATATATTAGACTTATTTTTTATTATATTTTTTAATTATACTTTTTCTCTATCGATCTGAAAAAATATAATATAAATATAACTAATATATATATTATAGTTATTATAGTTAAATAAAATAACTATGAATATGGCTGTGAATGCATTTGTACTAAGAAATATTAAATGCAAATGTCCCTTATAAAAATATAATATTTTCTTGCCTTCACATAAAAAATATTCATATAAAATATGTTTTCTATTTGAATTATCCAAATTAAACCTGAAAAACTATCAGATGAACTAAAAATTTGAAGTGTGAATATAATTATTTAGAAAATTATTCTTTAATAAATTATAATAATTTATTATTTGTATTATAACCTTGTAAAAATATTAATTTGTTTTTATTTTCTCACTTTAAAGAAAACAAATGTAAACAATTTTTCTTCATAACTATTTTTCCCTTTTTTTGTACTTGAAAAATGTGATTATTATTAATAACAATAATATTATTTTATTATATTTTTAGGTATCATTTTAATATATTTATTATAAATTTATATTCTATTTTCTATTTATAAATATTTTAAATATAATTTTAAAAAAGATCTTCACTATAGTAGGTTTATTAACTCTTAATATTATTCAATTATTATTTAAAATAAATTATAATATAAGTAATACCTACTTTTTCATAACATAAAACAAGGGTCTAATTGAAATTACAATAAATAGAAATGAAATGAATGATAATACAGTTTGTTTACTCATAAAAAAATGATTTATTATTCAATAGGTATCTCTTTAAAAAAAAAATGATTTGATATTACGACTTTTGATAATTTAAAAGTAATAGCAAATAATAGTAATATTTTAGAAGTTTTAATAATAAGACGGAGTAAATTTTTAGAATATACTGTAATTTTTATGATATCCAATTACAAAATATATGCAAAAGAATACATTACAGAAAAAAATTGAACTGATTTCTTGATTTTTATATTCGTTGAAACTATTTGTAATTATTGTACTATATATCAATAGTGAATACAAGTTAATTTAAATATTTAACAATTATACATTATTATATGTATAAAAAGTGAATCTATAAAGCCGGCTCTACGCGGTGTTTGTCAAATAACGAATATTTACCAAATACCGAGCACCAAGTTTAGGTGCTTGTATTGAATATTCGTCTTGTTAATATTATCAATATATAAATATAACCTCCTTAATTTGGTTTATTGAATTTAATTGAATAATTTAATTAATTGAATTCAATTAATCATAATAATTGTAATGTAATACTTCTCAAATATTCGTCTTGTTCTCGCTATAATAGCGAACTAGCGAGCACCCGAATGTTTGTGCTCGGCATATACCAAGCGCAGGGCAAGCAACCCATCCACACATGCGGTGTTTTCCAAATGTTTTGCTTGATATTTGGCAAACACCGCATGTGTGGAGCCGGCTTAAAAGTTAGTCTGTACTGACTAATTTATAATAATAATTTATTAAATAAATCATATATTTTTGGATGAAGTGAATTATAAACATGATAATTTAAATTCTTTTACTATATACTTGAGCGATCATCTTTATTATATATTCTATTTTAATTATAAATTCACATAATTTATTTAAATAGTATGATAAAATATTTATACCACAATCAAATCTTAGATAAATTATTATTAAATTTATAAAACTTTTCAAAATTTTACATGATATATAAACAAATATAGGAACATTAATTTTTAGAGATGTTTACTTGAATAGTTGTTTATTTATCTATCTTTTAAAATATAAATTAATTCAGTTGTTAATTTTTAAAAATTGATATTTCTAAGATGTGATTAAATTAAAAGATTAAACATTCAAACCAAACTACTAAAGTAAATATAAATCTAAGTTCAAGAGGGTATAAAATTAAAATATATTTTTTTTAAATTTAAATTTTTTTTATATATTATTAGGGAGGGAGTATTATGAACAATTATAAAGAGTAATTATTAATAATTTTGTTATAAATTAAAATCATTATTTATATATGAATAACTATAAAGAAAATTAATATTGTATTAAAAATTGTTTTTATATTTCAATTTAATTAAAAACCATCTCTCTTTTTTCTGAGATTTAATTCATAAATTTAGATTTTTCTTTTGATATCAATCTCGATTAATTAGATTAATAATTTATATACTTTATTTTTAATTTTAGAAAAAAAAATGTATGATAGTCTATATTTATATGAATGTATGATTTTTTATTTTTATTCTAATTCAAATTAATAACTAATTATAGGAATAATTTAAATGGATGATATAAAATTGTATTTATTAATTATTTTGGAAAAATAAAAAAGTAAGAATGAATGTGTTTCTAAATTAGAGTGAGTAATTATTTATTTTATTTTTTTATTAATTAATATGTTTAAATAAATGTCTTGTATACACATTTTAAACAGAAATTAGTCAAAATGTATGTTTGAAAATCAATTAAAAAAATCATTATAATAAGCTTTCAATGTAATTTTATTTATTAATTATATAATTTTATATCTAAACTTTCATCTCTAATTCGAAAATCTTTATTTTCAGTTATAAGTGATATCTAAGAACTTTGCTATTTTTATTACTATTAATTTATCTCTGTACTGTTTTTCATTTGAACCAAAACAATTCAGAATTATATTTATATTTCAATCAGTCAATATCAATCTTAATCAAATCATAAAAAAACAAACAAAAAAAATCTTGAGTGTCTCCACTCCACTATCTCGCAAATTTGGAATGGATTAATTCACATAAATTATATTTAAATTAAAAATTTAATTAATTATATAAATTATAAATTAAAATTATTAAATAATATTTATTAAACCAGCGCGTGTTTGGCTCTTTGTTGGTGACACCACGTCAGGTCAGTTTTATACAATTTTTAATCATGTGATAAACTATCAAACATATATCTTTATTTTTACGGTCAGTTTAGAGGAAAAAAAAATCCTAACGTTGTAAGATATGACCACAGACCATCTTCCGAATGAACTAAATTTCTCAAAAATTGATAGAAAACTAACTTTTGAATAATGTACCAAATTTCATTATTCTATATCAAACCGTTTTTGCGTAACACAAACACACACACACACACACACACAGAGGGACATACATTTTTCTCAGCCTTTCAGTAGTGAAAATGACTCAGCGTCAAAAGTTATAAAAACATCAAAATCTCGACATCGAAAATTTTCTGGCGAGATAGTAAAAATTAGCAAATTCTCAATCTTATTTAAAAAATCGCAAAATTGGTATGTATTTTTAAATTTATTAATTTGTTATCTATTTTTTATTATTAATGATACATAATTTATTATTTTTGGTTTTTCACTTTCATGAAATATAGTAATTTTTTTACATAATTTTTCTATGGTTTTATTCAATTACATTTTCTATTATCACATTAAGGGTTACACGATCCCAAAAAATTTTGAAAATATATCTCATGTCCAAAAATTTTGAAAAGTATTGATATACATATAATTTAAGTTTATATTTTACTAATAAACTGTAGTGGCTAAATTCAAAATGTACAATTTGACGAATTTGGTTCACCTACTAATTGTAATATTTGATAGATATTCAATTCTACAAATTTATATTATAAATCAGAGTTGGTCCTAGGTTTTTGAGCTCCATGGGCAAAACAAATCTTAACGCCCTTTTATACAAGAATATACAAATTTACTTCAAATTAAAAAATAGTAAAAAAGGCAAAAAATGTATTTAATTAAAATAACAATACATATTTTTTTGTAAATGATTACAAATTACCTTTTCAAAATAAATACAATTTTTTAAGAAATAAAAAGCATTTATCTGCATCAATGTTCTGGGATAAAAGACATCAAAATTCTTGGGTTTCATTATTTTTGTTATTAAATTTTTGTTTATGGGAATAGCCTGAACAGAAACAAATTGTTGGTTACCCTTTGAGCTTAGGGTATTTTCGAATGTTGGAGACTTAAACCCAATTTACACGGGCTTAGTACTTGTCATTAGTTCAAGGGTGGGCAAATACTTTTAAGCGCGGGCCAAAATGAAATTTTCAAAATGTCTTCCGGGCCGGAGGACCATATTTCAAAAACACTAATAAAAAAAATTATCTTTTTTTAGAGACATTGAACGAAAAATCAAAATAAGAGCCAACTTTTTCAACGGGCCGGCCGGAGTTCAAAAAGCTCGCGCTTAAAAGTATTTGCCCACCCCTGAACTAATGACAAGTACTAAGCCCGTGTAAATTGGGCTTTATAGGTAGGTAAGTTCAATTTCAGGTTGCCCCGAATGTTCGAATTTTAAAATCCAAAAAATCAAAAGTACTCTCATTCAGATCATTCAAAAAGGCTTACACTCCAAACGCCTTATTATTTTTATAGATTCTTTTTATGGTAAACTTTTTTGTAAATTTTTTTTCCAAGGCGAGACTTGAAAGGACTAATTTATGGGAAGAGGAGAAGGGCCTATTAAATATTCATTTGTTTGTTTTTTTTATTTCATTAATATTATTTATTATTAAACATTATTTAAATCAAATGCAATTTACATTTATGTTGTCTCATATAATATATATATATATATATATATATATATACACTCATTTTTACGACATTAGAACAAAAAATAATTATTTCCAGGATGGTTTTGCAACAGTTATTTTTCTAAAATTATTTGTATATTTTTATACTAATATTTTTGTAAAATCATATATTGAATTGTAATTTTAGTGACATCGATAAAGTGTTAAATTCTGAAAATTATATATAACATTATTATGTTATATAAACTTATATATAAAGAAAATATATTTTAAAATTTAAACAATTATGATTTCTTCAAAATCGTTTTTGGCTTCTAATAATTCGAAATTTAACTTATTTTATTTTTGTTACGAACTTCCCAGATTATTTCAAGGTTTTATACATGTTGATAACTTGCTTTTCCACGTGGTGACGTGGTGCCATCTCATAGTTAGAACTTAAATATTGTATTAATTTTAAATTTGTTTATCCTAAGAAAAAAAGTTAACCTTTATACTTTCTCAACCACATGTTTTTACATGTGTATGTTCTGTGATTTTTCTTCTTTAAGATTCATTTTTTATAATTTATTTGACTAAATATTTTACTATTATATATAGTCATTTTATTGAAAATTTAATTAAATATGGAAATATTAGACGAATTATTAAGGGCCAATATTAGTGAAAATAATGATATTTTATTAGAATTACTAAATTCATTTGAAGAACATCAAACTTTTGTTTATACGGTTAATATTGATTAAAATAAATATAACAATATTTGTATTATTATTGAGTTATTTATTTTTATATTTATTTTAGAAACAGTCATCTGAACGTAATTTCCTTGCATTTATTCAAGAACAACTTAATAATTCCAAATCCAGGTAAATTGCATATTAAATTTATTTATTGAATTCAACTTTTAAATTTAATTCTCGGTAATTATTCCGTTGACTCCCGCAGCTAGGTGGGTTCATGAAACTTACCTTGACGGATTCCTTGTATGATTCTAAACAACTTTTTCTTATGACTTTTTGCATTTCTCATATTTATTTCAAATGAATATCATATCATTATGAAAATGACGAAAATAAAGAATATTATACCCTCATCTATGTGAAATATTAAACTATATTTCTTAATTTATTTATATATTTGTTATATTTTTTACTTTAATTTATTTTTATATAAATATTTAAGAAATGTGTTGATTTATATATTATATATCTAATTTATTAAGTCATTAATTTTTTTTATTTCTTGTATTTTTGTTTTTTAGAATAAAAGGCATAATAATATTATCAAAGTTTGTGAAGCAATGTTCTCAAGAAGTTTTTATTAATAATGTAAATATTTGGATTTCATCCATTTTCAAATATATTGAAACTAATAAAAAATGTATCGAATCTATTGCATTTACTGTATTAGGTAAACCTTATTTATATTATATTTATTAAATTTGATTTATTTATTTTCTTTAATAAAAATCATTTGTTTCATAGAATTAATAATAAAAAAATGTTCTCGAATACAAGAACTAACCAAGATATTAAATAATCTTAATATATGGAAATTAGTTGATGTTATTAAATCAATACCACATGAACAATTTCCAATAGAAGCTTTAAAATGTATAGAAACTATGCTTTTATATTATGGTCCTCAATGCACTTCTCACAAAGTAAATATCTTATTTATTATATATATTTTAAAAATAACATATAATGATTTTTAATTGAGTAATAGGTTCAAAATAGTATAAAACAATAAGTATTCTTTTTATTATATTGAAATTTAAAATTCAATTATTATCAATAATATATATCTACATATTCTAAAATAAAACTATTTTTTTTCTTTTTTAGGAAAATTTAGAGAAACTTCTGTACAATTTTGTGGATTTAAATAATTTACATATAAATCGTATAAATGCAGCAGCTAATTGCATTGCACTTTTACCATTGGCTGCTTCACGAAATGAAGCTACTAACCAGGATCATTGGACAAAAGAACAATTCCGTTTCGCTACATCAATTCATGAAATTTTGGATAAATTATTAGATGGCATATTGGAAATTCATCAATATCCTAGACCAGGATCTACACAACCTCTACCAATATTAATTTTAACATCAAGGCAAAAGGAATCTTTCTTAAAACGTATTCAACAAATTACTAATCGACTTAATAATCTACTTTTATTTTTTACACAATTTATTAGGTAATTCTTTGATTTTCTAAGTTTATTTTTTTGTTCTTATTTCTTTTTAATCTTCTATTATGCATAATTTTCATTCAGTTTCTCTTAAATTTCTTCATACTATTTGAATATAAGAATCCTATGATAAATTTTGTAAAAGACAAGAAAATTTTCCTGCATTAAAAACTCACTTAGCTGCTCGTGTAGATAATGTTGAAAAGTAAAGGAGATTTAAAAAAAAAATCTATTTCACATAACTTGATTACCAAATTTAAATATTGAAAGAATTGCAGTATAAAACTTGGGTTTAGGCACAGAAATGAAAAAAATATTTTTCATTTCTGAACTATCTGCAAATCTTTATAATATTAATCAATTAAACGTTGTTTTTGAAATAATTTAATTAATACTTATTTTTTTTTAGTAAAAATTGTTTAAAACATAAACAATTTCAACTAGAAATAATCTTTGGAATAATTTCAAGGATATTAAATGTAACACCTGAAACTCTTGGTACTTCATCGAATGAAAAATTAGTTTTGGCAACTTTTTTACCATCCATTCATCAAAATACTTTCGAATTACTTTATAAAGTGATATATATGTAAGTATTTTAAAGAATAAAATTTATCATATATTTTTAATATTAATTCAAAATTGAAGTTTTTACTAAGACGAATATGAAATAAGTAAATCTCCATAAAGTTATAAATAACATAAAATATACTGCTCTTGATTTGTAACAATGTTTATTATTTGATTTTTATGTTAATTATTAAAATAAATGATGATTAATTTAAATTTATTCTTTCTGTTGTTGGAATTTTTAAGGTTCGGATGTGGAATGTTAGATTTTAAAAATGATATATGTCAAAATTTTATTAATGTACTGCTTTGGACTGGAAGTAAAGATTATATACGATTGACTTATTCATCACTTCGTTTTTTTGTTTATGAAACTTTAAAACTTTACCTTAACGTAAACGGATCTGTTTCTTTTGATACCAACTTTCAAGAACAATTAGTGTCATATCTACTCGCTGATATTTATATACCTAAACAATCTATGAAAATTTCAGTAAGTTAAAATTATTATTTATTTTATTTTAATTTACTCTTGTCTATGTTTATGAGTAATCTGTCCCTAGTTTTTTCTTCATTACAATAATATTTCTATAGATTTTTAATTTAAAAAATAATTTTATCCTTTACTGCATGATATTATTTTTGATATTATTAATTTTTTTATTTCATATAAACGAATCTATCCTATACATATCCTTATGCTTTAAGTATTTATTTTTTCTTATTAATTAATTTGTTTCAGGCAAGAAATCTCACAATTAAAAAACATTTAACAAAAAAAGAACGTAAACAAAGGAAACAAATTCTAAATGGTGAATCGGAACAAATAATAGATGAAGAATTGCACCGTGATAAATTGATTGATCCAAATGATTATGAAAATATTTGTATATCCGCGCTGAATACTTTACAGACATTATTAAGCAACAGAACAATATGTTTACAATTAATTAAAAAAATTCATGTTCGAGTTTTTCGTTTAGCCTTTGATGTTTTGAATTCGAAATCATCTGATCTACCATTTCCATATATATTACCTTCATGTCGTAAAGCATTATATCATTTGGTTCAGGCGTGCTCAAGTATATCTTATCCTTCATGGCCTGCACCAATTTCTACAGGAATTCAACTTTTAACAAATGCGAGAAACGACAGTTCAATGGAAGTTTCAACATGTGTTGAATCATTATTAGAAAACTTATCTTTAATTATTCATCCATCTGGACCAGGACTTGAAAATTTATCGAGTCTTAATCAATCAACTATCTATGATAAAGAAGAGAGTCAGGATGAGGCGGCAGATGATGATGATGATGATGATGAAGATGAAGAAGAACAAGAACACATCTCAAAAAATACAAATGATGAAATTAAAAGTCAAACAAATAATTTATCAAATCAAATAAATGGAGATTCACATGAAACTGAAATGGAAATAGATGAAAATATTATAATTGCAGATGAAATTAATATCGAGAGCGGAGAAAAGAATGAAAATCAAACTGATGAAGAAATTAAATATATTGAAGAATCTAGCCCAAAAAGATTTAAAAAATGTATTAATATTAGTCCTGATAAAAGTATTGATGAAAAGAATCATGTAAAATTTGAAGAAGAAATTATTACATTAGATAATGAAAAAGCACAAACTTCTAAAGATTGTGAAATCATTAATTTAGATAGTGATAAATCTAAAAGTCCAATTCAAGCTGCTAATATAGATAAAGGACAGGAACAATCCTTAAAATCTCAAACAAACAATCAAAACGAAAGTAATGATATTGATGAAGCTATTTCAACATTTGTTGATTTTATAATTGATTAATAATGTAATCGACCAAGCATTGCTGAAGCCTAGTCTGGTTGAATGGAGAAATTTGGCATAAAAAACTATACTTGAGACGATGATCATCTTATTAATGATTCTATTAGTTTTCTAATCTCCATCTGTCATTCTTTTCTATCCATCTCTAGTAAAATGCCCATATCGAATAATCCAAACTTTTATCCTTCAATTAATTAATGAAAATAATAAATATACAAATTTAATATGTTAAATTGTATTATATGTACTTTTGAAAATATATAATTTGAGTTAAATATATTATTTTTTTCACATTTCTATCCGCATTTTCTACTCAATTGAGAAATACAATTCTATGACCATATTATACACTTATTCCCATTCATTATCATTATATATTATGTAATTTCAATCCATTAATTTATGACTATTAATTACCAGTAATTTAATATAAAAAATATATAAAATAAGATATATATATTATTATATGTATATTTATTATATATAGGGCAGTGGCGTACCGTGAGGTTCTTGTGCCTGGGGGCAACTGAGAAATCAGCGCCCCCTTTCGTATATACAGGGTCCGGCAGTCAAACCTGACGGTTTTTGAAATGGGATAAATAAAAAAGTTGTGTGTGTTGAGATATTTTAATTATTTTTTTTTATTGTAAAGAGGAGAATTGGAAATTTAACATTCATAATAAAAAAGCACAAAAATAACTTATGTAGCAAAAATTATGTCACTTAAATGATGACCACCATTTTCTCTACACTGTACGAGTCTCCTGGAGAAGTTAGTCATGACTCTCTTCAATATTTGGCGCGGGATCTCACGACTTTCTCGCCGAATGTTCTCCTTCAGTTGGTTCAAATTATTTGGTCTGTTAACATAAACTCTTCCCTTGAGTTCCCCCATAGATAAAAGTCACAAGGGGACAAGTCGGGAGAACGTGCCGGCCATTCGATGTCACCCCTGAGCGAGATCAGCTTACCGGGGAAAAATCCTCTGAGTTGAGCCATGGACACCCGAGAGGTATGGGCAATTGCTCCGTCCTGCTGAAACCAGACCCTCCTGAGAGGGATACGATGGCGACGTAACTCTGGGATGAGAAAGTCACGGATCATGGTAACATAACGCGCTGAATTCACTGTCACTGCTTGGCCATTCTCCTCAAAAAAATAAGGCCCTAACACTGTTGTCCTAAACACTGCAGCCCAGACAGTTACTCTTTCACAGTGAAGAGGCTGCTGGTGAAGTTCCTGAGGGTTTCTTGGAGCCCAATATCGAAAATTTTGTTTGTTGACACATCCGTTGAGATGGAAATGGTGGTCATCATTTAAGTGTCATAATTTTTGCTACATAAGTTATTTTTGTGCTTTTTTATTATGAATGTTAAATTTCCAATTCTTCTCTTTACAATAAAAAAAAGTAATTAAAATATCTCAACAACTTTTTTATTTATCCCATTTCAAAAACCGTCAGGTTTGACTGCCGGACCCTGTATATATAATTTAATTTTTTTAAAGAATATTAATGACGAATAACGAAACAGGTTTAACAGATTTTAATAAGCGTATAAATAATATTTATTGACTTACACAAAATACAGTTTAACTTTAAATATTATTTCTTCTTTGGCTTCCCTAATTTTGCGCCCCCTAAATTTGGCGCCCGGGGACATATGTCCCCCACTGCTCCCCCCTAGTTACGCCACTGATATAGGGTGACCATATTTTTTAGTAACAAAAACGCAACATTGTAATGTCAAAAACGGAGAAATATGATAACATTTTGTTTGTGTGCAACACCCTTTATGCATAATATACATAAATTTATAATGACATACAAAAATTGATTTTAGGCCCCTTCTAATTCTTGATTTTTAAAAAAAGTAGGATGTTAAAAATTTTTTTAATATAAATATACTAATTCTACTAACCAGTGGCGTACCTAGAACTTTTGCCGCCCGGGGCGATCTCCAGTTTGCCGCCCTTTTTATTATAAGTCAATCAAATAGTGGTATTTATAAATTAATGCACATAAATAAATTATTAAGTTATTTAATCAATATTAATTAATACATAGAGTAAATTTTTTTACACATTTGTATGCACTCGTAAACATATTAATATAATATTTACTCTTCTTGCTTTCATACTAGAAAAATCGTGTATAATGCTCTTAAAATTTATATTTATATTTTTTCCGCCGGCCCTGCTTTTCAAAAGAAAAATCGATGATTTAAAAAAATATTGGTATATCACTTCGAAGTAATCATATAAACTTTTCAAAAGAAATAACATTTATAAACTGATATCAAAAAATTTTAGTTAAGAAAAATTGCTGAACAAAATCGTTAAGATGCGTTTACGAATTCAACGAATTTTAATGAATATAATAAAATAAAATTATTATCCTGTTCTTGGAATTAGAATTCAAAATTTACACTAAAATGCATTTAAATACACCGAGGAATAATATTCGAAATCATATAGTTAATCATAATTTATAGTACCGGGACCCCGAGCCTCGGCTCGGTACTTAAGTTAAAAAAAATGATTCATTATTATTGGGTTTGGCTGATAATATAAATACCTGGGATACCGAGCTGTCGGTCGAAAAAATGTTTAGACATTATTATAGACATTTTCATTCTGTAAATTAAATAATTTTATTTCATTTAAATAAATATCTATTTTTAAATAATTTTTCTCTCTACATTATTTATCTAATTCTGACAATATATTAAGATCACACCGGGACCCCGAGCCTCTCGGCTAGGTAATTAAGTTAAAAAAAAATAATTCATTATTATATTGGGTTTGGCTGGTAATATTAATACTTGAGACACCGAGCTGATATACAATTCTTTAATTATTTATTACAATTATTAAATGTTGCATCATTGCATCAATCTGATTAAAATGTATTATTAGGTATGTTTCTAAGTGCATGAATATTTTTTTTTATTGGAAGAATGATAAATATATATCGTAATTTATAATTATAAAATATTATTAAAATATATATTTTTAATTTTATTTCGAAATTAAATAAACAATTTTAAAATATTTTTCTTTTAAAAAAAGGCGGGAGTCAAATTTCAATATGAATGTCATATAAAAAAAATATTAATACAATATCCTTTAAAAAAAGGCGGGAGTAAAATTCCAAATTATATGTTTTTTTGTTTTTGTTTTTGTTTTTTTTGAGAGAGATTAATATATATTTTATTAAAAATAAATATTTTTAATTTTATTTCGAAATTTATTTTATTTTAAAATATTTTAAATATAAAAAAAATATTAATACAATATCCTTTAAAAAAAGGCGGGAGTAAAATTCCAAATGACGTCACACCCATATATAATTTTTAATTAAGAAATAAATAATGAAGTTGTATGTTTCAAGAGATATCATCAATAAAACTTAATTTTTCTTTATAAATACTATATCTAGTGTGAATTTGAAAAAAATCGTTAGAGCGGTTTTTGAGAACCAATGGCTATAGATAGATAGATAGATAGATAGATAGATATATACAATTTTAGCTAGTATAATAAGATAAGATAAATCAAATAGTAAACTTATAATAATCATAATAATCATTTATTATTCAAGAAAGAAAAAAAATAAATATCAAATGAATAAGTTGCTTTTTACAACTATAACTAAATATAAAAAATGCCGCCCCAAGATAAGTGCCGCCCGGTGCGGACCGCACCCCCCTAGGTACGCCACTGCTACTAACAATTATTTTATAATGATGGAACCGAGACAAAAATTTAGTAAGATGTAGGAGAAAGTGTCCTAATATAAGATAATTTTTTTAAACAATGGTAAAGGGCACTCAATTCTTTTTTTCAATTTTGATTATATATATGAATATGTGGCATATTCATTAATTTACGAAAATATGTTTATCTGTTCAGACGGCAGGTTTCCTAATATGAGATTCTAAGTTATCCCAAAAAGAGACTGTCTTATATTAGGTCAACTTTCAAAAGGTATTCGGAAAGACGTATTTGGAAATATACCAATACCTCACTTTCCGTCGTTTCGTTTTGTGATTTTTTGAAGTTGCGTCTCTGCTTAATTAGTATTATTTTTCACTGTGAGTCGTTAGATTTTCGAGGTTGCGTTGTTTTGGGTTCAAATCTAATATTATTTTCCAATTTTGTTTTTTTTTTTCTAAAAGATGGCACCACTTTTGTTTCTTATTCTTATGCCATCAAAACTCGGGGATTCCCTTTCTAACTGAAAATCAATGCAATTTTAATAGTTTTATTTTCATTTTGCTTTGCTAATTTATAGTTTAGTGTTAAAAATTTACAAATAAAAAAGATAAAGTAAATTTAAGTTAATTTAGTTTTTTTAGAACCATATTAAAAAAATTGAAAAAAAAATAATAAAAAACATAAAATGAATAAGTACTTTTAAGGCCGCTCGCGCCTCCCCCCTAGACTTGCGGTCCGGGTGCCTCGCACCCTCTTCACCCCCGAGTCGGAACGGCCTTATATAGGAGAAAATTTATATTTTTATTAAAACGACGGTACAGTCGAAAAATATGAAAAACAGAACGTATAATCACCCTAATTATATATATATATTTTATTTAACTTCCAAATTTTTTACAAAATAAATTCTACATTTACCTTTTATGAGGCATTAAAAGAAAGTATAATTTAAATACAATTTATTACAATTATACAAGAGGGAGATAAAAGGAGTTCTGTGATTGGGATATTATGAGGGAGCATTTAGTTAGATACAAAATCGTATGTCAAAATCGTTGATCATATATCAAATGGTTAGGTTTTCTGATAAGTCCTTGTGTATATGGTTGTTTTGATTCGTCATTTGTGTAATTTTATCGTGAGCTATTTATCTGCACTTCATTTACACAGTTTTGACTATAGATTACCTTATTAGGTATGTATATACCTCGGACCGTTTAACAAAGCACGTAGTGTTTTATTTCGGAATCTGGTTTAAGTCCATTTTGGAATTTTTAGTAGTTCCCCACAATCCATATGTCCATATCGGCCTAATCAGTATAATATATACTAGTAGTTTGCTGTCTAAAATTATGTTTGATTTTCATCCTATCAGCCTAATAGTTTTTGTAATTTTAGTTGTAATTGTTTTTTTTTAAGATCGTGGGTTGATCTCTTAAGTCAGTCATCTATCTAAATGCATACCTAAATATTTTACGATATTTTTTGTGATGTTGTCAATAAATATATTCCCCTAAATTTACTTATTTAATTATTAAATTCTATCTGGTAAGAAGCTCTTTGTTGAGGATGGGTCACTTTAATCTGACCCATTAGATTTGGGGTCCTCGGACCATTTTTATATCTTTTATACCCACATGACTTACCAATAGGATTACCAACGACTTTAGCCACCTTCGCTGATGATACTGCTGTTCTTTCATCACACACAGACCCAACAACTGCTTCTGCTATTTTCCACCAAATGGACTTTAAATATTACAATTGTTTATATATGTTAGGGAAATTTTTCCTTACACAAATTTTGAATAAAAAATTATGCTAATACTCGACTCCTGGTTTTAAACTAAAATTGATACTAAATTTCATTGTAATCTATATCATATAAATTTATTGTATATCAAATACCATACACATACGAGGTGTGTTCGAAAAGTAAGGTGACTTTTCAAATTTCGTGGACAACGTACTTTCGATTATGGATTTTTTTTCTTTTGTTATGTTGGTACACTTTCCCGAACATCTGTATCAAGTTTCAAGTGTATAGCATTTTTACCGACCGACGATAGTAAGGGAGGTATTGTTTTCACACCAAATTTCACATGTGGAGATTTTTACATATCTCCACGAATCATGCATTTTCTAAACAGAAAAAAGTATTTTTAGCATGATGTCTGTCCGTCTGTCCGTCCGTCCGTCCGTCTGTCCGTCCGTATAGATGTGTACAGCCTGAACGGCTCAACCGATTTTGATGAAATTTGGTATATTTACTTAATGCATCAGTGGGATGAATTGATCAACTTTTGGTGCAATTCCGGAAACCGGAAGTGGTAGTATTAGCGATCGACGATAGGAAGGAAAGGGTTATTTTCACACCAAAGGAGATTTTTTTATATATCACCACGAATCATGCATTTTTTATTGGTTTTATCCTCGAAAAAAATCATATTTATTAGTTTTTTCTTGATTTAAAATTATATGACGTCATCCAGCCATGCATGACGTCACAGCCTGGTCTTGCATATATATTATAAATAAAATAAAATTAAAAATGTTTATATTTATTATTTATGTATCCATATCTGTTTTTTTGTTTGGTTGTGAGAGGCGTAAAGGTTATAAGTGTATTGCGTGCTCGGCGATTTTTTGCTATCGAAAAATATGGATCAAAGGATTTGCATCAAATTTTGTGTAAAAAATAAAATAAAGTGCTCAGAAACACTTGAAATGTTGACAGTGGCATACGGTGAAAGTGTTCTGAGTAAAAAAAAATGTTTACAAGTGGTACAAACTCTTCCAAGATGGCCGGGAAGATGCCAATGACGAGCCTCGCTCTGGACTCTTTTGCTCACTGTTTTCTTCGATTACCATGGTGTGGTGCATCAGGAGTTCTTACCATATGGTCGTACGGTCAATAAACAGTATTATCTTGAAGTTATGCGCCGTTTGCGAGAAGCAAACGTCCAGAATTGTGAAAAAACAATTCATGGCTTTTGCATCACGATAATGCCTCTGCTCACTCATCTTTGTTTGTGAGAGATTTTTTGGCCAAAAACAACACCACAATCATGCCTCAGTCACCATATTCACCGGATTTGGCCCGATGTGACTTTTTCTTGTTCCCAAAACTAAAGAGACCTATGAAAGGACGGAGATTTGCAACGTTTGAGGAGATAAAGACTGCATCGCTGGAAGAGCTCAAGGCTATACCGAAAAGTGCTTATGAGAAGTGCTTTGAGGATTGAAAAAACCGTTGGCATAAGTGTATTGTATCTGAGGGGGATTACTCTGAAGGGGACAACATAAATATTGATAAATAAATAAATATTTTTTCTTAAAAATACAAGTCCCCTTACTTTTCGAACACACCTCGTATGAACATACATTTTTCTACTTATATATTTACAAATATTCAAAGATTTCTAATAGGATGTGACTTCTAGTATGCTTTATTAAATTATAAGAACTTGATTATTCTATATTAAAGCTAAATGTCATTTTTAATTTATAATAAAATCTCCATTGTCCCTCTATCACATTTAAATGATTTCCCTGAATATATATATTGTCACTGTAATTTTAATTTATAGAATAAATCAGGGAATTACAAATAAAAATGAGAGAAATAAAAATAATTTATGAAGGAGAAAATAATTCATTTAAATTTAATTATTTTTATAAGTTATTGCATAAATTCATAAACGATTGTTTAAGTAAATTTTAATATAGTGAGCTGAGATGTTTTAGTCATTATCCTATCTTAAAAACTATAAAATATACATTTACATTTACATTTAAATATCACTTTTTTAAATCATTTTATGTTTTAGAAAAAATGAAAAAACTGCATGAAAATAAAATATCAATATATAATTATACTGATCTCCATTCAAGTTGGGTAGGTTAAAGAATATATTCTTGTAATACTATTTTAATAATAAAAAAAAAAAAATTTTTTTTAATATTTCAGTTTTTCACATTTCTTACACCTCTCTCCCTTTGACCATTGACTTAACAGAAAATAAATTATAAGTCCTTGTAAATCTGAACCTTTAAATTAATAAATAATTAAATGTCATCAATTATTAGTTTTTTTACAATTTGCGTGCTCTCTTTCGACTCTTTTGCTCATAGCAGGCGCATCTTTCAATGCAGTTTCGTTATGCCCTACGGCTTCCTTAAATGGTTGGATGCCCTCACATACACATACATAGAGGATGATTTAAAATAGCAGAATCATGATGGCAATCATAATTTTCCTAAAATCTTTTTATATTTACTTCTTCATTCCTCCACCCCCACTCCTCCTTTTTAAATGAACATTACCGTTAGCTAATCGGATAAACTATTATTTCTTGTGAATAATTTCAAAACATCATATGGGACACCAATTGAAATTCTAATCTTTATTTATAAAACACGTTTATCAATAATTTATAAAGAATAAAAAAAAATAAATAAATAAAACTGGGATTGGAATGATGCAGAAAAACAATAGTTCGAATTATTTTAAGTTCAAATTTCAATTTTTTTTAACATGTTTATTTTGTGTATTTAAAGAATGTTTTTTTTTTGTTGATGTTCAATATGACAGACTGACTGTACATTTTTTCAAATACTAGTGATTAACACCTTCGTTAAAGGAGGATCGTGGAGTGACAAAAAAAAAGGGTAGAAAGGTTCTTGTGGCAATTGTAAATGAATGGAAAATGACAGAAGGGGACAAAGCGAAAGAACAAATATAACATCAAAGAACAGAAATGGTTAAATAAATATATATTATAATAAAAAAATATTAAATAATGAAGAAGGGATGTGAGAAAATTTTTAGATAAGGAAATTTTTAAATAATTTATAATCACACTAAAATTTTTAAAGTTTTCTCTTTTAATAATTAAGAATTATTTTTATATTTATTTATTATATTTATTTAATAAAACAATATTTAAACATTTCTTAATAAATTTCCAATAAATGATAACACAAAATCTGCATGTAATTACAAAAGTTATATTGTTATTACATTGCTTAGAATTTTTTACCTATAAACTGAAAAATTCATAACATGATTTTTTTATTGTACCTGTGGCAGGATTTATAATAAAAATTTATTAAAAATATCCAATATTACCAGTTAAATCGAACCTCCAGTCGGTACCTTGAAATACATATTATTAAATCCTTAAAACCTCTGTTTACCGAAATAAAAAATTGCTCGTTTTTGGAAGCCATTTATGTAATTAAAATTGAATTTATAATATACATAATCATAAACTACATCTTAATTGAAATTTAAAATAAATTGTATAATTGACATTTCATTAACAACATTAAATTATCTTTTTTCAATCTAAAATTTTAATAATTCAAATGAATTAAGTTTAAATAATAATAATAGAAATAGAAATAGAAATTTAATTTTGTATTTATTAGACGAAATTAACAAAAGATATATTTAATATATTATACAAGTTAAAGTACAATTCATAATTAAATTATATACAATCCTTTGTATAATGTTGTTTGGATTACTTAATTTATCCCTTTACTATATTTTTAGCGATTAAAGGTGGTAAATTGATTTTAAGTGGATATTAGTAAACTTATAAGGCAAATTTCTAAATTTATAGTGTCTTATTTATACATTTTTAGCGACCGACGATAGTAAGGGAAGGTATTATTTTCACATCAAATTTCACATGTGGAGATTTTTACATATCATTTTTACATTTTGTTAACCGAAAAGAGTATTTGTCTGTCCGTCTGCCCATTGTGTGTCCGTATAGACGTGTACAGCTTGAACGACTCAACGGATTTTGATAAAATTTGGTATATTTACTTAATGCATCAGTACCATAAATTCATCAACTTTTGGTGTATACCCGGAAACCGGAAGTGGTAGTTTACAAAGTATTAATTTTATATTCATTGTCCCAAACTATTTCACTTAAAATATAGTAGTAATTAATAATTGAGTAATTAATCTAAAAATAAAAAAAGATAGATATTAATATAATTTAGACATTTTAATTCAAGTTTTAAAAATATTTTTTTTGATACTTTATATATATATATATATTATATATATAATGTTGTTTGGAAATTAATTTATTTCAAATCGTCGGTCAGTTCTGTGCCTGGCCACAGCTCATATTTTTTATTAATAAATGTTGATAAATTCTCTTTTCTCTCCCTCCTACCCTCTCTCTTTAATTTCCTTTCATCTGTTTTAAATATTAAATGTGATTTTAATCGTTTTCTCCTCCTTCTCTCTTCCATTTGCTTCACATTGATTTTAAATCGGAAGTGATTGGCATTCCATTGAGTGAATCCTTAAGGGGGAGAATGAATGGCACGTGGTCCACCTTCACCTCCCCTCCACCCTCCTCCAAACCGATCCCAAGAGGATCATCAACCACCCTCTCATAAGTGCGAATCCAATGCCAATGTCAGCCGAAAGGCACAACAGGTAGACGAGAGTCAAGAACATTGGAGATCCCTTATATTTAAGTGATGATGGAGTGGGAGAGAGCAACTGTGAGGGGTGGTGTATGTGGGGGGAGGGAAGAAAGGGAAGTAGGGGAGAAGAAGAGATGAGAAGCGCAGGCGGACGACGGCGAAGACGAGACTGACTTAACATAAACGGGAGACATCAGTCGGCCGATGATTGCCGTCCATACACTATCAACAAGAAGCCATTGCCCCTATTCTCGAGTCTCTCCCACACAAATACTCAATCTACAAAATAATAAATAAATTAAAAATCAAGTGTATGAGAGTAAGTGATTGCTTCTGGTGCTTCTACGGCAATGGGTATCCACAGCAACAACGCGCTCCCCTCAAGCAACATGTATTTGCCGAGTCCATTCACTACACCACATCTTGCTCGACAGGTAAACAACAACTTCTAAAACAATCATTTAATTATTTATAAATAACATTAATTAATTAATCACTTAATTTTTAATTAAAATAAAATTATAATTTTTATGAATGAACATATATTTTCCAATTTTGAATATTGTATAAATATTGTCAAAAAAGACAGTTTAATGAATGAATGAAAATTTAATATCTTTATTTATTTTTTTTCAAGAAATAAAGAACACAACCAAAAGAAAAATGGTATACATTTTAAAAACTACTAATATATATATTAATACATAATATCTATGGATTTTCAGATTTTCTTATAATAGGGTTTCTTTCTATATTTTGATATTAATAAGAATACTTTAAAATGTATATCTATCTATCTATCTATCTTTTTCTATATTGGTATTTATTTATTAATTATTATTATTAAGTTATGACATCAACAAGTTCAAAAACACTTTCAATGTCAGGGCTAAATAATAATAATAAATAAATAAACAAAACAAAAATAAACAAGTTATTTTATTTATTACAATTAATTATATATATAAAGCTTTTTTCAAACCAATCTATAATTTTGCAATTTTAAATTTTAATAAGATATTTTTTTTAATTTTATTTTATCCCTTCATTATAATAATTCTCTCCAGTTTTCCAATTCATAATTAATAAGCTAAAATCATATCCCTATTTTTTTACTTTTGGACAATCTATTTCAATTACTAATTGCACAAAATTTATTTTATAATTATTAACATATTTTGGATATTTTTTTATCTCGACTTTTCTTATAAGTCATCTGAAATGTTAAAAATAATTTCTATACTTACAATTAATTTTCTTCTTTCTTTGACCAGAACAATCACTCGTACATTCTTCCTATCATCTTCATATTTAGCTATCTCCATCCAATTCTTATCTTCTTCTAATTCCTTCATTTCAGTTTTTTATATTAACTTGATCTACTTATTTATCATTTTCCCAATTGGTTTCTCACTTACCTTAATACATTAATTCGAACCACACACCCATGTGTCTTTGTAACCTCTACAATTTATCCCAATTATAAACGGAAATATAAATTTCTCGATATTCTTGTTATTATAATAATTCCTGAATAGATTAATAAACAATTTAAAGATATTCATTCAATTCATTCATAAAAAAAATAAATCAATTATTTTTTTTTATATTATTTATTTAATCTTTCTGATTTGGCAATATAATAAAAATAAATAAACAAATATAGTAAAAAGTAAAGAATATATTTTAAATAAACCACAAAATTGAATATAAATGATATCAATTTTACTACCTTGAAATGATATATAAAAGAAAAATTTTGTAATTTATATATATCTGTAAAAATTAAGTATTGTATTATTGTATATACAATAAACATACGAAAAACAGAATATAAGAAATTGTACTGGGGAAAAAATAAAATAATGAATTAAATGAAAGTGAAAAAAATGAGGAGAGAAGATAGTAAAAAATAACCAGAACGAATTTATAATAAATTCTTTAATAAACCTTCACTAATTTATTTTAATTTTAAAGTTTAATTTTACCAATATTTTATAAATTAAATATATAATAATAATATATGAATAATTTTATGTGAATACATAAATTAATTCCAATCGTAGATTAGTCATTCCATAAGCTCATTTATCCCATATAAAATCATATTCTTATTTATTCATTTTGTTTTTAAATATTAAATGTGTTATTTCAACACACATAATTTAAACGTCAAGTTTATTAATTGTAATAAGAAAATTTTATAAAAAAATAAAGATATATTTAGACCTGAGGTCCCCAAAAAATATTATTTCAAAAAAAAAAAAACTGTAATTATTAATATATATACGTATATTGCTTGATATTCTTACTCTTCGTGTTGCATTTGCCTGGAAGTTAGACTTCCATCATATTTTTTTTTATTTTCTTTTTTAACATTTATATGACAAATACCAGTTGAGGTCAGTTATTGAGACATTTGACCATCAAGAATTTTTGTAGTTATTGTGTTAATTTTGTTTATATTATTATTTTTTTTCAAGAAAAAAATAACATAAGGCCAATCAATGATTTAGAAATATTTAACTCAATTTACACTTGTGTTATCTAATATCTAAATAATTTTTGTGAATTATTATTATTAGAATAAATGATTGTAACAAGTATTTAAAATATAACTTTAAATATACATTGAAAATATTTATTTTAAATAGGATTATAAAATCCTTCTATTTATTTTAATATTAATTGATTTCAATGAAATTTTATTTTTGAAATTTTTTTTACTTGTTTTGTTTTATTTCTTTTTTATCACTATTATAAAAAAAATAATACGATTATTAATTAATATTAACTTAATTGATGATTATAATAATAAATACACAATAGGTGAACTTAATATAGCGGATGATTGTAAAGAAGAGAGCAGAGGAGAGTGAATTATGATGACGGGTTCATTTTAATGGAGATGACGAAGAGAGTTTATTTTATTTATTCGTCCCTTCAAAGGACCAAAAAAATTACCAGGTATCAGTTAAGTTTATTCTTTTTGGATTCTGGTAAGGATGGGTGTACTTACTTTGTAGAGTGGGTAGAACTGGAAGAGTGTGGAATGTGTTATAGTATGTGGGTGTGATTTCCTGTGCAATACTGCCCTAAATTAGCAGAGAGAATAAAAAAAGGTATGATATCTTTTGCAGATACGACCCACATTTTGTTATTTATATTATGTTTTGTTTTTTTACTATCTCGCCAGAAAAATAAAGATATATGTTTGATAGTTTTCCACATGATTAAAAATTGTATAAAACTGATATATATATATATATATATATAGAATTTCAGCTTGATTGAATCGCTGAAAGTAACAGAATTAATTTTTTAACACTGCAAATCACGCGCCAACACGTGACGTGGTGCCACCAACAAAGAGCCAAACATGCGCTTGTTTAATATTATTTATTAATTTTAATTTATAATTTATAATTAATTAAATTTAATTTAAATATAATATATGTTATTTAATCCAATTTAAATTGCGAGATAGTCGAGTGGAGACACTCCAGCTTATTGGAAATGGTTATCCGAAAAAATTCGTCTCAACGTATGCCAATATAGTTGGAGGAAATGGAAAAAATATCTGTCCTTAACATCTGTTGAGGTCATTTATTGAGACATTCGACCCAAAAAGATTTTGTGGTTATTGTGTTAATTTTGTTTTTATTATTTTTATGAAACAAATATAAGGTCAACGATTTAGAA
Organism: Labia minor; assembly: GCA_963082975.1. Classification (NCBI taxonomy): domain Eukaryota; kingdom Metazoa; phylum Arthropoda; class Insecta; order Dermaptera; family Spongiphoridae; genus Labia; species Labia minor. The sequence continues at coordinate 55,147,199 of OY720344.1, forward strand.
ATACATATTTAAATGTATTTACACTTTCGTTATCTATTTTCTAAATAGAAAACAATAAGGATTAAAAAATTTAAATAATATGTATCATTACATAGTATAAAACAAAGTCGATTTCTCTGTCCCTATGTATACTTAAATTTTTAAAACTACGCAATGGATTTTGATGCGGTTTTTTTAATAGATAGAGTGTTAGAAGGGGAAGGTTTTTATGTATAATAACAGTATTTATTCATTATTTAATTATGCTTCATGTTTTCATTCAAATACAACGCGGGCTCACTTCAGTCAACATGACCAAATAAACATATAAAAAATAATTCTAGAAATTCCCACTAAAAATGTTTATAATATTTTAATTTATTAAATCAAATTATTATTTTTTATTTCAATATTTTTGATGTTATCCAATTAAATACCTTAAATACATTGTTGATTTAATATAGATCTATATGGCCCTGTACAGCATATGATTTAAATGAATATTTTCGAAGATATTACAGATTTAAAAATTCCGGGACATAGCGTTTACGGCGGTACCGGGCGGCCGTGGCGGCGGGAGCGTTAAAGATCTCAGTTAAATTATTTATTTAAATTTAATTATATTTTCCTTAAAAAAATTTATACTAACTAAAACAATGAACTTTATAGTATTAAAAATTGAAGATAATCAGAATATTATTATTAAGACTGAAGAGGTAGTTCATATTATCATTTTAGCCTTATCGTTAGTTTAATATTTTGAAATTTTTCAAATAGAATTTATTTTTTCTTACCATCTGTTTATTTTATGAATTTGCTTAACGTTTAAGCAGTCAATTTAATTAAGCATAAAATGTATAATTAATTTTTTTATTTAAATACTCATTAATTTACAAGCTTTATTTTTTCAAAGAAATTTTAATTTATTAAAATTAACTCTCTCTCTCTTTTAAATGTTATACACTTACATTTTTGAATTTATTATTTAATCAAATTAATTTAATCTATCTATATATAAAAAGGTTTTTTTCTGCACATTACTCAGAATTTAAATTTTTTTTTCATATCTTCGCGTTTTATGACCTCTAGAATCCAAAAGTGAATTTAGAATTTTTCATGTATATCGTTTTGTCGTTATCTGACTGTCTGTCCTGAAAATTATGACGTTATAGACTCAAAATTGGCTGAACCGATTTCAATGAAATGAGATTATTATATCACAGTATTCTTACCATACCTCTATGAATGTTTTATGTAATATTCTGATTGAAACAAAATGGATGAAAACCTTTTAACACTTTCAACCAAATACTATGTATTACTCGGGGGTACAGGGGGCGGAGCCCCTGTCTAGGTGTGAAGAGCGCCGAAGGCTCTCTGAGCATCTAGTATTGTATATTATTTTTTTCAATAAAAATAATATTAAAAATAAATTAATTAAAATACTGAATTCAATAAATACATTCGCTAATAAACAAAATAATTAATTAATGTAATGATTTATTTTTAATTTTATATATATATAATATAAAAAAATACAAAAAAATAATTATTGATTCATTCCAAATTTAATACATTTGAGGATATATTTGTTATTTTTTTCATATATCTATTAAATACACTTTGGGAATATATATCTTTTACAAGAAAGCAGTCTCCAATAACATTTAAAACAAATATAATTTAAAACCCGAACACTCGCATATTATTTTGAGAATTACAAAGAAAATTAAATTTTACCGGTAAGAAAATTCTATAGAAATATAAATATGAAAAAATTTTATTTAAAGATTTATTACTTAATTGATACTGTTACTAGAAAATTTTTTTCAAATTTACTATCACTTAATCAAAATATTAGAAATATTTATAATTGGGTATTTGCGCCACTTTATAACAGCTGTCAAAGATTATCAACTCACAATAATTAAAGTTCCATACAATGGCATAGTTTGTATTTAATAGTTTTGATTTTATCAAAGTTCTTATACTTAGAATAATTTATTTTAGAATTTATTGACATTATTACTATTTGAAGAAATTAAGCAACAAAATGGATGTTTGTAGCTTATGGTGAATATGCTCTTGTGAAATATCTTAAAACTTTATGTGATTTAGAAATTTAAAAAAACAACTTCAAATATAATAAATAGTTGTTAAAACTTGATGAAACCATAATTGATGCCGAGAACAAACGATCGAGTTCACTATAACTATACGTGAAAAACGATCATAATATTGTAAAAGTCAACTCAAAGCGGCTTTTTCTTCTCATAGAAAAACTGTTTAAATAAATGATTAAGACGTTTACTTGAGAAATACTTTTGTATACACCTCACTCACCAGACTTGGTTCCATCTAATATTACCTTTTTGAATCAATGAATCACAAACTTGTTGATCAGCACTTCACTTCTTATAAAAATATTAAGAAATGGATCTATAAGTGGTTTACCTCAACAGAGTAACATTATTTTTAGCATATTATCTAGAAATTTTCAAACAGGTTAAAAAATTTATCTAGCGATACGTAACTTTGAGTAAAATACTTATTATATTTTATTATTTTCATACAATAAACATTTGTTTTCTATAGAAAAATTCTGGTTTCATATATACTTGTATATTTACATATCTAGTTTCAAAATCTACTTAAATTTTTCTACTCTCAGCAAAATCTAGATCTATAATATTGTATTTAACGGATCCTCTGATCTATAAAAAAAAGAAGAAGAATGATGATGCTTTTCAATCCATAATTCAAGATGAGTGAGAAGATCGATCATGGATGTGTAGCCTGTCATATAAGATTTATCTCTATCATGTTTAACGTTTAAGTTTTTTTGTTTTTTGTTTTTCTTTTTCATTCAAAGATTGATCTTCCTATTATAAGATGTTGTTCACCCTTTTTTTATTCTTCGTTGTTATTGTTTTTTGTTCTTTAAAGATGCTTTAAAGTTGGATCTTGTACACCTCTCTACAATTTTAGGTAAATTGCTTTGAATGTGTCAGCCGATGCGTGACCCGATGATCACTGATGACGTTTTTCCAAGTGGCTTTATTGGGCTGACCATTAAAAAGGTCTCTCCATCATTCAATTTACTAACCAGTATGCAAGCAATGCGGAAAAAAATCTTCTCCAGGCAAAATACAATTTAACAAGATGTTTCAAAAAAAATCTATGCACATTTTAATTTAGGTCATTGGCTTTTTATATTATTTTATCCTTCAATATCAAACCCTTGAATTTTATAATCAATCACGAAAAGATTTTTACTAAATCGTGAGTGAATTTCCATTTCCATTTTGAATCAATTCTTAATCTTTTTACTATCTCGTAAGAGATAGTATTGCGATCACGAAAATTTTCGATGTTGAGATTTTGATGTTTTTATACGTTTTGAAGGTTCCTGAATCATTTTCACAAAGGTTGAGAAAAATGTCTGTGTGTGTGTGTATGTGTGTGTGTATGTATGTAGACAAGATTGCGCAAAAACGGTTTGAGCTAGAATGATGAAATTTGGTACATGGACATTATTAAAAATTCATAGTTTTCTATCAACTTTTGAGAAATGTAGCTCATCCGGAAGAGGGTCATTACCTACAACGTTTTGATTTTTTTTCCTCTAAAGTGACCGTAAAAATAAAGATATATGTTTGATAATTTTTCACATGATTAATAATTGTATAAAACTGCTATATATAGAATTTCAGCTTGATTGAATCGCTGAAAGTACCAGAATTAATTTTTTAACACTGCAAATCTCACGCGCCAACACGTGGTGCCATCAACAAAGAGCCAAACATGCACTGGTTTAATAAATATTATTTATTAATTTTAATTTATAATTTAATTAATTTAATTTAATTTAAATTAATATATGATATTTAATTCAATTCAAATTTGCGAGATAGTCGAGTGGAAACACTCCAGCTAATTTTTTATTTTAAATCATTGAAATTCTTTATATTATTCGTAAAATTTATAAAAATGATAAATAAAATTGTGTTATTTTTTATCATTTAAGAAAAAAGAAATCAATGTAAATAATTTAAAGAAATGGATTAAATTTAGTAGGATTAACTTTAGTAGGTATATATAATTTTATATTTAAAACATTATCTATTTTTTTCTATTTTATATTTGAAATATAATTTAATTTTAGTCAAATTAAGAAGATATCACAAACTCAATTATCAGAAAAATTCTTATTCTGTTAAAGACTAAGGATTTTAGTTTATTAATGTTTTTTTTATAATCATACAGCAATGACGCTTATCATTTTTCAATTTCAATTATATTTTTTTTTTATAATTTTTAAAATTTTACTAAAACATAATTTATAATATATAAGAGAACATATATAAATAATGTCACGCAAAAAATAATCATTTTAAATCTTCTTTACATGTCTTAACAGTTTCTGAACTCCCCATCCAACAAATGAGTTCACATTTTAAAAACTCCTATAAATACTGAAAATAAATAATGTTCATTTAAAATTTAATATTATTTTTGAGTTTCTACTCAGATTAATAAATATCTGTAAGTAAAACAGCATATAAAATTTATAATCAATTTATACATATTTTTTTTTATTGTAATATACTTAAGTTTTAACTTTTTTCTCCTTTTATCGTCAACTGTTAAATCTTCCTCCATACAAATATTTTAATTATATATATTTATATTTATTTTTATTATAATTAAAAAGCATATATTATTGATAGAGGCACTGAGGCAGCTATGAAAGTTTAACGATGTCACTAACATGACACTTTTATTTATATCATGTGTTTTTAACTATGGATATAACATAAATATTTTTAATTTTATTTTATTTATAATATTTAAGTAAGAGCTGGCTGTGATTTTATGAAGGGCTGAGTGACGTCATATAATTTTAAATTGAGAAAAAACTAATGAAGATGATTTTTCCCGAGGATAAAACCAATACAAAGTGCATGATTCGTGGAGATATTTAAAACATTTCTTCATGTGAAATTTGGTGTGAAAATAACCCTTCCCTTCCTATCGTCAATCGGTAATACTACCACTTTCGGTTTCCGGATATACACCAAAAATTCATCAAAATGTATTAGTTAAAAAATCAAATCCGATTTTTTCACCGATTACAATACTTCTTTTTATATAGGTACCCTACATATATTATAGTTTAGTAAAATAATAAAAACTAAAAATACTTTTGAGATATGAACTTAACATTTTTATTAATAACCTCACAATAAAATTAAATTGTGAATAAATTTCTGAATTTTTATTATTAAAATAAAGAATAAAATTTTTATAATATGAAAAATTAATTATTAATAATAAGTATAATATTTATTAGTGGTAGATAACATTATCACTATAGAATTGTTTACTTAAAGGGGCTTAACTTGAAATGCCTATAATATTACTTACATCCAAAATGATAAATTATGGGAGTTCTATTATAATATTTTCAAGGTGTGAATTTTTTTTTATTCAGATATTTATTATCCTTAAGTATTTATTATTTATTATTATCTGTATATATATATATACATTATTATTCCAAACAATTCTTTCAAGGGTCCATTTCATATTGAAATTGATCATGGATTTTTTTTAACTGAGAGATGAATGATCCATCTCTTCTATATTTATATATTCAAGACGTTCATTCATTCATTCATTTGATGAGTAAATCGTGATCACTAAAAATGTCCTGTCTATTCTTTGTTATTTGTTGTTGTTGTTGATCTATAGGGTTTGCCAAAAGCACAATCAACTTTAAAAAGAGAATAAAAGAACATACATAATAATCAAAAAAATGTGTAACCTATATAATATATATATATATATATATATATATATATGATATTAAATTCATAGTTATTTTCAAAATAATATAAATTTCAATAATCATGGTAAAACATTATATTTCTAAATAAATATAAATCGATAGCAAATAGGTATATTAATTATTAGTTTTGACAAAATCATCGTGATGTAGTTTTCAAAATATCCTAGTATATAGGTACAAGAAAATTAAATATATATTTTATAATATCTTATAAATTAAATATTAATGTTGATTTCGTTATTACAAAAAATTAATTTAATTACGTAAATAAAAAAATAATTTTATAATATTAATGTACAATAGGAAAACAGGGGATTAAAGGGTTACTGAGTTTATTAATTATTTTTCTTTTTGTTTTGAATGTATTAATTTATGACGAAGTTCAATTTGTATGCCACTCCTTATTGAATGTTTAATAATAGAGGAACAAAAGGAATGTAAAAGAAAGAGACAGAGAAAGAGAGAGAAAGATCGATATAGTCTATTGTTTTAACTCACATCATCTTTCTTCAGGAAATAATAAAACACAAATACTATAATTTTTGAAAATCAATAAAAAATAAAAAAAAAATTTAAGTTTGAAATCAAATTTTGGAGATTGATAATAATATCAAAATTTATAGTTTTTGTCTTTAATGGTTCTGGACTGACTTTAATCAATTGCAAACAATTCCTTTAAGGATCATTTTTCTGAAGGACGCCCGTTGGAAGTTTTCATGAACCTTGAGATCTAAAAATTAAATTTCTTGGTTAGAATAAATTTATCATTTACTAATTTAAAACTAATTTCAAACTTGAATTAAAAGAACAACAAAAATCTTATAAGTTATTTCTTTAAAACACATATGATGCACATGAGCAAACATTTCTATAATTATAAACATTGAAAGCTACAATGTTAAAAGTTCCAAATTACATTATAAACTAAAATGATAAATAATTTTAAAATATACCCCAAAATGATAGTAATAATATTATCTTCTCCAACAATAAAATAATTATACATTAATATTTTTACTCTAAAACTTTTTCAAATGTATTTATCACTTAATGAACATTTTGTTGTTTCATCTAAAATTTTGAAAATGCCTGTTCATATCTATGTTTTAGAAATTTTATTTAACCCAGCGTTTCTCAACCTTTCAGTTATCTTGGCCCAGTTTTAATTCATAATTTTCATAGCTCCTTCCCTTGTTTACTATAAAATGATTACAACAATACTAATACTAATAATAGGTAGAGCAGCTCTCCTCTAATCTTTAATATCCATGCCATATTGCTTGAACTGAGATCGCTGTTCCGAATTTTAAATTCCAGATCCAACTCTCTAAAAAAGCATGATTCCTTCAAAAGCACTTCCCTGTGCCCGAGACAAAAATTCATCAAATAATTTTGCTTTGTTTATAGGAGTTTTTCTCGCTATTAACTCACATAATGATAGAGACTACGATTCAGAGATCCCTTTTCAATCACCAAAAGATTTCCCTCTTCATAACTTCCCTAACAAGAACGGCTGGATATCTGTTGGTGGGCATATCCAATCATTTATATATAATTTTAGATGTCATTTCAGGGTATGCAAAAAAGTAGTGTGAACATCACTTTCGAGATAGACAATAAAATTCGGAGTGAAATTTGGTAAATTATAAATTTTTTTAAAAAAATATTTAAACGGAAGTTCCACCAACCCACTCCTCCCAGATCCCCATGCTTGTGCCCCGTAACAAAAGATTGCTTTGGAAACAGCAAAAAAAAATGCGCAATTTTGCAGAAAAAGGTATATTTGTATTATATAATATATTATTATATGAATTCAACGCAAATCTTGCTTTTGAAATCCTTTCCTTTAAATGTTCATCCATTGATAGACCCGATGTTAGAGTAACCCCTAAATAACAATATCTATTAACCACTTGGATATCTTCACCTCTAAATTTCCACTTCTCATGTTTGGCGGGGCTTCCACCATTCCTGAAAACTACAATTTTTGATTTCTTTAAATTTACTTCCAAATTCCATATTTTGCAGTAGTTATCAAGCATCAGATCATTCTCTGCATTTCATTTTTATATGTAGCGAGTAGAACCAGGTCATCCGCATAAGCGAGAATCTTAACCGTAGTTTCGTCAATCTGGACTCCCCGTCAAGATAGTTTATAACATCATTCAAAAACAATGCGAACAAAATCGGACTTAGTAAACAGCCCTGCTTTACCCCCACTGTTGTCTCAAAAACCTCCGATAAACTGCCATTGCTCCCAACTGATGCACATGTTCCTGAGTACAAGCTTTCAATAATTCTCTTTAGCTCAATCAATCAACATATCAACAAAGAATGCAAATACCTTACCACGTTTTTTTATTGTTCTAATTTTTATGATGTTCATCAAATTAAAAAGATTGTCCAGGGTAGAGTATTCCCTTCGGAACCCCAACTGAAACTCTCCCAAGATACCATTCTGCTCTGCCCAGCTCGCTAATCTTTCCAGAAGAAGACCTGTAAGCAGTTTTCCTGAAGTGTTACAGAAAGAAATACCCCTTTAGTTGGTAACTTGGATCATCCTTCTTATGCAGCGGCAAAATGATTGCATCCTTAAAGCTATCCGGAACCTTTCCCCTGGTGTAAAAAGCATTGAATATCCAAACAAGTTTATTCTGCAAATTGTTTGGAGCACCTTTAAAAAACTGTAAGCAGTTTTCCTGAAGTGTTACAGAAAGAAATACCCCTTTAGTTGGTAACTTGGATCATCCTTCTTATGCAGCGGCAAAATGATTGCATCCTTAAAGCTATCCGGAACCTTTCCCCTGGTGTAAAAAGCATTGAATATCCAAACAAGTTTATTCTGCAAATTGTTTGGAGCACCTTTAAAAAACTCATAAGGGATACGATCAGAGCCAAGTGCCTACAATAATACTATATATTAAGTATTTTGGATTTTGTTCTAAATTATTTTTAAAAACTTACAAAACAACAGTTTTTCTAAATGTATATGTACTTTTCTTTAAGTCAGTTAATCAATTTTCTTTAATATTTTCTCTGTGAAGTATGACCGTATCCTCAAGGCATTGACAAGAATTCTCGAATTATTTCTTATCCTAATTGATACATTTATGCCCACAATTTTTATAATTAAAATACAAATATGAATTATTATTCCATATACTATTTTATTTTTAATTTGATCTAACGTTGCATTTATTTTTAATTCTCTACCATTTTCTAAATATATCCATGCTTGAAAGTTGAATGTTAAAATAAATAATATAATTCATTTATATGATATTTTTATCTTAAATTTTTTCGTTTAAAAAAAAATTAAATATGTATTTGGATCTTATCGCTAGTCCAAGATATTTTTTCTTTTATATGAAATTAGTGGGTTTTTTTTACAGAATGAATTTTTCATATATTATGTAAACTAAAGTTAAACTTAAAATTATAAAACTTAATAAGCATAACTTTTAATTAAACACTCTGTGAAGTTTTAAGATTATGAATATAGTTGCTTTAAAGTTATACTCGATTAATAATATAGTTGTTTTATGTACATTTCGGTTGTTACCCCATCAAGAAAACTTCTTCATCTCAACAAATTTTCCACATTTACAAGGTGCGTTCAAGAGAAAAACAGGACTTTTTCAAAATGAATCAGGCTTATTTTTGTACAAATTCTCTATGATTTTATTCAAAAAATCTCCTTGAAATTCTGAACAATAATGTGCACGGTCAAGAAGCATGTCGAGTGTTTTAGTTCGTCTGTAGAGATGTCATTGAGAATGTCGGTGCAAGCATTTTGGATGGCCTCTACCTATGGATAACGATTTCCTTTCATGCATTTTTCCAAAAAGGTAGAATCACACGGTGCTAAAGAAAGATGGTTAAATTGTTTTTACAACCATTCATAAAGTGCTTATATCCTTATGGTCATTCATACGAGATAAACATACATCACTATAAATTTATTTCACTAATTGAAGCGTTTCGGTAAACATTTAAAACAAAAAACTTAACACACAGCACATCCTATATTCATTCACATTTGACAGGTAACTTTACCAAAAACTGACTAAAAACTTCTGGGAAAGGTGTATAACAATAAGATGCCATATTCTTATATTATAAAATAGTATATATGTTGTTATTGAGAATATAATTTGGATTGTTAGATTATAATATAACTATGTAAGTCCAGATATATCTCATTTTCTCTTTATCCTATCCATATTTTAGAATAATTCATATCTCCTGGATGGATGTATCTTTTCTTACAATAATTTTTACCCTGTTCATCATCAAAGAGAAAGAATATAAGTGGCCAATATTAGAAATAAAAAAAAATGAAGATTAATAGTATAAAAATATGCAAATATGCACTGTGTGTATAACAGGACAAGGAATGGTCAGTGGATTTCCATTGCCATGTAAAGAGAGTTTAGACTATTTCCGGTTTGTTTGACTTATGAATTTTACGTGTAACACTTCTTGTCCGTTATATATTCCATCTATGTATACATATAATATATATATATATATTTAAAGGGAAGGTAAAGTGAGTGAGGGTGGGCGACGACGTGCGTCCACAGTTAGATTCTCTTAGCAATTAGTTCCGTGAGATGGCTTTGAATCAAAGAGAGAGAAAGAGAGAGAAATAAAAAAATATTCTTCCTTATATATATCTATGGTTATACTTGCATTGTATTTATTACTTTCATTTACATTTATATATATATATATATATATTGTTAAATTGAAATGAAAATTAATTCATCTTTGAAATCGAAATTTCAACTCAGAATACACATTTTAAGGGCAATTTAGTCAGAAAACAAAAGAAAAGATTAAAGGACAAAAATTAAAAGTTTTTATAGGTACAGCTGATATATATATATATATATATATATATATATATAAATATTAAAATTGCCATAAGCTCCCACTGGTAACTTATATAAAAATCCGTTAAAAATTAAGAATATAAATATTTATTATTTTTAAATTAACAACGTCTTAAATTTAACGTCTTTAGCTTCTTCTGTTGGGAATTGAGTGATGAATTCGCTTTTGTTCCGACATTTTCTTTTGATGAGGCAAATGTGTGTTAGAGCTTAGAGCTAGTGCAAAATTTTTAATAAAAATAATAAGGACTTTTGTTTCCTTTGAAAAAGAATTTATTAAGTCGATTTAAGAAAAATTATATGATTTGCTTTTGTTCTAAATCTAAAATAAATAATCAACAGATGTTAATATATATTATAGAGTAGGGGTGAGCAATCCCCGGCCCACCGAATAGATTTGTGCGGTCCGCCAAGAAACGTCGAACTTTCGTTTGGCTCTTTGATAAAAATGGATGCTCTCACCCCTGTTATAAAGTATGATAACTTGAAAAGTTACTCAAACACATTTATTTAAAAATAAATTCTAATATTTAGTCAAAAAATTAAATTATTGTATATTAATTTCAACATTGTAAATGATTTAAAACTTATTCTATAATGGGTTAAGTGGATAATAATAACATTGGAGAAAGGCACTTAAAATATTTCATAGGTTTAAATTAATAAATATATAAACCCAGGTAGAGAAGTAGATATGTAATTAATATATACTAAATGAGAGTTCCTGTAATGGCCATATATATGTTGATCAAGTTTGTAGTGAATAGTAGAGAATGAAGGAGGATGGAGGAGTTTAGAGGGGGTCGGTGGAGGTGGTTGGCACGCGCGCAGCCATCTATGAATCGCAAGCAAGAGCGATTCCGGAAACCGCTAATTGACCCTCCCGCCCCACCCAAGTGTAGTTTTTATTTTTTTGCATCGATAGCCATCTTCATCGATTCTAGTCATAATATATACTTGTGAATCAACTCTTCACTTTTTATCAAGATTTTTATATAAGTAAAACAAAAAAGTAATTTATTATATTATCTATGAAAAAATATGTAATAAGTATATTTTAATTTTAGAAAATGACAAATATATCACCTGTCATTATATAAAATATTAAAAATATAATTATTTAAAATTATTATTCATTATCATTATTAAATTTATGAACTAAGTGATATCTTAAATTATTTTTAGTCAGATTTTTTTAAATTTTGTACGTTAATTTATTCAATATAGCAAGTTGTGATCCCACAATTTTAATTTTGGCGATATTAGAGCAAGAATAATGTTACCTTCCAGGCCCATTTTATAAATGAATTAAATGAACATTTATATCATAGGTTCCCAAAGTGGTCTATATAAACCCCCGGGGGTCTTTTTTAAACTCCAGGGGGTCCACGGCAGCGAATAACAAATTTGGGGGTCCATGAAATGAAAATTGGGGTCTACAGTGGTCTAAGGAGGTTCAGGAGGACCACGTGTTTTCCCGTCTCTTTTTGAATATGTCTCTTTAAAAAAAAGGTAAGTCGTTTTTTCGACATGGCTTTTGAAACATTTTTGATTTAATTTTTTTTATAAAAAAATCAAAATCAATTTAGTGGGTCAACCCAAAACCGAAAAACATGGCAAGGGGTCTTCGACACAAAAAAGTTTGGGAACCTATGATTTATATGATTCTAATAATATAAGTATTATTGAATTTGACTATTTAACAAAAAAATAAAAAAATAGAATAAAATGAGAAGTGGAAAAAAGGACATAGAAGACCTATAGAAGACTAATTTAATTTTTCTTTTAAATATTATTTTATTCATATTTTTAAAATATTTAGATTGATTTATTATTTAATTAAATAAATGAATTGTAGTTTTTTCAAATAAATTGCATTAATACAGTATATGTATAAAGGAAGGCGAAGGCACAAAATAAATGCGTAAAAAATATGCATTGCTATACAATGATTGTGGGCGTAACTTTGAAATGTTTTAATAATAAATCATTTTGTTTAGATTCATGTGGAAGTTAGAATGTAAGAAATTATGATAGAATGCTCTAATATTCCAAGTGTGGGAAGAAATTTGCATTTTAAAATATTTTTTAAAAATAATATATAAACTAATTCAGTGTTTTATTTTTCATTTCATTATTAATTTATCTATTTATTCATTCATCTCTCTTAAGTTCCATTGAATCTACCTGAGATGTATCCATTGACAGCTGGCCCAAAATTAATGAGCGACTGGTAGGAGTGGTAAGTCAGATATAAATTCATTTACTTAAAATAATAATAAAATTCAAATCATCACAGAACGTTCAAAATAATCAAAATATATCAGTCATCCATTTAAAATTCAATTTTTATACTATTCGGAAACATATTCCTGTCTAATTATCTTATCTTATTATGCTAGCTAAAATTGTATATATCTATCTATCTATATATATTGGTTCTCAAAAACCGCTCTAACGATTTTTTTCAAATTCACACTAGATATAGTATTTATAAAGAAAAATTAAGTTTTATTGATGATATCTCTTGAAACATTCAGCTTCATTATTAATTTCTTAATTGAAAATTATATATGGAAAACGTCAAAATTGGCCTCCATTTTTATTTGTATTAATATTTTTTTTTATTTAAAATATTTTAAAATTTATTATTTAATTTCGAAATAAAATTAAAAATATTTATTTTTAATAAAATATATATAGATATTTATTAATCTCTCTCAAAAAAAAAAAATAAAATAAAAAACATCAAATCTGCCTGCTAAGACAGTAAAAAAATGACAATTTTTGATCTAAATACATTTAGTCCAGATGGTAAAGTGATGTTTTAACGAGTGGATTTCGTCGGTTCGAAACTCTCCGGGTGAATCGTTATTTAAAAATGAAAATGAAAATGAAAATAATGAATTTGTTATTTTTTTTCTTTTTATCTATTGTTTACATTTTAATAAATTACTATTTTATATTTATTTATTCATTGTTCTTTTATTAAATTTAATATTTATTAATATTATTTATTATTAATTTATATATTGATGACATCACAAATGACATTTATATTGAAATTTGACTCCCGCCTTTTTTTAAAGAATATTGTATTAATATTTTTTTTATATTTAAAATATTTTAAAATTTTTTATTTAATTTCGAAATAAAATTAAAAATATATATTTTTTTTATATTTAAAATATTTTAAAATTTTTTATTTAATTTCGAAATAAAATTAAAAATATATATTTTAATAATATTTTATAATTATAAATTACGATATATATTTATCAATAATAATGAATTTTTTTTTTTTAACTTAATTACAGAGCCGAGGCTCGGGGTCCCGGTATGATCTTAATATATTGTGAGAATTAGATAAATAATGTAGAGAGAAAAAAATATTTAAAAATAGATATTTATTTAAATGAAATAAAATTATTTAATTTACAGAATGAAAATGTCTATAATAATGTCTAAACATTTTTTCTTTATAATTTTACATTATAATAATACTAATTACAGTAGTTATAATATATGGGGAATTTTCAACTTTGACTGCCGATTTGACCATGTTCCCAAACGAATTTTAAAAAAACCAAGACCACTCTACATTTATTTACACATTTTAAGCTCTAATCGAATCCAAAATCAAAATTTAAAAAATCGAAAAACAAACTCACAGATATATAGATTTTATAAATGAACATTTATACAATTTATTTTAATTAATTTGAAACATTTTAGGAAACAAATTTTTAATGGGTCATTTTTAGAAATCCCATTTAACAATTATAATAAATAATTAAAAAATTGTAAAATTTTTAAAGTATATAAAAATAAATTGTATAAATTGGTTAAAGGGTCGAGTGATAGTTCGGCGTCCCAGGTATATATTTTATATTAACACGCCTACTTTTCTGTATAATAAAGATATAAAGAATCATATTTTAATTTTTATATAACCAAGAAATCATTTTTTCACTTAAAATATAGTTGTAAAGCCCAAATCTCCGATCCATATAACATCATCGACTGGGCCGCTACCAAAAGGAGTCTTCTCTTGCTCTGACTAGGGCCACCGGTATTTGCCATTAGTCTCGAAAAAATAATATTAAATTTTATATAAATTTATAAATTAGAATATTTGAATTTGTTTAAATTTTAACACATGTAATCAATCATATGCATAAAGAATAGAAAATTTTGAAAATCAACTTGGTATTAAATTCAGAAAAAAAAATACTCATATATAGAATATATAGACTATTCGAATATAATTGAAACTCTTTCTCTCCCTCTATTTTAAATTTGAAAAAACGGAGTGTTAAGAAATTAAGATTCCTTATACAACATGGATGGTTAAATGAATTGGGCTCCCTACCTCCCTGAGAAATTCACATTAAAAATGTTTATAATATTTTAGTTTATTAAATCAAACTATTATTTTTTTATTTCAATATTTTTAATGTTAATACAATAATTTTTATTTTATAATCTATAAAATAATTTAATTATTTTTAAAAACAACGGTCTTCAATTACAATTTTTTTACTCTCTACTGACTGTTCATTTCATAACTGAAAATAGTGTCGAATAGAAATAGACGATATTACTTGGATTAATCTTATTATGCTAGCTAAAATTGTTTGTTTGTATTATTGAGGACCCCAGTTCAATTCATTTTAATCAGATTGATGCAATGATGCAACATTTAATAATTGTAATAAATAATTAATTGTAGATTAATATTTTTTAAAGGGTCGAGCGACAGCTCGGTGTCCCAGGTATTAATATTACCAGCCAAACCCAATAATAATGAATCATTTTTTTTAACTTAAGTACCGAGCCGAGGCTCGGGGTCCCGGTACTAAGTAATTTACAATATTTACATAAAAGTTAATATTTCATTTAATATCATCTATTATTTAATTACAGTAAAATAGAAATTCAAATTTTCTTAAAATATATGAATATGTACATATAAGTTAATTTTGAGAAAATATTTGAAGGAAATCAAAATAGGATAGCAATTGAATGGAGATGAATGATATAAAATAGGGAATGGTGATATGGTTACTGCGATAAGGAATTTTCAAAATAAAATTAAAGGTACAATAACAAAATAAGGCACTAAATAAATAGATCAAATTGCTATACCATAAATTCATAAAGTATCTTTTAACTTTCTTAATTGTTATAAAATATTATTTAATAATACAATATTAATAATTTTTAATAAATTTATAATATATTTATCACAAATGAAAATTGTTTAAATAAATTATTAATTGAAATGTATACCCTTATTTTACCCAATTTAACAAAACAATATTAAATATAAATATAAACCTACAAACATTTTATTTTCGAATTTTAATTTAATTTAATTTTTCTTAATTTTTATTTAATCAATCACTAAAATATAATATATAAAATGGAATGATATTATAAATAGATGAATTAAATAATTAATTATAACAAATAATTAAATTAATGCAGTGGTTTCCAACCTTTCTGAACCGGCGCCCTCTTAATTTGTGTAATAATCTAATTTCATAAATAATAGTAAGCCTATTGAACAAATTGAAAAAAAATCGAAATGTTGAAGAGTGATCGCAAAACAATTTTACTTTTTTTTGAAAAAAAAAAATAGAAAATGTTAAAAAATTGGAAAAAAATGCAGGCACTTTAAATGGCTTCGTGGGCACTAGGTTACCGACCTCTGTTATAGATTTAAAAAAAAATGGTCTAATGCATTCGCGCCCCACACACTGAATTAAAGCTTTATATAAATAATATGTATGTATGTATTTATTCGATTCTTTTTATTTGATTTTATATTTATGATTTATACATATAATTTCGCTAAATTTGGTTAAATTCTGAAATATAATTAATATTTTTTTATTAAATAATTAGATATGTGTTATGATATAAAAAAAAAATTGATTGATTAAATGTATTTAAGTATGTATTGAAAATTGAAAATAAATGTATAAAATGAATTTTGATTAAAAAATGTATAGATACAAATTGCTCAGCTCTTTTTGTATACTGCTCACAACAGTTATTTTTTTATTTCATTTTATAAAAGAATTTTATTCAAAATTATCAAAAATATTAAAATAGGATAAAAAGATATCAAAATTCTTTAAAATGTGATTTTCAAGAATATTTATTTAAAAAATTTTGACTAAATACATCAATCTCACACTTTTATATACAATAATATGAAGATTTTTCCTTTTTAGAGATAAATTTAAGAAAATTTAATTAAGAGTATCACTTTATTGTCATTTTATCAAATGAGCTGATCTATAAACTGAATAAAGAAAAATTATAATAATTAAATATTTTATTAATTAATTAATATCACACACTTTTCATTGAACCCACTAATAATACCTATCCTTAATATAATTTTTATATATTCTTGATTTGATGTAATCTATACCTATCTATTTAAAAACAATTTATTCAGTGAGTAATACTTATATAATTATTATTATTAGATTTAAATAAAAATTTTATATCATACTAAATTGCATTCTCATCGGGTGACTGTCCTCTCATCTATCTCCATTTTTTTTAAATCGTTAAAATATCTTTATACTAAGAGAAGAAGGCAAGGCTGTTAATTTGTAAATGATTAAAATAACAACTATTAGAAGCCACCGTTGACCAGATGTTATTTTACAATTACCTGGACAATTAAAAGAAATGACAAAGAACGAAATGTTATGTTGCGAGAGAATATCACCCTTCCTATACATCCTTTCAGGATAGTCAGCATCATCAAGGAAAAATCCTTGGTGTTTTAATCATACCATAGTCATACACTACAATCAAACTTTTATAGGAAAAAAATCTGTAGTGTCTCCACTCGACTATCTCGCAAATTGGAATTGGATTAAATAACATATATTATATTTAAATTAAATTTAATTAATTATAAATTAAAATTAATAAATAATATTTATTAAACCAGTGCTTGTTTGGTTTTGTTGATGGCACCACGACACGTGCTGGCGCATGATTTGCAGTGTTAAAAATTAATTCCAGTACTTTCAGCGATTCAATCAAGCTGAAATTCTGTATATAGGAGTTTTATACAATTTTTAATCATGTGAAAAACTATCAAATATATATATATATCTTTATTTTTACGGTCAGTTTAGAGGGAAAAAAATGAAAACGTGGTATTCTCCCGAATGAGCTACATTTCTCAAAAGTTGATAAAAAACTACGAATTTTGAATAATGCCCGTATATTAAATTCCATTATTCTTGCACAAACCGTTTTTGCGTAATCTTTTCTACACACATGCACAAACACACACACCGAAACATTTTTCTCAACCACCAAAATGTCTTAGGGACTTTCAAAACGTATAAAAACATCAAAATCTTCGTGATCGGAATACTATCTCTGGCGAGATAGTAAAAAAATACAATATAATATATTTAATTTTGTCTTATTGCTTTTATTAGCATAAAGGTAGAAAGAAAGAAGAGGCAAGTGACAGAGTAAAGGAACATGGGATTTATTTGATAAATACAAGTGAAATATAATATAATATAAGAAAAAAATCATTACATTACGTGGTAGGTATTTTCTTAAAATGTAATCTTAAAAGATGCGCTCTGCTGAATTAATTGAATATTACGGTATAACTCACCGTTTCCTCTTTACTTGTTTCACAAATTAATAATATTAAAAATTTGAGTTTTAATCACCTCCACCGCTATCACAAAATATGCATTTATCCCGTTAGATAAGAAAACATAACTCAAATTAATTGATCAAAAAACTTTTTTAGTTTAAAGATGTAAATTATTAGTTATTAAAATCATTAGAAAAACTAAAAGTGTATAGCGAATAGATTTTACTATAATTATTTTATGAATAAAATAAATAAATATTCATAATATACTATAAAAATAAACTGGTGCCACACATCATCATTTTACTATTATTTATATCCCTTGATTTTATTAAACAAAATGAAAAAAAAATAGTCAAATGAAATGATAAAAGGATATTAAGATATATATTTCTTATTAATATAATTTATTCAGAAAATCGTCTTATCTTTCTATAAATTTATTTATTTTAATACTTTTCTCCATAAAAGAAAATTAAATGATTTTATATTGATGTCTTAATTCAAATCCTGATATGTATGTTACGTATCTATCTAAGTCTTTTTATGAAATTCACTCATTAGGGAATTTTTGATATGAAGATTTGATTGATTATATGAATAATGATTGTAATTGTTTTTTTTTTCTTAATTTAAATAATTAATATCAGATGATAATAAATATTATAATCAAAAGATACAATGATTCAAGAAGGCTTTCGAAAACATACATATTTATATGAATCTTAGTATTATTAACATATATAATCTATATACTATATGAATACCTATGATTTTTTAAGAACTAACTAAATATTTCATTAATTGATATTCCTTTGAAATCATAATGAAAGAATATTTTCTTTCATTAAAATATTCCAATAATATGATCTAATACTAGTAAAATGATGAAATGAAATGACAACTGAAGTCTTAAAATACGCCAGAGAATGGTGAAATGCTATGTTTGGCCTATCCTACTTTATGAAGTAAAGATATGGACTCTGAAGGCTCTGCTATAATAAAGCGTCTTAATGCCTTGAATTTGAATGCTCAGTATTTCTTGGGTTGAGCTAGTCACAAATAAAGAGTTCCTGAAAAGATCCAACACGCACCGGAAGCTTATTGTCGTTGTCAGGTGCTGGAAAATCTCGTACCTCGATCACATTCTGCGGGGTGAAAAATATTTGTTGTTCCAAGTGATCCTGAAAGGAAAAATTGAGGTTCGTTGAGTAGGGAGAAGAATCTCCTGGTTCAGGAATATATATATATATATATATAAGGGAATGCTTGCGTAGTGTGCTGTGGAAGACAGAGAGGTCTTCACCCGAGTGATCGCTAATTTCGGAGGATAAAAAAGAAGTAGGGAAAACGGAGGGAGATTCTGGACATGAAACGACAATGTATAGTGTGTGTGTTTGTGTGTCCGAGTTTCCTGTCTCTTCTTTACATTTTCAAACTAAAATAATTTTATCATTTGGACATTACGATGCCAAAATTCTGTTAATAACTTTCAAAAATAATTTCCAAAAATTGAATATTGCCCATTTTTGCTATTTTTTAAGGAGGAACGTAAGCGATAATTAATCAGTATTGTTTATTTATTTTTTACATCTATTTACGATACAAGGTTGATTTTTAATCTACTATTTAACAGTGTTTTAGCAGTTGATTTGCATACCCTTTCAGCGTGAAGTTATTTTTTATCAATAACGACGCCGGGGAGACTGGATTTGTTCAAATTCTCCCCTTGTCACTTTGCGCCTTTAGTGTATAGGCAATTTTGTATTTTAAGCTATTTCATATTTATATTCATAATTTAGTTTTATGATCATATTTTAATGTAACGGTATATGGCCGCAAGAAGAGGTAAAATTGGTTAATTCATGGGGAGAAGAAAGTTTCGATATGATCTCCGGAAGAAGTTTAGCCTTATCCAAAGGGAAGGCAAGTGCATTATCGCTACAGATAGCCCCGAAAAGGAAGGAATTTAGCATCTTTTAATAAATCTAAAATAAAATGATTTATGATATTTTTTCTAATCTAAGTACAATAAAAATAAGGCTAGAATAATAGGGAATATTCATAATAATCGATTTTATCATTTATCCCCCGACAAAGCCGGATTATTTTTGACTATATTCTCAATTCATAAAGACTATTTTTTTAAAATTACTTAACGCCGACCGAATTTTAATTTTCATTATTATTATTTCAGTATTTTTTTCACTGATTCTTGATAAATGTACTGTATGTATGCAACTAATCTTTTGTTATTTTTATATTATATGTTGTGTAATATTTTTAAATTTATTTAATTTGTTATTTTTAATTGTTTTAACTTATTTTCTTATGCATATGTAGGTATATGTTTACTTTACATAATATTTGCGTTTGTGCGGAATAAATGATAAATGATGCGAAATTGTTACAAATGATAAATAATTTTTTTCAGTTATAATTTTCAAGATATTAGCATAAATGAGAATACCTAGTTTCAAATATTTTCCAAGATATTTTTTTATATATGTATTTATTTATTTTAATTCTTTGAAAACTAAAATAAATTGCTATTTAATTTGCAAAAGTTTTTTTAGCTTAGCACCCAAAGGGTTAAGATTATTTTTTTTAAATAAAAATTATTTATATAAAATATCTTAATAATTCTATAAAAATTATTTTCCCACTGTTTTTTTTTAATTAAAATCTTAAGAATGATTTTTTTTTATTTTTGACATCACATTTTTATATATTACTCGTACTTACAACCATAAAAAAATAAGAGAATAAATATTTTTTCCCTCCAACTTTGAAATTTTTCCAACTAAAAGCTTTAAATCTCGTGCATATATATATATAGCTATATAATGTGAATTATAAGATTTTGCCGGTCTTATTTCTCTTTTTTTTTCTTGTTAGCAATCCCGGAATGCCGGAATGTTGAGTCAACGTCACGGGCTATGGGTTCGATGCCGTTCCTCCCTCTACCTCTCAAACTACTACTAATTCTTAAGCAATTAAATTAAAAAAAAAATAGAAGAATAAATTTACATACCAGATCAAAAGTTAAATTATTCAATATGTATATGTATATTTTCTTTCATATTTCAAATATAATTTTTATTTTATTTTAATAACGTTTAAATAATTATTTATTATTATTTATATTAGCGTTTAATTATGTTACTATAAAGATAATTATTATATTATATTATTAGTTATTATTATCGTTTAATTATTTTTTATAATTTAAAATATTCCCATAATTTGATTTTATATAATTTATTAGTTTAGTTGAACCTCTTCTAAACCCTTAGATGTGAAATAAATAATAATAAATAATAATGTATATAAATTATATTATTTAATTCCTTTGATAATAATATATTATTTTAAATATTAATGAAAGAAACACGATGCGTATTCGCACATTAGTTTATTTATTTTCCTTTGATCGCTGAAAAACCCTGTATATATAAATTTTATAAAATTAAATATATAAGCTAATTGAAATATGACGAGACGTTAGCATATTATATAGATTATTTTCTATTAGGAATCTCTCACTCTCTTTTAGTTCAATGCACTATTTTTTCCTTCCATTCTTTCCCCGCCTCTTATTTTACCGCCCCCGCTCTTCCCTTTGCCCACTTATTCATTAATAAATAAATAAACACACAAATATTTACATTATATATCGGAATGTTAAAAGAAAAAAAGTAACCTTGATTGGCCAATGACAGCCAATTCAATGTCAGGGTTAATACGCTTTTATACTATATCTATATATATGTATATATACATATATATTTGATGAATTTACTAAATATGATGATGATAATTATGATGATAATGATGACTGATCCATCAATATGGGTCTTGGCCTTGTCCATTAATGTTTCATCAAGGACAAGTAGATTTTCAAGGTGCATTTGCCAAAAAAAAAATTATAAAAAGAATTATCCAATTATATTACCTCCTTATGCATTACTAATATAATATTATATAACCAAAATACCATATATGTAGTTCCATAATTCAAAATAATTAATTAGTAGAATATCATTATTATAAATAGATGAATCCTTATTAATACAAAAAAAGAGAGAGGAAATATTATAAATAATTTAATTTTGAATAAAATTAATAATTTTTATATAATGATTAATATGTTTGTTTATATTGTATATATTTACTGAATTTTTTTTTTTTTGAGTATATTTTGATACTTTTTTTAAATTATTCCAAATAATATAATATTAATTAAACGTCTGATTAAAAAAAAATCAATTATAAAAAAAAATAAATAACTATATTAAATTTAATAAATGTTTTTTTTTTATCTATTTTCCTAATGAATAAGTAATTAATTTTATTATTATTGTTACAGAATATTTTTTTGTATTAATCATTAATTAAACGTCTGGTTTTAAAAAAAAATCAATTATAAAAAAATAAAATAAATAACTATATTAAATTTAATAAATGTTTTTTTTTTATCTATTTATCATTTTAAAAGTAAAATTATATTTATATTATACATATTTTATTCAAAAGTAAATAATGATAATACATGTAAAGAAATTTGAAAAATGGTTAATATTCTATGAAATTTTTACAAAATAAATTCCAGCATCACTTTTGAAATGCTATTGAAGGTGAAAATACAACCTTAACTGAGTGGTAATGGATTCAATGTATAATGTACATTGTAACATATAACACTTACTATTTTCTCTTTGATATTACAATTATACCGATGCTCTGCAACAAATACTAAAATTGGTTTAAATCCCACAAAGTCTCTTAATTGACGATCATCTTCAGTGGTTATATATAATTATATTAAATAATTTAAGTAATTAATTTTATTATTATTGTTACAGAATTTTTTTTGTATTAATCATTAATTATAAAGATGATAAAGAATTATTTATTTTAATAATATATCATGAACAAAAAAATTTTATAAAAATAATATTCGTATTTTTCTATATAAATTTGATTTAGATTTAAAAAACATTAAAATCTTTACTCTTTTAATTTTTAAATTAGTTAATATAGTAGTTTGATGATAGGGGCTATCCATTTAGAAGATTCTTCATTTTTTTTTTGCTAATTAAATTTAGAAAATCATGATAATTTTTAAAAGTCTACTTGTATAATCATTAAATTAATATATTATAAATATAATCTAATAGTATGTTAGACGATTGGGAAAATATAAAATTTATGATGGAAGAAGTGAGTTTAAGGAATAAAATGGATTGGTGTGGGGAATGTGGGGGAGGGGGAGAAAAGAGAGACAAGTTGCGTGCATGTCCCCACAGGGCAATAACAACAACAACAACAACAACAACAAGAGAACAACCGGTCCATTGAATGCGATAGAGGTCAATGGCATGTAGTGCAGCATCAGCAGCAGCAACATCACACTCTTCATCTTAAGAGTATATCAAACCTTTTTTTCGATATTTAATACTAACAAGAGATAGAGAGAGAAGAGGTTGGTTGTTTTTCTAATAGATTACCTACCTAGATTAGCACTATTGAATGATTTTTTACTTATCTTTTTTTTTTAATATTAATGTTTAAAAAATTAGGTTTATATTTTATTTAAGCTTTGAGTATTTACCCTTCTATGCTGTATATAATATTTATACATTATTGTATTCCACAGTTAAATTGAAAATCCACTTGAATCATTGCAATGTTTTGATTCTGATTTAATTTAATATCTTTTGATACATGATGGTAACAAAAAAAACAATTAAGTGCACAGGAATTTGGCTTTCGAAACTTGGTTTCCTAGTATGAAATCGCCCTAAAATAAGTTTGTTCCAAGATGAAACCTTGACAAATTGATTTTTTATGTTAAAAACTTTCCTTAAAACGTTCATTTTAAAAATCATTAGAGCTGTTTTCAAGGTCAAAAAGATATCAATATATAAATAAAGGTTGGATATCTAAATTGCAAGAATAAATGATAGTTTTATCCCTTTCTAATAAATGGATCATTTTTAAATTTTCAATTTGAGAATGATATTAACCCTTAATACGTCAATTCACTTTATTGATTTTTAAACATTTAAATCTAATGAAAACAATTAATTAATTGTTAGTTCATTGATAAATCAATATAAATATAATTGAATTAATAATAAATCAATTACAATTATTTAAATTTCATATTCAATAAACTAAATATACTACAACCAAGAGAATTTAAATATTATTTAACATATAATTTCATAAATTACTATATAAAAATTGATTTAAATCAACTATTAATTATTTGGAGTTAAACCTATGAGGAATAATAAATAAATCAATTCATAGACAAATTTAAAAAAACTCTTTAAAAATAAAAATTATATTAATAAATACTTAATATTAGAAACAAAAAAAAACACCTTGATAAAAACTTTGTCCTTTTACTAATTCATTTAATTTCTTGTTTATAATTATTTATATGTATCGTTTAAAGTAAAAGCGTGCGCTATTATTAATTAGTATATTATTATGAATTAAATGGTGTATGAAATGATAGTTTATTTACAATCAAATTTTTAATTAATAATTAATTCCAAAATGAAATACACATATATATATATATATATATATATATATTTATACTATATCTAAATAATAAATATAAACCAATGTGTTATACAATTCCAAAAATTCCATCATTTTGTAGCATTGATTGTTCAAATAATGTGTTTGTTTTATCAAAAATTTATCGGATTTTTAAAAGAATTTGTTCTTATTTAAATTCTAATTTGTTAAAATAGATTGATTAACATTGAAAGTATTTTTTATCCGCACTATAGTATATAAATATAATATAAAAAAAAACATTACAATAATAAAATTAATAATCTTAAATAACATATTTTTTAAGAAAGATAGAGAGAGATGGAGAAAGAAGAATTTTAAGTTGCGGTCAATTAGCTTGTTTAAATGTTAATGCAGCGTTTGATTGCTTCCCACGAGATATATCCCTCCCTCCCTCTCCACCTTCTTCCTCACTCACCTGACTCCCTCCTATTCTGCTGTTGTTTATAAACAGCCTGTTGCCGCCATGTGCACATATGCCACATGAAAATCCTAATAAACAAGCTAAGTGAAAATAAATAAAGTAATAAAATAAAGTTAAAGTACAATGGTTTTATTTGATTTATAAAAAAAAAAACGAAAAAAATATAGATTTATTTTGTTGACTAATAAAGTTCTCTAAAAAATAGTAGAAATAGTCATTGTCAACAAAGCAAAACTTATCTAATCGTAAATTACCTTGCTGAAATTTTAATATTTAATCAAGAGGCATTCTAATTTCCGCTATTTTTAACATTTCAAGGTCATACACATTAATGAGTAATCAATTAATAAGTTGACGTGTATATATTCCAGGAAGAAAAGCAATTTTATCTAAAAGTGATTGATCTTTATCTTAATTTCACTTTCTCCTCCGTTTATATATATATATATTGTTATATTCCTATTACGGTTCATACAAATTGATCATTAAAGAAAATATAATATAATTTAGATCATATTATGATGATAAAACTTATATAACATAATAATATATTAATTATCTTAATAAATATCTTTATATATTATGTTATACATATAAAATACAATATATATAACCTGGATCGCTTAGTTATTATAGTTCTGGCTTACAAAGCTTCAAATCGAGTGAATACACCTCGAAAAGTTCAAATAAGTTTAAATAATTAGTTAATTAAAAATAAATGTGAAGATCCAAAAAACCTATAAATATATATATATATATATATATATATAATGATAAAATATTATAATAACAATATAATTTTTTTTAAATGGGGGTTGAAATCCATTTACGCACGCTGTGCCAGACTCCCGTCAGAATCGGGCTACTGGCTAAAACCACCCTGTGCTCCTGGGCCCGCCTGGAACTGTTTATCACATTACTTCAGAACGGGCCCTCCTAGCTTGAGCTTTCTCAGCTACCCTACATTCTCAAGGTCAGTCTTCTGTGACTGTAGGATGGCCGTGTGATCCTTGTCCATTGCTGCTGTCTGAGCATGACAGAGACAACATTCTCTGGGGACAGGCATCCTAGGTCAGCTTGTACCTCTCTTTTCAGGTCCTCCCAATGGTGGCACACAAAAAATGTGTCCCCAGGTACCTAGCTGGTCTCAACCACCCGATCTCCTACCATCAGTGAGAGGCGAATATTTATTCTTTTTTTATTAAAACAACAATTTCTGTCTTCTTCAGGGCCAGGGTCAAGCTATGGTCCTCCAACCAGGCACAAATTCTACTCATTGATTGGTTCAGCTTCAATATTGCGGGAAGCAATCAGCAATGCTACATCATCAGCATACCCAACCAACGCACATTCTTCTAGCATATCCATCCTCAATAGGCCATAGGAAGATGTTCCACAAGTCTGAACCAAGGATTGACCCCTGGGCCACCCCTGACGTGACTAGTACACTCAGCCATCCCACTGTAGTCCTATATATCAGGATTGTGTCTCTCAGGTAGGAATCAACCAATCGAAGCAAATACCTGGGAACTCCAAAAGAGTGTTCCAGCGAGCACAGCATATCACTCCACTTCATCGAATTGAAGGCATTCTTGATGTCAAGAGTGACTAACAAGACTATTTGGCGAGAGTAGTAGTAGTAGGTGTTGCACCGCCCTGCTCACCTCCTGTACCGCATCAATAGTTGAGCGCCCCTTTCTGAAGCCGAACTGGTTTGGAGAGAGTCCACCAGCCTCCTCCACCGTCTTGTGGAGCCTATCCTTCATGAGTTTTTCCAGACCTTTACCAGTTATATCCAGCGTACATAAAGGCCGGAAAGCTGATGACTGCCTTGGTTCTCTTTTCCCCTTTGAGATCAATACAAGGTGGCCTCTCATCCATCTGGAGCTGAAATTTCCTGTCCTAAGACATGCATTATACATGTCCAGGAGCATACCAGGTCTATTTGCTTCTACCAGTTTGAGCACTTCTGCCGGTAGCCCATCAGGTCCTGGAGCCTTGACAACCTTCATTGAAGACACTGCTGATTGAGCCTCCTCCTGGGAAAAAACGGGAATCTCACCTACGTCTCCGTAATCCCTAGCCTCTTGGCTTGGGAAAAGTGTGCTTATCACTTGTCTTGCATGAGCTTCACCAAGTGGCATAGGAGGTTCCATGCCAGCCAGTCTTTTCATGACAAGCTTGTAGCCTAAGCCCCATGGGTCTATGTCTAGAGACTCTCTCACCTTCTCCCAGCAGCTTATTTTGCTCAGATTGATGGTCTTTCTGAGTTGTTTCCTGGCATCTTGGTATTCAGCAGTCTTCAGGTTACCATCTGGTCTGTCTCTTGCTCTCTGTGCTATTCTTCTCAACCTAAGGCATTTCTAGTGGAGTGTGGCAATGCCAGCGTTCCACCATAATAGGCCAGCCTTTCCTGTAATAAAATAATTACTATTTCACATATTAATTTAATAATTTTAAATATATATATATAATATATTTTTATTAAATTAATTTTTTTTTTTTTCCTTTTTCTGTTATATAGCTATGTTTTTATCATCTCGCCAGATAGTATTGAGATCACGAAAATTTTCGATGTCGAGATTTGGATTATTTTATACGTTTTGAAGATCCCTAAGTCATTTTCACTAAGGTTAAGAAAAATATTGACCGGGAGCTTAGCCGCGAGGTTATAGTGACCGGTCCGCCGACTCGAGTTCGAGTGTTCAAACCTCGCTGAGTGCATCGATATATAAATCGATATATATAAGTATAGATATAAGAATAATAAAGAAGGCTGGCTAAAATGGTGATAATCCGAAAGCCAAATAAATAATAATAAAAAAAAAAAAAAAAAAAAAAAAAAAAAAATATTTGTGTGTATGTAGACAAGATTACGCAAAAACGGTTTGAGTTAGAAAAGTTGAAATTTCAAAATACGTAGTTTTCTATCAACTTTTGAGAAATGTAGTTCAATCGTAAGAGGGTCATTATCTACAACGTTTTGATTTTTATTCCTCTAAACTGACCGTAAAAATAAAGATATATGTTTGATAGGTTTTCACATGATTAAAAACTGTATAAAACTGCTAGCGTGATTGAAACGAGGAAAGTACCGGAATTAATTTTTAAAATTTTTTAACACGTCGACTGCCAATCACGCGCCAGCACGCGCTAGTTTAATAAATATCATTTATTAATTTTAATTTAAATATAATATATGTTAATTCATCCAATTCATATTTGCGAGTGGAGACGCTCTAGATTTTTTTTTTATATATTTATATAATTCCTTGTGATTCCTTTAAATAATGTATTAAACAAATAAAAAATATAATACAATTTAAATTTACAATTAATCTATTTCATTTACAAATTATTTTATAAAATGAAAAGTTTCATTTAAATTACTAGTATGAAGATAATGAAAAAGTATAATGTTACGTGACCTTGTTGCTTCTTTTGCTTATTTCCTTATTAATTAATTATTAACCTTATGCTAAATACTTTACTTTACTTGTTAATTATTTCGAATTTTCATATTATTATTATAATTATTGATAATACTAATTACTAATAAAAATAATAATAATAATAAATATACAATGATATTAAAGGCGTGACTAGATCTTAAGTTATTAACTGATATTGTATTGCCTCGCTGAATTGTATAGACATAGACTATAGACTATACAATTAATTTTCTATAAATTATTATTAATTTAATAATAAATAGTTAAATAAATAAAAATAAATTCTAAAACTATTTAATATTAATAATATTGTATATAAATTAATTATAAAAAAATAATGGGTTAAGAACGATTTATTTTCAAAAATTATAATAGAAATAAATAATAACAATCATTTTCCAACAAATACAAAGAAATGTGTTATTGTGGAATGTACATATATCTACAATTCTATGAGTCAGATGGATAATCGCAATGATTTTTTTTTGTTTTTTATCTTTTTAACGACGGTCTTTTTTTATTTGTAGATGTTATTTTCTTGTTTGAGTATAACATATCATTTTTACACACTTTGACCCTGGAAGAGTGAGTAAGAAGATTGGTATAGAGAAGAAAAATCATCTTCAATCCGAATCTCAAAGCAAAATAAAAAAAAACAAATCATAGCCTTTTTCTTTTTTTTTCTCGTGTCGAGTGATGTAAAAAGAAGATGCATTTTTTTAACCTTGAAAAAGACCTGAGAGTTGGGTCAAGGGAGAAATCGACAAAAATTAGACAAAATATAAAGAAACATACAAATATCTTTATTTATAATAATAAAATAAAATCTTACTTAATTGTTTTTATGAGATTTATTATTTATTAATTTAATTAATATTAATTATTTTATTTATAAATGATAAATGGAAAATAAATTATTAAAATTATGATTTTTTGGGATTATACAATATTCATGAGAATCTATTTATGCTTATTTTGTTTTATATATCTAATATATGTATATATGTACTATCAAAAATTATAAATAATGTTTATATATCTTTGATCTTAAAAGTTGTCCACTTTTAATAAATTACGGCTTTTTGAAGTGAATAATCGACAGGTATATATAGGTCTCATTAAAAAAAAATAATTTTAATTTATTTTTTTCTTAATTAATATAATCAGTAAGATATATGTCACCAAATATCCAAATCAAAACGTTACAATTATTCAAGATGGCTCTGGTAAACATTATACTTATATATTTATATAATTATTATTTTAATAATAACATATATTCTACATATATGAATTATTTAAAAACATCTATTTCTATTTCATTAATTAATATTAATTAAAAATGATAATTAACGAATATTTTATTTCCATCAAAAATTCAATAGGGATAATAATATTAAATTAATAATATTAAATGCAAACTTTTTGAATAAATAAAATGATATTTGATTATTTTATTAAATGAAATTGAAAATAACCAAAAAATCACATAATTTTTAAACAAGTCTGAAAATTTAACACTTTTATAAATAACGTAATTTCTATTGATTATTTTAAACAAAACTCTATTTATACATATTTATATAATATATAATTAAAAGAGATCCTTTAGAAGACCAAAATATTCAAATATTTATGTAATAAATAATAATAATAATTAATTATAATTACGTGAGATCATTCTCTCTCTCACACACTAATTTGATTAAATCATCTTTCCTATTTATAGTATATTGCCAATTTTTAAAGACAATATTATTTGAAAAATAACTTTTATATCGACCTAAAAAAAATTATTAATTAAAATTTAAAAAAATGGCAATTTTCAATAAAGATTGTCCTTGATTGGAATGTCATCATTTTTATCAAGGCTCATTGATACTGAATATAAAAAATATGCATATCTATTTTTAAGGATATACATTTAAGAAAAATATTAAAGTTTAAAAAAAGGATTAATGAAATAAAACGGGTGGACAGCCGTTATAATTAAAAATTTATGAAAATTATAAATAATTTTTGTATTTCCAATATTATATTAATGATAAAAATGAAATTATAAATTTCACAATTCTTTCAAAAAGATACAAGAGACAAATATTAATAAATAAATGAGAAAAAAAATAATTGTTTTAGTCTTACATAAGTTAAAAATACAAGACAAAATTATTTCTTTTAATAATTAATCAAATTAATTGGATTTTTGAATTACTAGTTTTTGGGAGGCAAAATATTAAATATTAACCCATGAAATCTAATAATTGTATTATCTTAATTAAATTTAGATAAATCAACAGGTGTATTAATTTTAGAAAAATATTAAATTCATAATAATTTTGTAATGAGTTAATTGTCTTTGAAATTATTAAAAAAAAAGATATTTACAGCAATTTTAAATTTTAAGCAATATTCAAGTAAGAAATTGAATGATATATATATATATATATATATTTACAAATAGTAAAGAGTATATATTTATGTAACGGGTTCTTTCATATGATGTTCATTCTTTTATATACAGTTGGTTTTAATCCTTTTTTTGGCCTTAACTAACTAACTATCTACCTCTCTGCGCCTCTATTCTTCTTCCTCTTTCAATTTATCTTATTCATGCATGATCTGGCAAATTTTACAATAAAAAGCATTCTTCATCTTCACCGACACAGTGGATTAGAACTAAATAATCATCTAAATAACGGAATTTAGTTCTTCCCTTATTCCTCTCTGTTTATCCCCTTCTCTCTTTATCACCCACACCTCTACCACTGATTCACATAATGATAAATTTTTTATTAATGGTAATCAAAAAGTAGAAAATGTGAATAAGAATTTAAATTAGTTTCAATCTGTCAGATTAACTATTCATTGATATAATTTTTACCGACCGACGATAGTAAGGGAGGTATTGTTTTCACACCAAATTTCACATGTGGAGATTTTTACATATCTCCACGAATCATGCATTTTCTTAACAGAAAAAAGTATTTTTAGCATGATGTCTGTCCGTCCGTCTGTCCGTCTGTCCGTCCGTCTGTCCGTCCGTCTGTCCGTCCGTATAGATGTGTACAGCCTGAACGGCTTAACGGATTTTGATGAAATTTGGTATATTTACTTAATGCATCAGTGGGATGAATTGATCAACTTTTGGTGCAAATCCGGAAACCGGAAGTGATAGTATTAGCGATCGACGATAAGAAGGGAAGGGTTATTTTCGCACCAAATTTCACATAAGGAGATTTTTTTTACATATCACCACGAATGTATTGGTTTTATCCTCGGGAAAAATCATCTTCATTATGTTTTTCTTAATTTAAAATTATATGACGTCACCCAGCCCTTCATGACGTCTCAGCCTCGGGTAACGCCGGCAACGCCGGCTACTCCAGCTATATATTATAAATAAAATAAAATTAAAAATATTTATGTTATATCCATATCTGTTTTTACATTAATAGATATATTAAAATTATTTGAAATTGTTTCTGTAGCTGGAAATTAATTTATTTCAAACCGTCGGTCGGTTCGGACCTGGCCACAGGTCAACTTATTTATTCATGTATTTTAAATGTTCAAGAAATTTCAACGGAATTAAAAATTAAAATAGAGTACGTTAAAATCAAAATTACCACTATTTACTCGTATTATAGTATATATTTATAAATAATTTATTAAAAAAATATTGTTCCGTCACACTATAATAGTATTAAAAATGTTTATTTCTCATAGATTAATTAATCAAAAATTAATTTAAGTCTTTTTTTATACATAACAATTGAATAATGGGAAAAATGCATTTATTTTAGAACAAAATGAATGTAAACGAATTACTTAAAGTTTATATGTATACATTTTAGAAAATTTATATTTTCAAAAAAAAAAGAAAATTTTTTTAGTGACCATTGAAAATTCAGTTTATAAAACGTACATATAATTGTTTATTTGAAATTAGAAATAAAACTTCAAATCAATCGAATTAAAAAATAAATTTTATTTAAACATCCATTTTTAGAATTTTATTGAATTATTTATTGCAATATTCCAATTGATCTCTTATATAAAATTACACTAATTACTGTGATCAATTACAGTGTAGAATATAACAATTTCAATTAATCATGCATAAAATTCCTTTAACTCCTTAATAATATATAAGCCAGGAAGTTATTTATACATATATTTGTGAACATAACATCTATATACACAACCTATTTAGACCTATTCTTCTGATCTATGCTTTTATATATATCTTATAGCTCATATATATAAATATATATTAATTGAATCCTATTTTCCATTTATGTTTCTATAGCGTGAATCATATTTAGGCTCAACTCCGAGTAGTGGCAGCTCTTCATGGGTATTATGGCGAGATGTTGCCCCTGAAATGGTACAACGTGAACGTCGTAGTCGATTGTATAGTGCATTCCTTAGTATCGCCGTCAGTTTAGTTGTTATGGCAGTTTTAGCAATTGCCGGACTTGCAATTTATATGGGAGGTAAGTAATAAAATAAATAGTTTTATTTTCTAATCTTTATGCCCTTCCTCCTCCCATCTCCCCCTCTCCATTTATATATTATGTTTCAACAAATTTAAAAATGACATTTATTTATTAATTGGTAGCGTTAAGAATTGATACATCCAAAGGGGATTTAATATTTCAATGTGAACTACATGTTATCTCTGGTGAAAAATATACACAATCACTTGCAAGAAATACAACACATCAATTTACAGAGAAAGCAAGTAAATATCAAAATTTGGTAAGTAATTTTAAATATTAATTGTTAGTTTTTTTTATTAAAAATAAGAGATTTTAGATACTATTTTATATAATCTATTGATATCGCATATCAAAACATTTTTAAAAATACAATTAAAAGGCATTAAGAAATTTTTAGAAGTTTTTTATAAATAATATAATTTAAATCTTATTATAATTTCTAAAAAAATAATTATACCTAAGTATACCAAAATAATGATATAATTTATTTTTATCGATTTTAATCTGATTCTTCATTTTAAAAATCATTAGTTAATTAAAATTTATAATTAAATTATTTATATTTCTAAATTTATTGTTCAAAATTCATTATAATATTTCATGGAAGAATGAATAAAATTCTATTATTAAAACATAAAAAAAATAGGACATAGGGAATAAAAAGATAAGAACAAAATAACTCAAATATTTTGCATAATAAAATATTAATAACAGAAATCCATTAATTAATTTGTCCTTCTGTTTTTATATTTATTTTTGTTTTATTCTTATTTTTTTCCTTATTTGATCATCATCATCATTTAAGGAGATTAAAAAAAAAACAAATAAAACAATCAATTTTTCTGTGATCCATGACGAGCCTCTTAATGGGTTGTAAATTATTCAAGGCTTTTTTATGTCTATTTCCCATATTCATTAACGAAACGTTACGCTATCTAGTATATATATATATGTAAACTTATAATTATTGATTCATTCATTAAATTAAAACTAATTTTATTTGGATGAATATGAAACATTTTTCTTTTTTTATTGTGGTTTAATAAATATTTAAAAGAATTTCTTCAGTGATAAAACAATTCCTAAAAATATGACAAAATATTTATTAATTTGTTTTCCCTTTTTACCGACCGACGATAGTAAGGGAGGTATTGTTTTCACACCAAATTTCACATGTGGAGATTTTTACATATCTCCACGAATCATGCATATTCTTAACAGAAAAAAGTATTTTTAGCATGATGTCTGTCCGTCCGTATAGATGTGTACAGCTTGTATCGCTGAACGGATTTTGATAAAATTTGGTATATTTACTTAATGCATCAGAATTGATCAACTTCTGGTATACATCCGGAAACCGGAAGTGGTAGTATCGACGATAGAAAGGGAAGGGTTATTTTTACACTAAAGCTAGCTGGAAATTAATTTATTTCAAACCGTCGGTCGGTTCTGTTCCTGGCCACAGGTCAACTTATTATTTCTAGATTTTAAGCTCTATCAATATTTTTTTTGTTTATTTATGTATTTATTGATTAATTTATGTTATATTTATATTTCCAATCTTGCAATTTTTTGAAATACAATTATTTGTGGGGATTTTGTATATACTAACTTAATTTTAAAAAAATTAAATGATTAAATAATTAAATTAAATTGGTAAAAATATATAATCATTTTTATTGTAATTTAAAATTGAGTAATACTAAAGAAAGTGTTAATTAATTTTTAACAGTATCTTTATAAATAAAAATCTCATAACACAATGCATGTCTGGGTTAATCTCTGAAATTTCTGAAAAGATTTCTTTAAAATTTTGTAGATATTTATTTTTTGGTCCAACTTGGGATAGTTTTTATCTCGTATTTATATATAAATGTATGTTAATTCATTCTTAATTATTTAATTAAAAAATTAAATTAGAGAAATGAAAGTTGTTAACATAAATATAAATTAATAAATATCTTTTCAAAAATTCTTGATTTTTTATGATTTTTATCTCTCGTTTTTTTTAATAATAAATAAATTTTTATTATGTATGTGAATAATAATATTTGCAATTTACTTTTTATCTATTATATTTATCTATTATAATATCTAGTATAGGTATATAAAATAACTAATTTTTAGATTGAATCAATTTTCTTACGAAGTGATCTTCGTCCTGCCTATAAACGAGCATTAGTTTCACGATTTGAGCCTGGGGCGTTACGTGTCTTCTTCAGATTATCACTCGACAGACGAAAGATTTCAAGGTGAATTCATCCACTCTCTCTCTCTCTCTCTTATTCTGAAACTCTTTTTTCTCTATACAATAATACTTAAAATTTAGATTAATAAATAAACAAATTGAAACAATATGTAAATATTAGCCAATTTATACAATTAATCAAAATAATTTTATAATTGATACAGACAAAAAGATAAAACGAAACCTTTTAATTAGGAGTATGAGAAAATAAGAATTTGAAAGCTCAATTCTTTAATTTAATTATTTACTAGTTTAATAACAATGTAATGTATAACAATAAAAACAATATGTAATTCGCGGTACTTGAACACGGGACCACGAGGAATTATTATTATAAAATAATTTATTAATTATTGTTATCAATCATTGTCAATAAATAACAAAAGATATAAAAATAAGATTATTACAATGATTTAATTTGACTTTGGAAAATATATGCATTTGAAAATTATTATTATTAATAATCTATAAATATGATATTAAATTAATACTTCAAAAGTCATTTTTTAAAAAATTACAAAGAAAAATATATATATTAATAGTATATCTACTATTGGATGAAAATCAATCAGGTTAAGATTAAAATGATATATGTGTGACCGAAATATCTTTAGGATCTAGTAGTACAAAAGAAATATTTACCGAGAAGGTTTATTTATTTTTATTTCACTTTTTAGAAGTGTCACCGGTATTGAAGAAAAAATTCGTGATATTCTTCAATCAGGTTTAACATCATTGAAATTGAAATCATTTAAAGATATTAAATTTGATATTGATGGATTATTTGTCAATCGTAAGTAACTTTTTTTATTTATATTTTATTTTGCCATTTTTATATTTAAAACGTAAAATACTTCCTCTATTTATTGTTTAAATAAATAGTTAAAATAATAATATTAATAATAATAATAATAGTTCTTTTTAAATTCACATAACATTAATTATTATCAACTTTTAATTAAATACTATTTGCTTTAAGTTTACACATGTGGTATATATATTTCATATATGAATCAGAACTTAAAAATAACCAAAATCATTTAAGTTTTAATATTTATTTAATTAATATCATTAATAAATTTAAATATTTTTTTATAAAAGATTTAAATTAACTTAGTGTTGAAATTTATAAAAATGAATGGCAAACACTTTAACTTTCCTGTAAAGCCGTTTGCCTATCATCAAGGGGTATTTTTGTTTTTATATTTATTTTTCTTGAGATATTGAAAATAATCCATAAACATTCCAGTAACCTTTTAAAATTAAAGATTAATAAATAACTATTATTCTCTACATATTTTACAGAAAAATATTATATATTTTCTATTTCACATTAAATTCTTTTATATACGTATTACTTTAATTTAATAATCATTTTTAACAAACATATTAATTAAAAGATACACTTGATAATAAATATCTCGTGTATATATATATGTTAATAGAATATTTTATTTTAATATTAATATTATTATTATTAAAATTATGAAATATTTCTTTTCTAGGTATGATAGATATGGATGATGGTGAATTAGAGATGCGCCGTGGTCCTGGTAATACAACTGCAAGCGTTTTAGTGCGACGTAAAGAGACAATTCCGTCTGAAATCACTGAAATGTCAACAACTACATCAACAACCACATTACAACCAAATCATAATTTTACTGGCTCTTTTTCATTTACATCACTAGAAAATGAAGAAGAAACACCCTCAGCACCATCATCAGTTAGTACACAAGGTTCCTATCAAGTTTTGGATCTTCCACACGGATTAATAAAACCTATCATTGCTGAATTACAAAATCCATCATCTTCTATAACAATCACCACCACAGCACCAACATCAACAGCAACGTCAACCACAACAACAACAACAACAACAACAACGACGACGACGACGACGTCGACGACAATGTCAACAACTAAACGTTCACCTTTGTTACAAGACCCTTATCGCGTTGTACCTGATATAAATTATAATTTAAAAAATACTAATGAAGATAAATATGGGATGGATAGTGTAATTCGCGTAGTGGATAGTCCACAATTTAATGAACAACCACCGAAATTGATTTTCGAAGATCCTTTAAGAGACGAAGAAGATCGACGTTTTGATGAAATTTTACGTTTCAGTGAATCTATACGTAATACCCCAAACACTACTAAAAGTACAACAACAATACCACCACCAAAAAAAACATATAATGATAAAGTATTTTCAACAGAATTGAATTTTAAACCAGTCAACAATGACAATCAGAATAATAATCTTACGATAGAAAGTAATGTTAATCAAACAACTCCACATAGTAGAATTAATTCTAAAATTTCATCTTTATATGAACAGCCAACTAATAATAATAATAATAATGTACGTATTAAATCAACAACATCAACAACAACAACAACAAAGACGACAAGTCAAACACCAATCAAAGATCCCAATGAAGATTCTCAAAGAACATTTTATAAAGATGAGGACACTTATTTACCATTATTCGATAGTTTCGATTTTAAATCATCAAATACAACATCTCCATCCTCATCATCATCACCAACAACATTAACTGGAGGAGAGGGGGGATCAACACAACAGGGACGATTTCCTGGCCGACGTCCACCAATTGCTAAACCCACTTCATCAATTACTATTAATAATATTTCCATACCACCAATTGCAGCTCATGCAGCTGTATTAATAAGAAACAACAACAGCTACAATAATAATACAAATGAAGATGTTCCAAGGAAGATAACAAATCAAACAACAACAACAATAAAAACAAAAATCACTCCATTAGATTTATCTAAAATTGAATTTAAACACAATCTAACAAATAATGTTAATAAAATATTAACAATCCCAGAACCAGTTGTTATTTCATCAACAAATAATAATAATAATAATATTAATAATAGCTCTGCTTCATCAATTAAACTGAAAACTTCAGATATAATTACAATAAAAAAACGAAATCAAACAAACGATGAACAAGACAATAAAAATTCAAGTGAAATTTTATTACCAGATTCTGCTAGAAAAATTTCAAATAATAATAATAATAATAATAATAATAATTCCAAAAATGATGATTACTTCTTATTGCCCATTATGCAACAATTTCAAATTGATAGTAAAATATTTTCAGAAGCAACAACGATTACACCTTCCATTTCCACTTCAACTTCTACTTTGTCTACAATTCCCATTATAAATACAGAATCAACTACAACAATAAAAACTACACCTACAACAACAACAACAACAACAACTGAAAAGCCATTTACTGAAGAAATTATCGGTCACGGCGAGGCTGTTGTTTTAGTTGAAACAACCACACCCACACAACCAATATTAATTACACTTTTACCACCACGATCCAATTCTGGTTTAACTCGGATAAAGTCAGAAGATTTAACACAAATCAATTGGCAACCAATATCTACATCATCCAGAAAAGGAAAAGAAATGCTTGAAAACAACAAAAATGAACAATCTATTGTACAAATAACAAAACAAAATGAGGAAAGTAATTTTACAATAACATTTCGTGTTTATGATCAAAATGGATCACCTTTTCTCTCCAATGATACCAAAGATACTATCAATATAACAACTACAAAAGACTCTAATGATATTATTGAACCAACAACAACAACTACAGAAAATATCTTAAAAATACCAAACCAAAATGTTATTCAAACAAGACTGATTAATAATAATAATAGTAATAATACAAATAATATTCTTATTCAAGATTCTGAAATTTTAAAAATAACTACAACAACAGAAAAGTCACCTTTACGGATAATTATTGAAAATGACCGTGGTAACAATAATAATAATCCATTGGCAACTATTGCAAATTATAGTGTATCCCAAAGTTATAGTAGCACATTACATCAAGGAATTAAAAATCCTTTACAAGGATGGACACGTGTGCATACATTGCAACCTATAGCACATGTAGAACCACCTAAACATCTCACGAATAATTATAATAATAATAATTATAATAGTAATAAAAATAATAATAGTAATAATAATAATAA
This sequence comes from Labia minor, assembly GCA_963082975.1. Lineage (NCBI taxonomy): Eukaryota > Metazoa > Arthropoda > Insecta > Dermaptera > Spongiphoridae > Labia > Labia minor. The sequence continues at coordinate 55,186,854 of OY720344.1, forward strand.
TAGTAAAAATAATAGTATGGATGATTTAAGTAAATTTGCAAATATTCATATATCAAATACAAATATTACACGAACAACAATGAAACCATTAATGACAACAACACAAGACCAGGGTAAAGGATTTTTACCAATTTTAACTAAAATTTTAAATAAAATACCAAATGATGGACAACAACAGAAAAATAATAAAGATTCTATTGAAAGTCGTGATGAACCAGATGATGATTTAATTAATAATAATAATAAAAATAATAATAGAACAAATAATAAAAAATGTAATAGTGAAAGTGAAATGTATACATGCGCAACAGGTGATTGTATACCATTATTATCGCGTTGTAATGGTTTAGTAGATTGTTTAGATGGTTCAGATGAAGTGAATTGTTCATGTGCTGATATTTTACGTGCAAGATATGATACACGAAAAATATGTGATGGAATTGTTGACTGTTGGGATTTTACAGATGAGAATCAATGTGGTAAGTTATTTATTTATTTAAATATTAACATTTTCTGTAATTTAATTGTTTTTATAAATCTTTTGATAATTAAAATTATTTCATATTTAACTATTGTATGGAAAGTACATAAATATATACTCAAAATTTTATTTATACTTATATTATAAAACTTAAATCTAAACTTATAATTAATCATTTAAAAACAAATATTTAAATTTAAACATTCGGTTGGGTTTTCAAATGTTTCATTTGTGTATTTTATGCTATTTCTATTGTTATCTCATCGTAAGAAGCTTGCGGAACAATAAATCAATTCAAAATTTTAGCACAGTATTTAAATATATTCATGTTAAATATTTATCATTCTAAGTTTTGTTTATGAAAATAAACAGACTAAACCTGTAATTAATTTCCGAATTTATATTTGATTATAATTTGTAATTTTATCTATTAAAAAATTCATTAAAAATAATTGAATTTTTTATATAATTTTTTTATATAATTTTTTTTTAATAGAATGGTGTAATCCGGACCAATTTATTTGTCCAAATTCGCAAGTTTGTGTAGATATGGATCGTGTATGTGATGGTATACGTGATTGTCCATATGGACAAGATGAAACAAGATGTGTAGCATTGGCAGATAATATAACACATGCGTCACAACTAACATATCAACAAGAAGGTATTATATTGTTTATTTTGATTTTGCTCAATATACAAATGGTGTTTTGACATAAAAAATATTTGTTGTATTTTAAATTAATTTAATTACATATTTTCCTCACATATTACACTTTCATCAAAAGATTTTCAATAACCAAATAGAATCAAATGCGCATGAAATAAACATGTTATAAACTCACATGAAATAAACCTGTTTTTAAAATAACTATGTAGAGTAAATCTAGTAAATGTCTTTTTTTTAAGTTTATTTTTTCAGATTTATATAATTAAAACTTTTAACCTCCAAAATAGTAATATATTTAAATCAGAATGATTAATATCAGAAAAAAAAGTTGGGTGTTATCTATTGAATTTATAAATTTTATCTATTTTAAAAAACTATTTTTAATCAAATTATATTTTTTCTAAAGCACCGTTGAATATAACAAAAATATTATAAAATAAAAAAAAAATCTTTTTTTTATTAAAATATATTAATTTATATTAATAAATTTTATTTTAATTTTTAAAGGTATTTTAATGATACGTAAACGTGGTGTTTGGGGAGAATTGTGTGTAGATAATTTTCAACAAGTAGTTGATAATTCATCGACATTATGGCATTATTCAGATCTTGGGAGGGCCGTATGCAAAGCGCTTACATTCAAGTAACTTTTTTTATATTAATATTATTACTATTATTATTTTAATTTTTTATTTAAATTATTAAATATAATAATGCAATATATTTATATATTTTAGTGAATTGGAATATGTTAATGAATCAATGCAAATTACAATAAATAATAAAAAAAATATACTAAAAAATGATGGATTATATTTTGAACTTGCATTTGCATCAACTAATCATGGACAACATAATAATAATAATAATAATAACAGATCTAATTTAACGTTTGCAACAAGTCAGTGTACAAAAGGGAAAATATTAGAAGTAAAATGTTCATCATTAGAATGTGGTATACGTCCACATGCTACAAAGAAATCAGCCAGGTATTATAATTAAACAAATTTTTATTCTTTTCTTATATTTTTTAGGGGATTTTTTGAATCTAACTATCTCTGTGGCTCTTCGAAACTCGAAAGTTCTTGACCGCAGGAACGACATTTCTCCAAGTGTACCTATCCTGAGTCACAACTATCCAACTCTTACCTTCTCCCATCTCTCTCACCACTCTTCTTACATTGTCCACCAACCGCGTCCTTGGTCTTTCAAGCGGACGTTTCCCAATCGGTCTCCCCGCTAATATATTTTTCTCCATTCTTTCTTCTCCCATTCTAGACACATTCAGATTTTTTAATAATATTGACATTTTTTAAGTATAAATGTTTGAACATAAAACATAAATATAAGATTTTTAATTGATTTCTATGGATTATTTTAAACGATAGTAGAAAAGCAAAGCCTCCATTTAGTAAATAAAAAAAAAACAATCTTAAAAGAATAAAACTGAAAATATTAACTATATTTTTTTATTTAATATAGAATTGTGGGTGGTTCGAATGCTGGGCCAGGATCTTGGCCATGGCAGGCAGCCCTTTACAAAGAGGGTGAATTCCAATGTGGCGCTACCCTTATTTCTGACCAATGGTTAATATCTGCAGGCCATTGTTTTTACCAGTAAGTATCATAGATTTATCTAAAATTATACTTTCAAATTGTTCATTTTTTTATTAATTAAATCCTAAATAAAATCAATATGATTGCTTTTAGTGCTTTGGATGATCATTGGGTGGCACGTTTGGGTGCATTACGTCGTGGTACCGATTTAAGTTCACCGTATGAACAACTGATTCCTGTTAGTCATGTAGCTTTACATCCTCGTTATGTGGACGCTGGTTATCTCAATGATATTTCATTATTACGTCTCGCTCATTCAGTATCATTCACTGATCATGTAAGACCGATATGTTTACCAATGGCTGGCACACAACCACGTGATGGACAAATATGCACTGTTGTTGGATGGGGACAATTATTTGAAATGGGACGAATATTTCGTAAGTTTAATTATTAATTAACTAATAATTCAATTTCAATAATTTACTCAAAATATATTCTTTAAATAATATTTTAGCGGATACATTACAAGAAGTTCAATTACCTGTGATATCGACAAACGAATGCCGTAAACGAACATTATTTTTGCCACTTTATCGTGTAACAGAGACAATGTTTTGTGCTGGATTTGATCGTGGTGGTCGAGATGCGTGTCTTGGCGATTCAGGTGGACCACTTATGTGTCAGGTATGATATATTTATATATTAATCTTTTTTTAAATAACTATCTATCTATCTGGAACTCTACGGAACTCGAAAGTTATTGGCAGCCGCAACCACATTTCTCTTGAGCTATAACCATCCAACTCCTACCCTCTCTCATCTCTCTTACGTCCCTTCCTTGGGCTTCCAAAGGGACGTTTCCCCCACCAATAAATTTTTCGCCATTTTTTCCTCTCCCATTCTAGCCACGTGCCCTGCCTATCGCAATCCTCTTGATTTTATTACTCTCACTATATCTGGAGATGCATAGAGGACATGCAATTCCTCGTTATGCAGTCTCCGCCATTCCACGGTTACCTTTCATCTTACTTTGGCTCATAAATGCTGTGAAGAATCCTATACTCTTAATCTACTCTCGTCATTTATAAATAACAGAAAAGAAAAACATCCAATGTGCACTTAATAATCAAATATAAACATATTCTATAAGCTATGATAATCTTTCGAATATCACGAATACATTTCAATGAATTAAATATAATTAATAATTATTATAATAAAATATTATTCTAATAATTAGAAATTGAAACCAAATTGTGATGTACGGTAATGTATTAATTAATAATTTTTTTTTTTTTTAATATAGATAGATTTAATTTTTTAATATGAATTGTTAAATGAATACCTATTTAATTATAATTCAGGGTCATCAAAAAAGGTGGACGGGATTTTGTTGTATTACTATTCGATAAATAAACATGTCATTAACACGAAATTAACGAGAGATTGAGTAGCATTTACTCGAAATCAGTGGACGAATGTGCAGTCCCTATCTTGCCGTGCGCCACCATTATGACTAAAACAATTGTACAGATTATTCAGGGAATTGCAAGGAATGGTCCTGTTTTGAGGCCGCCTAGAAGTCCTGATTTGAAGCATTTGGATTCGTTCTTTTGGGGCTTCGTTAAGAACATCATTTATGCGGAAAAAATTCGATATCTTCAGCATCTGAAAGAAAGAATTGTATCCTTCAAAACATGTGGAGGGAGATTGATTATCGGCTAGATGACAGGGGGAGCACACATCAAAACTTTTTAAGAGTACATAAAAAAGTTTAAGATTTTCTGTCTTTTGATGTATAAATAAATATTCTACCATTTGTATTATAGTTTTTATTACTCTTGGAAATCCCGTCCACCTTTTTTGATGACCCTGTATATAAAATATAAATATTGTATGATGAAAACACAACAGAAGACTCTAGTTGTATGATTTTTAATATTTAACAATACAGGTAGGTAAAATATTTCAGGTATAAAATTTTCATACATCTAATAAATAATGATTTGTAATATCTGAGTATTTTAGATAAAGAATCTAAGAGATATATTTTAAAAATATATAATTTTATTATGAATAATAAATTAAATTAACCCCTTGACCCTATAACCATCAAAAAAAAAATAGCGTAGTCAGATTTAACTTGTAAATTCGGATATGATATATTTTTGTAAAAAATAAAAAATCACAATATAAACAATAATAATATTCAACTCGGAAAACGGAAAAGAACAAATACCATGGAGAATCAAACGATTTTATTTACAAATTAATCTCTGATTGAACAAAATGGATCATTATCAAAAAATTTTAAAATTAATTTCTGCGGTTATTAATTAAATATTAATAAAATATATAACCTATGTTCAAATAGAAGTATATAAGTATATTGTGATATATACTAATTTCATAGTAACAGTTCAGCAAATTTTGAGTCTATAACGTCACAATTTTCATGACAGACAGACATGAAAGTTACTTTTGGATTCAGAGGTCATGAAACGTTTAAAATCTGAGCAATGTGCAGAAAAAACCTTTTTATATATTTATAAAAGATTAGAAATAATTATTATTTACCATATCGTTGAAATTAGTTGAAATATTAGCGTCATTAAATCATTTATTTTTACTAACAAAATTTACACCTTCAATTATTTATCTGGCATTAGAAGAATCTCATTTATCCACACTTTCCTATATCATCAGCTCTAAGTAGAAAACAAAAGTTTACTCGTCCACGAAGCAAATGTTCATTTTAGCTATTTAAGTATAAAAAATTAATTTGTTTATAAATAAAATCATTTGTTCTCTATCACACATCAAATTTAAATAAAAATAATATATATTTATTTTTTTTAATTTTATTAAAAAAAATGAATAAAGAAATTAGTATATGAACACATTATATCGTTGAAATGAAAAAAACTATCGAACGACATACATAAAAAATATAGGTTGAAATTTAAAATAAAATAAAAATTAGGTCTGATATTTTGAGATCCACTTGAAGAATTTTTTTTTTTCATTTATTAAAATAGATACTAATATTTTCTAATTTACCTAAAAATACTTTTGAAATAGCAATACTGTACAGCATAGAATGAACATCTTATATCAATCCAATTATATTAAATCTATATTGGATGTTTGTTTTAGGATCCAGATGGTCGTTGGATGTTGCATGGAGTAACAAGCAACGGTTATGGTTGTGCCCGAGCCAATAGGCCTGGCGTTTATACTAAAGTCGCTTCTTATTTGCCTTGGATACGGGAGACAATGTCACGCACTTTACACGGATTACGTTCACCAAAGGGTGCTAATTGTGAACAGGGACATCGATGCCCACTTGGCGAATGTCTTCACCGCAATCGGGTTTGTAATGGATTTGTTGAATGTGGTGATGGAAGTGACGAGGCAGGCTGTTGGGGCCCCAAACTTTCTATCAACACAACCAACAAATTATACAGAAAATTATAATTATATTATTATTTTAATAAATATTAGACAATTCTAATTATTTATACAAGAATGTGGATTCCAATTTTCTAATTTTAACCCTCTGCATTTCAATTTAACTACAATCTTATTTTAAATTTATACAATTTTATTGTGAATTTAAAAGTTAAAAATAGACACGAAGTATTGTACTATTTAGCCCTTTTTCAATAGTTTAAAGTTGAAGTTAATAAAACGAAGTTACGTAACTAGTCCCCTAAATAATTTTGGACTAATAAATCTCTTTAATTATTTGGCTAGACGAATTGGTGATAGATGGTTATATTCGAAATGCAAAGGGTTAATTATTTGTCATTAAAATCAGTAGCCAGTTTGTCTATTTAGTGTGAGTGATTGAATAGGAAAGGGGAATGAATTTGGCAATCTTTCCTCTCTTGTTTTTTTTTTCTTGTTATTGGTATTTCCTATCATTAAACCATTCTAAATTTATAATTATTCAACGCAGAACAAATTGGCAACTGTTTTAATTGTATATACAAGTTCTTCCTGTAAATATACTTATTTATTTTATTTTTTTTAAATTTATTTATCCATATGAATGTATAGGTGGTTCATGTTACCAACCACCTCATTATTCCCTTTTATAAATTATGATGACTTATTTTACACCATTAAAAACTGAACATGTCTTAGATAGAGGTTCCCCAACCTTTTACCATTCATGAGCTCATTCTACAGTTGGGTTGTTTTTAATTTTTTTTTATCGAGGTAAATTTATAATTTAACATTGAAAATAAAAAAAAATTAATTTCTAAAATATAATTTTAAATTAAATATATAAAAATTGAGAGACTATTGGAATAAGGTGGTTGTTTTAACCTTTGCTTATCAGATTTGTTTACCACAGTCTTCCTCTCGGAATGGGGAAAAATTAAGAGTTAATTGGTTGTAAACGTTTACAATTCAATTCCATTCACGGGGAGAGGGAGGAGGGAGCGTATGTCAATTCTATTCATTCCCAAAAATGCGATGTATTAAATATTATATTACTGAAAATTGTTAATATATTTAAATTTAAAAATCTAATCAAATAGATACCGAACACGAAATGCTTTCAAATGCTTTTTGTTTCAATTTATTTTAATTTAATTAAAATTCAAATTATTTCATGAAAAAATTGAAATTTTTATGATAATATCTTTTTATTGAATGCAGTTATAGGTTTGCTTTTATAGATATGAAATGTGTGATTAATATTTTAATAAAAATTATTTATATTATAAACAAAAATTCGAAATTATAATTTTTTATTTTTATTAAAATAATGTTTTAAAGACAATCAAATTAGATTTCAAGTTTAAATCATTCATACTTATTAATATATTTCATTTAACCAGACTAGGCTACATCAATAGATAGGTGGGTTTAGCAAGTGTAAAATAAATTGGCAAATATTTACTATATTAATTTTAAGTACTTGCTATATTTTATTAAATCTTTGAATATATTAAAGAGACTAGTCGATCTGATATGCTGTTTTAATTATATATATTTAAAAAAAATTAAATAATAATTTTTCATATTCAAAGATTGATTATAATATTTAAAGACTGATTTACATTTCACTATTAATTCCGAGTAGATAATTTTGATATAAAAAAATTAACAATTTAAAATGAATAATACTTTACTAATAATTTAAATAAAAAAACTTGATAAATATTTGTATTTTTTTTATCTGAATTAATTATTTAATTTATTAAAAAAATGAAAAATAAAGAAATTGATCATATTCAGGGTCTGGACTAAGAATTCTTTTATTTTTTTGTTTTGGTATTATTTTATGTAATATCCTCCATTTTTTCCATTGAAATTAATGTATTGTGTACATGTAATTTTACTACTGATCTACAACAATCTCTTCCCCCGACTCTTCTCTACCTAATTTTATTAATTATCATTTTGTCTCCTCAATGAACTAAGACAGACAATATAAAAAGAAATGTTAGAGAGTTGAGAGAGGATAAAAATTGGATGGAGATGGCTGAGAATATAGCAAAACTTTCAGTAGCATCACAAAGATAGATATCGTAGATTAATATAATAATTAATGAATATGTATTTAAATGACAAATTATCAGATGTTATTTTTCATTCTATATATTAATTTAACATTCATATAGTCTATTGGCCCTGATAAAGAGAAATAATAAATAAACAAAAAAGACACATATTAACTATTTATTTAATTTTTTTAAGTATTGTATATACATCATTTGTGTATTATTTCAATTAATTTATTATTATTATTTTTTGTTTATTTTAAATATTAAACTATCATACTATAAAATATGTTTTATATAAAGCTAAGATGTTGATTATAGATTTGAAATCGTAATATTTTTGTTTTTGTTTCTGTTTTTAATGATTTCTCTCTAGTCAGTATTTTAGCTAGGGGTATTTTTTGTATTTTTCATTTTTTGGTTTAATATTAAATATTCATTTTACATGTTTCCTATTCAAAATTAATTTATTCAAAACTTTTTAAATTAAATCAAAATACATAAATGAAAAATATATTTTTTAAAAAAAATCAATAATTAATAATAATAAAAATAATAATATTGTATATAAATATATAGGTGTGTAATTTTTATAATAAATATAATTTATTCATGTATTACAAAAAGCATTAAAATATGTAAAATAATAATTTTTGTAAATACTTCATTAAAAATTATTAATTTATTAGACATTTATTTCTTTATTTTCCTTAATATAATTCAATTATTTATCTTATCAATATATTTTAATTTTATTATTATTTTATAAATTATATTTGTTATTAATATAAATTCGTAAGAATTTTATAATTTTTGTTTTTCTAAATTTTTGGTTAATCTAATTTTAAAATTATGTTTAGTTAGCAGTTCTTTTATATATTGGAGAAATTATTTATATTATTCTATTCCTTGAATTAAGAAACTTTTTACTATAAAACAAGTAAAAACTCTTCAAAAACATACCGAGGTGTTTGGTAAGAATGCTGTGAGTGAAAGTATCCAGATGTGGTTTGCCCGATTTGAATTCGAAAATTTCGATGTCAAAGAGGCTCAGTCTAGTCGACGAAAAATGTTGATGAAATTTTGCAATAACAGCAAGCTGTCAGAAAATAAATATCAATCACATGCCAATTTAGAATCATTCAAAAGGACCAGGCCAAAAAAAGAATCTCCTTATATATAAGTTTGGGTGCCTAATGGAAAAAATAATTTTCAATAGACTTTTATATGATCTATTATAATTTAACACGAAATTTATTTCTACTTTCTCAACTATAATTTAATATAATAAATATATAATATATATCAAACTTTCAAATAATATAAAAAAACTAAACAATATAAAATAAAACTAAATAATATAAAACTGACTCGTTTACGATTTTATATGAAAATTTTATGATAATATATAATACTTTGTGGTTTTGTGTGTGTGATGAATAGAATAAAAAAGGTAAGGTAGATGAACGTTAATTCAAATATTCTTAAAGTTATAAATACTCATATAATCGTTGGACAAAATCCGACTTCTGTTTCCATCTAAAACAATACCATTTTCTCTATGAATGAATTTTACTCCTTGTAATTTTTCTTCTTTTGACTGTCTCTTTACAAATCCCCTCCTATCCCCATCACTCCCCACGTACACAAACCAGAGTTTGATTTTAATGACCTCACCTGGAAATCATTTAGTTATATTATATCAATCGTAGTGAACTAGAGAATGAAATGTAGGAGAAGTATATTAAAAAAAATGTGAGTTGTTTTCAAAAAAAAAGTGGGGAGAATGAAGAAGTGAAGGAGATAAAAATAATCTCAAAACGTCAAAGAAGATCATTTCTATCCGCCTTTTTGACTGAGTCTCTACGTATTTGTTGAAGGAGAATTCTCCTCTTAATCCCCCCTACGCTACTATATCTCCTCTTCCCCCTCCACTTTACACTCGCTCCTTACCCCCCTCACTCCTCCTTACTATTTCAAGGTTTGTCTGTGCCATGTAAGACGAGACAGAGAGAGAGAAAGAGAAAAAAAATAAGAAAAATACAAATTTTGCTTAAGAAGTCAGACGATAGTGAACAGCAGCAAGGAGTAGTAATCCCCTCCACCCGTTTGTCCCCGAGGGCAGTAACTATTCAACGATCAAACCTCAACAGATACACTTAGCAGGAGACATGTCCGGTAAGTTTTAAATTAATACTTATTAATATCACATTCCTCACACACACACATATATATATATATAAACATATAAATTATCTACTACATAATCTTATCAACACCAATCAAACTGATTATATAACTAAAATGGTTAAAATTTGGTTATTTTTCTATTAATGATATTAAAAAACGTAATTACATTTCAGTCTTAATTAGTATTCTATTTTAATCAGTTTTTATATATAATTAGTAAAAATTTAAAGAAAAAATTGATAAATTTATAAAGATTTCCAGATAAATAATTATTTTAATTTATTTGTTTACATTATAATATATTTTCTATATAACTGTATATATATATATATAAGGAAATAAATCATTATCATATATATTATATAATAAGAATATAAAGATTAATTAATATTTATATTAGTATTAAAAATTGATAAATATACTTATAGAAATAAAGTTAAAGATTTTTTTTATATTAGCCTCTTTTGAATATATTGTGAAATATTTTAATTTAATTAATTAAAATTAATCTCTGACATTGATGACCATTTCTGAAATTTTATAATGTAGGTTAACACGATAGTGTTAATTCAATTGAGTTGAAATAGAATATATAGGTTATTAACCTTTTAAAAATAAAATAAATCATTCCCAAACCTCTTAAAAACCAACTTTAATGTAATTTATTAAAATTACATTAATATTTCTCTGAAAATTTATTTAAAAAAAACCATGAATATATTGTATATTCCGGTGAATAATTATTTTTTTATATTATTAATTCATCTGTTTAAATATATATATATATATATATATATATATATATCTGAAATATAACTATTTTTAGATAATTACACCAAGAAATTATAGTATAAGATATTTATATCGTATATAATTTATTTAGAAAATAAGTTCAAATAATAATTTGCCTAATGATAGATCATTCATTTTAATTAAATATTAAATTAAATAATTGAATGAAATTAATTTCAAATAATATTTAATTTTATGTTGTTGATTATTTATTGTTATATATCAATAAATTATATTAAATCAAACCTTTCTCTTATTCTTTTCATTATTTTTAAATATTTGAATATTTTTAATTCATTGATTTATTTTTTCCTCTTTTAATTCTTTATGAGAATTTCCTTAGGATTTTTTTACAATAGTCAAATTCATATTAAGTGGTAACTTTTATGCATTTTAAAAGGAGATAAAAATACATATATAAGAAAAAAACAAGTTTCTAAATTAAAACTCACCTAGTGACACAATTTCACATTTTTCTTCTTCGTATTTTATTTTATTTTTTAATTTTTTTTTTCCAATACCGTTACGTATTCACTGTGAGATATTAGCTATTTATAACCAGTCTCTTATTTTTTTATTTCTACACCTTTAAAATAACACACATTACTGAATTTTAATTTAATTTTTCATTAAAATATTAAAATATAAATAAGATATAAAAATTAACGTGAAATTATTTTTTTATTTATAATTAGATTTTCATTTTTAATTAAAATATGAAATGTTGAGATTAAGAAAAAAAACTAGGAATGCTAAAAACAAAGTTATTTTTACTATCTCGCCAGAGATAGTATTGCGATCACGAAAATTTTCGATATCGAGATTTTGATGTTTTTATACGTTTTGAAAGTCCCTGAGTCATTTTCACTAGGTTGAGGTTCACAAGGTTGAGAAAAATGTTTCTGCGTGTATGTTTGCATGTGTCTAGAAAAGATTACGCAAAAATGGTTTGAGTTAGAATAATAGAATTTAGTTTACGGGCATTATTCAAAATTCGTAGTTATTTATAAACTTTTGAGAAATGTAGCTCATTCGGGAGAATGTCATTACCTACAAAAATTTCATTTTTTTCCTCTAAACTGACCATAAATAAAGACATATGTTTGATAGTTTTTCACATGATTAAAATTGTATAAAACTATTATATATAGAATTTTAGCTTGATTGAATCGCTGAAAGTACTGGAATTAATTTTTGAAATTTTTTTAACACGTTGACTGCCAATTACGCGCCAGCACGTGACGTGGTGTCATCAGCAAAGTGCCAAACACGCGCTGGTTTAATAAATATTATTTATTAATTTTAATTTATAACTTAATTAATTAAATTTAATTTAAATATAATAGTCGAGTGAAGACTCTCCAGATTTTTTAATTTGAAACACTGATAATTTTCTATATAAATGAAATAAACATTTAAAGTATTTAAGATGTCCATGGCATTAGCAAATGAGAAAAAACTAATGGTTATTGAAAATCAATTTTCTGCAAATTTATGAGACATTAATTAAATGTTATTATTTGAAAATTACATTTTGACGAATTATAATATATATGCATGTTCGAAAATTATTTTAATTATAAAGATTAGTGAAAAGGTTTTTTAAGGTAAATTCAATTAGAAAACCTTACCATTCGTTGGGAAGATCACAAATTCAGATGGGAAGTAATAATAAAAATTAGGTATAAGAGGAAATTGGATGAGAAGAGGTGAACGGCTACATCTATAGGGCTGATTGGAGGAATGTTGTTGTTGGTAGGACTTTTGGAATCAGTTATTAGATAAATATATAAGTAGAGATAGATTTAAGTTACATAAAAGCATATCTTCATTTTTAACATAATACCTTTTTTGAATTTCAACAAAATGAAATTTGACGATTAAAAGTTGGCTACATTGTTTTAGGTAGTTTTTAATGCTATAAGATATCCACATGATTCATGGAGGTATATGGAGGGAACATGGAGGTATATGGAGTGAACATTTCGTATGTTTTTTGTAGTGGGAGGTGGCACCAAAAAAGTAGGGAGAAATTCTTGTCGTCCATTTTCCAAAACATTGAATTTTCCATAAGACATAATACATTTTTGTTTCTAATTTTCTCGTATGTTTGAAAGTTTTTTTTAGTTATTTCTTCTTTATTTTATAGTTTAGTTAATATATTTAATAATTATAAATAGTTTTTAATAATTTAATTTGTATTTAATATTAAATTATTTTTTATTAGATTCTAACTGGATTCTAAGACCAGGTTAGGTATACACCTGGGTTTAGGGTATAGACAGGTTATAAATAGTTATTTTATTTTAGTTTTTTAAAATAATTCCCATGGCAATTATCAATTATCATGGATGCACGAACCGACATGGAAATAAAAGTAAAAGACAGCTAGGTGAAGAAGGCCGGCTCTACGTGTAAGCACTGGATGAGGAAATGAGGAAATTTTTGCTCACATAATTTTCCACAAAAAAGGCCCGAAATTTGATGATTTATTAACATTAAGCTCAATGGGAAATATAATGTTTTGGTACATACAAAATGGTGGGTGTGACGTCAATTTTTTTCTCAATGTCCCCTTCCTACCTCCCTGACATGATTACAATATGATGTGCAAGGATCTAAAATAAAAATAATTGTTTTTTATTAGATTTTAAAATCTTCACACATTAATGTAAATAAACAATCTCTTTCTAATTGGAATAGATTATCACGACCATTTGGGTTATTGTTATTAGCTACTATATATATTTATATATCTTTGTTCTTTATATAAATTGGTCATTATGTTAGATATCGCATTCATCTAAATAAAAATTTCCCTATATAATTAATTAGTTTTAAATTATATTATAATTAAATTTTCGTAACATTTCTAATTTTGAATTGCTTAGTTAAATTAATTTAAAAATTATTGATAATAAATTTAAAAAGATGATAAATATTACAATATTTAATTATTATTCATTAATTGACAACTATAAATTAATTCTATCTATACCAGGGATGTCCAACCTTTTAATTTAATGGGCCACATCGCAAACTTAAATATTTAACTGGGCCGCAAAATTACCAGAATATGTTAAGCCTAGCTAGTGAATGTCTCAAAACTTATGGAGATTTTTTGTTTTTGAATGTTGCAGCCTTTTTTTTATAGCCTCGAAGTTATAGGTCGCTTGCCGGACTGTGAATTCTTTAAAATTTAACTCCAAAATGAGTCGATAGTGGGCCGCATCAAAACTTTGAGTGGGCCGCGAGTTGGACATCCCTGATCTATACGAATAGATAAAAATAAAATATATTACAATTTATTTAATTAGTAATCAGATAGTTAATAAAACAGAATTGGTTTTAGTTATTGATTTATTTCTTTTAGATAGTTATTCTACAACTTTGGAAATTTGATTTTATGCTTTGTCTAGCTTAGGAATTATATTGGTCCTTATTTTTTTGAGAAAATGATGTTGCGGTTACACTTATTAGTGCTCGTTATCTGCTAAATCAGCAAGTTAACTTGTCCACCCTATGCTTAAACATAAATAATAAAAGTTTTTTAAATTGAATTTTCATTAATTATTTTTAATGAATAATGAGGATTTGATTTTTTTTTTAATATATAAATTTAACAGTATCTATAAATAACTAATTAAATAGAATATATCAAAAATCAAAAAAAAAATCTTTGTTAATTTAATTATTTAAAAATTATATATATAATTCATATTAGTTTAAATTGGTTATATATACATTATATATAATCAAATAATTAAATTCTAATAATAACCAATTTTAACCAATATTTTTAATTCCGATTAAAAAATTAAACCAAATGATAAATATTAATAGGTCAATAGTATGGAGCAAGGTCAGAGATTACCACAAACAAGAAAAATAATTATGTGATTTCTTATACTAAAATATATCAAAATAATCTTACCCAAAAATAAACACAAAAGACATTATGACTTTTTTATAATGATTTGTCATTGTAAGATATATAACATATGCATTATTATATAGGTACGTATGTCTATCTATATACATATTTTACATGTTTATGTTTATACTCGATTCGTTTATTTAATTGGCGAAGATTATAAACAAATTAGTATCGGGACCCCGAGCCTCGGCTCGGTAATTAAGTTAAACAAAAATGATTCATTATTATTGGCTTTGGCTGGTAATATTAATACCTGGGACACCGAGCTCTCGCTCGACCCTTTAAATAATATTGATATACAATTCTTTAATTATTTATTACAATTATTAAATGTTGCATCATTGCATCAATCTGATTAAAATGAATTGAACTGGGATCCTCAATAATACAAACAAACAATTTTAGCTAGCATAAGATTAGTTATTAAAAAATATTTAAAATTACCTGAAAATAATTAGATATTTATTTGATAAAATTAAATTTTTAATTATCTTAAAAATTAATCCAAGTAATATCGTCTATTTCTATTCGACACTATTTTCAGTTATGAAATGAGAAGGAATTCACAGTCAGTAGAGAGTAAAATAAAATGTAATTGAAGACCGCCGTTTTTTAAAAAATTAAATTTTATAGATTATAAAATAGAAATTATTGTATTAACATTAAAAATATTAAAATAAAAAATAATAGTTTAATTTAATAAATTAAAATTTTATAAACATTTTTAGTGGGAATTTCTCAGGGAGGTAGGGAGCCCAATCCATTTACCCATCCATGATGCATACGACATCTTAATTTCTTAACACTCCGTTTTTTAAAATTTTAAATAGAGGGAGATAAAGAGTTTCAATTATATTATATATATCAGTATTTTTTTCTGAATTTAATACCAAGTTGATTTTCAAAATTTTCTATTCTTTATGCATATGATTGATTACTTGTGTTAAAATTTAAACAAATTAAAATATTCTAATTTTTAAATTTATATACAATTTAATATTATTATTTAATAAAACATCATATCAAAAAAGAGAATTTATTAAAAATTAAAAATAAGAAAAGAAGCCTATTAATAAAAAAATATAATTTAATATAATATATTTAAAAGTGGAAGGTATAAATTTTATCATTATTCTAAAAAAATCATATTTTAATTTTTATATAACCAAGAAATCATTTTTTCACTTAAAATATAGTTGTAATTAATGCGATCAATAAAACTCAATTTTTCTTTATAAATACTAGGTGTGAATTTCAAAAAAATCGTTTGAGCGGTTTTTGAGAACCCAATTACATACAAACAAACAAACAATTTTATATATAGCTAGCATAACAAGATTAGATATATATCTCTACTTCTCGAAGTCAATACGTAGTTCTTTGTCACAAATGCCAGATTTCTCCAACCGTCCCTTTTCGGAGCCACATTCCACCATATCCCTTTCTTTCAATCTCCCTCCCATTTATCTTTATATTATCTGCCTCTATCCGTCTATAATCTACTCATCCAGTAAAAAATTAATAGATGCTGGAAAAGTGGTGCTTAAAATTAATTGTGATATGACAAAATATTTAGTGGCAGAGGAATAGTATTAATGCACAAAATCTTAACATGCAAAACGTAGAAAATGTAGAAAAATTTAAATATATAGTTTCTATAATCACGAAGGATAATAATATTTGAGAGGAATGTATGGTAATTTGAGGCCTGTTATCATGCAGTGAAGGGGCTTATCCTATCAAAATTATTATCAAAGGGGATCGAAATTAAAATATATAAAACAATTATTTTGCCGGTTGTATTATATAGGTGTGAAGCATGGTCAATGGGAGGAAAGTGGATTTAGAGTATTTGTGAATAGTTTAGGATAGGAACATTTGGAGAAATGTGGGTACTGCGGCCAAGAATATTAGTCCCTGCAATGTAGTAATTCCTTCTCCTTTACTGTTTTGCAATCCAATTTAGTATTTTCAAGTTAAACGAAATGTTTATATGTATAACTTATTATTTACATCATAGGGGCAAAAAATATTATATTGAAATTCAAACGTTGCGCTCTGGTTTAAATCCACAAAACTATTATAATATTAGGTAATATTTTACATTTTATTTTAAAACAATAAAAGTTCAAAATTATCAAGAACTCCTGTTTAATACTTTGATACTTTTTGATCTTATATCTAAAACTTGATTCAATTGAAATTTTCTTAGTGTACAGAAGAGCACGAGCAATCGCATTCATTCAGACATTCCTATCCTGAACCATCTCTAATCAGAAGAATTATTTTCTAACTGGATTTCTCTTAAATAAAGTATATAAGACTCCTGCCAAATTATAAAAAAAAAGTTGACCTGTGGCCAGGCACAGAACCGACCGACTGTTTGAAGTAAATTAATTTCCAGCTACAAAAACAATTTCAAATAATTTAAATGTATCTATTAATGCAATAAAAAACAGATATGGATATAACAAATATTTTTAATTTAATTTTATTTATAATATATAAGTAAGAGCTGGCTGTGACGTCATGAAAGGCTGGGTGATATCATATAATTTTAAATTAAGAAAAAACTAATGAAGATGATTTTCGCGAGGATAAAACCAATACAAAGTGCATGATTTGTGGAGATATATAAAAAAATCTCCTCGTGTGAAATTTGGTGTGAAAATAACCTTTCCCTTCCCACCACATCCGTTAACTAAATACACCAAATTTCATCAAAATCCGTTGAGCCGTTCAAGCTGTACACATCTATACGGACGGACGGACAGACATCATGCTAAAAATACTTTTTTCTGTTAACAAAATGTATGATTCGTGGAGATATGTAAAAATCTCCACATGTGAAATTTGGTGTGAAAACAATACCTCCCTTACTATCGTCGTTCGGTAAAAAATTCTCCTTTTATTGGCCATAATGTAAATAAATTATAAAAATATCTTAAATGTTGTCTGTGTTGCTTAATCGGATTCAGATCAAGTGTAGTAGGACTTTTAATGGCTCGAGTAATATGAGACTAAATTTAATTTTATATTTATAACATCACTCTCATCTCTTACATACCCTCTTTCTTTCTCTCTTACTCCATTTACATTACATTAAATACAAAAGTACAAATGAATTTTTTTTACTTAATAAATAAAGGAATAATTATAATAATAGAAAATAAATATTAATAAATATATATATAACAAATAAGTATTTGTGTTAGAGGAAAGAGTCTACGAAAGATTTCGCATTAGGATGCTATTTTTTAATATTTGTAGTAGATGAATAAAAACAGGAGAAAAAGATTAAAGGGAATATAATAAATATATATATATATAAATAAAATGGTACAACACAGGGCTATTGTATCATCGATCTTTAAGTATATTGCAAGTAAAATCGCTATTTATTGAATGCTGGGCATATGTGGTCTATTACTTCCCAATGAAGATTAAATTTCAATTGTTAGAGCAACATATTGATATATTGATATGAATGATTAGATCAATTACTATATCAAACTTTTCATCTCATTTTAAAGATTTTCATATTATTTAGCAAAAAATTTGTTAAAAAATGATTAAAAAAATAGAAATATGTTTGTTTTACTATGTCAAATATTTTCAGGAATAAAGTGTTCTACATTCTACAATAATTTTTATATTTCGTATATTATTTTATTTAAAATTATATAAATCAATATATTATCAAATTAATTTTATCCTAATGCATATAATTGTAAATTTTGAAAATTAAATGTATATAATGATAATCATTATAAGAGATAGAAAAAATTATTTTTACGCATTACTTCTTGTTTTAAAAATTCAATCTCATCTGTTTTTCACATAAATATATACTTTTTTAATTCATTTAAATTTTAATAAAAAAAATTTATAAATATTTCTTTTACCAAATATTTTTGGCTGACTTGTCGATTTATAAATAGATATTTTAATTTATCCTAGTATCCTCACTGAGTGAATTAAAAAGATTTAATCTCCATCATATCTATGATATATATATACAGTTACCATTCATAAATGAAAAATACAATAACTATCACCCTGAAACTTTAAATTACTTAAATCAGACATTTTAGGTAAATTGGAGTTGAATTAGTTAGCGATCAAAGACTAATAATTTTACAATATTTAATTTATTAATAACATTTTCAATTACATATATTATATATATATTAATTTCGCTGAATTTAAATAATGAGTTTTAAACAAAGTATTTATTTTATAAGGAATAGGAAAAGTTTAAAAAATTTAGAATTTTTGGAAATAAGTATATACTGAGTTATACTCGTAGTTCATACCTTTATTATACAAAGAAGTAACATACTCCTTTGGTGTTTTATTAGTATTATTTTTATAATCTAAACTCGCCCCTTTGCTTACTAATTTTTTTACAATTTTTAAATTAGCTTTTTCAATAGCTTTATGAAGGGGTGAAACATGGTCAATAGTAGTTAGATTAATAGCAGTTAGATCATTTTCTAACAAAATTTCTACTATATTTTCTTGGTTATATTCAATTGCATAAAATAAGGCAGTTTTCAAACTATTATCTACTAAATGATAATTTGCTCCAATACTGATTAAATATATTATAATATTTAAATAACCCTTAAGAGATGCAATCATCAATGGCGTTTGATTTTTTTCATTACGAAAATTTATATTTCTTATATCTTCTTTAATAAAATATTTCACACCAGGTAGTATTCCTCTTTCACAAGCATCCATTATATTATTAATATTAAAATCCGAAATTTTGAATTCAATTTCATTCGATAATAATAAATTAATTTTATTTTCCAACTAAAAAGAATAACAAATTAATCAAAAGTGGATTATAACGTTAACATATTATCCAGAATGTATATATATTCAATATATATCATTAAATTTGGCCCATAAGTTGGAGAGGTTCAAGAAAAATGTATGTACCTTATTTAAAAAGAAAATTAAGAATAAGTATATTATAGTGTTGTTAAAAATATCAGATGGTTAGAGTAAAATTTAAGTATGTTATAAGGCCATTATTCTATGTTCCCTATTTAAAGAAATACAGGAGGGGGAGAGGAAGTCCCATTTTAATTTCGGAGAGATTTACTTCAACCCTCAATCGATATATCTAACAACAACATGAATTGCACATATAATTATATAATAATATTAAATTATTTTTAAAGTAAAAAAAAATACCTTCTTTATTGAATTTTCTAGAGAAATAATCTGACCTTTTAACTAAAAAAAAGATGAATATAAATATAATAAAAATAATGAAATAAATTATTTTAATACTAACCTCATTAATTGTATCTGTTTCTGATTTGGAAAGTGAAGTTCTATTCTAAAAAAATAGAGAAAAAAATATTTAAAATGTTTAATAGTGCCTTGTAATAAAAAATCTTGGGTGTCTCCACTCGACTATCTCGCAATTTGAATTGGATTAAATATCATATATTATATTTAAATTAAATTTAATTAATTAAATTATAAATTAAAATTAATAAATAATATTTATTAAACCAGCGCGTGTTTGGCTCTTTGTTGATGGCACCACGTCACGTAATTGGCAGTCAAAAAATTAATTCCGGTACTTTCAGCGATTCAATCAAGCTGAAATTCTATATATAACAGTTTTATACAATTTTTAATCATGTGGAAAACTATCAAACATATATCTTTATTTTTACGGTCAGTATAGAGGAAAAAAATGAAAACGTGGTTGGTAATGGACCTCTTCCGAATGAACTAAATTTCTCAAAAGTTGATAGAAAACTACGAATTTTGAATAATGCCCGTGTATCAAATTTCATTATTATAGCTCAAACTGTTTCCGTAATCTTGTCTACATACACACACACACAGAGAGACATTTTTCTCAACCTTAGTGAAAATGACTCAGGAACCTTCAAAACGAATGAAAACATCAAAATCTCAACATCGAAAATTAGGCGTATAAATTATATAATTTGTCTATTTTTACTAATCTATCGATCTTATGATTAGCATGATTTTTGCATAGTTTCGAGATGTTTATAGACCACGGCCACCATCTCTCCGAGAGCCGTTCGATCGCTGACTTATGGTGATGAAAATTGAATTTGTATAACATTCGATCTAATTTATCCAAGCCCAATTCATCCAAGTTATTTATATTATTATTAGAATTCAAATGAAACATTTTTTACATTTTTAAATATTTTAATTTTCTATAACTATGAAATTTATATTTGATGATGATGATTTATGAATAACAATTTACACTTTACAGGACAAGCGCTTGGATGGTAATGAAATTTTACCAGTGGATTCCATTTTTAATTTCAAAACTTTTTCAAGTAAAATAATCCCAGATGTCTTCTAGTTTCTTAGATAAAAATTCTATAAATTTGTAATTATATATTATATATTATATGTCCCATTAAAAATACATTTGAAATTATCAATTTCCTTCTTTAAAAAATTATTAATTAAATTTAAAATTAAATTATTTAACCAACCAATCGCGTGACGAGTAAACGGTAAAATTGTTGTTAAGAATCCGTAAAAGTTTCTATTACTTATTAAATAACTTATATAAATTATATACTTACCTTAATATGCATTAAAACATATTTCACCTTCATTTGATGAATTTTATTATCTCTTTCATTATTTATTTTTTCTTTATATTTCTCTAATAAATATTTGGATAGATCCATTGTTAATATTTTTTAAAGATTCAAATTAATTAAAATTAAGATAACTTTAAGGATTTGAAAGTTTCTCTTAAAATAAAATAAAATAAAATGTTATAAAATGTTAATAAGAAATGCTAAAAATTAAAAATCTAAGACAAAGATAGATAAGAGTTAAATTTGTCATATAAATAGCATGGTTTATCAATATTTACACAGAGGGAGGCACTATTTAATTTATTTTTATATATTTAATATAAACGATATATAAATATATAGTCAAATTATATTTCAATCTGCGTATAAATTTGTCATAGACTACATGGAAATTTCTAAGTTGATAAAAATAAGTTTTGAAATATAATGGGTTATTACGTTAATAATTAAAAGGAATAATAACTACTAAAAATAGCAACGAAAATCTGAAATGAGTCCCCGGGATCCCCAAAACGAGTCTAAGTCATCATTCATCATTCAAGTTCAAATAGCAATCTGCAATTACAATTATTTCTCTCGCTATATATATTAAATATATTTTAAATAAAATTGTATGTTATGTTATTATATATATGAATAATCAAACAAATATTATGAATGAATTAATATTTATTATTAATAGAAAATTAATCGTATTTTAGATATATTTATTCACAAATAATAATATTTAAATATAAAAAAAATATTTATTTAATTATTTGGTAAGATCATGATTGAAACAACAAGGCGGGTTACGGCGTATTCACTCTTGTGACAAATATAATAGTTATTGAAATTTATCTTTTTAAAATTTTAAATTTAATACCTAAAGCTACATAAATCATAAATATTTATTATATAAGTATATACAGTGGCGTACCTAGAGCTTTTGCCGCCCGGGGCGATTTCCAGTTTGCCGCCCTTTCTATTATAAGTCAATCAAATAGTGGTTTTTATAAATTAATTCACATAAATAAATTATTAAGTTATTTAATCAATATTAATTAATACACAGAGTAAATTTTTTATACATATTTGTATGCACTCGTAAACATATCTATTTATATAATATTTACTCTTCTAGCTTTCATACTAGAAAAATCGTGTATAATGCTCTCAAAATTTATATTATTTGTAATTTCTTGTTCTATTGACAATATTGAAAGATTTTGTAGTCTTAATTGAATAATTGTAGAACGAAGATAATTTTGCAGAACAAAATCTTAAAGATGCGTTTACGAATTCAACGAATTTTAATGAATACAATAAAATAAAATTATTATCCTGTTCTTGGAATTAGAATTCAAAATTTACACTAAAATGCATTTATATACACCGAGGAATAATATTCGAAATCATATAGTTGATCATAATTTATATAAATCAAATAGTAAACTTACAACTATAACTAAATATAAAAAATGCCGCCCCAAGATAAGTGCCGCCCGGTGCGGACCGCACCCACCGCCCCCCCCCCCTTAGGTACGCCACTGAGTATATAACACTTTTTTTTCGTAATTTTTCAAAAAAATAAATAATATTAAATATTGTAAATTTCCAATAAATGGAATATAAACGAAAGAATGATTTATTAGAACTTTTTCTATTTATATCAATTTAATTTTCAAAACTATTATATTATATATATATATATATATTAAAAATAAATAATGTAAATTGAATAGTATATTATTTTCTAGTATTATGTGACAACTATATAACGTTTAGTTTAATCATATACATTTTTTTCATAATACAAATAAATGAGATTAATTTATATAGATAAATATTAATGGAGCATAAGGTGTTAGGTATGATATGCATTTAAGTTAAATTAAACGTCTTGATGGTATTTAGAAGCTAATGAAGCTTGTGCCAAGTGTTTGTGACCATCAAATGGGTGTGTCATAGAACGTAGATGATTGAAATTGCCATCTCTATCATGGACGGACATCTCCATTTAAACTTTTAAAAACAAAAGTGAAGGATTTCTATATTCAAAATAGACTCTATATACGTTAAAAAAACTATCACTATTTGATCAATCTAACAGATTTAGTAAAACATTCATTATTTTAATACAAGTAAAAAAAAATATATACAGATTATTATTTAAAATTTGTAATTAATGAAATGTAATGTTAAATAGCTTAATTATATAATATATTATAATTAATTAGATAAATAAATTTTAATATTGCATTTGAAATTTGAAATAAATTTAATATTTGTTTATTTTATTTATAATAAAATTTTCAAATTTTATAATATAAATTTTGAAATAAAAATAAATTTATATATTTATTTTTGTATATAAATATAAGTTTGTTTACATGTATTCCTAATAATATATTCTTAATTATTAAACAAACAAATAAAAATAATTCAAACCCTTTCAAAGAGATTGTCTTACGGTGAAAAATTGAAATATTTAAAATTGAAAATTTATAAGATAAAAAATAATTATAGGAGAAAAATTCTAAATTAATAATAATTTTCTTTATTCAATTTTTAATTTAAATTATAATTGGATAAAATAATGGAACTAATTTAATACATATATATAAAGTCAGATGTAGACTTAATTATATTATTAATCTCCAAAAAAATAAAAAATTATAAATTATATACTCTATTCTTACTTTTAATTTGAAAACGAAAGATGAGTTTTTTTAGATAGTAAATAATATTTTTGTAATAATATATTAAAGTTAACTAAATGACAATTTTGTATTTTTTATATAAATATTGTTTAATTTCAATTTCTGTGATTATTTTTGCCTTTGAAGAAGGAAGTGTCGGCATTAATACAAAAAAAAAAGAATATGTATTAATTGGTTTTCTACTTCATTTTGTAGTCTCATTTTGGCTAAAAATAATATTTATTTGTCTCAATATATTTAAAAATAAAACTAATTAGAATAAATTCTTTATATATATTAGTTTATTTTAATGTAAATTGTGATATATTAATTTAGGTATTTTCTTTTTCATCCTATCCTACTTTTAACAAATTTTTTTTTATCATTACACATAATAATATGTATTGTTTAAAAATGATTAATTTTATATTTGTATATTAAGTTTATATAATATATATAGAAACAAAAATAATAAAATAAATATTTATATATTCTTTTCCTAAAAGTAAAATATTAACTTAAAAAAAATATGTATTACTAATTTGTAAGAAAGATAAACTTTATATATAAACATAGATTTTATTTAATTCTTTTATTAATTTTAAATAAACATTCATTTTTTATTATTTATTTAAAAATATATTTGTTTTATTTTTAAATATTGATTTAAAAATAACGCAGCATTATAATAAATAAATATTTGTAGATATTTAAACTAGTATTCATTTTAAAAATAGAAAAAAATATTAATTTAAATTGTTGAATTTATTTATTTTTAAGATTGGAGAATTTTAATTTGACGTCAAGGATGATAGTGACGTCATAAATAAAACTATACGTCTACTTGTGAAAGTATTTGATATGTACGTCAATTAGGACCTTTAAAACATTTCCACCAGATGATGAAGGAGGGGGAGAGGGGATTTATATTTAGAAAAAAATAATATGCACTTGAGCTTATCAATACAAATTATTTTAAATATTAAGGCAGATGTTATATATATATAGAACATAGAACCAAGAGGTTAGAATGCTATCCATTATAACCCATATATATCTTTTCTTTTACATAAGATAGAAACCACATTCTCTTAATCTAATTCTTATATGATAAAAAGTCGGCATATCTTTTATTTATAGCAGGATATAAATAAATTTTAATGTAATATAAAATTTTCTACAAAATTTCAAAATTACCCTTTTAAGTATTTTTTTTCTTTTTCCCAATTTAATTTTATTAAAATATTCACCAAACTTCTTATAAGATAATATAAACATACTTTATAAAGAAAAAAAAATACTTTGATTTATAAATAATAAAATTTAACATCCACAAATTAGTAAAAATTAAAATCTTTATTTCATTATTTATTTATTTTCCATTAAAAATTAAAATACTTATTATATATATTATAATAACTATTATTTTTTATATTATAATTTTGATTATTATTGAAATTTTATATCGACTTATTTCATGGTGTCACCAATTTATGAATGTTTAGTTTACATTTATATTCATACTATTCATCAAAATGTTGTTATCACAAATGGGAAAATAGAAAATCAGCACTTTATAACTGAACCACACAGATTCATTATTAATATATATGTTATTTTTCATTTTAATAAATATAACTATAATAAGTATAATATTATCTAATTTAATAATATCATATTATTACAATCATAGAGTAAGTTAAATCTGGCATATGAAAATTTATAAAATAAATAGAGGAGACCCAGAAACTCTCTTTGTTTTTCAGTTTTTTCTGCACTAGAACATTTCTCAAGGTGTTATTAGGAAGCCTCAAGATTAAGGTTCATCCGAGATTTTTTAAAAGTCTCCATGAAAACCCGTTTGTCGTCGATATCATTTTTATACTGAGCGAGGAAATGTTCAATGACTCTCTATTTAGAGGAGACATTGGACATAGGATGGGGAGATTCTGGACAAGTGTTGATTGGAGAAATTTTGTATATACACATTTTAAAGAAAATTTAGACGAGTTGACCTCATAGATAACACTATTTTGAACTTCAGGTGGCCTGTGTTCAACAATCCCTGCAGTCTGCAGACAACCAGTTCTTTTCTTTTGGTCTATTTACATTTTCTCTCCTTGCACAGAGTTTTTCCAGTCTTCCCTACCTAATCTAATTAATGTCTTATCATATACGAAGTACTTTTACTTTTACAATAGTGAGCCATTTACTTACATCTCTACACCATCTCTTTTTCTCTCTCTTTATTCCTTATAAAATTAATCTCCTCTTTTATTTAATACTTTAGAAAATTATATTCTGGCAAAGATATTTTATTTTTAGATAAATAAAATAATAAAGTGGATTTTTTAAAAATAAAAAATGGTCTATAGTAAATATTGAGAGTGTATTTTTTAATGGCGTAGATAATAAACTATAAAATAGAAAGAGAGAGAGAGAGAGGGGAATCTACCCTTTGGACAACATAAATGTTGAACATTGCATCCCTCTCTATTTATTATATATAATAATAAAAAAAAATCCACTCATCTTTTTCGCTATTTTCATTATCTTTCCTCTTTTACTCTTCTAATAAATATGATTTTATGTATTTTTCTTTTTTTATGAAGGTTGGAAATAAGAGAATATGAATGAGAGCGAGTGTGAGTGACACTTGTTGTCTTTCTATAAAGTCGTTCAAGACGTAATTTCTATGTGGTATTAGGACGCCCTATCCAAGGTTAACAAATCGTGACTTGGCGTTTGATCAAAATCTTAGAATAGAATGGTTGTGGGGTTCAATACGCACAGATTACCAACCATTTCACTGGTAAACGAGCTGAGATGTGAGTTGGGGGATGGAAGGAGGGAGGTGAAAAATTGAAATAAAAAAAAACATAAATATTAATTTTCATTTGAGATATTTAATTATAAAAAATTAATCAAACATTTATAAATATACTAAATAATTAATTTTATTATAAACATATCTAATTAATTATAAATTGATAATTAATATTAATAATTATTTAATATAATGGATTAGAACGTACTGGACATCCAATAAGAA
The DNA here is from genome assembly GCA_963082975.1 of Labia minor. Lineage (NCBI taxonomy): Eukaryota > Metazoa > Arthropoda > Insecta > Dermaptera > Spongiphoridae > Labia > Labia minor. The sequence goes on from OY720344.1 coordinate 55,214,362, forward strand.
AACAAGGATTTCAAATGAAACTCTTAACTTTATTTTCAACCATTATGTCTACTTTTCGGTTTCGTATTAGGCCCCTCTTCGGAAATTTAATTTAGTTATTTTTGGCATATGGAGAGTGATAATGAATTCTATATTTTCATTATAGAAATATATATAATATCTATAAGTGAACGTAAATGAGAAAGATCGGAGCTACGGGTAAAGTGTCCCTTGTCTATATATATATACTTTTAATGAACATAATATTTCATTCATTATCGTTTTCCTTATGCGATAAATAACAATAACAAAGTCATGAAGAAGGTCCTGACACATGTCCGAAACATCGAAATATTGGTTGAAAAGATGTTCGAGAGCTTCGAATAACCTTCTTTTCCGTAACCTGACTTTTAATTGATTATACATTTTTTAATCAGTCAATATGAATATAAAATTATATTTAATCATTTTTTTACCGACCGACTATAGTAAGGGAGATATTGATTTCACACCAAATTTCACATGTGGAGATTTTTACATATCTCCACGAATCATCCATTTCACATGCATTTTCTTAACAGAAAAAAGTATTTTTAGCATGATGTCTGTCCGTCCGTCCGTCCGTCCGTATAGATGTGTACAGCCTGAACGGCTGAACGGATTTTGATGAAATTTGGTATATTTACTTAATGCATCAGTGGGATGAATTGATCAACTTTTGGTGCAAATCCGGAAACCGGAAGTAGTAGTATTAGCGATCGACGATAGGAAGGGAAGGGTTATTTTCACACCAAATTTCACACGAGGAGATTTTTTTATATATCACCACGAATCATGCACTTTGTATTGGTTTTATCCTCGGGAAAATCATATTTGTTAGTTTTTTCTTGATTTAAAATTATATGGCGTCATCCAGCCATTCATGACGTCAATAAAATTAAAAATGTTTATATTTATTATTTATGTATCCATATCTGTTTTTTATTACATTAATAGATATATTAAAATTATTTGAAATTGTTTCTGTAGCTGGAAATTAATTTACTTCATTGTCGGTCGGTTCGGACCTGGCCACAGGTCAACTTATTTTTATTAAAAATTTGCTAATAATTTTATAGATTAACCACTTTGTGAACTAAGAGGACCGCCTAACTATAGAGAAAATCATGAATTAAAAAAACAAATTAATCTTATAAAAATAAAAATAAAAATTTTCATAAACAAGTTTAAATTGAATATTTTATACATTTTTTTATTTCTCTTCCGTTTTTCTCTCCCCCGTTGTTGTTTCATTTATATTTAAATGTAATTTCACAATATTTATTCATGAAACTATCATCAGCATCATTAGTATGTTGAAAACATTAAGTATGAATGATTTGTTGCCAAAAAAAAAATTAAGGAAATAAACATGAGCGAAGAAATGTTAAAGAAAAAATAAACATACTTTCTTTATATGTATTTAATATTATATATATAAATATAATACTAAATGTTATTGTATATTTATTTATATATGCTTATTCATTATTTACAATTATTATTACATATTATAAATTCTTAAGTAAACTCTATAGGAAATATTATTATTAATTTAAGATTGTGGTTTCTGGACGTATAGGATAGGAAAAATTAGTGAAAAATGTATAATATTTATAGAAAAACCAATAGGAAAATGACAGGAGGAGACACTGGATTATCAATATAAAGGTAATTATGAGGAAATAAGAAAAATTGGATGGAGATAGCTCAAGAAAGGTGAATTTAGATACATCCAAGAACTTTAGAATCGGGTACCACATGGATAGATAGAAATATACAAATCTTGATTCGTAATTCTGAATTTAAAATCAATTTTCCCAATTTACAAAACAATTAATTATAATGTTATAATTAAAAATTAAAGAATAATATCTTGTTATTCTATAATTGATCTTTTTAAGCAAGTCTGAAGCAAATATGACTACAATATATAGATATATATTTATTTTATTGAATTTATTAATTTAAATATTAAATATACCATATATATATTAATATCAAATTAATTCAAAAATGGAAATTCAATTTTTTTTTCTTATCACTTATTTTACCATACGGAAAAAGTAGATAAAAATAGAACGTAAGTAGTGTTAAATATCTTTCTGGCCAGAGTTCAATCATATTCCTTTTATATATTTTATATTTTGTTTCTTTTTTTTGAATGAGGAAGGTGTATATTATTTTGAGAGGGGACGATGATGGGAAGGAGAGTTCTTGGGAAGAATACTGGTGATTCACTTATAACTTCTCAAAGTGTGACTGACTGACTGATAGATACGTTGTCTTAGTTTAAATGCAGCTACATTTCTATTAATAACCATTCAAAAAAAAAAATTAAAAGTAGAGTCTCCGCCTCTTACTGTATCCGCCTATTTTTCTCTCTCCTTTTCATACTCACTGCTTTGCTCAAACACTCTCACTCACTCACTTATATATGTATATATAATATATATATATACATATATAAGTGTTATATATCTTCTAGATCAGTTTGCCTACCAACCACCCCAAGTTGGACATTGTGAGTTTTTACGTAGTAAGTGATTTCATGTACATCTCTCTAATAAAGTGACTTTCTTTATTCTTTTACAATATTTGTTTCTATTTACCACCAACAATAAAGCATCATTATTATCAACAAAGCATCATTTTACATCCATGTTGGCATCACTACGTAAACTTTTCAGAAGTTTTTCTGAATCAAATGGTAATACCTATCTATATAATTAATTGAATTGAATAGTTATAATTCAAATAAAAATTAAATTTAAATGAAAACTAAGAAATTTATTATTTATTTCTTAATTTCCTATTTTCCTGATTATATTTTTTTTTTATTATATTTATTTAACTTTTTTGAAAAATAATATTTTGAATATTTTAATTAATATTATATTATTATAATTTGAAAAAATATTTTCTTCACATTCTGTTATCATATCATAATTATATTAAAACATATAATTATGATATGATAATTAATAATTAATAAAAAGCCGCATTTTTTATTTATTTAATATATATACACGTATTAGTAAATTATTTATTTATTATTTTATTTTTATTATTTAATGTTTTAGTGTATTGCTTTTTAACATATTATAGTTTCAAAACTTTCGGACACTAAAATATATTAATATAAAAAAGTATAAAGTATGAAAAATAAAATAAAATTGTAATTATTTTTTAACGTTGAATCCAAGAACTAATTTTTAACATTTTTAAGAAGATTTCTATTTATGTTTGGAGAGGGAGGGGGGAATGCACAATCGATACTGCTTGCAAATGTCTTATTAGTCTTCAGTCAAATTTCTGATTGTGATATATTTTCATATTACTATACTACTAGTAGTATATTTTTTTTATTTTATTAAACGAATTTGGAGCAGATGCTAAGAAATATTCATTTATACATATATTTTAAACATTTAATTAATTTAATTAATAAATTAATTTTGTTACTTAATTTTTGTGATAATTTTACATTTTATAAACATATATTAAAATATTTTAAATTTAAAATTATTATTCATTGAAGGGAGGTAATTCAAATGAAATTAAAATTATAACAACCATTTATAAATAAACATTTTTAAAATATTAACTAATAACTTAATATTACTTAAAAATTCATTTTTTATTTTAATTTTTTGGAAATGGTTTTGGTCTTAACTATTCTACATTTTCCCTTCCAATTAAAGTAAATAGTCTTAAATAAAATATAAGATATACGTAATTATTATTCAGGAGGTTTTTGTCAAAATAGATATGTAGCCAGGTTGTACACTGATTAAATCACAAGTTATATTTAAAATTATTTAGATTTATTTGAATCTAAATATATTTTTAATTACATGTATAAAAAACACAAAAAGAAATGAAAACTTAAAAAGTAAATATTAAAAAAAAATAAATGTATCATGAGTTGGACACAAATCTTCTTCTTCACGGGTCACACTCTCTTCGCTCCCTTCCTCTCACCTCAATGTCTGAGTTCGGACTGTCTAGCCAGCAGTAGGTAAACGCTAGCCACCTTTATTAGATCAAGGGTCATTTCTCCCACTATTACAGATAAACTGACTAATCAGATAATTCAACAAGGGAGAAAAATAATTTTCAGATTAAAAGTTAATAATGACTCTTGTCATATTATTTAGTTACTTTTATTACTTACTCATATATATATACCTTAACATAATTATTATAATGTATAACATTTAAATAAAATAAAAAAGTATTAAATACATAAATATTTTTTTTCTGCAATTATAATTATTATAGAGTGAATTTAAAAAAAACACTAATAAATTTCTTTTAAATAGAATTTTTAATTTAAAAAAATCTTTAAATAGTAAATGACATTATATATAAATAAATTTAACAAAAAAAATATCTTAGTTGCCAATTTCATGTAGTTTCCTCATTTTATTGGCAAAAACAAACAAAAAAAATAGAGAACGAGCGAGGAATAGAGGGAGAGAAAGTGAGTTTTAAAATGAGAATGAGTCAAGCATGATTCAAATAAATTGTCCACTTCTTGAAATCAACTTTGTTTTCATTCTTTAACTCCCCCCCCCTCCCCCATCAACTTCCCACTTCTTTTCTTTACCCATACGATCCCCAAACAATCCAACCAACCACTTTTGCACAACGTTCTTTATATATATAAATTTTCATTTCCAAATACTTTAAGTTCATTGGCTCTCTCTCATTTATATCTCTCTTATATACTTTACTTTAATGCTACGAGAATAAATCGTTAGTGATTTTGTTGTTGTTTTTTATTTGTTTTTTTGTTGGATAGAAAAATAAAATAAAGAAATTCTTTATACGAAAATAGAAACAAAAAAAAATGATTTAAAAGACTATTCATCTTTTCTTTTTTAACAAATATTTCACTTTCTAATATTACACTTCTTTCCGTATTATTTTTTTCTTTTTCTTTAAATTAATCACTAACAAAGTCTTCATTAGTATATCAGATTATCATTCTTTCTTATACAATAATGATATAACTTATATCTAAGTATATGAAAGTTATTTATCATCTTTAAAACTAAATAATCGAACTCTGTGATTTTTTTAAATTAAATTAAATTAATTAATTAATCAAGTATCAATAAATATCATTGAATATCAAAATATTAATGACATTAAATTGATTCAAGCTGGCTTTTTAATTTGAAAATCCAAAACAATAATATCTGTATTATACCCAAAAATAAAGGCAAATAAAGGATTTCGATTAATTTCCAAAAACTCAGGATCGGATTATCGGATTTAAATTCAAAAGAAGCCAATCCATGTCATTAGCGACTTCTCTAATGGGGATTCAATAATTCTCCAAAATTATATCTTTCATTGCTTCAATCATTTCATTTCAGGTGTTGGCGTGATATAACTTTCAATAATAAATTTTTGACTTTTTTGGATGAGCTTGTATCATTTATAATCATAATTTTTTATTTCGAGTATATTCGAAATATTATCAATATTTCAATTTTTTTTGGAGCACTTAATTTCATTTTTTACACAATATTTGGTATACATTCTTTGATTGCTTTTTTTCTTCCGAAAATTCCCGAATACGTAAAAGACTTCAAGCCTTTATGCTTCTTTAAAACCAACAAAGAATATAGCTAAAACTGTAAAAATCTAAAACTACTTATACTAACATAAGAAATGCAGTAGGCATCACGCAAAATTCCCAAAATCACATTTTTGATTATATCATAGTCAGCAACAGAGTGAATTTCTAATTATAATTGATTTCAAAGGTCAAGAATTTGAATTTCAACAATCATAATTTACAAATTACAATTTTTTTGAATTTCAAAGATCCTTTATATAAAAACAAGGATTTACCAAAAATAAAAAAACAAAACAAAACAAAACAAGCAAAGCTAACATATTTTTGCACCCTGCTATAAAAGATTACGATCTTTTAGTATATGGGTTAGTTCATTTCGCTCTCTAATTTATTTTTTTTTTTTATTTTTGTTTTTTTTTATAAAAAAAAACATTAATTTATATTCTCTATCTTTATGTGACGTTTAATTAAAAACTATGTTTAAGTTAAGAAATATATATCTACATATAAATATATATACATCTGATGTATAACCCTGGTATCTTTTCTTTTGTATATTTATTAATAATCTAAAATTCTTAAATTAGTATTCATAATAAAATTATTATTAAAATTTACTAACACTAAATGTTCTCTCTATTTAATAATTATTATTCAGTTAATTGGGTAAAGGCAAGTCGATTCTAGTATTATAATATAAATTCAAGAGTATTTTGTACAATTTTTTAAATAAAATGCCAAATCTTGCTTTTTTCTATTTTTTAAATACTTATAAAAGAAATTCTTTAGATTATTTTTTAAATAAATCCTCAAATGTATGAAAGAATTAACGTATTAAATGGAGTAAATATCCATGCAACAACGCTTCATTCTATCTAAAAATTCATCCACTCTTCTTCTCTGTTAAAAAATGCAACATCACTTGATAAGCTTTTTTTAGTGCCGTATGTGTCGTACATATACATTCATATGATGCCCCGAGAATGCATAGCGCTTTATCTTGCCTGAAAAATAAAAACAAAAAACTATAATCATAATTTGAAAATTAATGTGTTGCTCAGTCATTCTCTCTATGCATATACATAAATTATATATATATGTCCAATAATGAAACGAAATTTCATTAATTAAAAATTTATATAAAGTAAATACCCCTTATATTTAATAGTTTTATATTTATTATTAATAATTTAAGATTATTGTTTGCTATGCCTCATAAGAAAGGTATTTATGTAATTAAAGAAAAATAATATTTAACGTTGAATATATTTAAATTTATTTTTTTTTTTTAAATTTTTATTAATTGGATCAAACCAGTTTACAGATTTATTTATTTTTATTCTATTACTTAAAATATGTTAATTTATATTTTTGTGAACTTGGTGAGGTTGGAACCTAAAACTCACTAGTTCAGCATTTTATTATTGTACTCTTAATTAAAATAGTGAAATTAAAAATTATTGATAAATTATTTATTTATTTATTTATTTATATAAAATCAACTTTTTTTAATTTTATTTTATATTTTATTATTATAATAGATTTTTTAACACTTATTTTTGTTTATTTGTATGTTTAGGGGAGATTGCGGAGAAAACTCCTCCTCAATTGAAAACATCTACTAAAATGACAACTTCATGGGTAACATTGGCAACAAATGATTCTTATGCCGTTGGTGCATTAGTACTTGCTGCCTCGTTACGAAAAGTGGCCACAAAACATCCACTCACAGTTCTTATCACCCACGGAGTCACCGACCATATGAAGTATACAAACCACTAAAAATTAACGATCGCTTTCTATAATTAAAAAAAGAGCTGTGATCAAGCACAGAACCGACCGACGATTTGAAATAAGTTAATTTCCAAACAACATTATATATATATATTTATTTATTGTCATATATTGGAGGCTTAGTATGGCTTGGGTTATAAAAAAAATGGGTTTTTAAAATTAATAAATTTGATATTTAATTTGGTAGCACTCTGGTAATTGTGAATGGAATATAGTTTGGTGTATACAGCGAAGATTGATAGGGAAGATGGAAAGTTGAATTCAATCAGAATAAAAATCAAATATTAAATTAAGATAAAAAATGATTATTTAATAACTAAAGAATTTAACATAATTATAATGGGTATCGTTAGGCATTAGAAAAAGGTAATTAATTATAAAATAAAGTTAGGTAATTGATATTATAAACTAAATAAGATTTGGTATATTTGGTATATAGCAATTGCATAAGGATCGACCACTTAGCTGATATTAATAAGATAGATAGTTCGGTACACATAGAGATTCACGTGAGGATTCTTCGGGATAATAACCCATTCTCCATGGGTTTGCAACTCCTTCGTTGGCCTGTGGGATTATCCTTGTAATATCTCACTTAGGGTAATATCTCTTCGTCCGATCTCTGGCGAAGAATGACCTACTACCTTACGTCCATCCAGGGGAAAACTCTTCCTGCCCTCCTAAGAAGTCATTGGCTACCTTTCCAATAATTCACCCCTATCTTGCAATGTGCCAATATAAAGAAATTAATTAAGAAATGTAAATTATTATTATTCAAAAGTTTAACTCATAATAATAGTTTCTCTTCTTCACTCGAGAACCTTTCTTTATATTGTTCACAAAACTTCGTCCCAAAACGTGAGGATGTCACTATTGTTTATTTATAGAACTATAATGCTATTTTCCTATTAAAGGGCATATTTCTTACAATATATATATATATATATAAAGTATAAAAAAATATTTTTAAATCTTGAATTAAAAGACTAAATTATATTATCTTGGTTTTTATTTTTAGTTTAATTACTCAATTATTAATTACCACTATATTTTAAAGTAAAAAATTCCGACAATGAATATAAAATTAATACATAGAAAACTTCCGGATATACACCAAAAGTTGATGAACCATGCTACTGCTAGAAAATTGACGGTCGGTAAAAATTAATCATCTGTTTTATGTCTAATTAAAATGCGCCTATTTTTATTTACAATGATATATTAATTAAAATATATAATCAATTTACCAACAATGATGTCTTGAAGAGAGCAAACACACAGCGAGAACTCCTCAACACTGTCAAATGCCGGAAAATCTCTTACCTCGGCCACATCTTGAGAGGTAATAAATATCAACTCCTTCAATTGATCCTCAAAGGGAAAATTGAGGGTCGACGTGGACCCGGGAGAAGACGCCAATCCTGGTTAGGGAATATCAGGGAATGGACCGGCTTAAGGAGCGTGGGAGAGCTGTTCCGCACGGCGGAAAATAGAGACGTTTTCGCCAGAGTGATCGCCGACGTCAGGGAGACCGGACAAGGCACTTGAAGAAGAAGAATCAATTTATTTAAAATAATAAATTTAAATTAAAAATAATGCAATTTTTTAATTAATTATGTGTACTTTATATATAAGTATATACATATATATACATATAATGTTGTTTGGAAATTCATTTATTTCAAATCGTCGGTCGGTTCTGTGCCTGGCCACAGCTCATTTTTAAATATTAGTATATGCAATAATTTAAAAGATTTAGCCTGGAATAAAATATTATTTTATAATATTAATTTAATTTATCATGTTTTTTGTGTTTTTTAGAAATGTTCTTAGTGAATATTTCGATTTGGTCCATTTAGTGGATCCGTTAGATTCGGGAGATGAGAATCGATTGGAGTTGATGTCTCGGCCAGAACTTGGAATTACACTCACGAAAATCCACTGCTGGACTTTGATAAATATAACGAAAGGTGTTTTTCTTGACGCAGATACACTCGTAAGCAATTATATATTATTTTATTATTTCCCTCTCTTTTTTTTTTAAATAAAATTACTTATTCTCTTTTCACAATAAAAGTTTTTTTCTTTCCACTTTCATTTATTTTATCTCTATTCTTTTAGGTAATCCGAAATTGTGATGAATTATTCGAAAGAGAAGAGTTCTCCGCTGCCCCTGATGTTGGCTGGCCTGACTGTTTTAATTCTGGTGTCTTTGTATTTCAACCGAATCTTGATACGTTTCGTAATCTAGTCCAATGTGCATTGACAAAAGGATCATTTGACGGTATAGAAATAATATTAATCATTTTATATAATAAATATATCATTATTGATTTAATGCACTATATTTTTATTATGGGGTTTTTTGTTGAATCGAACTGTGTGTAGGTTTTATTTACATGAAAAATCATTTAAATTGTGTGTTTATTTTAATCTTAATTATAATAAATAATAATAGGTATCAATAAATATCCAAATCATAACTAAAATGGTTGGAAAATATTATACATATTTATATATATATATATATATATATTTATTAAGATTATTAATAGAATTTACCTATGTATGACTCCAAAGATTCTTTAAAGACAATAATAATAATTCTTTAATTGATATTTATTTAAAATGATAATTAAAATGACAATATATTAATTCATTTAAAATTTTCAATATTATAATGATCTAATAATATTAAATTAATTTAAAAGAAAGCTTTGAAAATAAATTAAATATATATTTGATTATTAGAAATAATATTTTAATAATTTTGTTTTTGAAAATTGCTAGAATTATTATATATTGTAACGAATGTATATTTGTTATATATAAATATGACAAAGTCACCCCAGGCGCTGTTGCATGACTGAATGGCAACGTCTGGGGGAGTCCAACTGCCCTCCGCGCGGTTGGTGACTTGGCATTATATAGTTAGTCAGATGCTAACCTTCTTTGTGTAAAGACGTGTTATCCTGTCTCCGCGTTCTTTGTGTAAAGACGTGTTTTGATGATCCTCCATGTTGGATGGATCCTTTGTGACTCCCATGGTGGAGAAGTAATATAATATTTCTTATAATTATACATTTTCTTTGACTCCCATGGTGGAGAAGTAATATAACATTTCTTATAATTATACATTTTCTTTGACTCCCATGGTGGAGAAGTAATATAATATTTCTTATAATTATACATTTTCTTTTAAACAACCGTTTTTCAATTTAACTTAAACTACATCCTTATTGACCAGTCTCATTAAAATCTGCTTTACCTCTGAGTATAGCATGGCGCCCATTTAACCTTCATCTCTGCTGGACCATTGGAGGAAAGGTAGTTTGTTCTCTGCAGCTGCGGGTAATATTTTCCCCCTTCAAGAAGATATCCACCTGTTTACCTGTGGAGACCTTAAACTCCTTTTTTTCCCTCTCCACATAAGATCCATTTTTTTCCCTCTCCCATTTCCGCTCTTCTCTCTTCTATCACATTTTCCCTCCCTTCTCTCCCCCTTCTTCCCTCCTCCTTGTAAGGGGCCTGTTGGCATCCACTGTGGGCCTCCCCCCTTACAAATTGACGCCCAACGTCGGGGCTCTGTTTTCCCCACCCCCTCCCCTTACAAATTGACGCCCAACGACAAGGCCTGTTTTCCCCACCCCTGTGAAGGCAATAAGTGATATTAGTGCAAATAATTTGTGAATATTAATCAACCATATGGTGACACTCGCCCTAAGGAACAACCACACTTAAGTACATTTATATATATTTTTTTTTCTTTTGGTTTTAAAACCTATGATTTTTTTTTTATTTTTCTTTCTATTATTTATACTTTGTTTGAGAATTGAATTTTTTTTTTCTCTCTTTCTCAGTTACATTGACATTGTATTATTATTATTATTATTTTTTATTTTTACTTTCATTGTATTTATTTATTATTTAGTTATTAGGATTTATTTAATTTAATATTCAATTTATATATTTTTATTTTTATATTATAGTTTTTACATACAATTAATTAATTATTATAATTAGTAGTAAAATATAGTATATAATTTATTGTTAAGAGATGGCTTTCCTCACTAGAGCACGTAAGGAGGATTTAATAGTTTTGGCTGATGAATTGGGCATTGAAATTAATAATTCAATGAAAATTATTCAAATTAAAGATGCTATATTAGCACATGATGATTTTGATGATGAGATAGCTCAGGGTATCCTCAATTCTATTGTAGAACAGAGAGTTGAAAGGCTAGAGTTAGAAAAAATTAGACTTAACTCACCTCATCAAAACCCTCCACCTGTAGGAGACCCCTTTCCCCAAATAGATTTAGCCAATCGCCTCCCAAAACTTAATAAAAATGATGATATTAATTCATACTTAATGGTCTTTGAAAGACAGATGAATTTTTTTAAAATACCTCAAGAAAATTGGGTATCTTATTTATCTACAACCCTCCCTTTAGACCTAGTAAGGTTGTTATATAGAGAATCGGATAAAAATTTAATGGATTTTAATTATATTAAAACCCTTTTGATGCAAAGATTTAAAATCACTAAAGAAAAGATGCGTCAATTATTTTACAACAGTAAAAAATGTCCCACTCACACGTGGACTGATTTCTATCATAGCTTATTGGTTCATTTTGAATCATGGATAAAGGAATTGAATATCAATAACTTCGAGGCATTAAAGGATTTAATTATTACAAATCAATTAAAAACTCACGTGTCATCACAATGTCGTGAGCACTTTTTAGATGAATGGGAAACATTAAATAAGCCTCTTGAATTAATAAAAAAACTTGAAAATTATGACAACCTCCGAAATACGGATGGCAAAATTGTAAATAAAGTAGCCCCCGTGGTACTGATACCGTTTCTATGGAGAAACCTGTTAAAAATGTAAAAAAATGTTATGGATGTGGGAAAATAGGTACTATTAAGCCCAAATGCACTGATTGCAATCCCCAATTAAAAACTAATAAAGTAGATCCTACTTTTAATTTTAATAATACTATCAAAATATCTTCAAATGAACAAAAAGGATTTCTCCCTCTCCTCCCCATTCAAATAGGCGATGCCACGGGTACGGCATGTGCTGACTCTGGTGCCTCTCATTCCATAGGGAGTGAAAAATTATATAATATTTTAAAAAATAAAAATGTTACATTTTATAATAAATCAGTAACTATTAGTTTAGCTGATGGCTCTAGCCAAGAGCATCAAGTAGATTTAATTGAATTACCTATAAATATTAAAAATAAAATAGTGCCCACCAGGCTGATGTTTTTTCAAAATCAAAAAATCCCCAGAACCTTATTGGGAAATGATTTTTTAAAACAAGCAAGATTAATTATTGATCTTTGTTCAAACCAATGGTATTTTAATAATAGAATGAAATTAAAATACCCCTTTGAGAAAGAGGAACCCCTTTTCACCTCTGAACCTCTTAAAATTCATTATTTATCGAATATTTTAATTACTAACAAAATGTTAAACGTCTCCCAAAAGCAGAAATCGAATCCCTTATTGAAGGAATCCAATAATATCTTTACTGCAGGGGGAGAGCCTGCACCTTTTGGTGAGCACATAAATGGACAGGTGATTTACAATGACAACTTCGTCCCAGAAATCACCCCTTATCTAAAGAGATTCGCAAATAATTTGAAAGTTATAAATGAAAGAATCGAATCTAAGCAATTAAAAAATAAGAATTGCAATGATAAAAATCTTCAACAATTGTCATTTCCTATACAAACTTGCTCTTGGTATAGGAGATATATTCCTAAAAAGAGAGGTCGACCTCGAAAGGGTGACTCTAATTAATTATTAAGAACTATTGTATATTTTTCTTTGATTTTTGTGAACTTTTTTATATTATTAATTGTTTAATTAATTATTAAGAACTATTGTATATTTTTATTTGATTTTTGTGAACTTTTTTTATATTATTAATTGTTTAATTAAGTATTAAGATTATTATGTGTTTTTCTTAAATTTTTGTGAACTTATGTATTATCCATTTTTTTAGTTAAGTATTAAGAATTATTATATCTTTGTCTTTAATCTTTATGAATTTTTTTTTTGTTGTATTATTAAATATTGTTTTTCGCTTTTCTCTTTTTCTGACTCCTTCGTTGGGACTTCTTCAGGAGTCAGAGGGGGAGGATGTAACGAATGTATATTTGTTATATATAAATATGACAAAGTCACCCCAGGCGCTGTTGCATGACTGAATGGCAACGTCTGGGGGAGTCCAACTGCCCTCCGCGCGGTTGGTGACTTGGCATTATATAGTTAGTCAGATGCTAACCTTCTTTGTGTAAAGACGTGTTATCCTGTCTCCGCGTTCTTTGTGTAAAGACGTGTTTTGATGATCCTCCATGTTGGATGGATCCTTTGTGACTCCCATGGTGGAGAAGTAATATAATATTTCTTATAATTATACATTTTCTTTGACTCCCATGGTGGAGAAGTAATATAACATTTCTTATAATTATACATTTTCTTTGACTCCCATGGTGGAGAAGTAATATAATATTTCTTATAATTATACATTTTCTTTTAAACAACCGTTTTTCAATTTAACTTAAACTACATCCTTATTGACCAGTCTCATTAAAATCTGCTTTACCTCTGAGTATAGCATGGCGCCCATTTAACCTTCATCTCTGCTGGACCATTGGAGGAAAGGTAGTTTGTTCTCTGCAGCTGCGGGTAATATTTTCCCCCTTCAAGAAGATATCCACCTGTTTACCTGTGGAGACCTTAAACTCCTTTTTTTCCCTCTCCACATAAGATCCATTTTTTTCCCTCTCCCATTTCCGCTCTTCTCTCTTCTATCACATTTTCCCTCCCTTCTCTCCCCCTTCTTCCCTCCTCCTTGTAAGGGGCCTGTTGGCATCCACTGTGGGCCTCCCCCCTTACAAATTGACGCCCAACGTCGGGGCTCTGTTTTCCCCACCCCCTCCCCTTACAATATTAATATTTTTATATACAAGGTTCTCTGAATAAGCATCCAGGGTTTTACATAAATTCTTCTTAAAAGTTTTATATCATAAGATAATTTCTGGGATTGATTGGTTGGTGATATCTTTGTTTTATACCAATATAGATATTTATAAGATAAGAAAAGAATAATAGAGAATATTCATATTCATCTGCCTAACCAATTTAACTTAGGATAGGCCCATAATATTTTTAAAATTTTATCTTATTCTCGAATATTAAAGAATAACTTTTTAAAATATGCGAGAGACGACTCTGCATACGCAGGTACTTCATCAAATAAAATAAAATAAATAAACAAACATAACTTTATTTGTTTTTGATTTTTTTTTTTGGCTTTTTTTGGAATATATCTCCATTTTAGCCAGCTTTCTCAGAATTGTTTATTATTTTTATTTTTAAATATCGATGCACTCGGCGAGGTTCGATCCCTCGAACTCGAGTTGGCGAACCAGGACTATAACTTTATTGATTTATGTATAATAAAATGTAAAAACTTGAAACTAAAATAATTAATGACTTTTTATATATTTATATATTGTTAATATAGGTATATTATATATTTTAATTTAATAAATTTAAATTGCATTATGCAGATTGATTAATTTAATTATTACTTTTTTTTTAAATTAATTTTAATTTTTTATAAAAGCTAAATTATATATATTTATATGAATATTAAAATTAATTAACATTTACTTATAAAAAACATATTGTTAAAATATTAAATTGATTTATCAATTGTCATTTTAATTAATTTTGAAATTTTTGTTTTAGGTGGTGATCAGGGTCTCCTTAATATATATTTTAGCGATTGGGCTACTAAAGATATCAGTCGACATTTGCCATTTATTTATAATATGGTCTCGTCTGTTACATATACATATCTACCTGCCTTTCTACAGTAATTACTCTCCCACTCTCTCTATCTATTATTTAAATATAATAATTCACTCTAATTTTTACCTTTTTGTAGATATGGTAATGAGGCAAGGATCGTTCACTTTTTGGGTGCTGGTAATAAACCATGGTTAGCGCCATTTGACTGGTCTCGTGGGGTGGCATCTGCACCATCCGGGGCTCAACATTCATTACCACTTTTACAATTATGGTGGGATCTCTACTCTCAAAATGTACACAACAAATTAACAAAAGAGATGGTTAGTACAAAAATAATTTATATTTGTATTTATTTACTTTTTAATTTTAAACACATGAATATTCTAAAATTAATTATTATTATATTTTTAATTGTTATATTTCAATTATTTCGTTTTTTAATAAATGTATATATCCTCCTTATCTTTTATTAACTCTATCCCATTTTATTGCTTGTTATCACATATACTAGTATATAAACTAATTTTTTTTTTCTAGTTCAGATAAACTCCATTTTAAATATTAAAACAAAATTTCTAATTTTCTATTTACTTCTCATGTAAAATTTATTTATGAGTAGAAAGAATCTAAAATACTTTAATTTGCACAAACAAGGTTTAAAAATCAGAGTGTATTAATCCATTTTCATTGAAGCAGTCATGCAGTTAGCAAAAAGAAAGTTTTTACAGATTTCATTGACAAAAACTGCAAAATAATGCAAATTATATAAAATTCATTATGATAATAGGATAAATCCATTTTTTTTAATTAACACACATGTTATTTATTTCATTAAAAAAAATATTTGTTTATTTATTTCATTATTACTATATTTATCCATTCTATTTCTCATTCTCATACTTTTTTCTTTTTTTTTTTTTTATATTTTTATACTTTTATTTTTATGTTTTATTTTGCTCTCTTTATTTGTTTCTTTCTTATTGTTTTTTTTAATATTTTATTTTTTATTTTATTTATTTATTTTATTCATTTTATTTTTTTTATTTCTTTTTCTCTTTTTTCTTTTTTTTTCTTTTTCTTTGTTTTATAGATGAAAATTTCTAATGATGTTTTGAATGAACAAAATTCATTTAACTGTCCTAAACATGATTTCTTCTACGATCCTTGGGATAATTATAGTATTATACCTGAAATATATCAACCTCAACCACAACAACAACAATATAATATTCATAATCGTGATGAACATAATCAACAGCATCCAGATCAACGTCAACAAGAATTGTCTCAAGAACCTCTGTCAACACATTCCTTTCAAATTAATTCACTCCCTTTAAATACCTCTGTTATTAATCATGATCAACATAAACCTCCACAAAAAGAGAGACAGTATTTTTCATTGATAGATAATAATAACCAACAACAAAATAATAAACAAAAACATAATAATGAACCTGAAGTCACAATATTCAAAAATAATAGTAACAACACACAAACAGGAATGTTTGCTGAATTTATAAAACAAAATACAGTAATAAAAAACAACAATTTATCTAGTAATAATAAAACGACAACAATAAAAAACGAACCAATAATTTTATCTATTGACAGTGGACAATCAACAGAATCATTATCTGGTCCAAATAATAATCCTTCCAATTCTCTTTTTCCTGCATCCACTTATAATGCTTTAGTTCCTTGCAATTGTCATGTAGAAAATAATATAGTTGCTACAAAAATGCAAGACAATCCAAATGTAAGTGTAAATAAATCTCTTTCTCTCTTTATTTCTCTCTAGTTATACATGTATTAAACTTCTACTTCTTCAACTTCTTCCACTTCTTCAACTTATATATTTTAATTTGATTTACTGATTATGTTTATAAATATTATGTTGATGATTATTATTATATTATTTTAATGTTTTTTGATATTTTTATTTTATTTTTTTCAGAGTGGTTTGGCTGGTGTCTTAGCTCAAATGTCTATTGGTGGTACGCCAACAACTGCACAACAAACACTTGCTGAGGATTTGAGTCGTCGTCAAGCATGGGAACAAGGTATTATTGATTATACAGGCCGGGATGCTTTTGAAAATATCTGGAAGAAAATTTGTCAGACATTAGCGTCGGGTCCACCTGAAACAGCACAAATACCAACTGGTTCGCAACCTGCGCCTCCTTCAGTTACTGTTGATGTTAGTCAAAAACCACTAACAACAACCCAAGAGCCAATTGTTCCAGCTACACCAGAAGAGAAAAGAGCTTTTGCTATTGTGCCAATTACCCCACCACCAGTGATTGACGAATTTGTGAAAGTTAAACCAGAAGATGTCATTGCATTGCCCAGTCCTGTACCTGAAAATACCCCACTGGGTTTAACAACACCTGAAGCACCAAAAATTGTTGAAACACCAGCGACACCTGGGACACCTGAAGTTACTAAACTTTCCGATCAACCAATTGTTGATACAAAGTTAAGTGAAGCACAATCTACTGATGAAGTATGCTCGAAACCATGCCCTGAAAAGGAAAAGTCTAGTGACATAGTCGTTTCAAAAGATCAAGTAGAAAAAGAACAACCTATCGATACTGAAAAAATTGACACTAAAACTATTTGTGCTGAGAACAAACCGGAAATTCCTGCAGACCAATCAACTGAACAACAACAACAAATTCAAGAAAAACAACAAGAAGTAAAACCTGTAGAAAGTTCGGAAGTTAAAGCTAAGTCATCTGAAATAATTTCCCCTTCAACTATCTCAGAAGAAAGTGCAGTGTCATCTACACCACTCTCAGAACAAGCTGTCCCTATTTCATCTGTTCCTATTCCATCTCCACAAGAACAAACTCCTCCTACTCCTATCTCTTTATCAGAAGAGACGATTCCTATTTCTGCTCCAGCGCCAGAACAAACTATTCCTCCTCTAGTTCCTACACAAGAACAATTAGCAGCTGCTACTAAACCAATACCTGAAGAAATTACTCCTATCTCAACTATAGAAGAAACTATTTCTTCTGCTATAGCACAAGAAAGTACTGCTAATCCACCTGAACAGCAAAGTTGTCCTCAAGAACAATCTATTGCACCAAGTGCAGCAGTTGTTCCTCCTTCATTAGACCAACCAATTCCAGTTTCTACATCAGATCAAACAACACCTTCTCTTTCTTCAGAACAATCAACACCTACTCCTGTTCCAGAACAAACAACACCTACTCCTGTTCCAGAACAATCAACACCTACTCCTGTTCCAGAACAATCAACACCTACTTCTGTTCCAGAACAAACAACACCTACTCCTGTTCCAGAACAAACAACACCCACTCCTGCTCCAGAACAAAAACAACCTACTCCTGTTCCAGAACAAACAACACCTACTCCTGTTCCAGAACAAACAACACCTACTCCTGTTCCAGAACAATCAACACCTACTTCTGTTCCAGAACAAACAACACCCACTCCTGCTCCAGAACAAAAACAACCTACTCCGGTTCCAGAACAAACAGCACCCACTCCTGCTCCAGAACAAAAACAACTTACTCCGGTTCCAGAACAAACAACAACTGCTCCTGCCCCTGAACAAACAACACCTGTTCCTGCTCCAGAGCAAACAACACCCACTCCTGCTCCAGAACCAACAACACCTACTCCTGTTCTAGAACAAACAACACCCACTCCTGCTCAAGAACAAAAACAACCTACTCCGGTTCCAGAACAAACAACACCCACTCCTGCTCCACAACAAAAACAACCTACTCCGGTTCCAGAACAAACAACACCCACTCCTGCTCCAGAACAAAGACAACCTACACCTGCTCCAGAGCAAACAACACCCACTACTGCTCCAGAACAAAAACAACCTACTCCGGTTCCAGAACAAACAACACCCACTCCTGCTCCAGAACAAAGACAACCTACTCCTGCTCCTGAACAAATAGCACCCATTTCTGCTTCAGAACAAACACAAACTACTCCTGCTCCAGAACAAATTATACCTGCTTCAGTTTCTGAACAATCACCTCCCACGCCTGAAAAACAATCCGTTCAACCAGGAGACGATCAACAACCTTTAAAAGCAACTGCACCGAAGGGCCAGGAACCATCTGTTGACGGAGCGCAAGTATCACCATCGTCGCCAACTATTGGGACAGAAGCTCCAACTTCCGCTGAAGCTACAGGTGTAACTGATCCACCAGTACCTCCAAAACGAAAAGGAAAGAAAAAAAGTCACTAAATTATAACTATCCAAAAAAAAAAAATTAACAAATACATTTATATATATATATATATATATAACAAATAAAAAAATCAAAATTCAATAATAATAATGGTAATAGTTGAGCAAGATATGTATATTAATATATATTTAATTATTTATTTATTTTTAAATGATTTTGATTTTTTTTTTAATATTTTTTTTAATATTTTTTTTAATTATATTTCAAACAACTTTTGTGTTTTATATATCCAAAACAAGAAAAAAGAGACACGAAAGTGCCTTTCTAAATATATAAATAAAAAAATATTATTTATTTGGTACTATTTACACATCATCTCTCATCACTCATTATATTAATATATTTTTTTTATTTATATTCATTTCTCATCATTTTAATTTTATTTATTTATTTATTTTCATTTTATATTCTTCTAGTCTTATAATAAATTTAATAAATAAATAAATGAAATTAATATATTAATAAGAAATTTTTAAAATATAATTTATTATTAAATTCACTTCTATTTTTCTCACTCACCATTAAACTTTCTTCCACCCCCCCCTCCCCCCTAATCACAGTGAGTTACATATTCAATTTTGTTTTCTTTTTTTTGCTTTAATTGACGATTATTCATTATTGTAAGAAAGATCATTTAATACAAAAAAGTTTCAATAATTTTCCTTTCATCTTAAACTTAATAATAAAATAATTATATTATTATATATAAAAAAATAATTAATTTAGTTAGTCATTTTTTCATTTTGAATTTGTTTTGAATTTGTTGTTGTTGTTTTCTGTAATTAGACTGATTACTTAAATATTATATATATCTTTAAAATATAAATCTAATATCCATAAACGTATTGTAAAAAATAAATAATTAAATACTACAGTGTGTGTGTATAAAAATGAAATATAATAAATAAATGATTATTTTTTAAAAATAAAAAAAACAATCAATAAAAATATAAAAAATAAATCAATAAAAAATTTATAATATATTTTCTTTGTTTTTTTCTACTTTACCTTTAATTATAATATAATAAATAAGCATATAATACTAAGTACATCTTTCTTATATATAAAATTCTCGTGTCACAAAACTTTGACAGAATACTCCTCCGAAACGGCTGGACCGATTCTTATGAAATTTTTTATGTATATTCAGTAGGTCTCAGGGCATGTCAGACTTCCTTTAGAAAACCGCTAATTGGTAAGGTGTGTCCAGGAAGTGCTAATTAATTAAAAATAGTTTAGTTACTTTCGAGTTCCTTAGAGTCACAGAGATAGATAGATAAATATAACATATACAATAATAATATATATAATTAATTTACTGATTAAATTAAAATATATTTTAAATAAGAACACAAAAAGAAATGAATGTTTTATGTAATATACTGATTGAAACAAAATGGATGAAAACCTTTTACTACTCTTAACCAAATACTATATATCACTCGGGGGGTACAGGGGGGTCTAGGTGCGGAGAGCGCCGAAGGCGCTCGGGGCAGCTAGTTTCTATATATAAATATAACATAATAGGTGAAGCGGTGAACTTCTTACTTCGATACACAAAAAAAATCTTTAAGATAAAAAAAAATCTCGAGACTTAAAATTTTCAATTATTATAAACGAAAATTCAATCAAATTAATTTTAATGTAAATATGATTTAATTATTCATATAAATAATTCAATTAATATATTAAATTTCTTTGATATTACCGCCCTGACCACCTTCGGCCCAAAACATTTTATCAAACTAAAAGGAACTTGTTTAACTTTATATAAAATTATATATAAACTTAAAATATAAACATTTATAATGTTAATTTAAATTAATCGATATATATATATATATATATATGTTCCT
Source organism: Labia minor (assembly GCA_963082975.1). Taxonomy (NCBI): domain Eukaryota; kingdom Metazoa; phylum Arthropoda; class Insecta; order Dermaptera; family Spongiphoridae; genus Labia; species Labia minor. The sequence continues at coordinate 55,235,700 of OY720344.1, forward strand.
TAGGAGAAACTTATCTAACATATATATATATATATATATATTAATAAGTGGCGGTAGAGAACTTTTTATCTTAAAAATATCTTTATTTGTAAATATTAAATAGTTTATCAATTTCTTTTTTCAAAACTCAAGAAATTATTTTTTGGAGTATAAAATTTTTCAAAGGCATCTTAAATCATTGTAATATTTTTATTTATATATTTATTAACACCTGTTATTAATTACTTTAATTGTTTATAAAAGAAAATCAAATAAAATGATTTTTCTTGAAAATAAAATTTTAACATATTGCTTCTTCAACTCAAAAACACACTAATACATGAATTTTGTACAAAATTTACATTATCTAATATTTTTATATAAATATATATATTTATACAAAATTTCCTATAGAATTTTAATAATAATTATATATATTAGAATTAAATTTAATTCAATATATAACAACATATCTCATTCATACTTCATGAATGGATAACCACATGGAATATGTTTCTTCATTAAATTTTCTCTATTTTTACAATTGTTTTTTTTTTAATTTATTTATTCATTCATTCATTTAATTAAAGAGATTATATACAACCCAGTATATCTATATCCTCTCCCTATTTGGGGTAGAGGATTTACAAAAAAATAAAAAAAACAAAAACAAAGAAAAATTTAACATAACAGAAATTAAATTATTTTTAAAAATCCATGTATCTAAAAATAGAAACAGAAAGAATAGAAAAAAAGAAAAAAAAGAAAAACAAATTCCATTTATTTAAATATGTAAGATCTCAGCTGTAGTATTTTATTTATCCACTTATCCATTTAAGAGATCATATACAGATCCAGGTATATCTCTATCCTCCCCTTATTTGGGCTAGAGGATTTACAAAAGAAAAAAAAATAAATAAATTACAACAGAAACAGGAGAAGTATTCTTTCGTTCGCTACTCTGCATTCACAAATCAATTTTATCTTGGACAATGGACCACGATAATTGTAAAAAAAGTCATTTTCTTTTAGATTTTTATAGTTTGGGCAGTAGGGGATTCTATGATCTTATTGAAATCCCGTGTCCTATACACATCTAACAATTTATCGGTCAAATATTGAATTTTGGTTTTAATTGAGGAATGATCTTGGCCTTCTCACAGTGGGCCCTCCCCAAGTTCATAAAATATATTTTTCATTTGGGTTACCCAGTTGTATGTTGGGTCGGAGATATCACATAAATTAAGGAGCCTGGTATTTATATATTAAGAATTTCTAATGGAAAATTTATAGAAGGACAGACTGACATTCTCATTTACATATTTATATGTTTAGATATTCTTCTGGTCGGAATAGAGATCTGTCGAAAAATCGACGATTATAAATCCGTTCACTTGTTCTTGAGTTATAAATATTCTAACCTGCCCATCTTTCTTTATTTATATATATACTAGCTGCTCCGAGCGCCTTCCAGGCCCATTGCCTTTTATATATATAGATAGATTAAAACCTTCCCTGGGATGCCCACAACAATCCCTGAAAGTTTCACCGTAGTCGGACGGGTAGTTTTTGAGTATTTGACAGACAGACAGACAGACACACAGACATTGCCTTTTATATATATAGATAAATACCAGTAATTGACCATATTGTTCCCACTTAATTTATCAAAATGTATGAATAATAGTCATTGCATAAACTACATATTCTGAATAGAAACCGGGTAAGTAATGAATCAATAAAAACCATATGTTAATTACTAAAGAATAGATCATTAGTTTGAAAATTAGTCAAGGATTTAAGACAATTTAACATCTTTAGTGTACAGACTAATTTATTTATGTAAAAAAACAAAAAAATTAATTTAAACGTATTATTTATGAAACAAGCAAAATAGACTTAAAAAAACATTTTTAATAAAATATATTTTGGAATATTTTCAAATATTAGGTATGTAATTCTATATTTTGATTTATTTGTTTACTTTATGCTATTTTCAATATTTCAAAAATCTTTAGAAAGCTTAAAAGATAGGATAAATATAAAAATGTCGTCTTAACCATAAATAAAGATAAAAAATACAGACATATACATATAATAATTAATCAAATTCATATACTAGTATAGGAATATCGCACATATCAGAAGAAGTTAATAATCACTTATTTAACTTATTATTAGCGAATTATACTCAGTAGATCGCACTTAGTAGATTTCTGGAAGATTGTCAACTATTCCTATAAATGTTGTGTATTTACCTTACTAAATAATTATAGCATTTCAAAAATTTTATTCTTTAGCTTTATTAACCAGTATAACAAAAATTACCTCATAACTTTAAAAATATTAAATAATAAAATGTGTAAGGTGACTTTTTTCATTACACTCATATTTTATTCATGATATGACAATTTTTTTTCTGACAAGAGTTTTATTTTTTATTTTTTTTTGTTATTCATTGATATGTATTGACACCTGTTGATTGATTTTTATCATAAATTAAGATATCGCCTGAAGTTTTTAGTTCTAATTATTCATCTTATAAATTTGAATATTAAACTCAAAATAAATTGTATAAATATTTAAAACATAATTATACCTAAATTAAAATAATAGCACATTGTTAACCCACCTACCTACTGCTAAAATTATACGACTAAAGAGGGTTCAGGGAAGCATCCTCTCTGCTAACTATATAAGTTATAAATAAGTAATCTATCTATCTCTGTAGGTCTAAGGAACTCTTGGCCGCAGCAAGCACTTTTCTCCAAATCCTGAGCCACAACCATTTAACGACTACACTCTCCCATCTCTCTCACGTACCTTTCTACATTGTCCACTCACCGCGTCCTTGGTCTTCCAAGCGGATGTTTCCAAATCGGTCACCTATCAAATATATTTTTCGCTAGTCTATCACCCATCTCTGGCTACATGCATAGTGGTTATGGAATTCCTGGTTATGCAGTCTCTGTCATTTCATCGTGACCTCATTTTGCTTTGGACAATACTCTCGCCTCACAAGTTCATAGACGACGCCTAACATCCATATAATACAACCGATAGAATAATTATTTTATATATTTTATTTTTTACTCCTTTGGTTAATAATTTCGACGAAATAAGCCTCTTTACTGTATAATAATAGGCGCTACCAGATTTCAACTTTAATTTAAATTCTTCTTGAATATTATTATCCTTTGTGATTATAGTACTTAAATATGCGATCCTATATCCTCCGTAATGGAAAGTGTTGATGAGAAGTAAATGGAAGGAAATAGAAGAGAACAATTGGAAGTTGGGAAGTCGGAACATAAAAAAACAACCCTAGTTACTTTTAACCATTGATTTCCCCACTACTCTCATTCCCATTCTTCTTCTCCCCATGAATCATAGTCATTTGCTCATTTATTAACTTACTAATTCACTTTCATTGTCATTTATTTATTAGTTTGTATGTTCATTTGTTTCTAGTTTTAAGATCATCAATCTTTCGTATGTAAATTAGCATATATTAACATCATTCAGGTTATATGAGGGGTGATGTCTTTCTAACCACTCTCTATTTCACTTTCTCTCTAACATTCATTTATATATTTTAAACATACTTAGCTCACTAATTATATAAAAATGTACCAAATAACGAAAGAAAAACCAAATATAATGAATTTATTTAATTATAATAGATATAAATTAAATATAAAATAAAATAATAAATAAAATAAATTTAAAAAAGATTTATAAGAATATTGAAAATAATTTTAAAATCTCTCTCTCTATATCTATCTATCTAATTTTATTATGCTAGCTAAAATTGTATCTATTTATCTATCTATGTAAAAGGGTTCTCAGAACCCGCTCTTTTTGAAATTCACACCATAGATAGCATTTATAAAGAAAAATCGAGTTTTATTGATGCCTGGGAAAAATCATCTTCAATAGTTTTTTTTTAATTTAAATAGATATGACGTCACATCCAGTGCCTCTTATATCTTATAATATTATAATTATAAAATAAAATTAAAAATGTTTATTTTATATATATATCTGTTTTTATTGCATTAATAGATACATTTAAATTATTTGAAATTGTTTCACAACGTTTAGAAGATTTATCTTTATTCGATTTAGGAGAATTAAATGACATCATCAATTTCCTCATACAGCGACTCCGTAAATATAAAATATTATATACTAGCTGTTCAGTCCACCTTGGGCGTTCTTCACATCTAGACGGGGAGCTCTGCCCTCTGTTCCCTATATTTGGTTGGAAGTTTATATGTAAAATGTTTTTTTCATCCATTTTGTTTCAATCAGTATATTAGATAAACCATTTATTTGTTTTTGAGTTCTTACTTTTAATATATTTTAATTTAATCAGTAAATTAATATATATATTATTATTGTAAATGTTATATTTATCTATCTCTTTGCTCTACGGTAGTCGAAAGTTCTTAGCCCCAACATCCACATTTCTCGAAGTGTCACTTCATACATTGTGAATCCACCCATAATATCTTACTTGAAAATGAAAATCCAATTATGAGCTCAAAAATAAAATTATTTATTCATATAATCTTAAAAACTAAAAGAGGTAATAATTTTAAATCATTTATAAAACACTGAAAACATTCACATTGCGAGTATTATTACCTATTTTAATTTTTAATAAATAAAATCTAAATTTAACTTTAAATGATGTTATACGAAAATTTGCAAATTGAATAAAACAAAAAATATATTAATTATATTAACATTGATTTTATGAGTTTAAGTAAATGTTATTATTAAATAATAATTATTATATTATATTTATAATTAAATAATTTTTATTAATATAAAAGAATATTGAGACGTAATTTCATCGAGATCGGTTCATCCAATTTTGATTCTATACGTTTAAGGGGTGTATGTATGTTTTATGACTATTTTTTTTCTTATGGGGTTTTAAATTATTTGAATGGCGATTCGGTGAATCAGGTATTAATATTACCAGCCAAACTCAATTGTAATAAATAATTAAAAAATGTTCACCTGCAAATCCAAATATTTGCTATTTTTCTTGACTGTAGGTATTTTTATCTGTCACGGAGAATTTTAAAAATTTAAAACCAATATTGTTTGAACCTATTAAATATTGTGGAAAAACTATTGTATAGAGCAGCTGAAAAGTAATTAGGTATTGAAATTGATTAACCGCCTGTACTGTTTACACTATTTTACCGGAATATGATTGTATTTAGCTTAGTGTGTTGATAGTCAATATAGACAATTAAAAATAATAAAGATATCTGGATGGAGAAAAATGAAAACAAATATCGTGTTGATCTAGTGAAATTTCCATTACGTTGATTGGAGAAACATGGACGTAATGAGGTCAACAGAATGCCCAGACCGTTCCCTTTTGACATTTTTTTGGGATTCGACATAACATCAACTTTGTAATTGGGGAATTTCTTGAATTCCATTCCAAATCATGTAGGAAAAATTTTAATTAAACTTGAATTTTAACAGATTGATCAAAAATCGAATAAACTAATGTGTATTGATTTTTTCTTAATTAATTAATAATAATTAAAAAGTGTCAATAAAAATTAATATATTGCCATAATACATAAGCCTTATTAATAGACTTAATATAACTTCATGAACTCCTTTTAGTTCAATGTTAGCAAGACCGGACTTGAAACAGTTAAAACTCTTCCTCAGGTCTTTTACAAAAATTACCCTTCGAACCATTAAGAGACTTTACTTAAAGGAGAAGACCCAAGTGCTAAAGAAGTGTTGTTTTTTCTAAAAAAATATAAATTATATTCTATATAAATTAGATAGTTTTTAAGTACCCCCATAAATTATACTTATTATTATAAAAACAAAAATGTTCGCGGAAAAAAATTTTGCCTCACTAAGAAGAAAGATTAGTAAATAAGCGGGAGTGTCCTCCCCTAGACTTTCCCGCATATAAATAGGTATAAAGAGTTGTGAATGAATATTTAGAATGTGTAAACTTGGTATTGATAAAGAGCCAGTTCGTATTAGTTTATTGGTGTCAAATTTGATATTTGGTAACATTTATATATATATAGAATAAAGTGCTACTTCCGGTTAACTGATATTTTAAATGTAAAAAAACAGATATGGATATAATATAAATATTTTTAATTTTATTTTATTTATAATATATAAGGGCTGGCTGTGACGTCATGAAGTGCTGGGTGGCGTCATATAATTTTAAATTAAGAAAAAACTAATGAAGATGATTTTTCTCGAGGATAAAACCAATACAAAGTGCATAACACGTGGAGATATGTCCTCACGTGAAATTTGATATGAAAATAACCCTTCACTTTCTTTCTTCGATCGGCAATGCTAGCACTTCCGGTTTCCGGATTTGCACCAAAAGTTGATCAATTCATCCTACTGATGTATTAAGTAAATATACCAAAATTCATCAAAATCCGTTGAGCCTTTCAGGCTGTACACAGCTATACGGACGGACGGACAGACGGACGGACAGACGGACAGACATCATGCTAAAAATACTTTTTTCTGTTAAGAAAATGCATGATTCGTGGAGATATGTACCTAAAAATATCCATAGGTGAAATTTGGTGTGAAAACAATACCTCCCTTACTATCGTCGGTCGGTAAAAAAGAAACGCTACTTGTATAGGTAAAATGTCACTTCCGGTAGTCAGATCATGATGAAATTTGGTATCTGAATTTTTTACATATTTTTAAATCTATATACAAAATAGGAAGCAAATATCTCGAAGCAAACTGGTACTTTACTTGAAAAGTAAACGCAACCAGTGTAGGTAAAGTACCACTTCCGGTTAACCGATTTTGACGAAATTTTGATAGAAATCTACAAACTGTGAATAATATCGGTGTACCAAATTTCGAAGTCCTAGCTTGATTAGTTTTTGAGTAAATTTGCTTACAGACATTACATACATACATACATACATACATACATACATACATACATACACACACACAGACATAATTCGAAAAATGGTATTTTCCGACTCAGGGAGGTCTAAAACGTCAAGATCTATCGAAATCTCGAAGTCGAAATTTTTGACGATTCCAATACTTCCCTTATACGAAGTATGCGGGAAAGTAAAAATCTATTTCAATTAATTAGAAATTCAATTTAAGAAAATATCAGATTTTTTAAATGAAATCATATAAGAACGGAAATTAAAAAAATAAAAGAAAAGGTTTGAAGTAAGTGATTCCGTAAAAGAGGAGGTACATATTTGATAAAAAGCGGTTGTTGCGGAGAAGAACTTTCAAGTTCAGTAGCGTTCCATAGAGATAGATAGATACATAATAATATAAAGAAATATTCTTTTTCCTCACACAATATAATAAATTATCCCGAAAAAATCTCTGTATATTCATACATAGATATATAAATGTGTGCGTGTATGATATGATATGATACTAACACCAATCTTTTTCGATAGCCTTTTTCGGGTAAAGACTCCCTTGGGATAGATAACCTCTTGAAATTGAAATCGTTTCCATTTCTCTTCCTCTATACAGGATTTAACTTCTAAACAGAAAAATTCAATATATTTATCTCTTTTTCACTTTCTTTTCTTATCTCTCTCTCTCTTTATATCCCCCTTTCTCTAATAATAATATTTAAAATTTAATAATTTTTCATATTTGAATATAAAAACTAAGATAATAATATATATATATATTAATTATGATTACAAATAAATTTTAATATTAAAAGTATAATCAATTACTTTACTATCATTTAGTTATTTATTCTATCTTTTAAGCTTTCTAAAGATATTTGAAATATCGACAATCGCATTAACAAGTAAATCAATTTAGAATTACATACCTAATATTTGAAAATATTCCAAAATATCTTTTATTAAAAATATCTTTTATAAGTCCATTTTACATGTTTTATAAATAATATGTTTAAATTAATAGATTTAACTCTAATTACACTAGTTTCAAGCTGGTTGATATATTTTCTCAATGAACATTTCGGTTATTATACCATCATCAGTTTTCTTTTTTCTACTCAAACTCAACTCAACTCAAATATATCAATCAACTTGAATATTAACCGAGGGTTATTATTAATTATTATTCTTTAGTTTAATTTTAATTTAAATAATTTACACATTTTTTTTATTTTAATATATGTATATTATATAGATTTAGATATGAGGATGTTGAAGTATTAGACCAATCCCGTTGGAGACTCGTCGTTTTTTAAGAGGCTGCAGAGTAAGTCAGTTCAGAGTATTTTGGTAAAATTCACAATCTCTGATATTCATGAAGAGCAGATGTTTGGCATTGGAACATAAATAAACAACATTCCTTAGAGTTACCGGGCATATTATGAGAGTAAGCTCCAACGTCTGGAAGACCACGTGACAACTTGAACGATGGGAGATTTCTTAAGTGATGTGAGGTACTTCTATAAGTATACTAAAAATATACATAAATTAAAAGTTAAAATAGATACACAGGGGGTTAACAAAAAGATGAACCCTATTTAATTATCTTATAGTTAATAAATAATATAAAATATGGAGGTTACATAGTTTAAATAAAATATAAATAAATAATAATAATTATTAAATATTATGTAATATTATAATAATGAATTAGGTTTCAGCAGGAAAACAGAAGGTTTAAGAATGAAACACTCTGTTTTTTCGATCAATGTGTGGATATTTGGGTCCCATATCAGTACTCTCTTCAGGTCTAAGGTCAATTTTCTAAACAAAATCATTAAAAAATATATTAACTTTGGTTTTATCATTTTTCGCATATACATTAGACATTTTTAATCTTTATTAATACACTTTATTTAACTCACACTGTCCGTTTGTTTGTTCGCGGCATTTTATAATCGATATTTCAACAACTTCCCGTCATTCAATCAACTTGAAATTTTGCATACGCGCTTGCTCCTGCTGATAATACACGAATCAATTGAAAAACCCACTGAATTATTTATCTATTAGTGGTAATTAATTAACTAAACTTTCATATGCGGAATATGGAATAGTTCACTATTTCAATCATAGATGGCGATAGCAGTTCTAGAGGCGCTGAATACGACTAAAAAGTATAAAATAAATTTAAGTAAAAAGAAATCTTTTTAAAAAATACACTTTACTTAAAATTGCACTAAAAAGTAAAAAATAAAATCACTTTAAAGTGGGTGCGCTCAAATTATAATAACACCGTAAATCATTTAACACCGTAAAACATTTGCTTCCATTTAGTGTTATTATAATTTGAGCGCACCCACTTTAAAGTGATTTTATTTTTTACTTTTTAGTGCAATTTTAAGTAAAGTGTATTTTTTAAAAAGATTTCTTTTTACTTATTTATCTTTATAAATCAACAGCTACATTTCTACATTATTAATAAATAATATAATATAAAAATAAAAATTAAATTTTTGGTATTTTTATTCTTAATTTTTTCTTTGTTCTTTAAATATAAATATATATATAGTTTAATCTCACGTTGCAGATCTCATTACCTACTTCGCTTATTAGGTATTCCAGAACTGCATTTAATTGTTCAATGTGACTATTAGTGCAATTATCTAAAGATCTAAACTGTTCGTTCTAATAGTGACAAAACATTGTTTGTTCCAATCTCTTTTATGTTATGGGTTTATACTGAGATCATTCTGGAGATCCGATGTTTAAATTTTATGGCTACTGATTCTCTTAAATTTTATCCCTTCAATTGTAAAATAAAAACAAACAAATCATCAAAAATTAAAGAGATGACAAACAATTAATAATTAAAAAATAATTTTATATTATATATACATTAATTAATTTAGTCTTCTTCTTTTCCCATCTTATTGGCATCACTATCCCTCTTTTTACTATCCCGCCAGAGAGATAGTATTGCGATCACGAAAATTTTCGATGTCGAGATTTTGATGTTTTTGTACGTATAGAAGGTCCCCGAGTAATTTTTACTAAGGTTGAGAAAAATGTCTATCTGTGTGTGTGTGTATGTAGAAAAAAAACGTTTTGAGCTAGAATAATAAAATTGGTACACGGAATTATTCAAAATTCGTACTTTTTTTTGGAAGCTCATTTGGAAGAGGACCATTAGCTACCACGTTTTCATTTTTTTCCTTTAAACTGACCTTAAAAATAAAGATATATGTTTTATAGTTTTTCACATGATTAAAAATTATATAAAACTGCTATATATAGAATTTCAGTTTGACTGAATCGCTGAAAGTACCGGAATTAATTTTTTAACACGAATGCGCCTGCACGTGACGTTGGTGCCATCAACAAAGAGCCAAACACGCGCTGGTTTAAAATATATTTAATAATTTTAATTTTTAAATTATAATTAATTAAATTTAATTTAAATATATATATATATATATATATATATAATATCTATATATGTTAATTAATCCAATTAAAATTTGCGAGATAGTCGAGAGAACACTCCAGATTTTTATTAATGTTTATATAAATAAAGAACTGATGTTGTTGACAACTTAAAACAATTCCTAAATCTTTAATATAAATATAACTACATTTTCTTGAATATACATACCATAATATATAAATAGGTTTTATTTACCCTTCTAAATATATTTTTGTTTTTATATATAGTGGTTGTCTACGAAGATAGGACTATAAATATGTCTATTAGCATATGCTGTCTAAATATATATTTATATTTCAGAGTATATGCCAAAAGAAATTGAATGTAGGGGTAGTTTATATTTTTTTCATTCTTTTTTTTTAATTCTCTTTCTTTCTTCCACTCTCATGAGAGAAATAAAAGTCAGTAAAAAGACATTGAATGAAAAAATAATACATAAAAAACTTGGAAGAGTAGAAATTTCACTGCAGTATAAAAAATTCTTAAACTTAGTTAAAAAAAATATTACATTTTTTTCTCTTCAATATCTCTAGATATACCTATATATTTATAATATCCCCTCTTTTTATATTACTTTTCTCTCTCTGTCTTTCTCCCAAAATATATATTTTAAAAAGAATAAAGATGAAATCACTATTTAAAAACAACAACAAAGTTTATAATACTACTATATATTTAAATAGAAAAAGATTTGAAGAACAATGCCTATATATAAATATATATAGATATATAAATACATTTTTCATCTTAAAATAAACTATTTATGCTTTTGATTGAAATATTGATTTTAATTAATTTCATTCTAAAATAAATAAACAATTAAAAAACTACGGATTAAAAATCTAAAATATTTTTAAATATTATAATTTTGAGATCTCTTATGACTCAACGATTGGAAATAAAATGTATTTATATGAATTCACATAGAAAAAATTTTTAAATTAAATTTATTATATTAATTTTGATTAATTTTTAAGAATTTAATTTACCACATATTGAATAGTTTAAAATCATTAAAAATGGTGTTCTCTATTATATAATTAACAAAAAAAAAAAAAAAAAAAAAAAAAAATTAGTACTTATCATTCATGATAGATTAAATGAATCAATCTGTTACATAAATTAAAAATAAAGGTAAATAAATAATAAAATAAACAAATCAATATATTTGATTAGTGAAAATAAAAATATAAATAAATGAAGAATTTTTTAATCAATTTCTAATATTTCTTAACTTTTTTAAATTTTTTTTCTTTTAAGAAAATATATTAATAATTTTAATGATATGATAACAATTAATATTAAACGACAAAAACTAGTATATATGGACGCCCCTTCTAAATATGCATAGGTTTCACATATCAGTTAATTTGGTTGCATAACTTTTAGGCAAGCTTATTTATAGCAGTTCTTTTCATTTAAAATATAAATTATATAATAATTTTTATTATTAAAAAAGTAAATTTTTTCATCTAATAAAAATATTTAATATATTATTTATATTTATTTAATTTATTTAAATTCAAATATTATCTTTCTAATCTTATTACACGAACAAACATTAAGTTATATTAAATATATTTCTGACTTTGAAATTTTTCAAAGGTTTTTTATGAAATTCATTTATTAGAATATTCTTAAGGTAGAGAATTGATTATATTTATTTTTAAATAATTTTAATTAATGTTTTCTTAATTAAAGTAATTATTAAGGAAAGCCTTGGAAAACATATGAATATTATAATATTAAATATTAATATTATTATTATTATTAGAGTATCGAACTGTGGCTCCATAGATCAGGTACCTTCTAATAAATTATTTTAATAATAATAATTTTTCTTTTTAACGAATTAATTTAAGAAATTGAGTTTTCTGAAAATAAATTTATGTTAATTTTATGAAAAAAAGGTATTTTTGTCATTTGTTAATGAGGAAATTCTTTACTAATTTTAAAGAATTCTTAATATTTCTGTATATTCCATAAATAACAATTTTTATATTCAGCCTTTTTAAACAGTCTATCATAAATATATATAAGTATAATTTACTACTCTCGTTCTCTCTACTATCCTATATCATTTATAAAATTGTGCTAGAGTAAGGGGAGAAGGGAAATAAAATAAAAAACGTGCAATTTTCGTTTTTCTTTTCTACAGCAGATTGTCCTTAAATCATATAAGTGATAAAGAAAGAAAGCAAGTAAGAAGGACATCGTAAATTGTAAAGTTATATACTACTGAAAATCACAATCATTTTTCAACTCACTCTCTCCATTCATTCGTTACACAACCTTTGTTTATTCACTTATTTATTATTATTATTATTTACTGTATTTTCTCCTTAATTTAAATTGTTAACTAAACAATTTTTTTTTATTTTAATAATTTATGAATGATTATATATATTATTATAACGTAGTATATTAATTATTAAAAATTAATAAATTATTATGTAATCTATGATTTGGTGCTAATTAATTAATCTGGGAATTAATGGAAAAATTATAAGAATGTTAAAAGACCTAACAAAATAACAAAATCTAAATCACCAAGAAGGAGATCCATTGAGCACTGATTTTTTTCATTGTTTTTTCAATTACTTCCCAAACGAGAGAATCGAGGGAGAGAGACTAATGAATAAGGCGGAATGATTGTTGCAGCTGACCATACTTTGATCTCCGATACTCTCATAGAATGACAAAGATCTTCCTATTGTTTATTCAAATATTATTTATGGAATAACTTTGGTGTTGTTTAATACATTAACGTAATAATCCCAGCTTCAACGTCGAATGTCTCAGAGAGAGATTCTTATTGTCGTTGGAATTATTACAAGCTACTTTCTCTCGAAAATAGCCTGAAGAGAGATAGGGTTTTTGATTCTAAGCGATAGGTAGCGGATAGTGATGGTTGGTATAAGGAAAAACACACTCCCATGTATTCTTTTCAGAGCTTTTATTTAAACTTATTAACAAATTGATAAGAACAGAAACTTTATACACCTAAACAGTATGGAATCGATCAAACCAGTGCCGTGTTAGGTGCGCCAAATGAATAATACTTAAACGTAAGATTCTCAAATAATATATACACATATACAGTACTAAATTGATACAACCAGGTAAATAGGGCCGGAATTTCAATGATGCCACGCGTCCAATGCACAGAACTGAGACGCTGCTTCTCTCGTAGACCCGTGTTCGCTCGTTGATGCAAGATTCTTCAAATAAAACTCGATGTTCTTGTGAGATAGCCGTAGTCGATAAAATATAGCTCTTGCGGGGAAGGAAGAAAGGAAAGGAATAAAATATAGAAGGAAGAGATAGAAGGGATTCAGATGGTGGTATCTTCGAGCAAAAGGATCTAAAACACTTTTCTCAAACAAACTCCTCAAACAAACACTCTTTGCCGATGATCAGTCCACCAAAATGAAATCGAAGGAAAAAGCAGGCTCAACGCTGCTCAGTAGAGGTAGAATGACTTGCTCAGGTCAAAGGCAGGTAAGCAAGTGACCAAAAAGGCCGGGAAACAGCAAGACTCAGAACAGGACAGGAGGGGGAAAGTCAAGGAAGGGGAAAAGAGATAAGGCAGGTAGGTTGAAACAGAAAGACTGCCCTCTCGGAATAGCACTATTATCTTTGTGCACATGTGCTTCGAAATGGCTTGTTCAGGTGTAAATAGATGAAAAACAAAATATTTATATTTATGTTTCGAAAAGAGGGAAGGAAATGGCCACAAATGATGAATAAATAATTCCAGGAGATTGAAGAAAAGATTAAGTGATTAGATCGACATTAATTAAAAAATGAGCTGTGGTCAGGCACAGAACCCACCGACGATTTGAAATAAATACATTTCCAAACAACATTATATATATATATTGTATTGATATTTTAAAAATATCATTAATTCTTAAAAGAAAATGAAAATTTTTTTATTAGCGACGAGAGCAGACGCACTTCAGATGCTGGGGAAGAGAAAGGGCCAGAACGACTCTTGATTGGAACAGCCAATTTTGGGCCCCCTTAACAAATCATAGGATCCAAGATTGTCCATCCTACAAAAGGACTGGCTTCTGAATCAAAAAATTGTTTTTCAACAATAATTGGTTTTATTGTAATTTTTGTAAACCAGCTTTTTTATACATTTTTATGTTATATATTATTTTTCTAAAAATTTAAATCTATAAATCTATATTTAAATATCAAAGATAATAAATCTGTTTACTTTATTCTTAATTTTAAATTTTTTCTTTTTTTAATTTATTTCTCCAGATTTCCAGATCTCCAGGTCAGTTCACGCTCGGGTTCATAGATTTAGAGTGCCTCTCCCCATTACACAAAAAAATCATTACAATATATATTTATTAGAATAAAATAAAATATTTTTAAGATTTTTAAAACTTAAAATGATTAAATTATATTATCTTGGTTTTTATTTTTAGTTAGACAATGAATATAAAATTAATAGTTAAGGTTGATGAAAGCATGCGACTGATGCATTAAGTAAATATACCAAATTTTATAAAAATCCGTTGAGCCGTTCGAACTATACACGTCTATAAGGACGAACGGACGGACAGACATCATGTTAAAATACTTTTTTCTGTTAACAAAATGCATGATTCATGGAGATATGTAAAAATTTCGACATGTGAAGTTTGGTGTGAAAACAATACCTTCCCTTCCTATCGTTGGTCGGTAAAAAGCAAAGGAGGAATGGGGTAAATAAAAAGTTAAATTGATCAAAATAACTTGATTTTGATGGTGACATATCTATTTATTGAAATGGATGACAACAAATTCTCAAATATATGTTTTCAAAGTTTGAGAAATCTTGGTGAGTCAATTAATTAAAAAAACATTTGGAGATTCGAAATAAAATACCACTTTATATTAATTGGAGAAAGACAATTTTGGTACTCAATAAACTCCGGAGAACTAATGAAGATAATTTCCAACCAATTTGAAATAAGAGTGACACATACAGAATCAAAAGCTCTATCTATAATTCTATCCATAGTAAAATCTTTGACCCTAAGATATCATACTCAGAAAATAATATATAATAAATGATCCCTCAGGTGAGAAGAAATAACTTTAGAGTAATTAATCTTTCATTGCTTTAATTTCAACCATATATGCCAATTATATAATAAAGAGGACGAAGAGAATTTAGAACATGTAATATTAAACTTGCCAATCTACAAAGGTGTAAGTGATCATTATATTCCTAAACTCTAGTGAAAGTTAAAATTATATAAATATATTGAAGGGCTAAGAAGATTAAAACCGTTCTGCTTCAATTAGTGATGCTTATGATCCTGATTAAGCAAATCATGTCTATAAAGACACCACCAATGAAAGAATGAATAAAGTCAAACTTAAAATATCTCGATTAAGTGAGTATTGAATAATGAATTGTATATTGATATTGAATAAGCTATATAAAAAACATTAGAATGTATGATTATGTAAATTGTAATAAATTAAATGAAAATTAAATTAATTGTAGATAAGACTTTTAATTAAATAAAACATTTCCAAAATTCTTGTATCAAGCTACGAGTTCAATAAACAATACAAATTAATAAAAAAATAAGATTTCTTTAAATAATTTCAATATATTCTTATTATGAATAATTTTTGAATTTAAAACTCTCCTTAAATTCAATTTTCAGTGTTCGTTCAGTAAGCAAAGCATTCAGTAAACGAATTATGTTAATTTTATTATTATTATTATTATTATTGTATTAAAAAAACAAATATAAAAATATAAAAAAAAAATGAACCAGGTAATAAAAAATTAATTTTTTATTTTGTTTTATTTTTTTGTGTTTAAATTAAAAAAGTTTAAATTTATTAATATAGTTTGAATATTAAGAGAGGCTTATAAAACTAAATAAATAATACATAAAAAAACTAATATAATTAATTCGTATATATATATACATAGGGTTTCATTATCTTATCTTATCTTATTATACTAGTAAAAATTGTTTGTTTGTTTGTATGTTTGTAAATGGGTTCTCAAAAACGATTTTTTTGAAATTCACACTAGAGATAGTATTTATAAAGAAAAATTGAGTTTTATTGATCACATCTCTGGAAAAATTCATCTTTATTAGTTTTTTTAATTTAAATGTATATATGTGACGTCACAGCCACCGTCTGTGAGATATATACATATCTATTCTTAAAATAAAATTAAAAATATTTATATTATATTCATATTTGATTTTTTATTTCATTAATAGATAGGCTGTTCAATCACTATATTAGATAAAACATTTATTTGTTTTGGTGTTCTTAATTTTAATATATTTTAATTTAATCAGTAAATTAATTATATATTATTATTGTAAATGTTATATCTATCTATGTGCTCTTCATATATTGTGAATCAACCCCATAATAACTTACTTGAAAATGAAAATCCAATTATAGATCAAAATTAAAATTATATATTTATATAATCTTAAAAACTAAAAGAGGTAATAATTTTAAAACATTGAAAACATTCACATTGCGAGTATTATTACCTATTTTAATTTTTAAGATTATATAAATAAATTATTTATTCATATAATCTTGAATGTTTTCTGTGTTTTATATATAATTTAAAAAGTTTTAAAAGTTTTTTTTAATGTTTCATGAATACAAAAATATTTTAAAAACGTCAATTGAAAATGAAAATCCAATTTTGAGATAAATAATGTAGAGATCAAAAAATATTTAAAAATAGATATTTATTTAAATGAAATAAAATTATTTAATTTACAGAATGAAAATTTCTACAATAATGTCTAAAAAAAATTTCTTTATAATTTTACATTATAATAATACCAATTACAGTAGTTATAATATATGGGGAATTTTCTACTTTGACCGCCGATTTGACCATGTTCCCAAACGAATTTTAAAAAACCAAGACCACTTTACATTTACACATTTTAAGCTCTAATCGAATCCAAAATCAAAATTTATAAAATCGAAAAACAGACACATAGATATATAGATTTTATAAACGAACATTTATACAATTTATCTAGGAGCGCTGGTAGTTTTGATAGTAAAAATAAATGAAGTGTTGACTTTAAAAACCAATTGTTTTTTTAAGGTAACCATACGTACGGTTTTTAAAGTCAACACTTCATTTATTTTTACTTTCCCGCATACTTCGTATAAGGGAAGTATTGGAATCGTCAAAAATTTCGACTTCGAGATTTCGATAGATCTTGACGTTTTAGACCTCCCTGAGTCGGAAAATACCATTTTTCGAATTATGTCTGTGTGTGTGTATGTATGTATGTAATGTCTGTAAGCAAATTTACTCAAAAACTAATCAAGCTAGGACTTCGAAATTTGGTACACCGATATTATTCACAGTTTGTAGATTTCTATCAAAATTTCGTCAAAATCGGTTAACCGGAAGTGGTACTTTACCTACACTGGTTGCGTTTACCTTTCAAGTAAAGTAACAGTTTGCTTCGAGATATTTGCTTCATATTTTGTATATAGATTTAAAAATATGAAAAAAATTGAGATACCAAATTTCATCATGATCTGACTACCGGAAGTGACATTTTACCTATACAAGTAGCGTTTCTTTTTTACCGACCGACGATAGTAAGGGAAGTATTGTTTTCACACCAAATTTCACCTGTGGATATTTTTAGGTACATATCTCCACGAATCATGCATTTTCTTAACAGAAAAAAGTATTTTTAACATGATGTCTGTCCGTCCGTCCGTCCGTATAGATGTGTACAGCCTGAACGGCTCAACGGATTTTGATGAAATTTGGTATATTTACTAATACATCAGTAGGATGAATTGATCAACTTTTGGTGCAAATCCGGAAACCGGAAGTGCTAGTATTGCCGATCGAAGAGAGGAAGTGAAGGGTTATTTTCATATCAAATTTCACGTGAGGACATATCTCCACGTGTTATGCACTTTGTATTGGTTTTATCCTCGAGAAAAATCATCTTCATTAGTTTTTTCTTAATTTAAAATTATATGACGTCACCCAGCACTTCATGACGTCACAGCCAGCCCTTATATATTATAAATAAAATAAAATTAAAAATATTTATATTATATCGATATCTGTTTTTTTTTACATTTAAAATAAAAACCAGTTAACCGGAAGTAGCACTTTATTCTATATATATATATATATATAAATGTTACCAAATATCAAATTTGACACCATTAAACTAATACGAACTGGCTCTTTATCAATACCAAGTTTACACATTCTAAATATTCATTCACAACTCTTTATACCTATTTATATGCGGGAAAGTCTAGGGGAGGACACTCCCGCTTATTACTATCAAAACTAGATATTATATTTAATAATATTTACCAACTATTCCATCTTTAAAATTAATTATTTGGCAAACAATCATCCTTTAACAACCAAACACTACCAACCTTACAGATACAAGTTCCCCGTAAACTCCACAAAATATAAAATATTTTACATATATATATTAAGCTTACCTCTGTAATTTTTTGACACCCTGGATGTTTCTATGATAACCATGTTTTGTATGTATTTTAACTATTATATTTATATTTAAGTCATTTTTTTATCTGGTCTTCAATATTTTATATCTATTAATTTTTTCTGAAAAATACACAAAATCATTAGGATTTTTATTTTAATTTAGATACAATTTACAAAAATAAATATTCTTTATTAGTGCGAGTAAATTTATATATATATCACTAGATAAGTCACATTTTTATTGATTTTATAAATTTCTCATTCTATAATACCTGAAAAATGAAACCATCCGATTTTGTTATAATAAAAAAAAAATAAGTTTTGAATATCAATATTTATACGTATACTAATAGTATACTTGACCGGGAGCTTAGCCGCGAGGTTATAGTGACCGGTCCGCCGACTCGAGTTCGAGTGTTCAAACCTCGCTGAGTGCATCGATATATAAATCGATATATATAAGTATAGATATAAGAATAATAAAGAAGGCTGGCTAAAATGGTGATAATCCGAAAGCCAAATAAATAATAATAAAAAAAAAAAAAAAAATAGTATACTAGTAGTATACATTGAATCTGTTAAACAATACTATTTATAAAAATTGTAAATGTTTATGATGAAGTAGATTTACTAAAATAAATTAAATATTACAGAAATTTATAATAGACATAAAGTAGACCAAAAGAGGCAATGTGGTATGAGGATCCCAATTACTTATATTTTCTACAGAGAAATAATATAATATTTTAATATAGTATACACTTTCAGTGTTACAAAAATGTGAAAAATGTCAATACTACTGGATTGTAGAAAATTATAACTTAACATTACTTTAAAGTAGATTAAAAAATTTCTAAATAAAACTAAAGGATTAAGTTACACACACTTGACTCTCATCTTCATGACCCCAGGTTCAAATCCAAAGTCTGTCAAGGTAATTTCTTTCTAGCTGCGGTCAATGGGAATGAGGTCCACCCAACCTACCTGATCAAAATTGGGAAGCTACATGAAATAAAAAGAAGTGCAAATATCAAGATAAAGATTGAAAAGTGTCGTTGTACTGACCATACAATACCTTTACCTCGTTTAGGAGGCAACCGACTTGATGTTTTTTCATTTTTTTTTTTAAAAATTAAGTTAGGAATTGTTTATGAGATTTAAAATATTTTATAATATCTGTCTAACTATGTATTATATGATTATCTCTTAGTACTTTAGAAAAAATAAAAATTACTTATTCTCTTCGAAATCGAGAAATATTTTAATAAATGTTTAATAACTCGATGTTTGTGCTGTGACTGTCTCATGTCGCTGCTGGAAGTAATGAAACTAGTGATTAATAACAA
Source organism: Labia minor (assembly GCA_963082975.1). Lineage (NCBI taxonomy): Eukaryota > Metazoa > Arthropoda > Insecta > Dermaptera > Spongiphoridae > Labia > Labia minor. The sequence goes on from OY720344.1 coordinate 55,255,965, forward strand.
AAGCAAAGATGTCATTTAAAGGTCGAGGACATTACGAAAGTTTTTTTCAATATAAATATTGAAACCAACCTGAATATATTTTTCATTTTTATTTTTTAACATTTTAAAACAAAGAAAAAAATAACGTAAACAAAAAAAATTAATCATATATATATATATATATTATATATAAAATATTAAGAATAAAATAAAACATAAAATAAAATAAGATTTGTATATCATTTGTTATTTCACTCTTTTCTAAATTTATAACAAATTTTCTCTCTCTCTTGGATAGTGGATATATATGTATATAGCGTGTGACATATAGATAATATGCTTAGTCTATAAAAGGAAAGATGACAGAAGAAATCCTCATCCTCATTCTCAACTCAAATACACTTTTCTTCATCTTCATCTCTACTTCTAATACATTTCTTTTTTTTATCTCAAGAGAGCTTAAAAAAGTAAATTCGACATTTGAAACACTTCACGAAAGAAAGCGAATGTGATGGAGGAAGAGAGGGAGTGGGAGTTAGGGGGTAGAAGGATATCATTGAGTTAGTATGTAGTTCCATCATGTATATTTAAATAAATACAACATAGAGAAGTAAATGTGTCTTTTTTTATCTTATAAATAATAATAAATATATCTATTTTTAAAGTAATTTATACTTATATAAATAAAATTGATAAATAATTAACTAAATTTGTAATATATATATATGGTACATATTTTATTTTTAATTTCATTTATATGTATCCAGGTAGACACCATCTCAATCTTGTTTATATATATATATATATATCGATACTGATTCCTAGAAATGATATCTTTTTATTTACATGTACCATATACGGATAAAGTGGTAATATTATTTTTTCTTCCTTCATATCTCCCACTGTCGTTATAAAACTAGACGTTGTTCTCTTATGGGACTCGACAAATTGAAGTACATGACAAAAATTATAACAATTCCCATTTCCCCATTTTATTACCATGTTTGTGTTTTGGTTCATCCTTTTGAGGTGTTATCACATCATTATTATCGAATCATCTCACAAGTTTGTAAATACTTCTCCATTCCTCTGAATTTCATTCTTATAAACGAAAATCTCTCTCTCCCTATAATGGTATTATTACAGTACAATTTTCGGTAATTATTCAAGTAAACACATTTTCGTGGATTTGGATAATACTTTACCAGTGGGTTCCTATTGCAATTCCAAATAAACTTTTCTCATGAAATTTTTTGGGCCTCTTTTAGTTTAAGTGATAAAAATTATTAAAATAAAGATTTTTTAAGTTTGACAGATTAGTTATGAACGTCGAAATGAGCCATTAAGTAATGTTTTATTGACTAATTCACTAATTTTTTAAAATTAGTGCGCCCTCTGCTAGTCAAATGGATAAAACATGCTAGCTAAATAGAATATCAATGGATTTATAAGAAAATTTTAATTATTTTATCTCGTAAGCTAGAAGAGGCTCGAAAAAATTTAATAAGTAAAGATAATTTGGTATTGCAAAAGGAACCACTGGTAAAGTATTATCCAAATCCACGAAAATGTGTTTACTTGAATAATAAATAATTTTCAGTAAAATTTAATAACTAAATTGAAATAATTTTAAAGAATTAAACTTTTTACATAATTTTTTGGCATTAATTTAAGTATATAATTTTGATAGTGTTTGTTATTGAAAAACACGCCTAAAGGAGAGAAAGAGGGAAAAAGAAAAAGAAAAGGGCTGTAATTAATGTCAAAGTAACTATTATCTATTTGTCTCTTATCCTAAGACATCGTATATCAACAAAAGTCAGAAGGGCCTTTACCAAATTCCGCCATGATGAAAGTTGGAGGGGCGCTGGGAATTCACTTATTCTGGATTGATTAAGAAACAAACAATGGTATTATCACTATAACTATGTAGTAAAGAATGTAATGGATCAAAAGTCCTAAAAATACATGAATAAAGATACATAAATAAAGAAACAATTAAAAAAAATGTATTTATTATTTTATAATTATTCACTTATTTAATAATTAATAAACATAATTTAACATTATTTAATTTTTTTAATTTATATTTTATAATTGATATACCTAATTGTAATAGTAATCGTATTAATATTTCTTCACTTTCTTTACCTCTAACCCTTCCCTTCCCTTACTCTTCTTCTATCTATATCTATGCAATTGTATGTGTGTGTGTGTGTAAAGGTTCGACTGCGCCGACTTTGACGCGCACCACGCGGGCGAGCGGCACCGCCGACAGGCAGTCTCCGTTCGTTCGTCACACAATTAACATTTATCTACGTTCACCTTACTATACAATCGGGAATCCTGTTTTTTTTGATATCTATATATCTATTGAAATTTAAAATTGTTTTTATCGGTGCCTATATGGATGTGAATGACTATATGAATGGGAATGGCTTTAAGTGCTCGAATTAAGTGTTGGTGAAAGTGTCACAGGTGACTTCACATGAATCAACCCCTCCAATGCTAATTCACTGATATTCAGGTGAGTCACACACACACATCCCCCTACCTTCTTATACTACTTCGAACCATTAACATATACTTATTTATTATCATATAAATTAATCAATAAAAAATATTCTCTTATAATGTGGAGATAATAATTATTATATTTATTTATTTTTAGAAAATGAATAGAAATTAAGACAGAAAAAGTAAAATAAGAAAGAAATTCCTATACAAATAATTTATTAATTTCCTAATTTCATCTATCATATTTATAAAAAGAATTTGGATATGGAAATACAATTTTCACGGGGTACTTTTATTCTTTCAATGATTTGTTCCCTGGTTAAGGAAGTTTTTTTATTAAATTTGGTTTAAAATTAAAAAAAACATGTTTAGATATTTTAATGGAATATATAATATATTATTATTACAATATATTATAAAATAAAAAAAACAACTCAGCCTTTGTACTTTAATATATATATATATATATATATTCATTTTTTTTATTTATAAAAATAAAATTAATATCTGATAATATATTCATATTGATGAAATTGGCCAAACTGGGTACTGGATACTTCAAACTCCTTATAAGGAAAACTCACACACGACTCCCCCTCTACTAATATTAATCAACAAATAATTATTATAAATTTATTAAATTTATTTATAAATATTATTATTTAAATAAACTTATTAAACTTCTTTTAAAATTCTTAAGAAAATGTTTAGGTGTATCAATATAATATATATATTTATATAATATATTATAAATACACATATTATAATATGTGCCTATATATAGATAAAGAACTCAGCTTTAATAATATAAATTAATTTATAATTAATAAATTTATTAAAAACTATGGTCTTTATTTTTATTTATTAAGATAGAGGAATATTTATTCCTAATATATTAATTGATAGATAATATAATGTTATATGAGAATCAGTGGAATTTAACCATTAGCCTCTTTAGGAAAAAAATATTTTTTATCATTTTTAATGATAAGGTAACCTTATAAGATATTACTTTATTTTTTTTTTGGGAATATGTCCAAAAGAGCGGATTTATTTAAGCTTTGAAGAACGATTTTTAATTACTAACAAAATATTAATTAATTTTTTTTTGTTGTAATAATTATATATATATATATATATATATATATATATATAAGATTAAGAATCCTCCTATTAAAAATGATCTGTGTGATTTTACACAAATTTATATATATATACCTATATAATTTAAAAAGGATATATATGTATCGTATAAAATCAATTGAATATAAGTATTTCATAACAAATATCTATATAATATAATATCATTTGATGAGAGTGGATGAAAGTAAATGTTGTGATTGACATTCACTACTCCCCTTCTTACAAAGATAAAGAAAATAAGAAAATAATAGTAATAATAATTATAATGATAATAATAATAATGCAAAAGTTTTAATCAATATCAAATTCCATTAATAAATTCTTGAGTCTGCAAACATGATGAAATATTTTCTTTTCTTTTGTTAAAAGTATAGTTTTTAGTGTCTAACCTAATAACTTGCTATTCAATTGCTACATAAAAGAAAAAATTGAAAATAAAATTGTTTTGAAAAATTAAATATTATCCGCAGTATTTTACAATTTAATATATTAAAAATCATCTATTCGAGTTTAAAATTATATTTTAAGCCAATGAAAAATATAATATTCTTTTTTCAAACTTTTTTATTATACTTTTTAGATTGAATAATACAATTTGTTTTATCTAAGTCAAAAATTTTATTTTAGAATCTATAGTTATATGCTTCACAGGGCCTATATGGGCTGAAATATACAATCTTTATTCATACGTATAACAAGATCTGCTTGGATTGAACTTTTGTTAATTTTAATTGCCTATTTATATTTTAATTAAAATGAATTTTTATTTTTAAATATTTACTTTACTGTGCTTTTTATATATATTTAAAAATCTAATAGCAGTCCACTTTTCTACATCATTAACTCATTGAATTTTATAAAGGAAAATTAACCAATTAAAAAAATAATAAATATGAAATTGAATTATGCCTAATATTTTAACTTCAACATGCCATATATATATAATTCTAGTTAAAATTAAAAATAAATAAATATAAAATGAAAAAATAATTTCTCTTTTTATTTTAAAATTAAACAAATAAGAACAGTAGAAAAAATTATTCATTTATTTTATTTTAAATTTAGAATTTGATAAAAAATTAATTAACAATCCTGATAAAAAAAAATATTTTTTTATATATATTCTTAGAAATTGCTAAATAAATCCTTCTGTGGAATTTTTTATTTATATGAAAAATTTTATTTATTATTTTATCTATTTAATTTAATACGGTATCTACTTAGTTATCTTTGAAAATTTCTTTACTCATTTATCCACTCACAATCAAACTTTTTGGAAATTATGTTTATTCTTCTTTACACGCGCGCGCGCCAATTTGCATATTAAATAGTACCTTACAACTCATAGGCCACTAATGAATACTAATTAATATTATAATTGCTAGAGCGCTCATCTTTGACCACCTGATATTGTCTATATCTGTGTCCTTCGTCGAACAAACTGATGTTTCTCAATTAGTTTGCTTCACACTAGCATTTTTTTCAAACATTAAGGCCACGTGTTCTATTCCATCGAAATCTCTTTGATTTCATTACTATCTTTATTTGGAGATGCATTGAAATCATGCAATTATGTATTAGGCAATTTCCTGTATTTGCCAGTGGTTTAATTATTTTCATCTCATAAATGCTTGATGAATCTTATTTTCAAAATTAAATTTATTCTCTCGTCTTCCAAAATCATGTCTCACAATCTATAAAATCTTATATAATATTATATTTTATTATCTTATAAATATAATATAATATTTTTCAAAATGATTATAGTTTACTTAATAATAATTAATTAAATAATATATATATATTCTAAGATATAATAGACAAATCCTTTTTTTTATTTAAATAAAAATTTTCAGATTGTTTTATATTTTTTTATATAGGGTTGTTTTTACGAAAACTTTGAGAAACATTTTATTTTATTTTGAGTTCCCTTTGAAATTTCAAGATAAAAATAATCCACTGCCTTTTCCTAAATGATAAATAATTTGCCAAAATCATTTCATTTTTCGGAACTTATAATGAACTGAGGTAGAAATCGTTTTCTATTTTAATACTTACATACCTTACATACATACATACATACCTTGTAATTCATTTTTTTTTAATAATATTTAAAATCCATTCAACCAATTAATGCTATGAATCCTAAACATTAAATTGACAAAATATAATTTAAATATATTATACATTATATTTTAAAACAAAGCTAGAAGTAAAATAAATAAAGGTATTACTGTATGGAACCTTATTAATTTAAATTAAAATAATCAAAATAATTTTTAGGAAATTTATATTAAAATTTTTAAAAATGGAAATCAAATATTTATTAATAAATATTTAACTGAAAAATAGATTAACCATTGATGGAGAAGCATTACCCCAACCTCATTGAAATCCATCAAAATTGTAATATTTCTTATGTTATTATAATATTTATATAATTAATTCATATTATTTATTTTAATTTTAATGGAATTTTAAGTTAATGGAAGCTGGACATCTCGGGCATTCCTCACCCAAAATCATTTATTATTAAAATTCATTAGAATAAAAAAATTAAGTAATAAAATAAATAAAGTATTACGTATATAGATAAAATTGAAAAATAAAACAAAATAAAATTATATTTTATATTAAAATTTTATGTTAATATGAAATTCCCCAATAAAGAGTCTAATAATAATAATATTAATAATAATTAGTTTCTCAAATAAATTTTAATCACAGAAATATGGACAAGTATTTACCAATATGGTAAATTACCTTCCTACATGAAATGAAAAACAGCATTAATACTAATAAGAATTTATATCTATCCCTATAATAATTACATTTTTATTAATATTTTGATTAAATTTTTTATAATTTATTCAACATTTACTCAATAAATATTTTTTCATATTTCTCATTAAAACTCTTACTATCTATAATATTTCTACTGTCTATTAATTTAATTAATTATCATTTAAAATAAAATAAATATGAAAGAAAATTCTATTTTTTTATTATGATGGGAATATTATATTCTTTTAAAAATCCTTACCTAAAAATTTATTATATTCTATTAATATTTCTTCACTTTCTTTACCTCTAACCCTTCCCTTCCCTTACTCTTCTTCTATCTATATCTATGCAATTGTATGTGTGTGTGTGTGTGTAAAGGTTCGACTGCGCCGACTTTGACGCGCACCACGCGGGCGAGCGGCACCGCCGACAGGCAGTCTCCGTTCGTTCGTCACACAATTAACATTTATCTACGTTCACCTTACTATACAATCGGGAATCCTGTTTTTCTGATATCTATATATCTATTGAAATTTAAAATTGTTTTTATCGGTGCCTATATGGATGTGAATGACTATATGAATGGGAATGGCTTTAAGTGCTCGAATTAAGTGTTGGTGAAAGTGTCACAGGTGACTTCACATGAATCAACCCCTCCAATGCTAATTCACTGATATTCAGGTGAGTCACACACACACATCCCCCTACCTTCTTATACTACTTCGAACCATTAACATATACTTATTTATTATCATATAAATTAATCAATAAATTTATTTTTGACAAAAAATACATAGAATTAAGACAGAAAGTATAAACTAAGAAATAAATTCCTCTATATATAAATAATTAATTAATTTTTTTTTATATATGAATTTTTCCAAAAATGGATTTAAATTGAAAAATAAATATTAATGAACAAATATTGATGGGGATAAATAATACAAAGATCATTTATATAAATATTTATATAAAAACAAAAAACAATGCTAATTTGTTTAATATTTTATTTAGATTTTGTATTATTTAAAATAATTATTAATTTTAATAGAAAACGAAAAATTTGATAATGTAAATGAAAGAGAAAAATGAGGTTTGCTCGGGAAACTTTCCCTTAAAATGTATAAGTTTTTTTTAAAACGATTCGCAAATTGATTAATTTGATTTTTTTTAAAATTTATTTTAAATTTTTTATTCAAATATTTTAAATATTATAGTTATAGATATATGACAATAAATATGCATAATTATTGTTTAATAATGAAATGATTTATATATTAATTTAATTAAATTTAATGAATTTTTGTGTAACATTTTGGTAATATATCTAAATAAGGCTATGTATAATGAATCAATGAGAAAATGTGTATGTGCGAGAGAGAGAGAGAGAGAAAGTGAGAGAGATGTTGATTTATGTCTATAAATTAATTAAGTAGAAATTCATAAAAAAAACTTTTTTTATTTTTTAAATTACAAAAAAATCTGTTACAAATGCACATAAATACATGTCCCGTCGAGAGTCCTCTCATCTAAAAAAATCTATACACCATGTATAATATATCATATATTATATATTTATATATATATATTACTTGAATAATTTTGTTATGAAAAATTTTCACGTTTTATTGTGAGATTTGAGTCTTGACGTTTCGTTCCCCATTTTGTCGCCATCTTCAAGAGAATTTTCCGGAAATGAATTTTAGAGATTTTGGGTTGATGGATGACTAAACTTTCTTATTGTGTTCTGAAGCTCTGAACAAAGATCATCATCACTAGTACATCTTATTCAACCCCAAAACCGAAAAAATTGTCTCTTGGTAACACAGACTAAGTTTCAAAATGCTTAGAATTTCTTCCTGAAAAATTTTCTTGAAAATTATGACAAAATGAGCTGCGAAACGTCGAGACTCAAATCTCACATTAAACGTGAAAATTTTTCATAACAAAATAAGCCATAAATAATTATTATTAATATATTATATATATTTCTAATGTATATCTTTTAGAATAATTCTACAATTTGTTTCTTTTCTAAGCGAAATATTAAATATTAGAAATAAATATATACAATTTTGATAATTACAATTACAATAACAATTGAGAGTGATAGGTCACTATTTTGACCTATAAATTTTAAATATTCAAAATTAAAAATCAAATTAAAAAGTCGTCTAGAATTCCAAAGTATTGATTTTAATACTCTTTGATATTAGCACCTGTTGAATAATTAATAACTTTAATAAAGAAAAATCTAAATAGGATGAAAACAAGATTTAAATCAATTTATCTGCTCAAACCCCCTTCCCCCCACTCTCTCTCTCTCTCTCTCTCTATATATATATATATATATATATATATATTCTTGCTCTTCTATAAGATTACACACAATAATTATATTAATAGTATTAATATCAGATCAAAACTAATATTCCTGACCTATTAATCTAAATTCATTTAAATGATATCATTATTTATTTGTTTTTTTGCTTAGAATAGGAAAATTTCAAAATAGCATAAACAAACAATAAAAGTAATTAGAGTATTTTTAATATCATTTTTATTTTTTATCAACATAATTAATGCTGATTTGGATTAAAAATTTAAAATAAATTTATCTGATGACAAATGACATTACAAATATGAAATGTGTATATATATATATATATATACTTGTATATTCGTATATATAAACAATTTTAGTTTAATATTTATCTCAAATGAGGTCGTTTAAATAAACGAATAGACATAAAGGGAAATTTTACCGTAGATAAAAATCCACTTCAATGGTCCACAAAGAAGAGTGAGATAGAGAGATAGAATATTTTTTATTTTTATGTAAATTATAAAATTAATTAAATCAAATTAAACTTAAAAATATAAAACCTAATAAAAATAATAATTATGAGCATATATATTTATTATTTCCATTTTTTCACATAATCTCGTATTGATTTATATTTATTAGATATAATTTTTAATAATTTATTTTTATATTTATTAATTATATTAACAATATAATATATGATATAGCTTAAACATTCTAAAAATTTGTTTATGAATAAATAAATTTGTGTCAGATTTATTCCTTCATTCATGTAAATTGATTTTTTTTCTTTTAAAAATTAAAACTTGATGAAAAATATATGATTTATATATGTAATTTAAATTTAAGTTTTGCATATATATGAAAATTTAATTCCTTTCTGTTTTTAAGTATTTTTGTTAGATTAGAATCTCGACGTTTCGGCCCCTATATCTTAGTTTGTGTATTAAAGAGTCATTGTTAGTATTTTGAATAGGTGATTATTGATTTATACTTAACTATGTTCTAAAGCTAAATATTTTAAATAAAAATTTAGGGTACTAACACAGATATTGATTCAAATGTGGTGAGGCTCGTAACACAACCCGAGGGAGCAAATGGGATACTTTTGATCACACAGAATAAGACTCAAAATCCCAAAATTTTCCTGAAAATTGTACCAAAATGGCACCGAAACGTCGAGATTTGAATTTCACAAAATTACTCGAAAAAACCTTTTATTAACTCTACATAATCAAAACTTTTATATCTATCTATCTCTGTGGTTCTACGGAGCTCGAAAGTTCTTGGCCTCAGCATCCACACTTCTCCAAGTATCTCTATTCTGAGTCACAACCCTCCAATCCCTACCCTCTCCCATCTCTCTCACGTCCCTTTCCACAATATCCACCCATCATTTCTTGGTCTCCCAAGTGGACGTTTTCCACTCGGTCTCCCTACCAATATATTTTTCGCCATTCTATCTTCTCCCATTCTAGACACGATTCCTGCCCACCGTAGCCTTCTCGATTTTATAATTCTAACAATAACTGAAGATGCATAGAGATCATGCACTTCCTCGTTATGCTGTCTTTGCCATTCCCCGGTGACCTCTTCTTTCTTTGGCCTATAAATGCTTCGCAAAATTCTATTCTCAAATACTCTAAATCTACTCTCGTCTCCTAAGATCATAGATCATGCATAAAACCTATATAATACAACCGGCAAAATAATTGTTTTATATATTTTAATTTTTATCCCCTTTGATAATAATGTTGACGCGATAAGCCCCTTTTCTGCATGATAACAGGCGTTTCCCGATTGCAACCTAGCTTTAAATTCTTCTCGAATATTATTATCCTTCGTTATTACAGAACCTAACTATTTAAATTTTTCTATATTTTGTATGTTAAGACTTTGTGTGTTAATACTATTCCTCACTGTTACTAAATATTTTGATTGAGCACTATTAATTTTAATTTTTCCTGCTTTGATTATTTTTCTACACTATCTTTAATTGCAATTGCCGAATTTCTTATTATATTGAAGTCGTCCTCGTAACCTAATACTTGAATTTTTTTGTTTATTTCCCAATGATTTTTCCCCAATTTATCTAATTACATATTCCAGTACTAAATTAAATAAAATTGGTGATAATGCGTCTTCCTTTTTTAACCCATTCCGAATTTCGAAAGTTTCTGATAGTTGTTTCCCGCATCTTATTCTTCCTTTACTACCTACAATTCAAGAATCAAAACTTTTAGAAAACCTAAATGAACATATAGTTATATATATTTTATATATAAAAGATTAATATTTTTTTTATTCTTTTGTGTAATGCTTTTTTTCTTAACGATATTATTTTTTATTTTTATTCATTAGTTTAATAATATTATGGCACCAAGTATGAATGTAAAATTGAACAACCTTGCACATTTAGAGTAGTTGAAAGAATTTTGTATTTATAAAACATTAAATCCTCGTGTTTTGTTTTTTAACAAGGAACAATGTGTAATAATTAAAATAATTCTCAAAATCATAAACTGTTTCTTGTTATGAATAATATTAGAAAACAGAAATTTATTTCCATTAGAACTCTTAAAATATTATTCTATGGTGTCAAGTTTAAAAAAAAATGAATTAATAATTATTTGTGATCAGACAGCCATCATATCTCTGTGCCAAATCTACGTCACGGAGGGAAAGGTTGAATTTTTCACTAGCTTGTGTCTGTGGAGTGTATATTTTTAATAAAAAAATAAAAAATTTTGAGCACGTTTTTTTCAATATTTCATTATCTACTTTGTATAATCTTTCTTTTGAGTAAATAAAAAAACATGAATCTATACTACTCCCCGATACACCATTTGTCCGGGAATAATATTCAATTGGTTGGGCGGATTATTATGAATATCCTTCCTTCAACTTTTCTTTTCTAATAATTTTCTCTATTTGGGTATAACAAAATCTATTTGCTATTAGATCATCAATCAATTCCTTTTTTCAATTACTAAAAAAATTAGCTTTCTTTTACTACAAAACCCTTGATAATAATTACCAACCGACGATAGTAAGGGAGGTATTGTTTTCACACCAAATTTCACATGTGGAGATTTTTACATATCTCCACGAATCATGCATTTTCTTAACAGAAAAAAGTATTTTTAGCATGATGTCTGTCCGTCCTTCTGGCCGTCCGTCCGTCCGTCCGTATAGATGTGTACAGCTTGAACGGCTCAACGGATTTTGATAAAATTTGGTATATTTACTTAATGCATCAGTATGATGAATTGATCAACTTTTGGTGTATATCCTGAAACCGGAAGTGGTAGTATTATTTTCACACCAAATTTCATATGAGGAGATTTTTTTATACATCTCCACGAATCATGCACTTTGTATTGGTTTTATCCTTGGAAAAAATCATCTTCATTAGTTTTTTCTTAATTTTAAATTATATGACGTCACCCAGCCCTTCATGACGTCAAAGCCAGCTCTTACATATATATTATAAATAAAATAAAATTAAAAATATTTATGTTATATCCATATCTGTTTTTTATTACATTAATAGATATCTTAAAATTATTTGAAATTGTTTCTGTATCTGGAAATTAATTTACTTCAAACCGTCGGTGGGTTCGGACCTGGCCACAGGTCAACTTATTTATAATTTAGATTAGATAATAATAATAAAATTCATATTAACAACAATGTTTTGATCTGAATATTTATTGACACCTGTTATTAATTACTTTGATTAAGACAAAATCAATTTAAATGAGTTTTCGTGTAAATGAAACCTATTTGTAATATCATAAATCTTTTAAAATGTGTTTTACTTAAAATTTTCTTGATATTTTAAAGGATCTGCAATATAAAATTTATTTAAAAATAGTTAGATAATTAAATAAATTAATAAATAAATAGGAAGTCTGACGAAAATTAAGTTTAAATTCAAATGGCCAATAATTACTGAACTTGGAAGAACCCCATTGATTTGAGTACCTATTTTGAGCAGCCCTCACCATCCATTTTTTATTCCCTCCTTATTTCTACTCATATTGAATAACATGGAGTATAAAAATAAAATAAAACAAAAAACAATCGATCTTCACTGTTTTCGTCTTTGCTCTCAAGTCTAAAATGGAATTTATTAATATATACAAGTATATATATACATATATATATATATATAAGTATACATATTTACTACTGGTAATTTCTTTGTCTTCAACTCATTTATATTTTTTCAGATCTTCCTCCTCCGAATTACTCTAAAATATGTGTTCAGGTGGTTCATATGAATAACTCACTTTCAGTTTTTTCAAATTTTTCAAATAGATTATAAAGCGTCATTTGGCCACGAAATAGCTCGTTACTATATGTAGTCCAATTTTTTCCTGATGTTCTTTATCACCTCAGGTACATCTGGCCTCTTGATTTTTGCTTTCACATCTTTATTCTAAAAAATTATAATACTCAATATTTGCTACCAACTCATGAAATATTTAATAGAAGTAAAAAAAAAATTTAAATTCTGAACACAGTCAAAAAGACCTTTATATGTAGAAATATATATTATTATATTGTCTTGTTTTACATATTTTCCAAGTCTTTTTTTTGCTAAATGATAAAATTTATTTATTGTATAAAAATAAATTAAATTAAATTTTATTAATAATCTTTTTATTTTCTTTGTTTTATTGTATTTTAATAAAAATATATATTCATTTATGTTTTGAAAGTCAATTGCATATTATTAATTTTTAAATATTCAAAGAAAATTGCAAATAAAACAATAGAAATAATAAAAAAAGAGAAATTAAGTATATATATTAACAATAATTTCTTTTACCTAAAAATGATAATTCATTTCCGTTAATAACTCTATTGAACAATCTTATAATACTTGATATATTTTTACTTATAGTATGTATTTTTATTTTTATTAATTCAATATGTAGAATGAATGAGAGAAAAAGGAATTTCCATTCATGGAAGATTGTATCACTTGGGAATAAATAAAAAATGATTCATGAGAAAATTAAAAAAATAATAAATAAAATAATATTGTTATATATAAATATATATATATATATATATATTTACTTATTTTCTATAAATATTTTCTTTTCTTTTCTATATATATATATCCTTTATTTCCTCTCTTTTTATTATTAATGGATTGAAAAGTCGAATGTTAATTCAATTAATTAAAAACAACTATAACATGTAACATGTATAATATAAAGCCCGCTCCACACATGCGGTGTTTGCCAAATATCAAGCAAAACATTTGGAAAACACCGCATGTGTGGATGAGGTAGTGTGCTTGACGCTTTTTTTAACGTGGTTAGACCTATTCCACGATTTATTGTGATCCTTTTGAATTCAAATTGAGTATTGAAAATGATGAAAGCTGTGTAAATATATGTAATATATAAATCAAAAAATAATTTGGAAAAATTATTCATCGGATTCCTAATAATTCAATGGAACTTCTAGTGCACTGTCTTCGATTTCTTCTTCTTCTTTTTCTTCATCTTCCTGCTGGATACAAATATGTTCTAAAAGTGATGCATCATATGATTCATCACTGATATTGGACTTGAAACAGTACTCATAATACTATGGCTAATATTGGCCAATACTAATTGTAAATGTTCTAAATTGAAGCGTTTATTTTTTAAAATAACCTTCTTCAAGAAATAACCAGTGACTTAGGAATGTCTGTATTCTGTATCAATATCTTCAAACATACGACCTGATGGAGGATAATTAGAATTATCTAACACTGCACATTGAATATCCTCTCGAATAATTGCTGTTGCAGCTTCTAAGATGCGAAATCGCTCTTCTTTTTTATGTTTTTTTTGGTACCAAGCTTGAATTAAAATATTATGGAGACTATCAATAAAACATACGAATGTTAATGATCTTGATTTTTCTGTAATAATAATTTTATCACCATACTCCAACTTCAATCGCATTTTAATGGTTCTGTTATCTATTGTTGAATTTTTACAAATACTTTTCAATTCGTCTAATGTGATGTGACAATCATCGTTATTTGTAATATACTTAAATATTTCTCTCATCGCAATATTTATAGCTTCATCTTGAGGACGACCGACTTTACACCTAGTGGTCGGTTCCAAAAAAGAATTGTAGCAATCGTTATGATACTTACCCTCGGCAGCGACTAAATCATATTCAAATTCAATGCTAGCAGCAACAGCTTTGGCTACATCATCACAACGAGTTTTAGATATAGTTAGAATACTGTCTTTGAACGAAAGTGTAGTCCCTTTAAAAATCTTACGTCGGTATTGCAGTGTTTTTTTCTTATCCAACTCTTCATTTAATTCATAAACTTTAGAATTGTAATTAAACAACTTCACCCCTCAACCGACATTAATGACATAAAAAAAGAAATTGAGGATCTTGGTCACTCTGTGGCTAATATCTTTAACATTAGAAAGAGGACTACTAAAGACCCACTTCCCATCTTCTTTATAGACTTAAAACCAGCATCTAATAACAAGGACATATATAAACTGAAATTCCTTTGCCATAGTAAAGTTGTGATAGAACCTACCAAAGCACTACGTGATATCCCTCAGTGTTCACGTTGCCAAAACTACGGTCACACAAAGGCATATTGTAGACTAAGACCTCGATGTGTAAAATGTATTCAGGACCATTTGACAGCTCACTGTAACAAAGACAAAATCACACCTCCGAAATGTGTTTTATGTGGGGACTCACACCCTGCTAACTATAAAGGCTGTGAACATTATAGGAAACTACTAAAAACCAAATATCCTTCTCTCAGACCTAAACAAGTACAAGATAAATCACAGACAGTCAAAGTAAACTAGCCTATTGAAAACAAAATAACACAACTCAGACTACTTCCCCCATACAAAAAACAAAACTCTACTCACAAATTGTCGCTTCCAAACATAATGATAATAATGAACTTCCCATGACCAGTACCGACAATACTAGTACTAGACTTGAAAACATGATGACAAAACTAATGGAACGCATGGACACTATGCTTAACCTATTAACCACCATAATTACCATGGATCGCTCTCTTAGGTTTGCCTTATGGAACGCCAACGGTCTCATGAGACACTCCGGGGAGTTTAAATGCTTCCTAATAGACAAAGACATCGACATAATGTTGATAATAAAAACACACTTCAACAAAAGAAGTTATCTTAAAATCCCCAATTACATACTGTATACGACAAACCACCCAGACGGAACCTCTCACGGAGGATCAGCCATTATAGTTAAAAACTGTATTAAACATTACGAAAACTCTAGTTTTGACAAAGACTATTTGCAATCGACATCAATTAAAATTAATGACATAAATGGACAAATTACAATCTCAGCTGTGTACTGCCTACCAAAACATAAAATCAATCATGATACGTTCGAGGGTTTTTTCGAAACTCTCGGGCAAAGGTTCATAGCTGGAGGAGACTATAATGCAAAACACACAGACTGGGGTTCTAGACTAATTACACCAAGAGGGAATTGCCTTCTCAAAGCAATCAACAAAAAAAGACTTAGAACACTGGCTTCAGGACACCCTACTTACTAGCCAACAGATAGAAACAAAATTCCTGATCTAATTGACTTTTTTGTGACGAGAGGTCTGGATCCAGGGCTTGCTAAAGTGGAGAACTGTCTTGAACTCTCGTCTGATCATTCACCGATACTTGTGACTTTTCCTTCCCAAATATATCCCAAAAGAAAAGACATATACATAACAAATAGAAGTACTAACTGGACTTTATTCACAGAGACATTAAATAAAAACATATCACTAGACATTCCACTTAAAAATAAACAGGATATTGACAAGGCAAACCAAAATCTCACTAATCTCATTTGCAAAACTGCTACAGACTACACATCGACTTACTTTCAGAGAGAGTACAAACACAAGATTCCCCCTAACATAAAACATTTAATTGACAAAAAGAAAACACTAAGACGACAATAGCAACTACATAGAACAACAACAATTAAGACACAATTAAACAAACTTACAAAGGACATTAGGAGTCTTCTGGCCATCGATAAAAATCAAGGTATCCAGAATTTTCTTGAAAATCTTAATCCCGACATTGATACTGACAACTCTCTTTGGAAGGTAACCAAAAAACTTAAAAAACCGATTACTAGAATCCCACCATACGTAGACAGGATAACAGTTGGGTCAGAAACGACAGCGAGTAATCAGATCTTATCTTACGGGAAGTGAGGGTGGGTGACTCTTGTAGCTCCGTATGTCCCATTAGATCTGGGGTTCCGCAGGGTAGCGTCCTGAGACCTTTTTTATACCTCTTACACACACACGACTTACCCATTGGACCACAAACGACTGTAGCCAGCGATTCTCCAACAAAATCTAAATCTAATTAAATTGTGGCTTCACAAATGGAGAATCGTAGCTAATGAAGAAAAGTCTGCACACGTGACATTTACACGAAATAAAGCGACCTGCGCGGCTGTTGAACTCGACAAAAAAATTCCAATTAAAAAGACAGTGAAATACTTGGGTATGCACTTAGACAGAAGACTGACTTGAGAAATTCACATAATGACAAAAAAAAACAATTACAATTAAAACTACACAAACTATATTGGCTGATAGGACGCAAATCTAAAATGTCTTTAGACAACAAACTATTGGTATACAATATGCTGATCAAACCAATATGGACATGTGGTATTCAATTATGGGGAACAACGAACAATACTAATATGTCAATAATACAGAAATTCGAAAACAAGACACTGAGGGCAATGGTCAACGCTCCATGGTACATATCTAATAAGATGGAGATCTCAATGTTAGAACTGTGGCGGAGGAGGTGCAGTTAAACAGCATACGCTATTTCAACAGACTTTAAAATCATGCTAATGAGAAATCGAGATAACTTACTGAAACACAAGGACTAACCAGAAGACTAAAAAGACTTAGACCTTACGACTTGATACTCGACAGACAAAATTCTCCTTCCTGGGCCGACGGTTTGATTCAAGTCAATCGCTCCATCGTCTCTAATTGTCCCTCATAATATCCTCTACACCTATTTTCCTATCTTAATCCTGTCTAGTCCTATCCCCCTCCCATTAATATCTTTCTTTCTTTATCCTCCCCTCATAATACACAATTTGTACATAATACCTGTAAATGTTCATCTATTGCCTCAAATAAGGCAGATGTGGGATTAATGTATTTCATTGGAAGTTAAATAAAAATAAAAATTGTATGTATAAGACTTAGAGACTCATATGTTTACTCGTATAACGGTTTCAAAATGTAACGTGCATATTACGAATATAATGATTTTTTCAGTTCTTTGAACCGCTGAATCACGGAAATGGCAATACCTATGAAAAAAAGTGTAGATACATTTTTTGTAGAGAATCGGATGATCTAGAATTTTTGTCTGAACTATTTTTGCTATAAAACTCACAATTTAGCTGAAAAACGCGAAACCTATTTTTGCAAGCTTTCACCACCAATAAAATTTTTTGCACAAGGGGGATTGATGGGGACTTTTCACAATTCATTTATTTATAATAGTATTCTGAACATTCATACCAATTTTTAGCTCTATGGGAATTATTGTAACCTTCAATGTCTAATTTGACTGGACCATATATTAATAAACAACTAATTAGTTTGAATATATTCATTAAATTATATATTTTGTATTAATTATTAATATAAATATTATATACAAATTTTATTAGTGATATAAAATCTTTTTATTAGTGGGATTTAAATTAATATTTAATTTTCAAAATTTAATTTATTTTCTATTTTATTTAATATTCAAGGTTTCCATCTGAAAATTATAGTTATTTTATGCCAAATCTTAATTAATTAAATAAAAAAATTAATTTTTTATTTCTTTCTTTAATTGCATTTCATAATAAAAATAAACCAGGTATAATTTGATAAGTATTTAATATTTATATATACAACTATATATATAATAATATATTTCATCAGTTTATTTCAAAATTCAAACAAAATAAAAACAATATTTTAACAAAGATTTATTTTTATTTACATATATTATTCCTAAATTTATATAATTCTAAATTAAAAGAAATTTTAATTAAATTTACTTTGTCAACTAAACCAATTAACAAAATTTTCCCAAAGCGTATAGGTATTATTATATATATTTAGAGTATATTCTATTATATGTAGAAATATAGTATGTATTGTCGGTTTGTTGGATGTTTCGCTAGTCTATTCATTAATTAAGTTGAGAAGCAAGCAGGGCAGGCGAACCTCCAGCCAACCATTTCCAACAACATCTGTACAAATAACTGTGTGCTCATGACACAAAACAGTTTGCGACAAATGCAACACGGTTCAAAAATTATAATAATATATAATAATAATAAAATGAAAAAAATCCGTTAATGAATCTTAATATAATAATTAAATTCCTCTTTATTCATAAGTGTTGTATTAATATGAAAGAAATATTATCTTTACAGAAAATCAATATGGATCTTGTCAAATGGCAAAGTCTAAAAGACTTCAATGTTTTAAAATTTTAATTAAAGCCTTAAAAATTATAGTATCGAAAAAATTCTAAAATTAAAACTTTTATATAATAAGGAGTTTATTTAATTTTTAAATATATTTTTAAAAGACCGAATGGAAGATAATAATCAATATTCATTTTGTTTGTGAGATTCCATAGGCGGACTAAATATCCATTTAAATTAAGTCGTTAAGTAAAATTAGAAATTATTTTTATATATGTATTATATTAATTCAATTGAATTGGGTTTCATAAAAGATAAAAAATAAAACTAGCATGAAAATCACAGCCAAAAATTTTTCTTTTTTGTTTTTCAATTTTATAGATCAATAAAGTGACTAGAATGAAAAAAAAATGTGTATGTGGGGAAATAATAAGGAAACGACTTGAAAGTAAACCAAATATGCAGTTAACAGATAATGTTATGAGCGACGCAAGGGAGTGGCACAGAATAGGAGGGGATGGATTTAGCTTAGGATAGAAACGTTTGTAAAAATATGGGTTGTTGGAGATATGGCAATAATTTTTTATATAATATTCTATCTATTAAAAAATTATGAACCAATAATTATTAATTTTCAAAATACTTTATTCATTTACAATTTAATCTATCTATATATCTATATAAAAGTGAAATGTATGTATGTTTGTACACAGCTGTTGATTGGTGGAGGGATCCAAGAGGCAGAGATATAATTATCTGTTTAATTAATTAATTTCATTTAATTAATTACTAATCACTAAATCATCGAAAAATGAAATATTTCATCACTCGATATCCTAAGGAAACCCATTGTTTCCATGGAAACATATACAATTGTTCCGCGAAGCGTGTACCGCGGCACACTGGTGTGCCGTGGTCATCAGTTGGTGTGTCGCTGAAAAAAGTCATGGTTACCATCTGAGTTTGAAATACGCGACGTTGAATAAAATTTTACTTGTTGTATACAGTTCAACGTTCAGTATATCTTTTACTTCAAAAGGTACAAATTAACCTCATATTGTGAGTGAAAAAAATGAACCTTTGGATCATCAATCACTTCTGTTTCATACAGAAGTACGGTTGCTTTCTCGCTGAAAAGTGCTAAAAAAAGAGACCCAGTTGTTTCTAGAGGCACAGGGTTCAGATTTTGCTTCTGTGTTTAAAAAAGAAGAATGCGTACTAAAACTTGCATATCTGGCTGACATATTCGCTCATTTAAATGAGCTCAACAGAAAAATGCAAGGCAGGAATTCTAATATTTTAACGTCTTCGGACAAAATTGAAAGCTCTCACGCTAAGTTGGTGTTGTAGAACAGCCACGCTGTCAATGGTAGATATGAAATGTTTCCAAATACTATGGCTGCCGATTCAGAAAAGTGCAGGCTTTGATAGTGAAACACTTAGAGCTATTAGTAGAAACAATGAACTATTATTTTCCTAAGTGTGACCTGCAACCTATGGACTTGGTACGTAATTCATTCTCCAAGGCAATCAGTGTGATTTCCATCAGCAGCAGGGGACCTGAAACTATGTTAACGGCTGTCACACATTTGGACTTCCTTCTGGAAGCTTTCTATTATGATCCCGGAAAAGATCACGGGCAACGCCGGGTACTTCAGCTAGTATTGTATAAAATATACTGAAAAGACGTTAAATATGTTTTTTTTTTTTGCTTTTTCGACTTCATTTCTTTATTACTACACTATATAACAATTTCATCATTAAGATTTATAACAAATTTAGAACTTTAACTAATTTAGAAAGATGAAAATTTAAAAAAAGAATTTACATTTTAATAAAAATGAAATAAAATAACTTGATGGAAGATTCTTGAAATTAGGGAATTGATGTCTTCTTGATTTCTTACATTGAAATTAGTTATAATTCTTCCCAGATATTCTTCTAAGGAATGAATGTTTAATACTTGCCTTAAAATTTGATTTTCAATTGAGTGGGGAAGATAATTAATATATTTGATTGTAATTAACGAATAAGAAAATTAGTTAAATAATTTTTAAACAATTTGGAAATTCATTAAATTGATATTTAATATATGTATATTTTTAATTATATTTCAAATTAATTGTAAAATTGGTTTTTAATAATACATGCATACGTTCATACCTTTTAAAACTTCTATAAATGATTATTTATTATACCACCAAATAATATAAAATTATTATTATATATTAATGAATAAACCCAAAAGTAAATATAAATAAATATGATAATTAAATCTTAAAAACTATAAAATAAATAAATTTTAATTAATTTAAGAAATTTAAATCCCTTAATTAGGCGTTTTTAATTTATAACCTCCCTATTAAAATGACATAATTAATTTTATTTTTAAATAAATTTTGGCCTTGATGCTTAATGGTAAGCCGAACCTGAGGTCTAATATGATACTACCTTATCAAGTTCACTTACATTTACGAATTAATAATAATTAATCTCAAATTAATGTGAATATTGGCTAAAATGAACATTGAATACAAAAGCAAATAAAATTTTAAAAAAAATATGAATTTTTAAAATGAAATGACGAGGTTTATATTATTATACAATTTATACATGTAATCTAACAAAATTTAATGAAAATATATACAATATATATATACTTAGTTACAATTTCTAATATAACAATCCAATAAAGATATTTAAATACATATATATACATATATATATATATATATTCACATAGATAGAGATCTTATATTTAAATCTAAAAATAAGAGTATTATTTTATTCTATTTTAATTTCCTGATATTAAATGAAATGAAACTCATTTTAATATCAAAATTGTATTTTCACTATACCATAATATACAAAATATAGATTAGATAGAAAGGGAGTGAGTGAGGAGAGAAAAAGAAGAATGAAATTCAATCAGATTTTTTTACGTTCAATATATAAATGTCGTTTTTTTTAATGTATATCGATGTCTATGTCTGTGTATTAATGCGTGGGTGAGTATATTTATTGACATCTTAAAATATTATCAATCGATAGAATTGAAATGTCATATATTTTAAGCTTTTTTTATTATTATCATTTCTTATAAATTGACTTCAAGAAAATGGAAGGAGAGAGAGAGAGAGAGAGAGAAAATGAATAATGAATGATTTAATATTTAAACTATATTAATGTAAATTTATAAAAAAAAAATGAATAAATAAATAAATAAAAATAATTCATTGATTTCAATTTAATATTTTAAAATATATTATGTCGTTCAAAGGAAAAACAATTTATATTATTAAATTTCAGAATTTTTTTTAAATAACAGACAAATTCATTGTCAAAACAATTGAACAATGTACATATATATTTAAAATGAATTGAAAAAAATCTATTGAAATCTCTATTTTATATATAGAATACTGATAATCCTTTATATTTATTTATTATTAATTTTTGTAATATTTCTCTTTGTAATTTTTATAGAAATCTGTTGATTTGTTTTTAACTAAATGGAATGAAAAAATGTATATAAAATAAAAAAAAAAAACAGTAATCTTTTGCTGCCTTTTGACCCAATTTAATACTCGAGGAGTTACAAAAAAGGGTTTAGTGTATGTAATGAAAAAAAAAAGAAAATGAAAAGAGTGGATATGAAATAAGTGTGTGTAAGAAAGAGAGAGAGAACAGACAACGTAGTGGATGATGATAACAACACTTAAAAAAAAAAAACTTTTTTGGCTTTTAGCCTAAAAAAGAAAATTCAAAAAAAAAAAGAAAAGAAAAGTGAAAGTAAAAAGGAAATGGAAAAGAAAAGAAAGAAATGTATTAGAAAAATATAATATAAATGCTTTTTACGTATTTATTTATTATTTTTTTCAACATAATAATGATTTCTCGTTCTCCTAATTTATTATTATTATTATTATTATTAATAATAATAAAATTAATATTAAATTCTTTAAGGGGATCAATTTCTTGAATCTTATAAAGTATAACATCTTACTAAATTATATATTTATAATAAAGAATTTGTGAATTATATTAGTATAATTTTTTAATGTTGAAATATCTATTCTTCTCTAATATCATATTTATCCTTTTTTTTATGTAACCTGTCACGTCATTCCCTTCTAACACCACCTCTTTCTCTCTCTCTCTCTCTGTCTCTACGTCATTCATTCAATATCAAAATTTCATTCTAAATGATAAATTATTACCTTCACATGACAACATATGTATTTATCATCTACACTTCTCTTTTTCTATACCCATACAAACATGTTTAGAAAATATATATACATTAATTTATATTTGTTATCAATTTAGTTTTTAACACACACACACACACTCACTCTCTCATACAATTTTTCAACCCTTAATACAAATGGATAAAGAATTTGACAAAAAAAAAAATAAAATAAAAATAAACAAAATAAAATAAAAAAGTTAAAAAAATAAAATATACAAAATGAATAATATGTTCTGATAATTTATTTTTTGTTTCAATAAATTATAATATTGACATATGGTAAAATTATAATAATAATATGATGAAAACATGTTTTCTGGAATATATTAAATTTAATTTTAAATTTAAATATTGATTATTTTATTTTTATTTTTTGTAATTTAATTAATTTTCCTCCCGTAACACCATTTTGCATTTCGGGAACAGAAAGAAGTCGCAAGATGCTAAATCGGGTGAATAAGGCGGGTGTTCTGTTACGGGGATTGAGCTTTGTGCCAAAAACTCACGCTCAACGAGAGACGTGTGAGCAGGCGCGTTGTCGTGATGAAGGATACACCTGCCCCCTTGTGGCAAATCCGGTCGAACTCGGACCACACGAGCTCTGAGAGGACGCAAAACTTCAACATCAACTTGGGTGATGTAAAAGCCATCAAGACTGAAACGACACGGCAAATGAAGAGCCTCACAACTGAAAACTTTCAGCGATCGTAGCAGTGGAAACGGCGTTGGCAGAAGTACTTTCCGGACAAACCTCGTACATTTTTTAATGGATCTAGGGATTATACTATTATATTATTATTATATTATATTATCTTTGCTCATATTAGACATTTATTTAATTTCATTTCGTCATATTAAATATTATAATCTAAATTTTTAGGTTTGCACCTTTATTTTCAAGTATGGAGTTCAGCCTTTTATCATTGAGCAACGCACTTGATACTCTATATCAGCGCTTTCCATACTTATTTGTCCTCTCCTCCCCCTTTTTCAGAAAAAAAATTAATCAGGACCTCTGGAAATCAATTTTTTTCATAAATTTTATTACCAGATATTATATATATAACATAAGGATATAATAATTATAGAGTTTCTATTCATTCTAGACAATTTCAATATTTTCGACTCAACTTTTTGGTATTTTTTAAATGAAATTTAGCTAACAATTTTATTAATAAATAAATAAAGAAGGAATTAATTTAAGTTTATAGACATTCTAGGCATCTGAAAAATTAATTGTCCTAATTATTTAGATATTTTTAAATTCTTGATTAAAAATCTATTTATTTATCATATATTGATCTACTGAGTTTAAGATCACATCACTCATCGCTAACCATTCAATTTCTATTCTTTCCTAATTCCCTCTCTACTGTTATATTATCTTCCCAGCCATCTCCTTCGAGGTCTATCCAATCACTAGTGTCATTTTCCAATTGATTTTCCTTCTGAATAAACTTTTCACTAATCTTTTCTCACCCATTTGAACCAACCATCGCAACTATTACTACTAGATTTTATCATTGTGATGTTTTGAGGTCATGAAATTCCTTATTATGCAATCTCCACCAGTTCCCAGTGATTTCATCTTTTCCACCCCATAAATTCTTCACTTAGCTACATATTTATAATCTTCAACTTTGTAAGTGGAGAGGGTCTTTTGGAATATTATTTTCAACAAATTTTTACCGATACATTTTTATTTATAAATCAAACAAACAAATAAATTACCCAGATTAATTATCTCATTTATTTAAATAATTATTAAATTCATTAAAATCTTCAATATCTATTTTCTTTTTTTTCATTTATAGGTTATATTATTTTTTTTTGTCATTCATTGATTCTCGTTTAACTAAACCAAATCGATATCTCTCACGCTCTTTAATCGTCGTTTATTTATTTATTTACTTATTTACCAGATAAACAAAAATCATATTCTTTTTTTCTCATTTTGATTTCTTTTTATTTCTTTCTTAATTTAGATTATTTTCTCAAACAAATTCAATACATATTATCCAATCTGTATTATCCAATGTTTATCTATTTTTTCATCAATCCATATTACTATATACCCTTCCCTTCTTATTGTTCAATATATTAAAAAAAAAAATCACTAGATGTCACCTATTTTATTTTTCCTTTTAAAAAATTTCCTCATTTTTATTATTCTAATTATTTCAATTTTATTTTATTTATACCGACCGACGATAGGAAGAGAAGGTATTGTTTTCACACCAAATTTCACATGTGGAGATTTTTACATATCTCCACAAATCATGCATTTGTTAACAGAAAAAAAGTATTTTTAGCATGATGTCTGTCCGTCTGTCCAGCCGTCCGTCTGTCCATTATGTGTCCGTATAGAAGTGTATAGCTTGAACGGCTCAACAGATTTTGATAAAATTTGGTATATTTACTTAAAGAATCAGTAACATGAATGCATCAACTTTTGGTGTATATCCAGAAACCGAAAGTGGTACTTTCCAAATTATTAATTTTATATTCATTGTCAGAAAATATTTCACTTAAAATATAGTAATGATAAATAAAATTGATTAATTAAACTAAAAATAAAAACCAAGATAATATAATTTAGTCATTTTAATTCAAGTTTTAAAACTATATTTTTTTTGTTACTTTATATATATATAAAATGTTGTTTGGAAATTAATTTATTTCAAATCGTCGGTCGGTTCTGTGCAACAGTTCATTTTTATTATACTTATAATATGTAATTATTGAAAAATGTTTCAAAACTTTTTCGAAAAATATGAATTAACAAGAACAAAAATTTATAAAATTGATTCTGTTATAATAAATACATAAATTGTATTAGTTTAAACAAATAATAATTATTAATATTCATTTTATATTAAAAATAATTACAGCCAAATTCAAAAATAATTTTTAGTTAATTTTCAGTGATATTTCTAAAAAAAAAAAAAAAAAATACGAAAAAATAATTTTTTTAAGTATAATATTTCATAAAGAACAATATTTTTTCAAATATATATACTTTATTATTATATTGAAGAAATTCTAATATTAATCACTTACATTGTTAAAAAAGTTCATAAAATCCAAATTATCAAACAATTTTCATAATTTTTATTAAATTGAATTACTGGAAAATTAAATGATTTTATTTTATTTTATAATCCTATTAATTAATTTTAATTATTTTATTATTTGTTAAAAATCAATAAAAATATAATATATTTTTATAAATTTTAGAAATATGTTAAAATCACATTACACTTACTAAGGTTATTCTCAAATACATGATAACAATGTCACCCTGTGAAAAATTCTCAAAATAAAATAACTTTTAAATGTATAGATAGCTATTTTTTACTACTAATAATTTTATTCAACAAATACGATTATTGAAAAAAATAATTATTTTTTATTTTATATAGTTATTGGTTATTTGAAAATCTTTAAGATGTGTAAGATTTTATGCTAAATAATTTTAGAAAATATTTTATCAAAATAATAATAAATTTAAATTGTAAATCTTCATTAAATTAATAATAATGGTATTCATGAGTTTAGTAGAAATGTAATCAACATATAGCAATATTTTCATTCATTTTAATTTACGTAACATATGTTCAGAGTCTAGATTTTAATTATTTTTAGAATTACAAGTATGTTATATTGTTCTATTACTAAACAATTATTTCCTTAATGTATTCTTCATTATACAGTAACTATGCTAAAATAATAATGTATCTATTTTAATCTTTACAAATTAATTTATATTAATCAAATTTCTATGTTGTTATCCAGTGACTTTAATATAATTATAAAAAAAAACATAACACGATTTATAGTTGTGTTAAGTGATCAGCGTCCTGCACAGAAAAGATGAATTTTTGTTCAAAAGTGAGCATGCCGTTGTGTATGGTGATTAAAATAATAACAAATAATTCCAATTAATTTTATAATTATCCATTAATTTTAATTAAAGAAAAATATATTTACTTTTTAATAAATAAACTTAGAACTTTGATAATTGGAATTGGTGAATGAGTAGTTAAGAGACTAAACAATTGCGCAACCATATATACGACACTGAGAATGAAAGGAAGACCTTTAAATGTTTAAATGTTCCAAATAATAATAACTTAATAAAAAATGATATCTAAAGTTAAATGAAATATTCCTTAGAAATTTGATTTATATGAAAATAAATTACTTTTTTATTGCAAATATTGCTAATTATAAATAAACTCGCCTTTATCCCACATCTCGCCAACTCTCAATAAACTCATAAACTCAAGATAAGAAATGAGAAAACTTTATGAGTTTAAAAAAGAAAAAGAAAAAGAATAATTCAATAAACTTTTAACTCTTTTCATTGTGATATTGTATATTTACATTATTTAAGCAAATTTAATTTATTTAATTGATATGATTTTTTTTTATTTAATTTAA
The DNA here is from genome assembly GCA_963082975.1 of Labia minor. Lineage (NCBI taxonomy): Eukaryota > Metazoa > Arthropoda > Insecta > Dermaptera > Spongiphoridae > Labia > Labia minor. The sequence continues at coordinate 55,283,936 of OY720344.1, forward strand.
ATGATAATTAATTAAAAATAATAATAAAAAATGATTGTAGGTAATAAATGTTAAAAGAAAACGTACAAAGAATAAGAATGAGTTTTAAGGGTAGATAAAGAAAGAGGTGGAGTACCTATATGTTTGTTGAATAGTGTTATGGTGGAGGAGAGAGTACGAAGATGGGGGACGATTTAAGTATGCAAAAGGGAGAGTGAGAGAGAGAAAGTAAGTAGTAACCTGGTAGGAATGCCTATGAAAGGCGTTGAATACGACACCAGGTTTATTAAGTTTTATTGCCACGCCGTCTACATTCACAAATAAAAGACATTAAAATGAACTTAGCAACGTTAAGAAAATGACTAAAATTATATATATATATATATATATATATATATATTACATTTCAAATTAACAAAATACGAGATATGTTTAGAAAATACCCTCAGTCACCCCCACCCCCACCCCATCCTACATGGGTTCACTCTCATTCGTTTTTACTTGTCTTTATTAACTCTTACAATACTTGTATATACCTTTAATGAATTTTCTTAATAAATTATGATATCATTAAATTATAGATCTATGTATGTATATTTCTCCACTTAATAATAAACATAAAATATTATAGTTTAATAATACTAATATTAAAAGATTGAAACGATCAACAGCCTCTTTCCTCTTAATAAAGTTTGATCAATAATATTTAATAATTAATTATCTTGTTGATTAAAACAAGTATAATAACAATGATAGATATAATAAATAAAATTAAATACAATTTAATTGAATGTTAAAAAAGTAATATTAAATTTTTGGTAAATAATAAATAAAAATAAAATAAATAATGAAAATAACTTTTATAGATACCCAATATTATTTGAAAGGATATATTAATTAAAATGAATATTTTTAATATATACATATATATATATATAGTTTGTAATATTCTTTTGATTAACAAAAAAGAAGTTTATATAAAATATAAATAAAATTATCTTATTATTGTAAAATAAAAATGGCAGAAAAATATATTTTAAAATTGACAAGATATTTTGAAAAATTTTCCTTTATTAATCTCACTTTTTAAAACATATATTATTTAAATCCATAAATATTTAATATTTAGATTACTAAACGACCACGGTGGAGTGTATGTGTGAATTATTAATTCAATTCAAATTAGAACAATGTTTTGGCTCACAACATTAAATTTATCGCATTACTGATCAAACTCTTATTCTTTTGATTATAAGTTATAATTATAATATCTTTAAATATGTGATTGAAATGCAACTAGATTATGATTAATAACTTTTATTTTAAAATTCAGTATTTTTTACATTCATAAATAAAGTATTATTCATTTACCCCTGAAAGGTCGGCAAACAGTATTACAGCCAACATAGAGGTAATCACCCAAAGGGTGGGCTACTTTCATTTTTACATTCAAATAAACATAATTAAGTTATTTTTAGATCGAATAAAAGGAAAGATGAAAAATGATAATGGAATATAATTTTTTAAATTTGTAATGCTACGAATTGTAAAAAATAATCATTTTCTTAACAAAATAACGAATAATTTAATTCTTCCCCTTTAAGACTATGAAAAAATATATTTTCTTTTTAATTCAAAAGAAATATCATAATTTTTATTATATATTTTCAACTTTTATAAGTTTTCTTCTTTTTTTTAATGTATAGAAAACTCAATAAAAAAAAATCTTTTCCAATATTTAAATTGGGAGAAAGGGAGTCCCGGGAAAAATATGATTTTAAAGGTGATCTTTCAAACAGTAAGTCAAAATTAACTGACTTCTTAGAGTTGACTTTTTTGTTTTCTTGGTAAAATATATATATTTTTTAAATTATTTATCATCACCTACTTTTTTATTGCGCCAAACTGACTATGAGGCTTAACTACTTACATATTTCAATTTATACAGCGATAAGATTCATTTCAGGATTTATATTTTATTATTTATTTATATTTAAAATATTGTTTTCAAAAGTCACTTAAAATTATTAAATGGGTCACAGGTCATAGGACGACCCTCCGGTCATTTGTTCACAATAGTTTATTGAGATGTAACTTAAATTTTTATTTTTTTATTAAGTAATTTTAGAAAATATAAAAGCAATATATTTACTAAAGCTAAATAAAATATAGATGATTATTATAGTATTAATAATGTTCTCTCGATATTTACAAATATAGTCAGAATTATAAAATCGAAAAGGATAACATTGAGAGGACGGAATATTTAGATCGAATAAATGAAGAAAGATTGGTGGAAAGTTTACTTAGGGGGAAAACCTATGATCAATGAATGGGTTGTCCAAGAATGTGATCGAAAGATAAATAAAATCAGATATGACAGAAAATTAGGGGAGAATAGGATAGTGACAGTTGAAGAAATATGACAGTTGCTGTCCAAGAACATATGACTACAGATAAATATGTAAAAGAAATATCTAGTCTCAGGTTATTCTTTATGAACAGAGAAAATTATCTTAAAAATATTGAGTTGCTGTTGTAGAATGTTAATAAATTGGGTGGGTATTATGAATATCCACTATTTTTATTTATTTCAATCTACACATATAAAATATTAACGAAATTATTTTCTGGTATAAAGCACGTCTTTATGAGAACTTATTAAAAGTCCAACGCGCGCGCCAATGATTATATTGGTTCACCCAAAAAAATCAAAATTTTAATTTTAGCAATTAGGACCCAGAATTATTAAAATAAATTATTTTTTTAATTTGTAATAATTGAGTATCATTTCAATTATTTAAATTAGTTTATAAGTGTTCATTTTAATTAATTTAAAATAGATCATATTTATTGAATATTTCTAGTTGAAATAATATATTCATTAATTATCATTTTAAATGATCATCAATATGTTTATAAAAAATCTGGAGTGTCTCCACTGGACTATCTCGCAAATTTGAATTTGATTAATTAACATATATTATATTTAAATTAAATTTAAATAAGTAAATTATAAATTAAAATTAATAAATATTTTTTTTCAAACCAGCGTGTGTTTGGCTCTGTTGATGGCACCACGTTACGTGCTGGCGCGAGATTTGCAGTCAATTTGATAAAAAATTAATTTCGGTACTTTCAGCGATTCAATCAAGCTGAAGTTCTAAATATAACAGTTTTATACAACTTTTAATCATGTGATAAACTATCAAACATATATCTTTAATTTTACGGTCAGTTTAGGAGAATAAAAATGAATACGTGATTGGTAATGACCCTCTTCCGAAAGAGCTACATTTCTCAAAATTTGATAGAAAACTGAAAATTTCATGATTCTTGCTCAAACCGTATTTGCGTAATCTTATCTACATTCACCCAATCTTATACACACACAGACATTTTTCTCAACCTTAGTGAAAATGACTCAGGAACCTTCAAAACATATAAATACTTCAAAATCTCGACATCGGAAATTTTCGTGATCGCAATACTATCTCTCATACCTATCAAGAGATTATATTTGTTAATAAAGAAATAATAATAATAATAATGTTAATCTGTTTTCTAAAGCCACCTTGAATCAATGTAATGCTTTGATTTTGATATTTATTGACACACATATTATTAATTAATTACTTTGATTATGAAAATGAAAATGATTCTTTACATCAAAATCCTTTAATTAATGAATTTCATGATGATCCTCACTCTCTCTCTCTCTCTCTCTCTCTCTATATATATATATATATATATATATATATATAGAATATAGAATATAGAATAGGTATAGAGATATATACAACTTTTGCTAATATAATATACATAGGTAGATTGATATGAATGTTTTTCACATAGTTATTATTTTAAATTAATTTATTTATATATAGATTTATGATTTCTGCTTTTTTAAGTTTAGGCTAAACTTCAGTATTTTATTTAAATATAATAAAAATTTCAGAAAATCAAAATATATATCATTAAACATTTCAATAATATAATATATGGGAAAATAATTTAAAATCCAAAAAAATAGGAAAAAAGGTAAAAAATAATATAAGGTTAATTCATAATAAAAATATTCCATGAATTCAGAGTAAACAGATTAAACATTAAAATTAATGGCGAAAATAATATTCCAAGTAGAGATTTAATATTTATTTTCTTTTTTGTATTTGAACGAATTCACATTCACCCCATTTCGCCTTAATCTCAATTTTAAATTGTTCTACCCATCGATAACTACTCCCATTTTAGTTATTATTATTGACTACTATGAAATTAATCATTCTTAGATATGAATAAATAAATAAAAATAAATAATATAAAGAGTTAAAAGATATATATTGTACAAGAATTTTTTTCTCTTTATAATAAAACTTTGTTTTTAAAATATTCAAGATTTATCTGTTTTTTGTTTCATTGTATATCCTACATATTCGTTGTTATATATATTATTCAAATTAGATGATATATAAACTCCATTGAGATCGTAAAATACATCTATATATAAAATGAAATTTTATATTTGTTTTAGGGTAGTGTTTTATTATTTTTTTTTTATGTTAGACAAATAACTATTTTTGAGAGAAAGAGGTAAACATTAAAAAAAAAATGTTTAAACATAAATGTAAATGTTTAGTTGGTGTTGATGTTGGGTGGTGGAATATTTATAAGATTATATTATTTGTGTTAATTTATATATTATATATATGTAAGATTTGCGTAGTTACCTCTATTCAAATGAAAGACTTCAACATTTAATTAATAGAAAATGATTTATTGAAAAAAACACAAAGAAATAAATATAAATATAAAACAATATAAATTAGTTCGTGGAGCGGCCGTGGATGTTGACTCTATCGTGGTTCGTCTCGTAATCATGGCGTCTCGTTCCTTGTACCTGCGGCCAGTCGTCCTCGATACTCCAACTCCGGAACATATATATATATACTAGAGATGCTCAGAGCGCCTTCGGCGCTCTTCTCACCTAGACGGGCGTTCTGCACCCTGTACCCCCGAGTAGTATATAGTATTTGGTTGAAAGTAGTGAAAGGTTTTCATCCATTTTATTTCAATCAGTATATTACATAAAACATTCATTTCTTTTTATGTTCTTATTTAAAATATATTTTAATTTAATCAGTAAATTAATTATATATTATTATTGTATATGTTATATCTATCTATCTCTGAGGCTCAACGGTATCCGAAAGTTCTTGGCCGCAACAACCACATTTCTCCAAGTGTCCGTATCCTCAGCCACATCCATCCAACTCCTACCCTCTCCCATCTCTCTTACGTCCCTACCTATGCATCCTTTCTCTTCCAAGCTGACGTTTTCCAATCGGTCTCCCCACCAATATCTTGGTCTTCTCCCATTCTACGCAAGTGCCCTGCTTTTCGCAGCCTTTTCACCTTTATAACCCTAACTATTTCTGGAGATGCATAGAGGTTATGAAATTGCTCGTTATGTAATCTCCGCCATTCCCCGGTGTTTTCATCTTCCTTTAGCCCATAAATGCTGGGAAAAATCCTATTCTATAAATACTCTGAATCTACTCTTACCTCCCAGGGTCATAGACCATACCTCACACCCATATAATACAACAGGCAAAATAATTGTTTGTTATATATTTTAATTTTTATCCACTTTGATAATAATTTTGATGAGATAAGCCTCTTTACTGCATGATAACAGGCGTTTCCGGATTGCAACTTCGATTTAAATTCTTCTCAAATATTATTATTCTTCGTGATTACATTAAATTTTCTTACATATTCAAATTCTACATTTTGTATATTAAAATTTTGTATTTTAATACTTTTCCTTTCTGATACTAAATATTTTTTCTTATCACTATTATAATTTCAAACCCCATCTCTTTTCCTACCTCCAATAATTTTTTCTCGCTATCTGTATTTGCAATTGCCGAATCTCCTATTATATTTAAGTCGTCTAGCTAACCTAATATTTTACAATTGATTTCTGCATCTTACTCTTTTTTTACTACCTTCAAGACAAATTTGCAGATCAAAATTTGAAAATTCGATTGAGTCATACGTATGTTTTACTAAAGACTACAAATAATTAGTGAACATAAATATTGAATTCGCGGTTTTTTTTCTAATATCTGTCATAATGAGAATATCTTAATTAATGTCGATCGATTTGGCCTGAACCCGCATTGATATCCTTCTAATATTTCCTCCGCCTATGGTTCGTAAGTATTGTATATGTTATAATTGAGTATAATATTTCTTAATCAGTTCATTTTCATATTTTATTTTCATTGCTTGGTTTTTATTGAATAATTTTAATTATAATGAAATTTGAGAAAATCTAAAGTTAGAGAGACTTGAGACAATTAGCTAGATGATTTGAAAATTATTAGTCGCAGCAAGAATGTTTTTTTTTCTAATATCTGCCTTAATAAAATTATTTGATCTAATATTAATCAATTCGGCCTGAATCCGCATCACCCGTATGATTTCTAATATTTCCTCCGCCTTTGGTTCGTTAATATAATTTAATATAATATTTCTTGAACATTTCATTTTGATATTTTATTTTCATTGCTTGATTTTTATTGCATATTTTTAATTATAATGAAATTTGAGAAAATGCAAAATTAGAGACTCGAGACTTATAAAAATAAGTTGACCTGTGGCCAGGTCCGAACCGACCGACGGTTTGAAATAAATTAATTTCCAGCTACAGAAACAATTTCAAATAATTTTCATATATCTATTAATGTAATAAAAAACAGATATGGATACATAAATAATAAATATAAACATTTTTAATTTTATTTTATTTATAATATATATGCAAGACCAGGCTGTGATGTCATGAATGGCTGGATGACGTCATATAATTTTAAATCAAGAAAAAACTAATAAATATGATTTTTCTCGAGGATAAAACCAATACAAAGTGCATGATTCGTGGTGATATATAAAAAAATCTCCTTTGGTGTGAAAATAACCCTTTCCTTCCTATCGTCGATCGCTAATACTACCACTTCCGGTTTCCGGATATACACCAAAAGTTGATCAATTCATCCCACTGATGCATTAAGTAAATATACCAAATTTCATCAAAATCGGTTGAGCCGTTCAGGCTGTACACATCTATACGGACGTATAGACGGACAGACGGACGGACAGACATCATGCTAAAAATACTTTTTTCTGTTTAGAAAATGCATGATTCGTGGAGATATGTAAAAATCTCCACATGTGAAATTTGGTGTGAAAACAATACCTCCCTTACTATCGTCGGTCGGTAATAAAATTAACAAAATTAACGTTATAAAACTATAGATAAACTAACAATATATACATTCATTAATAGTATTAATTTAAATTAATTGATTTATTTGTTTTTTTTTATTATTAAGTTCATTTATTAATTTTTTTAGACCATAGTTAATTTCCTCCCTTAAAAGAAACTTATCTAATTATGTGGCGCTAGGAGATTGGAAAATTATTAGTCGCAGCAGAAAGATTTTGCTTACAGTTTCTGTTCTGTCCGACCTCTATCCAACACTTATTTTCTCCCAAGTTCCTTGCTTCTCTTTCGCACTCTTTTAATCACGTGATCTATATATTTAATTTTTTTTGATACATTATAATAAAATTTAAACAAATAAAAATTTTCAATTTGTTAATTTATATAAATTTCAATTTAAACTGATCGTGAGTCATACGCTTATATGTATATGTAGTTGGTAATATTTCTGATAATAGTTGCATCAAATAATGTGGTGTATAGCTTGGGGTGGGGTGGGGTGAGGATTACGTTAAAATTTCCTGTAAATATTGACTCGTTGCCTTAGCAACTGGATTTCTAGCAACATAACACCTAATGAGATTGTTATCTACTCTTCTCCCTTTTATAGTATATTATACTATAGATATTAACCTTCGATTTATATAGAATTTATAAATAGAATTACTTTTAGAAAAATAATCTCTCTCTCTCTCTCTAGAAAGAGAGAGCCACCTTACTTATAATAATTGAAAATGCGCCATATTTTACTAAAATAATTATAACCAGTGTGCGTAACGAATTTAACTCGAATAATTTGATCGAATTCAATATTCCGAATTAAATATTAAATAAATATATTTTTTTAATTTTTCTAAATCACCTACTCTTTAACATTTATACTTTAATATATTGTCATAAATTGGAGGATTAGTATGGGTTGGGTTATGAAAAAATGGCTTATAAAATTGGCTAATAAAATTGATATTTAATTTAAAATGGTAGTACTCAGGTATTTATGAATAGAAATAGTTGGGTGAATTCAGCGACGGTTGATAAGGGAAGAGGTAAATTTGTATTCGTTCAGAATAAAATTCAAATATTAAATTAAGATAAAATTAATATTTAATAATAAAATAATTTAACATAATTATATTTGATATCGATAAAAATTATAAAGATGTAATTTATTATAAAATAAAGTTAATTTATTTAATATTGTAAATTAAATCATAGTTTTGTATTTAATTAGCGATTGCAAATTTATTAAGTATCGTCCACTTAGCTGTTGTTATTATAAAGAGTTCGGTGCACGGAGAGTCAAGTAAGGATTCTTCGGGTTATTTATTCCAGAAATCTAATGATCCATCTTCTATGACTGGCAACTGCTTCGTTGGCCTGAGGGATGATCCTGGTTCTTTCTCGCTTAGGGATGAAGTGGGATGGAAGGGATCATGTCTAAGAATAATCAACACTCCTCTTTACAACCATAAGGAAAATTCTTTATCCCCTCCTGGCTAACTTTCAATTAACTCACCCCATCTTACACACATGTGTTTATTAGTCAATTCTCGCACATATTGGGAACCACGAGTCATGTAATTTATTAGTTTTAAAAAGAGGAATTAATGAAATATTTTCTCTTCATCAATTGAAAATATTTATTTTATATTGTCGGCTTTTTATGTCTTTTGTTCTATTAAAGTTGTACGAAACATGTAATGTAATTTATTTAGGGTGTAGACTTGTTATAAATGTTTAAAGAGCATTTTTATGCTTATATATTACAATATATTTTCAAATATTGATATTTTCTGAATTATTACGATTTATTATTAATCTTTAATCAATATATATATATATATATATATATATAAAAGGTTTCTGCACATTGCTCAGAATTTAAAATTTTTTGCATAACTTCGCGTTTCATGATTTCTAGAATCCAAAAGTGACTTTAGAATTTTTCATGTGTGGATGGACAATGTAGGAAGGGACGTGAGAGAGATGGGAAAGGATAGGAGGATATAGCTCAGGATAGGGACACTTGAAGAAATGTGGTTGTTGATGCCAAGAACTTTTGAGTAACGTAGATCCAGAGCCCAGAGGTCGATAGATAGAACATGTTAAAGAACATAAAAATATGATTGTTTTATATAATATACTGATTGAAACAAAATGGATGAAAACCTTTTACATACAGACTTTCAACCAAATACTATGTATCACTCGGGGGTACATGGGGCGTAGCCCCGTCTAGATGTGAAAACCGCCGAAGGCGCTTTGAGCAGCTAATTTTTAATATAAATTGCAAAATAATAAAATAATAATATTAAAATGTTAAATTCTAAAAAATAAAATTTTTCATTTAATATTGTTATTCAAAGTCAAATCAAATCAAATCTTGCATTATGTGTATATTGATTTTTTTGTTAAATTCTAGTTCAGTGATTGCGAAACTTTTTGAGAAGTGGGTAGTATTTTGATCATTATTTTTTTAGATCTAGCTCGTGGGTCAGTTAAAAAGCTTGGGTGGATCAGTGTCTGACCCACGGGTCTTAGGTTCACCATCACTGTTCTAGATTCTAGACTAGACTATAAAAATGATAACGCATACAAATTTGTTCAACTTTAAGAGAATGATTATGAGAACATATCATTGTTTTGAGGTGCTTCCGGTTCTGGAGCATATTGCACATAGCATAAAAATGGATGAATTTCAAAAGTGCTTTATGTCTCAAAAAAAACAAAAAAAAAAAAAAATGATTCCATAAGATTACATAAATTTGTAAAAATTCGTAATTAATATAAAGCGATCACTATGATTCTGGAGTCCAAGAATGCTAATAAATATTATTGAAATTAAGTAAATACTTACATAAAGTACCCTGAAAGCAGAATCTAGCAATTATATATACAATTTAATTTTACGACACCCTTTCCTTCCCATCCTTTTTATATTAAAACAGTAAAAAAATTCTATATTTTATACTTTTATTTCAATGAAAAAATCTTTAACATTTAAAAATTATTAATATTATTATTATTATTATTAATAATAATAAAGAGAAAGAACCAATATTAAATTTATTGTAAAATAAAAAAAAAAGAGAAAGAAAGATGTAATTTTTTTTCTTCTTTCGTTTGATTTTGGTGGTTGGTTGGATCGTTCTTTTTTTTTGTTTTCGTTCTGGATGTTATAATATTAGATATTGCTTCCAATAGGCGTTAAGAATTGTAACCTAAGGGGGTTAGTGGTGAGGTGTGGAATAAATGGAGTGTTTTTGTGAAATATAACGCACCAGCATCAACCACCACAAAAAAATATGTGTGGTTTCGTTCACTCTTCATTTCTCTGACCAATATAATTAAATAAATTGAACCTTTAGGAGCAGCCCTTCTCATTCTTTCTCTTTCTCTTTTTCAACCCCTTCTCCCTCTCCCTCCTCAAACACGCTACTACACTCTCACCCTATCAGTTAGTACTATCGTAAGGTTTCCATGGCTGGAATAAAAATGAAAGAAGGAAGCAAAAAACAAAAAAATCAAAAAAACTTTGCATTGGTCAGCAGTAAGAGTAGTAGCAAGTGATGGTTGGTGCACAAGTGGGACCTTTTTTTAACACCTTCTATGTGACAACCTGATCAATATATGTTTGTGTGGGTGTGTAGCCAGCATTTCACTTATGTAATAAATGTCAGCTTTTAAGAGGCTGTGTCTTCTTCTTCGACTTTATATGGCTTTACCTACTGAGTAAAAAGAAAAAAAAACATAGAATAAGAATTTAAGAGAAAAAGAAAAAACAAAAAAAAAAAACAACAAAATCCGTTTATTTAAGTTGAAAATTCTTTAAGTGAATTTGTTCCACACAAATCTATTTATTTATTATATTACTTGTTTGGTATGGAGAAAAAGTTTTTGTTTTTAATAATACTATTATTCATATTATTCTTTAAAATTAAATCGAAAAAAATAATTATCATAATAAAAATATAATTTATATGAATTCTAAATAAACTGGCTTAATTGGGTATACCTAGATTCAAAAAAAAAAAAAAAAAAAACAAAACAAAAAACGAGTAAGTTGTCTAAATTTGCCTGTAAGAGATAAATTTAAAAACAATGTTTTTATCTAACTTTATTCAGTTAATGAAAAATAAATTGGGACATAGAAATTCCATAAAAAACTGGAATGCATTTAATGACATTTAACACTGCCTGTGCTTAAATCTGGGAGTACGCATCAGAGCTCGTAAACAGATCTGACAAACTTATTTCCCTCTCCTCTAAATTATTATCATTAAATTATACTAGTATTATAACATTTTGGAATTCAACAATCCAATATGCCAATATCTTGACTTAAAAAAGACTTATTGATTTTTAGTAACAATACAATTGTAAAATTGGTTTACAATTCTTTAACATAAACTAAAACAAATCATTCCTGTTATGTAGTATAAAAGTCTTTAAAAAATATTATTATATTTAAGTAGATTTATTTTATAAGTGCCTTGTCACTGTTTTTAAAGTACTAGCAATAAAATCACAAAAAAAAATGTTTTTTATTCATAATCGAGATAAAATTAAATCTTCCTCTTTATCTCACTCTTTGTAAATAATTTCTTTTTTAAATCAGACAAAACAATAAAAATGTGAAATTCTTTCCATTTTACTCTCTCCTGTTAATATTTTTTTTTCAAGTTTTACATTTATCAAATTTCAATTCCACCCTCTATATTAAATAAATATAATCTGTTTTGATATTAGCTTCGTATATATTGATTTTTATTATGCTCTATAAAAGAAAAAACACCTTTAAAATATTATAAAAGATAAGTTATCTTTATATATAAAATTTGTGTGAAATGTGTAGTCCTCCTAAGCTATCGGGTCGATTTTCATGATCTTTTTAATATATATTTGAATATGCTTCCTGAAGAATTTTACACAAGATAATTGATTTATTTAATGATTAATTGGATCTAATAAGCTTATTAAATACTTACTAGCTGCTCCGAGCGCCTACGGCGCTCTCCACACCTAGACGGGGGCTCCGCCCCCTGTACCCCCGAGTGATACATAGTATTTGGTTGAAAGTCTGTATGTAAAAGGTTTTCATCCATTTTGTTTCAATCAGTATAAGTAGATAAGACATGTATTTGTTTTCTTGTAAAATATATTTTAATTTACTGATTAAATTAATTATATATTATTATTGTATATGTTATATTTATCTAACTCTGTGTCTCTACAGTTTTCGAAAGTTCTTAGCCGCAGCATCCACATTTCTCTAAGCGTCCCTATCCTGAGCTACAACCAAATCCTACCCTGTCCCATCTCTCCCATGTCCCTTCCTTCATTGTCCACCCACCTTGGTCCTTGGTCTTCCACCGGATGTTTCCCAATCGGTTTCTCCCAATTTCTAGTTTCTCCAATTCCAACCACGTCCCCTTCCCATCCCAGCCTTCTTGATTTTATAACCTTAACTATATCTGGACATTATTTCTCGTTATGCCATCTCCGCCATCCCCCTGTGACCTCATCTTCTTTTGGCCTATAAATGCTGCGAACAATATTAATCTCACAAATACTCCAAATCTACTCTCGTCTCCCAGAGTCATCGATAGTGTGACCAAACGTCCCGTCTTTAGGTGCTCTGTCCTAAAAATGTCTTCGGGACACCCTACTGTTTTTTCAATATTTAGGACATTTCGTAATTTTTTTTTCAAAATTTTTTCAATTTAGTTCTAAAAAAAAGGTATACCGTTTGTCCCGGTTTGGTGTTTTCGAAATATGGTCACCCTAGTCATCGATCAACATGAAAAATAATTGTTTTATATATTTTAATTTTGATCCTCTTTCATGAGATAAGCCCCTTTACTGCATAATAACAGGCGTTACTCAATTACAACGTCGATTTAAATTCTTCTCGAATATTATTATCCTTCGTGATTAGAGATCTTAAGTATTTAAATATTTATACTTTTTTAAATTCTACATTTTGTATGTTAATTGTATGTAAGTCGTATCCGTAGCATAATTCTTGAATTTTTTTGTTTAATTACATTTCGGTTGATTTTTCCCCAATTTCTCTAATCATATGTTTCCTCTTCTAGTCCAATTCATTTACCTGGCTTAAGAAATTTTTTAAAATTTTAAATAGAGGGAGAGAGAGAGATTCTAATTATATATATATATATCTGTTTCTATGACAACAAAAAAGTAAACAAATTACATACATACAAACACTCTCCTTTATATATATTTCTGGAAAATGGAACACCCGCAGCTCAGCTCAGGAGTTACCTAAGATTCTAATTTCTTTTTTATTTTTCATCATTTGAGGTACCCTTCACCTCAGAAAAATTTGGTTACTTTACTCCTTGTAGTTTAGGCTCTGGAGTTTTTTGCGTACAGACGGACACTATCGTATTAAATATATAGATATAATATTAAACTTAACTGAGTTTAGTGCAACTAATAAAATAAGTTGACACAATATTTATTGATACTAAAGCAGTAGGAAGTTCGCTGAGTCAGCCCGTAATATCATCTATATATATAAAAAAAGGTTTTTGTCTTTACATTGCTCAGAATTTAAAATTTTTTGCATATCTTCGCGTTTCATTATCTCTAGAATCCAAAAGTGACTCATGTCTGTCTGTCCGGAAATTGTGACCATATAGACTTAAAATTGGCTGAACCGATTTCGATGAAATTACATCACAATATATCTCTATTTGAACATAGGCTATAAATTTTATTAATATCTAATCAATAACCACAGAAATTAATTTTTTAAAATTTGATATGTAGACGTTCTTTTTATTGTATTCTTTGCGCACAACATGTTCATACAATCTTAAAAATTTAAAGAGAAAATGTCGTCACAATGTTAATGTTTTCAGTGTGTTAAATACGTTTTAAAAGTCAATATGATTAATTGAAATATTTTAAATATTAGAAAAATAAACATAAAAATTTAAATATTATAAACATTCTTTTTTTGTATTCTTAGCAACATGTTTATATCAAATTTTTAAAAATTAATTTCTGCGGTTAATAAAATTTATATCCTATGAAGGCACATGAAAAATTCTAAAGTCACTTTTGGATTCTAGAGGACATGAAACGCGAAGATATGCAAATAGAATAGGATTCTTCCCAGCATTTTTAGGCCTAAGAAAGATCAGGACATCGGGGAATGTCGGAGTCTGCATAACGATTAATTGCATGACCTCTATGCATTTCCAGAAATAGTTAGGGTATAAAATCGTGAAGGCTGCGATAGGCAGGGCACGTGGCTAGAATGGGAGAGGAAAAGATATTGTTGGGGAGATCGATTGAAAGACCATTTACAATGTAGAAAGAGACGTGAGAGATGAGACGTGAAAGAGATGAGTTAGATGGTTATAGCTCAGGATAGGGACACTTGGAGAAATGTGGTTGTTGATGCCAACGTAGAGCCAGAGCCCAGAGGTAGATAGATAGAACATATACAAGAACACAAAAAAATGATTGTTTTATGTAATACACCTATCCCCCGATTTACACGGTAGATACGTTCCTGAGAAAAACGTGTAAATCGAAAATTAAAAATTTTCAAGTCAAAACCGTGTAAATCGAAAAGCTTGCAGAAAATGCATAATTTTGCTATTTAACAGTTGTGATTTTTTTCAATATTTTTAGGTGTACACAGAAATAAAAATAAAATGCATTGACAGGTAAAATATGTAATATATTACAATACATTAAACAGAAGAACAAAAAATAAAACCAAAGGTGTTTTATTATCCTTCATCACTATCAGAAATTACTCTCATTCTTTTTTTCGGAATCGAAGGTTGGAATTCACTTTCATCACTCGAAGTTATTTGTGCCGATTCGATGTTTGATTCGATTCTGAGAGGTGGTAATAAAATCGGTTATCAATTGTGCCCATACTCGTGGTATTGCCAGCTGCAACACTCTTTCTAATTGTGTTTTCATTTGTTCTAATAGTTCTTATTGTAGCTTCGTTCATGCTATATGATTTTGCAACATCTCCCTTTCGTTAGCGATCCAAAATTTCGACTCACTTGTAATTTACGAATATGGAAAATTAAATCTTTCTGAAACTGTGAAACTTTCACTCAAATAAAATTTTCCGTAGATAAAACTTTAATTTTATGCGAAGAAATACAGACACAGTGTGCATGTGAACCAAGTCAGCACATAAGCTCGGGATTCCCCGTGAGATGTGTACACAGCGCACGTGTTCAAACACAGTAGCATTTAGTAGAGTGCGGTAAAAACAAAAAAAAAATTTATTTGGAAAACCGTGTAAAAGCGAAAACGTGTAAATCAAGTACCGTGTAAATCGGGGGATAGGTGTATACTGATTGAAACAAAAAGGATAAAAACCTTTTACATACTGACTTACAACCAAATACTAGGTATCACTCGCGTCCCGTCTAGATGTGAAGAGCGCCAAAGGCTCTCTGAGCAGCTAGTATATATAAAAAATAATTTTTAATATTTTTTTTTAAAAAATAATAAATTTTATAAATGTTTATCAAACATTATATTTAGCTCTCACCCTTCTTCACTTCTCGAAAATGATATTTTTATTAATTTATATATATTTTATATAACCTTAACTGGACAATCACAAATTTGTCAATTATCTACAAAAATGCATCTCATCATAACAATGTTTAAATGGAACCTTTAAATAAAGAAATTATCTAGAACCATAATCTATTAGGCGTTAGTTAAGTTGAAAAATATATTATATATTTCACACAACCAATTATTTCTATTCATTTTGTAAAGTATTTTTTTACGTTTTATTTTTTTACTTCCGAGAGTTGAGAGAAAGTTTTTTCACAAACAGTTTAATTTTTTAATTAACTAATTATGATATATGTATTTTAATATTAAAGATAAGTGTGTAAGTCGTTGCTTTGTTTTTTTATATTACAGGAAGGCTTTTTTACTTCAGAATTAAGATTTAATTTATTATTAGTATTATTTGTAATTTTTAATTTAAACTTCTCAAAGAACATTATTATACTGTCTGAAAAAGACTGATTCAATGTCGTTTTACTAGAAATAGCTAGTACTAGGAAGAACTGAGTTAACTTTTTTGATTATGGATCCTGCAGATTAATCTGAATAAAACGGTTTAAGATCTCCCGTATCACTCGAGATTTAAATATGAGACGTGAGTAAACAAAACAATAACTATTTGTCAACATTAATTGAATTGTGAACGAGTTTGTAGATGATTTTGATGGAGGCAATCTTTTCTATTACAAGACTTCAAACTCCACTAAACATGAATATGAATTTTTTTTTGGGTACGATTTCTGATATTATAATCAATAAAGATTTGTAAAAATAACTTTTAAAAACTCTAAACTTCAATGCGAAGAGTCTTTTTTTGTGTCAACCATAAGAAGGCACCGTTTTAGCAGACCATTGGCTAAACAAATTAGTCGTCGTCAATGTATTGTAGAAAGTTTGCCTATATTTTCAAGAAGAGGATAAGAGAACATTATTGATGTTTTAATGTCTTTGTAATTGATAGATTAGTATGATGACAGACTGTGTGATCTATGATGATGAAAAAAACTAAAAATAATTTTTTACTTCAACTATTGTAACTCTAGACTGGCTGAACCTATACTCTGTATTTATTTTTTGATGCAGATGATCTGGTTGTCTGGCGGTTTCTGCGATCATTGAAAATCTTACCAACCTCTTGCTCATGAATAACAATAATCGCAACATGGTAACTAAATTAAGCTAAGATATACTAGAAAGGCAAACACAAATTTATGAGTAACAATACTCCAGCCTGTCCTTTTAAGTAATGTCACAGCATAGTTCCAAGGGGAATTTTATTAAAAGACCTGAGAGGGACAGTTACAAGTCCAGTCCTACCCTAATTAACATCTAAATGAAGGACTATTCCCACCCTTCTTCAAAAAATAATTTCTTTTATTTATTTTCTTATTCTAGATCTTTGTATCTGTTTAATCTAATCTCTCTTTATTTTATGACGAACTTTTCAGAGAAGTATTTGTTATCTTTACTAGTTTACTCCTTCATTTAATTAATAGTCAAAATTAAACATTCCAATTTATTCTTTCATAGCCTACAAAGATTAATTGACTTCTCCCACATAAAGAGTTATTAGACGTTAAAACGAATTATTCTATTTTTAGATAAGACGACTGACAAATTTTCTTTCTGCCAAACCTATATTTAGAATATCTTCATCGTCATTTCGATACTCACAGAAATACAAAATTGAAACCTTATTATCTTTGAATTATAATTGTGTGTAATGTAGAATTTTACAATTCTAAACTCTCCAAAAATTTATAGAACTAAAAATACTTAAACAAACTTAATAAAAACTTAACTTATTTGTAAAGTTGCTATATTCAGTGTACTAAATACTACTCCAATTATTTCAAAACCAGTGTATAAAACAATCTATTTAATATATATATATATATATATTAAATAGTAGCTAATATAAACAATTTGAACATTAAATACAAGTACAATACTTCCCATCATAGTATTGATTAAATATCAAATGATTATTATTATTTGTTATTATTATTAATAACAAGAATGTCAATTAAAATAATACTTTCTCTCTATCTCTCTCTCACACACACAAACATATTATTACTTTCAGCCTTCTTTGAAACATTTATACCATAAATATACGCCTCGTTTTCACCCCTCTAATCTTACTGCTTTAATAATAATTATTATTCAATTCTAATATACGTAAATAACATTAAACAACATACATAAATTATAATTTCAGTCGTTCAATATATAAATTAAATATTATTATAATTATTATTATTATAAACCGTATATTATATGAATAGATATTATAACTTAATAATTGGAAATTGTTCTTTCCAATTGCTCAATCAATATGAGATTTAATTTCATTCAAATAATCTTCTTTTTTTATAAATTATTCATATTCATATTAATAAATACTCATCCCTAAACTCACCCTGTCCAACAACATAAGCTTTTAATATTAATATAAATTATCATTTTGTTAATCGTTTTGTTTATTTATTCATAAATTGTTCATTTACAATATATAAATTATGAATATTCATTGAACTAATAATACCAATTATTTTAGACAAGAATTATATATTAGCAGAATATATCGCTTAGACCATAGAAATAAATTCGTAATATCTATTTTTGTTTAATCTAAAATTTACAAATATAATTATTTAATTTAATATTTTTCTATTATAATCGTTGAATGAAAAAAAACAAACAAATATTTAATAGAAAACGGAAAAATAGTAAATATTTGCTACAAATTTTTAAAAATCTTTTGTATTTTCTTTTTGTATATTTTATAGAATCATAGAACAAACTAAATTCACTTAAACGGAAATTTACTTGATAAGCGGTGTTCTTTAAGTAGGATGTCTATACAAAAGTGAAAGGTATTTTTGTATTTTTTTTTTTGGGGGAAAAGGCAAGCATACATATAGAGTTAAAAAGGGAAATCCTTTCTAATAATTATTATCATCTAGTGGTATTAATTCACCGTTGTTATATATATATATATAACAACGGTATAACGGTATATATATATACATACAATCTATTGTTATATAAATTGTATTGTTATTAAAAGGATTTGATTTTTTATTTCTATTTTATATTTAAATTCTTTTTCTTTTCAATTCACAAAACAAGTTTTTAAATTAAAAAAACATCCTCAAAATTTCTATATATTATTATTTTAAACCTTAAACATACCAAATTATAAAGCTATATATTTGTTTTATTTGTTGCAGTTGGCTGTCCGTTTTTGGTCTCCCAATGCCATCACACCATCACCATTAATTATGAATAGTGCAATTCTATATTGATCGGCTAGTATTTGTGAATATAGATAAGCAAGGTAAAGTATTAAGCTTAAAGTGAAATAACAGTATAAAGTATTTAAGAACACTAAAAGTTTTCCGAAATAATCCCTTTTTTAAAGAAATAGTTAACTAAAAAAAACCATCGCCGATGGATTAAATTATATATAATTCATTTTTTTATTTAAATGTTTAAAAAATTCCATGAAAAATTATTTTTAATTGTTTAAAAATACATAAAAATATTTTTAAGAATTCTCAAAATAAAAACAAATTATAATCAAATTTTATATTTGTTTCTTTCTATCTCTGTGGCTCTACGGAACTCGAAAGTACTTGGCCGCAGCAATATTTGAGCAATAAATAAAAAATACCCTTTACATTTTTATATTTATGTATGTCGCAGTTTAATAGTGATCTTGAATGTTATTGGACGTAACTATCACATAACTCTAGCCCCCTCTTTTATCTTATCTTTTCATGTGTTTTCCTATATAAAAACATCACACTAGTCTTTCTTCACCCATTCTAACCACACATCCTTCCCAATTTAAGCTCCATAGGTTTATAATTTTAAGTATCTATGTATATAAAATGCAAAATAATATTTAAATATTATTATTTACATATTATTAAATAAGTATTTCAATTTCAACCAATTGATAACTGATTTTATGGTGTTCTGGAATATGTAATTTATTAATTTATTTATTATTATAATTTTATTGTATTATAAAGTATATTAAGAGAAATTTTAATTTAATCTAAAATAAGAGACTATGACGTTGAATAATACTTATTGTTAGATTCTAGACCGGCGCATCAATATTATATGTCCATATTATGCATCTAACAGGTGTGTCAATTCAAAGAAATATAAATTTTACATACATAATTTATAATATAAGTTTAAGGATTATATTCTATAAATAAATCAGAAATTGAATTCAAATGCTGTTAATGTAGAAGAAATGTGATATGAAATAATATATCATTATCTAGAAATGGGTAGAACACATTATACTATATCAGTAATGGTTCTGAATCGATTAATTTGAAACCATTTTATTGTAAATACTTAACACGAATAAATAGTAAGTAAATTAATTATACTCCTTATAAGGATTAAAACTCCTTACCTATTTTTATATTAAATTATTAAATGAATTAAATGTGGTTTTTGGATATTTAATTAATCTAAAAATCAAAGACAGCATTTATTCAACCATTATTTTTGTTATAATTTGATCCTTGACAAGTGTTATTGTTTTTTGTTTTCTCTCTTTATTCATATATGATGGTATGATCTATAATAACTTTACGCCCTTTGAGTTTTTTCTTTGTTTCTTAATTAATTGAAACTTGTATATGTCCAAAGTTATAAAATATTATTAGAAAACATACAAGAACAAACCGCCAGGAACAATGAAAACAGACAACCTGTCAAAATATTAAAAAATTATTCTTTATAATATTATTATAAATTGAAAATTTTAATTAAAACATATATATGAATAAATTAAATAGACAAAAAGCGGAATAAAACAATACAAAATTATTTTAAATAAAATAATTCTATTGAAGGTAAAATATTACTTTTTTAACATTCATTTGCAGTAGAACTCATCTAACCGAGAAAAAGTTTAATTTTCCACCTGTTTAATTCAAACGAAATACATAATATATTGTCTTAAGCAGAGTAATAGTTAGCACAGCTGACTTGGGTTCGATTCTCGAGACCGGCAACGTTATGTCTTTTTTTGAAGTCTGAATGACTAACTTCTCCAGTCCTGTTTTCAATTAGTTTTTTAGATTAATCAAATTAATTAATTTATTTCTTTATTTCATTTCCATTTTTATGAATACTACATCTTAATACCATATTTACCACGTCACGTGCTGGAGCGTGATTGTCAGTCAACGTGTTAAAAAATTAATTCCGGTACTTTCAGCGATTTAATCAAGCTGAAATTTTATAAATAGCAGTTTTATTCAATTTTTAATCATGTGAAAAACTATCAAACATATATCTTTATTTTTACCGTCAGTTTAGTGGAAAAAAATGAAAACGTGGTAGGTAATGGACCTTTTCCAAATGAGCTACATTTCTCAAAAGTTGATAGAAAACTTCGAATTTTGATTAATGCCCGTGTACCAAATTTCATCATTCTAGCTCAAACCGTTTTTGCGAAATCTTGTCTCCACACACACACACATACACACACACAAGGTTGTTCACTCCTGTCATATTGTATGTAGATACTTATGTTTATTATGAGTAATTACTTAGATAATTATGTTTATTAAATATATCTTTTTGGGAATAAAAGACAATAAATAAATTTTTTTTCCCCGCTGATCTATTGAATCTATTAAAATATATATTCATTCCTCTTGAAAGGATGTATGCTGAATCCATGAACAAACACTGAAAAAGTTTAATATTTTCAAAAAGTATTATATTATATTCGAGAATCCTTAAAAAGTAGTATACTAAAAAATATTTCTCAAGTTGATTCTGAATTTCACTTAGGATATTATATTTTAAATAAATAAAAAAATAAATAAAAGTTATTATAGATTTTTATACATTTGGTTAAATTAAATTAAATAAGTTGAAATAGCATTTATGTAATTCGATTTTTTTTAAATTATAAAATTTTAATCCATGGGATATACTTTTTTTTATTTATTTTATTTTGAATTCCATCGTGGATATTGCTTGTTATATTTCGTAAATTGAGAAAATAAATAAATAATTGGAAATCTCGCATGGTTGCTTCATTTAAAAGGCTATTCATTTATAAAGTTTTCACTCTTCTCTCTCTCTCTTTCTCATTCAAATTCTGTGATGTCTACCGTAGTACCTTTATTATGGTAATTTATAGATCCCCACCAGTGGTGTGTATGGGGGAATGTTAAATATGTCCTTTCATGCACAAAGATAATTATTAAATAAATATTCATCAATTATTTTTACTGGAAAAGTCCACTGGAAGGTAGATAGATGTATATGATATGTATGTATGATGGAAATTCTGTTAGTTAATAAGATTCTCATATTTATTTATTTATAAAGTTAATTTGCCATTTAATTTTAATAAAAAAAATTAAATTGAAATTGATTATTTAAAATTTAATACGAATTGAAGAAAATTAGAAAAACTTTTAAAGTACATAAAGAAAATGATCTTGATCTAATTTTAAAGATACCAACTCAACTCCAGAAATTCTTCGGATACTTATACATATTATCTATATTATATGATATAATTTTGGTTTCTATATTGATTAAAATTTGATATTTTTCAGTAATTTATAATTTCTAGAGAATATAAATAATAAATTATTTAAAAAATTGGTAATTGTTCAGATTAGTTGTCATGTCATGGATTTGGACAAAACTTTACCAGTGGATTCTTCCAGAAACTTTCCTTAAGCAATTATTTCTCGGTCTCTTATAGTTTACGAGATAAATAAAGATTTTTTAAGTTTGACAGATTAACTGGTTATGAACGTCGAAATGTGTGCAGCCATTAAGTAATGTTTATTGACTAATTCACTAATTTTCGGTTTGTTCGGTTCGGTTTGGATATAGGGAAATTATTTAATTAATTAATTTTTTAATTTTTTATATTCAATCCGAACTGAAAAAAACCCTAGAAAATTAGTGGAGTCCTCTGCTGGTCAAATAAATAAAACATTGAAGCTTAATAAAATATTAATGAATTTATATGTAAATTTCAATAATTTGTATCCCGTAACGACCCGGAAAAATTGAACAAGGAAAGTTTCTTTGGAATTAACAAAGAATCCACTGGGGTAAAGTTTTATTCAAATTCATGACATGACAACTAATCTGAACAATTATCAAAAATTCATGAATATAAATTATTAATAATTTTAATATCTTATATATAAAATTCTCGTGTCACAAAACTTTGAAATCCTACTCCCCCGAAACGGCTGGACCGATTCTTATGAAATTTTTTATGCATATTCAGTAGGTCTCAAAGAAGGTTTTTATTTTATTATCAAACCGCTCATTGGTAAAGTGTGTCCAGGGGTGGTATTTACCTAAAACAGTTTAGTTACAATGCTAGATCATAGAGGAAATGCTGGCGATAATTTTACCTCTATATATATCCTATTAGGACATTTGAAAAGAAGAATCATTCATGGGTGAGCGTGCTAAGGCGTAAGCATCTTATGACTTTGCTTCCTCAGTTTGAAACTCGCAAAGGCACGTTTTTTTGTTTTTTTTTACAAATTTATTAATTTTTATTATTTTAATATTTTATTAAATTATTTTATTTTATTTAATTAATTTTATTAAATTAAATTTTATTATTAAATTTTATTTTATTAGGCGAAGGCGCTCTGAGCAGCTAGTTAATATATAAATGTATATTTATTTATATTTATAAATAAATATTTGAATTCATCAGTCCATGAATCGTAAAGTTAAACAAACTTTTTATAAATTCTATGCAGTATACCTACAAAATATTTTTATACGTTATACATGGACTTCACAATATTCAATGGAAAGTAGAATACAAAAGAAAGTGATTTTTATTTTTTATTCTTTGTTTTAATTTTTGTTGTATTTTATTGGATGGCAGAGTAATCTCTGTTAATCCTATTCCTTTTTAGTCCATACTTGATAATGATGATGTTGATGAATATATATATATATATATTTAAATAAAAATATTTGTTTAAAAGGTGATGCTTACGAGTATTTTTTTTAGTTGAATAGAATATGGTTCTATTTGATGTAGGAGAACGATGTTTGTGGGAAAAAGAGTTGGAGGGAAGAGAGAGCATGCAATGCATTAAAAAGAAATATATGAACGTATCGTATGTTATATAAATATAATATCTATGTTATATACAGACTATATGTATTTCTACCCTTTATGGTTTGAATTCTAACCACATCAAATGGATATGGATATATATTTACTTTTTTTATTTATTTAATGCTTTTAACTTGTTAATCAAAATAATAATATACATAATATCTTCCCTTCTATTATATACTATAAAAATAGCTTTAAATTTTAAGCAAAATTCTAAGCAATTTCTCTTTATTTATTTTTATTCATTTATAGTTTATTTTTATTTTTTATGAACAATACATAAATAAAATAATACTAAATATCTAATGATTTATTTGAGTGTGTAATTGATAATTTGTTTTAAATTAATTATTAATATTTGATTATTCGTTATAAACAATATAAACAATATATATTTCATACTTTTGTTTATTTTTCATTTTTCTAAATTTTTCTGCTATTAAATTATTAAAATTTTTCCTACTTCTTAACTTTTATTTTAATTTTAATTTTTGTTTTTTGGTTTAATGTTATTTTATCTTTATTATAAATAAGAAATAACACTTAATTCTAATACACCTCTTGGCAATGTTTACATACATGTAAGAAAATATTATTAAAAAAATAAATTTTAAAATCTTTATTTATAATATATTGTAATATATAATTAAAATATATATTTTATAATTTTGTAATATATTTTATTAAATAATATAATTAGCAAATTTGAATTTAATTATCTATATCTATATCTAAGAATTTAAATTTTATAATTTATTCTTTTTATTATTTTATTGACATTAGAGATTTAAATGTCCATATTAGCTAATTAGGTTTACTCATCATATTTTAAATTTTTGTGAACTTGGTGAGGTTTGAACCTACATCAAGTGCTGTGGTTCAACATTTTTCTACAAAGCAGCGTTCTTGTTTCATAATTAATATTATACATATAAATATTAAAATGTAAATATTGGATCATATCTAAATTTCAATTATTTCTGATAAAATATTTATTATATAAATTAAATAATTAAATTAAATTAAATAACTTAAAAATTTAATCGTTTAATTAACTGACAATTGTATATAAATTTGAATAAAAATTTACTTAAATTATAGCTAGTAATAAATATAAATATTTTTTTCCCTGTATTAGGTTATAAGAAATGTCGTGTTAAAGGATATGTATATTTATATACGTAAAGAGAGAGAGTTTCCGGCTCCTAGCAAATCTTGTTTTATAAACTTTAAAGTGGCTTGTAAATGCTAAATTGGCAATTCTCTCTATTCGCCTTATAATCAAATGTTTCTACTCGATTTAACGGTTGAAATGGCATTTCCAGTTACGAATTAACGCTGTTTTATACTGGATAGATATTTAATGTTAATGTCATATGGCTGTTTATAGAGTCAGTCAGTCAGTCAGTGAGGAAATAACATCCGGGTGATTGTGACAGAGGGAAAGATAATAATAAGGCAAGAGAGGGGAGGGACAAGGTGAGGTGCTTAGGGTACGGAGGGAGAGAAGATAACGTCATCCATGCACAGGTGCATTTTCAATATTGTAAAAAGGTTAAACAAACAAGTCAATATAATCTATATGCAGAGATATTTATAAATATATATCATTATAAAAAAAAACACCTTAGTTATTTATAATTTGATCAAGTTTTATTTTAAAATCCACACCTTTTAAAAAGAATATTAAACTAAGGTTATTGATAATCTAACTTGAGTCTATATACAGGAATACATAATTTTAATCATTATATTTCACTAAACCAAATACGTGAAGGAAAAAAGTAATGGGTGGCGCTATTATCGATCAATCAACCGGTTTAGAAGACGCATTGCCACATTGACACTATACATATATTGAAATTATATAATAACTAATAACATGATTTTTAAAATTATCATTTAAAATTTTTAATTAAAATATTAAATAATCATTTATTTAATGAGGTAAAAATAAATTTATATTTGTGTGTGGATCTTTTAATAGTCTTTTTTAAAATAAAATTTAATCAAATAAGTTGACCTGTGGCCAGGTCCGAACCGACCGACGTTTGAAATAAATTAATTTCCAGCTACAGAAACATTTTCAAATAATTTTAATATATCTATTAATGTAATAAAAACAGATATGGATACATAAATAATAAATATAAACATTTTTAATTTTATTTTATTTATAATATATATTCATAATATATCATGAATGACTGGATGACGTCATATAATTTTAATTAAGAAAAAACTAATAAAGATGATTTTTCTCGAGTATAAAACCAATGCAAAGTGAATGATTCGTGATGATATGTAAATAAGTTGACCTGTGGCCAGGTCCGAACCGACCGACAGTTTGAAATAAATTAATTTCCAACTACAGAAACAATTTCAAATAATTTTAATATATCTATTAATGTAATAACAAATAGATATGGATAGAACATAAATATTTTTAAGTTTATTTTATTTATAATATATAGCTGAAGTAGCCGGAGTTGCCCGTGATCATATAACTTCTAATCTAATAGTGACGTCATGAAGGGCTGGGTGACTTCATATAATTTTAAATTAAGAAAAACATAATGAAGATGATTTTTCCCGAGGACAAAACCAATACATTCGTGGTGATATGTAAA
Source organism: Labia minor (assembly GCA_963082975.1). Taxonomy (NCBI): domain Eukaryota; kingdom Metazoa; phylum Arthropoda; class Insecta; order Dermaptera; family Spongiphoridae; genus Labia; species Labia minor. Next base: position 55,310,598 of record OY720344.1, read on the forward strand.
AAAATCTCATGTGAAATTTGGTGTGAAAATAACTCTTCCCTTCCTATCGTCGATCGCTAATACTACCAATTCCGGTTTCCGGATTTGCACCAAAAGTTGATCAATTCATCCCACTGATGCATTAAGTAAATATACCAAATTTCATCAAAATCCGTTGAGCCGTTCAAGCTGTACACATCTATACGGACGGACGGACAGACATCATGCTAAAAATACTTTTTTCTGTTAAGAAAATGCATGATTCGTGGAGATATGTAAAAATCTCCACATGTGAAATTTGGTGTGAAAACAATACCTCCCTTACTATCGTCGGTCGGTAAAAATGATTCATTGATTGTTTATCGATTGAATAATTAACAAATAGAATTATTGTGCTTTTAATAATGAGATCATTTTGATTGTTTAAAAATCTATCAAATTGATAATATGTATTTGTTGTTATTTTGAATTCTATGAATTTATACAATGTACAATAAACATACAAATTCTGTATTTTGATAGTCATATGAAGATAAAAGACATTAATGTTTTAATGAGTGAATCGATTTGTTTATTTAAATCGAAATGTTTCTCCCTCTCTCTCTATATATATATATATATTTAAAGTAGAATATATACTTTTCTCTTTTCTCATTGTGACTTTCTGTCTCCCTCTCTTTTCCCTTTCAATTTGCCAATTGAACTTTTTGATCTTGTTTTAGTAGCAAAACGCGAAAAGTTAGCAGCAGCCGTTCATTCATGCCTTTTGCATTATTGATAGGTTCAACTGAACTCAGCTGGTGGCTGTTTGCAATTCAATAAACCACTTCTAAATTTATATTATTATTTTTATTATTATTATATTATAAAGAATCCCTTAGATTTATAATTTATTATTCATATTAAGCAACAAATATTTAAAAAAAATCAAAAATATGAAAATTAATAGATAATAGTATTAATTAATAATTAATTTATAGTTAAAAATAATTTAATTATTGTTACTCTTCATAATAGCTTAATATTTAATATGTTTATTGTTATTCATTTAATTTAATTTTTACTAATTAAAATAAAAAAAAATTTACTTTAATAAAATACACTACATATTAAAATTAATTTTAGTTTATTTTAAGTTTTGTATCTTTGTTAATCATTTTCAACAAAATTGAACACAAACAACAAATTTGAAATTTATTATTTATAATAACTAATAATAGATTCGTTTTTTAAAAATTAAATTGATTTTTATAATAATAATTAATTAATTAAATTTACTATATAATATAATATAATTATTAATTATTAATTAAAGTTGAATAATTATAGATAATTAATCTAATTAAATTTATTTAATGTATAAATTATTTATAAAAATCCTCGTTTTTAAAATTTTTTAATTAAAATTAATTAATAATCATTCTAAATGTTACTTTTTAATATTTTTTTTTTAATTTTATTATAAGAATTGAATTACTTTTGCCTATTTTATTTATTAGGATGTTTCTATTTCCGGGAGAATTGTTTATGTATGTAACTCGGTGAGAATTTATTCAGTCTACTGACTGATGATGGTCACCTGGTTACGGTTCACATTCCCCACCTGACCCTCTCCTTCTTTCTACCTTCTCACCATTTATATTCGTATGTGATTACGGTGTGACTGGTTTTATGAATGAGTGATTCATTCAACGAAACTATTTAGTCGAATAACAAGTAAAAACAACCAAATGAGAAATAAAAGGGAAAATTAACTTGGTTATGTGAATCAGAGACAGAAAAGAAAAATAAAAAATAAAAATCAATGAAACTTTGTCCTATTGAACGAGTTTAATTGATTAACTTTGTTGTTGTTGTTGTAAATGATTTATCACATTGCGCAATGTGGAATGTTTTACAATATTTTACTATATTCATATTTCAATAAATAAAATGAAATATTTTTTTGCAGATACTATTTATCTTTATATTTTTTTATTTAATTTTATTAGCTTTTGAGAGCATTGAAATTAATTATTTTATCTAAGTTTATTTATCGGAAAATTCGATCTATTTAGTGGACCAGGACTTTAACCACTAAACTAGCTACCGTCCTGATATTGTCTTCATATTTAAATTATGAAAAACTGTATAGGAAGACTCCAACAACTGAAAGTTATTGGCCACAATAAATAAATTCTTTCAACCGTGGCTATTCTGAAGCATTTTCATCCATTTCCTATCTTCTTCTAATTTCCGCAATTCATTCTGCTTAACTACTTTTATTTTTATTTATTTGGTTTCCTCATAATCAAATATCTTTGATAAATATAAAGTTCATTTATTTATTAAATCTACGAATTTCTATAAATTAACAATTATAAAAATTTTATTTATTTATTAAAGGTATATCAAGTGTATTTCTTACAATATAATCTTAGTTAAAGTTATTATTAAAAATTATTAATTCAGAAAAAATCATATTCACATTTTCATAACATAAGTAAATCAACTTAATTAGCTAATAATAAAACTCTTTTGATATAGAAAAATAAAATATATTTAGTTTCCTATTTGTTAAAGACAGAATAATCTTTGAAATCGTAAAATGTATCAATTTAATCGATAAATTTCAGCTGTTTTTTGTAATAGATAGTGTTGATACTTATGTATTACACTCACCTAAAAGGTTTCATTAATTTCATACATTTCAACGTAGTTTATTTGTCTTCTAATTCATTGCTTTATGTAAAAAATTAAATTTATTTGAAAATGAGTAAATTAACTGAATAATTACGTTATTTAACATGAACCACATGATAGTTTGGTTCATTTAAACAAATCAAGCTACAAAAAGAAGTTATTGTGTTTTTACCATCTCGTCAGAAATAGTATTGCGATCATGAAAAATTCGATGTCGAAATTTTGATGTTTTTATACGTTTTGAAGGTCCCTGAGTCCTTTTCACTAAGGTTGAGAAAAATGTCTGTATGTATGTATGTGTATATATATATATATATATATATATATATATATGTGTGTGTGTGTGTGTGTGTGTGTGTGTGTGTGTGTGTGTATGTAGACAAGATTACGCAAAAACAGTTTGAGCTAGAATAATGAAATTTGGTACACGGGCATTATTCAAAATTCGTAGTTTTCTATCAACTTTTGATAAATAGAGCTCATTCGAAAGAGGACCATTACCTACCAAGTTTTCATTTTTTTTCCTCTAAACCAGTGATGCTCACCCTTTATTTTTACCGCGGCACACTTTTAACGGTTTAACAATTTGGCGGTTCACAAAGAAAAAGATAAGTGTTAAAATTATTTACTTACCTATAATAGACTGTGTAATATATAGTTTATGATAATAATCAGGGGTGGGCAACCTTTTTCAATAGTAGGGCACATTTCTGAAATAATAAAACAGGGGTGGGTACACTTGGTGATTCTTAGAGCCATATTGAAAAATGGAAAATGTTTAAGAGCCTGATCGATAAAACATTTTACCTTTTTTTACATACATATAAAATAAATAAGTACTTTTTCTTAATTGAACTTTACATTTGTAAAATTTGGCGGCACATTTTGAAAATCTCGCGGCTCAGTGGTTGAGAATAAATAAAGATATATGTTTGATAGTTTTTCACATGATTAAAAATTGTATAAAACTGGTATATATTGAATTTCAGCTTAATCGAATCGCTGAAAGTTCGGGAATTAATTTTTTAACACGTTGACTGCAATCACGCGCCAGCACGTAACGTAGTGTCATCAACAAAGAGCCAAACACGCGCTGGTTTAATAAATATTATATATTAATTTTAATTTATAATTAAATTTAAATATAATAGAGGTATATGTTAATTAATCCAAATCAAAATTAGCGTGATACTCGAGTGGAGACACTCCAGATTTTTTAATCTAGTGGAAGGAAGCTCAGAAACTTTTCTTATGAGTTAGTAATTTTCATAAACATACATAAGTATTACAATATACCCATTACACTTAACTATAAAATCCAGGAAAAAATACATATTTAATGTCATTAATGATAATATAGGTACCGATGATCAGTTCTTCATTCACACTTCTAACTTTGTATTTATTAATATAATTGAATATAATCATTAACAATTAATTAAGATCATTATTAGAGAAATTATAATAATGTTATAAAAGAAAATTAAAAAGCATTTAAAATTTACGTTTGTTCATATTCCTAGAATTGATAAAGAAAAGTATAGATTTTCTCTGATCACACATCTACGTAGTGAAATGATTGCCAAAATCTCGGCCTCAACTAGTAACTCATGGGGAAATATACCTAAGATAGATTATGTTAACAATCGAGTTGGCATATAATCTGTTTTTTAGTTGTTATTTATTACTAATATTGCATAAATTTATTTATTGTATATAATTTCTTCTTTTACATTCACTTTAATTAAGATCGTATTCCTATCTCATTTAAATGTAAATTAATTTAAGATTTTCTAAAAAAAATGTTCATTGTTCTTTTGCACTTCACAACAGGATTTAAAATAGAAATTTTTTTTTATTTCTATTTTGACATTATAAAAATAATAAGAAAATTACATTTATCTTTATAATAATGAACTAATACTTTGTGTAATTTAATAAATATTAAAATTAAGATGTATGAATTCATGCATTTAAATAAAATCTATTAATTTCAATGTCATTTATATACCATTGGTATTACTTTTGTTAATCTACATGATTATATTTATTTCATGTTATATCCACATACCTTTTCTGTCTTTCAGTACATTAATACCTAAGTTTAAGGGCTGTATGTTTTATGAGTATTTTTTTTTAATTTATGTTCTGTTAAATTATACTGCTTGATAGTTTAAAATTTATATATTAATCTAAAATTTATCTTATTAGTATATATTATCTTTCTATCTTAAAAGTTGTTAAAATGTTATTAAAAACAATTTCTTTCTTTAATTAATATTTTTTTAAAATGATAAATAAGGAATATCAAATTCTAAATAAATTGTTGAATAAATCTGATATAATAATATTAAATTATTTTAATTAATGTGACATCTTTTACAATAAATTATATTAAATAATTTAAAAATGATATTTGATTATTATAGATAAAAAGAAAAAAAAAATTATATATGAATAATTTTGTTTCCTAGATTTAATATTAATAATTTTGTATTCATTATGTTGAAAATGAATGAATAAATGGATAAGTTCTCTGAACCGAGAAAATAGAGCACAGCTTTTAATAAATTTTTATAAAATGTTTTACACCTAAAATAAAACAAAGAAATTGATTGATAGTTTTTTAGTTTTAAGTTTTGTTTTTTATATTTTTATATTATTATAAATTTTTATTTAATTTAAAAATATTTATCAATATGAAAAATAAATTATCGATATACTATTATTCATTATTAATCACTTAGGTGTGAAGAGCACCCTATGCTGAGCCACTAATATGTTTATAAAACTCAAATATGTAATATATTAATTAGTAATTATAGTTTCAAATGTTTTTATCATTCATTAATTATAAGTTTTCATTGAACCCCTGAAAGATCGGCAATCGGTAGAGCGGGTAACATTCCAACATGTGAAAGTAAATTCAAATAAATATAAATCAATAATATTTTCCCTTGTAATGTAATTTAAATTAAATTTTAAATATAATAATCGTGCATAAATTCTCCATTATGATAGTTTTTTTTCTAAAACTATGAGATCTTTGCATTCTGAGAGCACTGTTAAGAACACAATTTCTGATAAGAGTAGATTCTAGATTATTCTAAATTTGCTGTTATTTAGTACTATCAAGTACAGTGATGCCTCGCATAACGAACGCCTCGCACAGCGAACTCTGCACACAACGAACCATAATGAACTAAATTTCATGATTCATACAACGAACTTCGTTTCACACAACGAACTCACCCGAGCTTCCACGATCGCTGCCGTTGTATTGCATCCCCTTGCGTTTCACATAACGAACTTTTCACATAACGAACTTGCTCCTGGAACGAATTAAGTTCGTCGTGTGAGGCACCACTGTATTTGATTAAATTATACTTAAGTTAACAGTGACTTCTTTGAGCCACCAAATAGTTTGTTGAAAGAATTAATTAACCAATTTCTTTTTAAGGATTCTAGATTTTAAAGAAAAGTTCTTTTGTGTATTCATTTACTCTACGAATTGATTAAAAAAAATTCACTCTAATTAATTGATATATCGTATGATAATTAAATATATTTGAAAAATCTAATGAATTCAATTCATTTAGGAGGTATAGCAATATATGAATATAATCCTTAAATTGATGTGATAAATGTTTTCCAATTAGTTCGTGTTTAATTGATTTATTTATTTACCTACATATACATACATATATATATACATACGTATATCCACTTTAGGGGAATGATGCAATTTGTACTCTAATATTAGAGATTAAGCTACAATTGATTTGACACAATGTAATTTAACAGAAATTACTAACAAATATTTTACAGAATATAATTCTTCTCCCTCATACTTAATGAAAGAGAAAGAGAGGGAATGTTAATAAAATACATAATAAATACCTGAGCAAAGAGAGAATTTATTATTATTAAACAAATCCTTGAATATAGATTAAATTATAGTGCAAGAGCATCAATTTACTTTCAATTACCACTTACAAAAATAATACAAATAATAATAGATATACAATGGTTAATATAAGTATATCCAGAATAAATTTTATTCAAATAATTAAAAATTAATAGTATAAAAATTAACAAAGGATTGATAAATTAGCGTGTTTCAAAAGTAACAGCTTATTTCTTCCAAATGAACCGACATGGGCGTATTTTTTCATTAAAGATTACTATCCCTTACAAATTTCCAAACAAGCCTTACGTTATTACGTTAAATTGCGTTTTTGGGCATTGGTTATTTGTTTTTTGAGTTTGACGAAACCTCAAGAATCAATCTATCTTTCTATTTATCTTTGTGACTCTTTGGTACTCGTTTTCTCCAAACGAGACGTTTATCATGTGAGCTACATCCAGCCAATTCATATTCTTTCCCAATTCTCTTATCCATAAATTTTCACTGTATACCCAACACATCTTGGACTATAGCAGTGGTACTCAAACTTTTCGATGTCAGTACCACGGAAACTTTCATCAAAAAGAGTTCAGGTACTACTATTTTATTATTTTAGTAAATGATTTCATCTCTAAAAGTAACTTTACTGGAGGTGACCGACAGAATATAAGGTATCACCTGTGGGGTACATTTTCAGAACCCGGACGACAGTATATAAATTATAAGGAAGGAGGAAAGATCTATCATAGACACAGCTAACTTAATGATTCGAGAATATTACAAAACCTTTCTATTTGTTCTTTTAACATATCTTCAAAATATCCCTTTCTATCAGTTAGTTATCCTTTTAACGTCACAGTTTTTGGAATTTTTCCAGACACATTTTTTTTCCAAATTTATAATGAAAGAAACAATATTTTCTATCTTCTTTGAAACTCCCTCTACTTCGGCTTCTGTTACTGTGTTGATTCTGGCTTCACTGTTATGTTGTTAATGCAATTATTTGTTTCTTTAAATGTTTAATTTCTTAAGGAATCGACTTTTTTCAATATTTTTGATTTCAATTTTTTTAAGTAAGAACGAGTTGATTGTATGTCGAAAATCTTATCTGCTATTTCAGTATGTTTATCTAAGTCACCTTTGTTAATAATAATTATTTTTTTAATATTTGTAGATAATTTTTCAATCCAAAAGATTTTAAGAATCTTATCATTAAAGTTTCTTCAGCTAGGGCATGCATTTTTAATATTAGTTAATGACCTTGCTCTACTTCCGTTTTTTTATTTGGTTCTCTTTACTTTCATTAAAAAGTTTTAATAGGCAATGTTTTGCTTTCCTGTATTTGTTTTCGTCTTCTATTTCGAATAAGTCGTAGAGGTTTTCCATATAATTGCTGTCTATTTGGGCTATTCAATTCAATTGCCTTCTTTGTGATTTCAACCACTTCTATTTGAGCTTCCACTTATGAAAACTATACTTCAGGTTTTTTGTCGAAGAATGATGGGATCTTAACGCTGACTATGTTACTCGTTTCGTTAACGACTGCGTTAATTGAATGTCGTGCGACATTTTTGTGGAGTGTTTTTTTAGGAATCAATGGATAATTTCGGGGTCTCAATCTGCCTACTTCCTTAAATCGGGAAATGGTGGTTTTTGTTTAAGGCCAAAAAACTGGGTTTAATTAAAGTTCAACTTTTAAAGCCTAGTTTGATAGTAATTAATTTTGAATTTTTCAATAGATACATTTATTTACAATGAGTTTTATTATGACTAAATAATTTTTAATCTTTAAAATGCTTTATATATTTAAAATTTTTTCTTAATATATTTTTTTTTTTTGCATTTTTATTATTTATTTTGTATTTTAATTTTATTTAATACAATTATTGTTTTAAATATTTTTTTATTTTTATTTTAATTAAGTTTATTTCAAAGTTTAATATATATATATATATAGTCTTTTTTGACAGTTTACGCTAGCCCATCTATTTACATTTTCAAGTACTATATGCTCAGTGTCTTAAGCCGCCCCAATACCCTCTGATTGATAGGCTATAAGCCATCACTCTATATAATCACAATTTTTTACTATAAAACCTATAGAAATTTATGCAAAGTTTCCTGCTGCTCAACCGATTCAGAGAACATGTCATTCCACGCATGACAATGAATACAAAATAATATTAATATAAGCAATTTCCAGAAATATTAACATAAATAAATTTTTATTTTAATTTCTAATAATCAAACGAATATTATTTAATTAAATAAATTTTTCTAAAAATAATTGCTTCGTATTTAATTAATTTGAAAGGAAATCAGAAATATACATATTTGAAAAATAATATTAATTAAAATAATAGAGTTATTGTTTCAAAAGTTCATTTATCATTATAATAATTTACCAGCATCACGCTTGAATGATTGACATGTTTTGATTTTGATATTTTATAATAATATTATTAATAAAAAAAGAAAAATGAAACATATACATCACTAACAAATCCCACTAATTCATCAATTTTATAAAAAAGAAAGAAAGTATACCAACAAACTATATTATTTTTGCTAATATTTATAATAAGATCAGATATGAATATATATTTTTAGATTAAATGATGCTTTTTTAATTAAATATTTTAATGCAATTTCTTACTGTATAAACATTTTATTTGGTACTTAGTTTCAAGCTTATATTTAAAATTATATCGCTAATTGGAATCTTTTTATCCTATTATATAAAGTTTAAATGAAAAATATTTATGATAAACAAATAAAATATAAAATATATTTTCCATCAATTAATATGTATATGATAGAAATTTAATCGTGACTCAACTTAGCAACGAAACTTGGAGTAAGAGTTCAAAATTCATCAGCAAATTTTATATATATAAAAGATTTAATTTTATTTATAATAAATAATTGAATTCATAATAGACCCAAAATGACAAGCATGATTGAAATGGGTTAGATCCCAAATATATATATATTTAATTATTTTTACTATTTCGCCAGAAAAAGTATTGCGATCATGAACATTTTCGATGTCGAGATTTTGATGTTTTTATACGTTTTGAAGGTCCCTGAGACATTTTCACCTGTAAGGTTGAGAAAAATGTCTGTGTGTATGTGTATGTATGTATGTAGATAAGATTACGCAAAAACGGTTTGAGCTAAAATAATGAAATTACAGGGGCATTATTCAAAATTCGTAGTTTTCTATCAACTTTTGAGAAATGTAGCTCATCAGGAAGAGGGTCATGTTTTCATTTTTTTACCACGTTTTTCTTAGCTTGCTTTCTTGTTTGTTTATCTGTTCGCGTCAAATCTTGCAATCGAAATTTCGACCACTTCCAGTCATCCAATCGCTCTGAAACTTTTCAGAGTTATGTATTCTGGATGACAATACAATAAAATAACACATTCGTAGCTTGCAAGTGTTTAATTAGAGCATAATTAATGAATATTTGTATTTTGTTAACTTAAAAAGGAGAAACAATAATAATACAACAAAAGGCCCTTTCCAAAACTTACCTTTCTCAATACATAATACAAAAGAAGAAAACAACAAAAGGGACTTTGTCAAAACATTAAAAATAAATAATACAGATGTCCATAGTCCGCTTGTTTAAAAAAATATTCAAAAGTTGATTCTAGTATGTATTAAATATATTCAATATATTAAATATTAAATATATTATTTTTGATCTAAACGAATAGAGAATGGATTTTACATAAAATTTGTAATCATTTCACAAATTAATAATATAATAAATGACACATTGTGAATTGACGATAAAAATAAATATATTTCATTAGATCTTATTTTATTATACTAGCAAAAATTGTATAAATATATTTTTAATTTTCTTTCGAAATTAATTAAAAAATTTTAAAATATTTTAAATATAAAAAATATTGATACAATATCTAATACAAAAACGAGGCGGGATGCAAATATAATACATTAATTAATAATAACTAGCTGCTCCGAGCGCCTTCGGCGCTCTTCACACCTAGACGGGGGCTCCGCCCCCTGTACCCCCGAGTGATACATAGTATTTGGTTGAAAGTCTGTATGTAAAAGGTTTTCATCCATTTTGTTTCAATCAGTATAAGTAGATAAGACATGTATTTGTTTTCTTGTAAAATATATTTTAATTTAATCAGTAAATTAATTATATATTATTATTGTATATGTTATATTTATCTAACTCTGTCTCTACAGTTTTCGAAAGTTCTTAGCCGCAGCATCTACAATTCTCTAAGCGTCCCTATCCTGAGCTACAACCAAATCCTACCCTGTCCCATCTCTCCCATGTCCCTTCCTTCATTGTCCACCCACCTTGGTCCTTGGTCTTCCACCGGATGTTTCCCAATCGGTTTCTCCCAATTTCTAGTTTCTCCAATTCCAACCACGTCCCCTTCCCATCCCAGCCTTCTTGATTTTATAACCTTAACTATATCTGGACATTATTTCTCGTTATGCCTTCTCCGCCATCTCCCTGTGACCTCATCTTCTTTTGGCCTATAAATGCTGCGAACAATATTAATCTCACAAATACTCCAAAGCTACTCTCGTCTCCCAGAGTCATCGATAGGGTGACCAAACGTCCCGTCTTTAGGTGATCTGTCCCAAAAATGTCTTCGGGGCAGCCTACTGTCCCGTTTTTTCAATATTTAGGACATTTCGTAATTTTTTTTCAAAATTTTTTCAATTTAGTTCTAAAAAAATGTATACCGTTTGTCCCGGTTTGGTGTTTTCGAAATATGGTCACCCTAGTCATCGATCAACATGAAAAATAATTGTTTTATATATTTTAATTTTGATCCTCTTTGATGAGATAAGCCCCTTTACTGCATAATAACAGGCGTTACTCAATTACAACGTCGAATATTATTATCCTTCGTGATTAGAGATCTTAAGTATTTAAATATTTATACTTTTTCAAATTGTACATTTTGTATGTTAATTGTATGTAAGTCGTATCCGTAGCATAATTCTTGAATTTTTTTGTTTAATTACATTTCGGTTGATTTTTCCCCAATTTCTCTAATCACATGTCTCCTCTTCCAGTCCAATTCATTTACCTATCAATGTTGCTTAAGGCATTTAAATTTCTTAATTTGGCTAGAACACTCCATTTTTTAAAATTTTAAATAGAGTGAGATAGAGAGGTTCTATATATATATATATATATATATATATATATATATATATATATATATCTGTTTCTATGACAGCAAAAAAGTAAACAAATTACATTCATACAAAATCTCCTTTATATATATTTCTGGAAAATGGAACACCCGCAGCTCAGCTCAGGAGTTACCTAAGATTTTAATTTCTTTTTTATTTTTCATCATTTGAGGTACCCTTCACCTCAGAAAAATTTGGTTACCTTACTCCTTGTAGTTTAGGCTCTGGAGTTTTTTGCGTACAGACGGACACTAGAGTATTAAATATATAGATAATCAAAATATTAAAATCCGTTTAAATAAGAAGTTTGAAAAAATGTTCAGGTCGCTCCCCTCCAACTAAATGACAGTCCTGATCGTATGTTCCATGCTGCGAATTAAATTTGGATTAAGCATCATAAATTCTAAAATAATAATTAAATAAATTTCAAATAACGATTAGATATTTATTAAATGAATTACTAATAAATAATATTCAATCTAATGAAATAAAGAATCTCTATATATTATATACACGGTAAATGTATTAGAAAAAATAAAAAGCCATTTTTTTTTTATGAAGAATTTTGATTTTTTTAAATTATAATTTCTGACTTTTGATTGATTACATTTAAAATCATTTTAAAGTTATAATTTCGTCTTTACAAAGAGAGATAAAAAATTAATAAAATCAAAATATTGAAAAAATATAATAGGGAGGTAGAAAAAAGGTTCAAACTCCCCTCTTCTTAATTTTACTTAACGGGTCTTCTGATTGGTTGCCTGTTTCGACACACCTTTTTTCGACTTAAACGCCACCCTCAATTTCCTTCAGCTATCATTTGCTCTCTGCATCTCACCAAGTCATCATTAGCACTCTTGCTAACTGAGTGTATTTTACCACGTTTTTCTTAGCTTGCTTTCTTGTTTGTTTGTTTGTTTATTTATCTGTTCGGGTCAAATCTTGCAATCGAAATTTCGACCACTTCCAGTCATCCAATCGCTCTGAAACTTTTCAGAGTAATGTATTCGGGATGACAATACAATAAAATAACACATTCGTAGCTTGCAAGTGTTTAATTAGAGCATAATTAATGAATATAATTTTGTATGGGAAAATCAAAACAAAAAGTGTAAATATTTAAATTTGAAAAAAACCGTTAAAAACCCGTTAAAAGAATAATATAATATGTATAATATTTAAAATGTAAATAAATTTGAAAGAAGGTATATTAATGTTTTGTACTGTAATTTAGAAAACAAAATTTAAATTTATGATGAGTTTTAGGCAATAAAGAATTAAAATATGACAAATTTAAAAATTTCTCTTTATAATTCAATTTAAATTTATTACTTTCAGGATAATAGTATTTCATGACTATTAAAGTCAATCAAAAAACTTAAAAGTAGTATAGGTCAAGTGAAATCGATTGCAATATATGAAGACTAAAAAGTAGAAAATAATACTTTATATAAAAAAAAAACTTTTTTAAAAAACCACGTTTTTAACGCACTAAAAAGAAGAAAATAATTTTTCTGAAACCCCATAGGTACTGACATTACAAACAAGAGATATGATTTGAAGAAAATTTTCTATAACGTAAAACGAGGGGCGCAACTATGGCTAAAATATTCTGTATCGTATAAAAATTTATAAATAAATGTTATTAGGTACAAATTAATAGGATAAATGAATTCATATTTTAATTAGCTTCTAAAAGTAAAGCTTATAACTTATCGAAATTTTTAAAAGAGGTAAATTTAATTTATGAAAAGATTACCTTTAGATTACTAATAATATTCACTTTTAAAAAATTCTGATAAAAAATGACATCCTAACAATATTCTGGTAAATAATATAAGAAATTTAACTTGAAGAAATCTAAAACTAAATTTTGCTACTGCAAAACTTCTAGCAAATATTTAATATTTATGTTAATAAAATTTCTAAAGTGTAAATTGAAGATGTTTATTTAATATTAAGGAATTAATTTTCCAAAAAAAATTTACATTAATAAAAGTATTCTGTTGGATTACTAATAATATTCCCTTTTACAAAAAGTCTGGTAAAAAATATAAAACTTAAAATATAAATCCATGGATATTGAAATAAATTAATCAAAGAAATTATATTGCATTTAAAAAATTTATTATTATTTGCGCCCCACGTTTTACGTTATAGAAAATTTTCTTCAAATCATATCTCTTGTTTGTAATGTCAGTACCTATGGGGTTTCAGAAAAATTATTTTCTTCTTTTTAGTGCGTTAAAAACGTGGTTTTTTAAAAAAGTTTTTTTTTTATATAAAGTATTATTTTTCTAAACTGACGGTAAAAATAAAGATATATGTTTGATAGTTTTTCACATGATTAAAAATTTTATAAAACTACTGTATATAAAATTTCAGCTTGATTAAATCGCTGAAAGTACCGGAATTAATTTTATAACACTGCAAATCTCACGCGCCAACACGTGACGTGGTGCCATCAACAAAGAGCCAAATAAATAATAATATTTATTAATTTTAATTTAATTAATTAAATTTAATTTAAATATAATATATATGTTAATTAATCCAATTCAACAAATATGCGAGATAGTCGAGTGGAGACACTCCAAAATTTGTAAACAATCATTTTGATATGATATGATTTTTACTGCATAATAAAACAATTTAAATTTTTTCCAATATTATTAGTCTTAAATAAAAATTTATGATTCAATTTATAATTTATATTTAAACATAATAATTATATTTGTAAATAGATCGAAATATGTCTCAAGCAGACCACTTATTTTTTTTAATAATGATTTTTTTTTTTAGTTTTAATCTGTCTCGTCCATTTTTGACATTTATATATATATATATTGCTATTTCTTTTTTCTTTCTCTGATTTTCCTCATTTATCATTAAAAAAAAAAAAATACAAGTGAGTTGACATTTTCTCTTCTTTTATTTCCAACTACCATCCACCCTGTCACTCAACACAGACACACATACACACAACATGTTAATACCTACACTTACTATTTCAAAGAGTGCTCTTCTTTTATTTCTACTTTCTTCTTCTTCTTCTTCTTCTTCTTTTTCATCATCAACTTCCCTCTCTCTCTTTCTTTTTTACATTCGAGGTATGAAATCCATTTGATTTCCCAGAGGCGATTTTGTTATCCACATTTGGGAATCAAACTTGGAACATTTGGCGAACACAAATCTAGAAAAGTCTTAAGAATAAAAAAAAGAAAGAAAACACTACATGTTGTTGTTTTATTAATTTTTGTTTTAATCTAGATTTTAATAATATGACTAAAATTCTATTTACATAAATTAATAAAAAATAAAAGTCATCTTTTTTTAGCATTGAAAAAATTAAAATTTCAAATTTCACTTCAAATAAAAGACATTTTAAGATTCTCTTCATTATATCTTAACCTCATTTTTACTAATATGCTCTTTTTTCAATAATGTGTATGTATAAAACAAAACCGATAAATTCATTTTTTAAATTTTATTGAAAAGTAATATTAATTTTTCATTTTTATCATGAATTTTTACTTGTTTTTAATATTTCCAAATGGAAACATATATTTCAATCCAGATATTAACCACTTAAAAATATAATTTTCGTTTGAAACATTATTTTTCTCTCTTGTTTATTGAATATGAAAAAACAAAAAAGAAAACCTTGTTTTTCGTGGAAAAATATTTTTATATTTATTAATAAATTAATAAATATAAAATTAAATATACAATATAAGTATAATCTAAAAAAGTTAATTATTTAACTTTTTCATTAAAATTTGTTCTTTTTTCTAGACTTTATTAATTTTACTTTTCTTTGGTCATTTCATCAAAAAAGCTTTTTATTAAATGTTATATAAATATATATTGAACATTGAAATAGTTTTTATCCAAAATAGGTACCTATTTCAGTTGTATAAGTAATTTTTTATACCTACTGTATTAAATTAATATCATATTACGATTAGTGACTATTAAAATAACTAATGAAAATATATATCTTGTTTGTTAATTATTTATGTATTTATTTGTTAGAAATCCCTTAAGGGAGAAGTGAAAATGGGGTGAAAATAAAATGTTTAAATAGAAATTAATGATTATATGTCGTGTAATAAATTTTCTCTTTAATTTAAAATATCATTAGAGGAGTAAGATTTTACTTGTTAATTTAATATATATATATAAAACGATTATTGGAATAAATTTACAAGGAGATGTAATTTCAAATTGATTGATTGATTTACTTCATGCGCATTACAGTAGTTACACAACCATCATAAACTCTCTTATCATCAAAACTGACATATAAACAAAAAATAAATAAATTATGAAAATTTAAATTTAATATGAAAATAATATGGCTAGATTATAAAATATATTAATTATTATTTTAATTTATTTTGTTTATTATAAATTTAAGATAAATGTATCTGCTTGATCCACCTAGTAGCGGGTTGTAAGGCCTAAATAATTAATGTAAAACTTTTTTTCCTGAAATTGAAGGAGGGGGGGGGGGGGAATAAATTGAAAGGAATGAATCCTTGATATCTATTAATTTCGCTCGAAGATCTAAAAAGAGGAATTAATTTAATTACGATAGAAATCTCTTCAACTTCTATCGTACCTTGATTAATTTAGTGAAATGTATTTCTAAAGGTCTTTTTTTAGATATCTAAGATTTGTGTTGGAAGATCGCTAAATAAAAACTGTAATCAAAATAACAATATTTTAATAATATCCAAATTAATAATAAATGTTATTTAATATATTATAAAATAAAACTTAATTAATTCAAACGGGGATAAGTGCGCTTATCTGATCTGATTCGCCGCCGCTCATTCCTTCTGTTTCCTCTGCCGTTGAATTATCGCCCAATTGATCCAGATATCAATAACGTTGGATACCCCTCGAATATTCAAATGGTTAGCTGAACCCCAACTTAAATTTATAAATTAAAAAATATAATTTATTAATTTTAAAATTTTAAAATCCACAAAATCAATATTATTATTATCATTCAATACTTATTTAAAATAATATTATATATCACTAAGGAAATAAAATACAAGAGTCAATTAAAAATTGATTTTATTTCAATTTTTTAAATTATTTCTTATATATTTAATTTATTATTGACTAGCTGATCAGAGCGCTCCGCCCCCTGTACTCCCGAAGCAATACATAGTATTTCGTTGAAAGTCTGTATGTAAAAGGTTTTCATCCATTTTGTTGCAATCAGTATATTACATTAATTTATCATATCTTTTTGTGTTCTTATTTAAATGATAATTTAATTTAATCAGTAAATTAATTATTTATTACTATTGTATTTGTTATATCAATCTATCTATCCCTGTGGCTCTACGGATCTCGAAAGTAACCCCCAAGTCTGAGCTATAACCATCTAACTCCTACCCTGTCCCATCTGTCCCACGTCCCTTCCTTAATGTCCACTCACCACGTTCTTGGTCTTCCCAATCACACAGGACGTTTCCCAATCGGTTTTTCCAAATATATTTCGCCGATTTTTAATCTACCATTCTAGCCATGACCCCTTCCCA
Source organism: Labia minor (assembly GCA_963082975.1). Lineage (NCBI taxonomy): Eukaryota > Metazoa > Arthropoda > Insecta > Dermaptera > Spongiphoridae > Labia > Labia minor. The sequence continues at coordinate 55,327,930 of OY720344.1, forward strand.
TCCCAGCCTTCTCTATTTTGTAACCATAATAACCTTAACTATATCTGGAGATGCATAGAGGTCATGGAATTCCTCGTTATGCCATCTCCGCCATAGCCCGATGATCTCATCTTTCTTTGGTCCTTAAATACTGCAAACAATCCTAATATCAAATTCTCTAAATCTACTTTCTCCCAAGAACATCGACCACTCATATAATACAACAGGCAAAATAATTGTTTTAAATATTTCAGTTTTCATCCATTTTGATAAAAGTTTTGATGAGTTATGCCTCTTTACTGTATGATAACGGACGTTACCCGATTGCGACCTCGATTTAAATTCTTATCCAAAATTATTATCCTTTGTAATTAAAGTATCTAAGTATTTAAATTTTTCTACATTTTGTATGTTAATTGTGTGTTAATAATGTTTTTCTCTCTTACTAAATATTTTGTTTTATCCCTATTAATTTCAATCCCCATCTTATTTCCTGCCTCAATTCCATCATACATTACGTCTATACATAAATGTCGGTTAAGTGAGAAATTTATTTTTGATGTTCAATTGTTTTTGTTTATAATTCTAAATTACCAAGTGTCGGTTAAGTAAGAAATTTATTTTTTTTTGTTTCTATGACAGCAAAAAAGTAAACAAATTACATACATACAAACAAACATCTCCTTTATATATATAGAAGATAGAAGATAGAAGAAGAAGATATCAATTATGAATATCTTTATTATTATTAATAATAATTAACAGTTGCGAAAACTAACCGAAAGATTAATTATAAGTGAAATATATTAATTAATAAATTGATAGAAGAAGATGGAGGTGTGGGTGAATATAAGATAAGTTTGTAACTTTACATAGAATAGAAACGGAATAGGAAGTAAGTAATGTACAGTTGAAAATAGATAGATAGATAAGAGAGAGAGAGAGAGAGTAAAGAGAGTAGAATGAGGAGTAGAATGATTTGCTTTAAGACATAAAATGAAGGGCTGTTATAAAGGGGTTAATCCAGTCATGAAACAATAGATACGAATGAAATGTTGAAACACCAGGCAAATCTATTCCTCCGGAAATTGAACTCCTATAAAGGAGAGTAGACAAATACCACCGGCTCTGAGTTTCCCCCCCCCCTTTCCCCACCAAACATTCTATAATAATAACTAATATCTTAAGTTGAAGATGATTATTATAATAGAAACATTAAGCCACTCGTCAAAAGAGACAAATCTCTTATAGGGATATAAGTTTATATAGACATTAATTCAACAATTATTAGTATTAGTTATATTATATATATTATATTCTTAAAAGAGGTATAATTATTACTAATACTATGTTCTACCTAGGCTAATTTAATTTTTCTCTGTTAGGAAATTGATTAAATTCTACAAAAAATACACGGAATATACGAAGTAATGCATAAAAGTAGTTCGGAGTGAGATTTGTTTTTTACACGCTTTTATTTAGTTACACATTGTGTCTTGTCGTCAAATCTTGCTAGGTGAATTTGACCCACTTCCCAATGTTCGAATGAGCTGAAATTTTGCAATATTCAGGTTGATCCCAGGTCATAGGTGACCATGGTAGTATTATTTTTATCAATTATTAATTACATAATGCATAATATTGAAAAATGGTAATTATATATATATTATATTAATAAGAGCTAATTTAATTTTTTTCCAAAAACCCGAGTTTCATTCAAAAAGTCACGGACTTATTGACCTGCCCTCGTAACTCATTTGAATTAAATAATATATATTCTTTAAACATTCACACAATAAACCGGGCGAAATTTCTGTCAAGACTAAAAATTAGAAAATAAAAAAAAAATATAAAAAAAACCTTTTAAAAACACGCTTTTATTTATATGTACTATAAAGGAGAAAATAATTTCTCCACACACACCACGATTTCCTTATAATTAATCACATCTAAAAAATGAATGCGTAGGCTTAAATTCTTCTTCAAATAGACATAATTATCAATTATAGTAGAAAAGGAAAAAAAAAAAACAGAATGGTTTGTGCACATACAATGAAATGTCCTTCGTATTCTTTTCCTTTCCCTGCATGTTTGGCGCCCACGCTTTCATTTTTTAGATATGATTAATTATAAAGAAATCGTGGTTTGTGTGGAGAAATTATTTGCTCCTTTATAGTATTTTAAAGATTTTTGTATATTTTTTTTTTTATTTTTAATTTGTAAGAGTCAGGCAATAGATTGAAGTATGTTTTCCCTCTCTATCTAAAAAATAAATAAATATACTTCGAGATTCATGTGTGGCATATAATCAAAGCCACGATTATTTATAATTGATCAGAAAGAAGTTGATTTGATTTAAAGTATATTGGAATTAATTATAAAACAATATAATGATGAATTGAATACATTTAAAATCAACATTTATCATACTTTTCCCCTAATATTTAAATCCTTTTGAATTTGTACTTTCTGGTTGAAAAATCACTTATATGTATGATTAGTATACAAACATTTACAGTTAGATTTGAATTCCAGTATTTAACTTTTATTTTATTATTCATTTAAATTAAACCTTTATTTAATATATAATTTAGTATTTATTCATTTCATTTACAACAAATATATTTCCTCTTTAAAAAATAAAAACAGTGTCAAATTTTGTTATGTAATTCAATAAACGAAAAAATAATTAAATAAAAGTTATATGTTTTAAGACATTAGTTTAAAATCTATAATGTATGATATAAACTGTTTTATTTTAAAACTTATTCAGAGTGAGTGACCCAAAAAAAAACGTAACTTTTTAATAATCCAATAAAGCAAAGGGTGATGAAAAAACATTTTATCGATAGCAATTGAAACCTTAAAACTTTTTATTTAATTCACATTAATGAAATTCATCATTTTTTTGTAGATGGAGTTTTCTTTCATTAATGAATGCATTCTTGGTTATTATCATTCCCTGTTATTAAAATAAAATAAAAATAATAAAAAATCTTAAAATTTGTGCCATTTAAAATTTATTCACTTTTCAAAAATATTGGAGGTCAGATATTGCTCATTTTTATGTCATTGGTGTATAAAGGTGTACTAGGGGTATATAATTCTTAATTCAATTCATTAGCTCCTTATTAATAAGGTGACAGTATGGTGTGATGTTTCATTATTTTGGAAGAATTGGACTTTATATTTTTGAAATTAAACAGGAGATCACAGTAACCTTTAAGAATGCATTCCTACAGGACTGCATCGAAAGGACGTAATTTAAAAATAAATGATATATTGTTTCATATTTGGCAAGTTTTAAGGTTTCAATTACTATGAATAAATTTTTTTTCATCACGCTTGGCTTTATTAGATTATTATGAAGTTACCATCACCTGGCATTTGAAAATTTTGATTAAATCTTTAAAAAATCACAATGAAAATTAAAAATAAATATAGTGAACGCTCTATAAAAGCAACTCATTTGAACCAATTTCAATAAATATATTAAAAAAGTTTATTATTGGGAAAAGTTTTTTATAGGGAAAAAAATCACAAAAATATTAAATAATTAATTAATTAACAGAAACTAACAGAAATTCTAATAAATATTCTATTTAAGAGATATTACCTTCAATACTGGAAGCACAAAACACAAACATATTTCAATAACAGAATTTTTTATAATTTGAGGTTATGTTGTTTTGCACAGCTGTCAACTCAAATATTTAGCTTTTAAAAAATAAGTTGCTTATACAGAACAGTTAAACTAAGAGAAGATACTTGTATAGAGGTTGCTTATATAGAGCGTTCACTGTATCACAGTTTAAAATTAATCTACTTTAGTTTAACTGTTTTATTTTGAAATTTATTTTTTTTTTCAATGTATTATATATATAAGCCTCTACATTTTGCACTTTTGTTAAGTTTGAGTTTCCTTATAGTAAATCTTCATTTGTATTTTTTTTTCTTTTTTTGATTCACTCCACTGTGTCTTCCTTCTTCTATCTATATCTATTCTTATTTATCGTTGCATCTATAATTATACTTTATATTATTTGTTTCTTCCTCTACATATCCCCAGAATATTTTTGTCTTACCCTAGTCATACAATTAGTCTTATTTAAATCTTCATATCATTCATATTTGTCATGAATTTTCTTTGATGTTTAGAATATTATTTAATATCTAGTTATTAATTGTTAATTGCGGTGATGTTCCTTTATGATCTGTTGTTGTCTCATATTTTCTTTAAAAGTAGGAGCAACTCTACTAAATCAGCTATTGTCAGATATTCGATATCTTCTATTCATGCGTTTACTTTCAGTTGTACTCTTATTTCTTCACTTGGATTTTCGTTCATTTATATTCACTGGAGCTTTTGGTTATTAAATATTTTAATTTCAACCAGGTAATTTTCATAATTCATAGGTAACATTTACATCCACTATTTCTACATATTTATTTATATATTATAATTTTAAAATGCTAAAGAATAAACTTACATTCATCTATATTTATATTTTCTAATTTATTTTCATTATATTTTATATTCATAGTATACTTATCTCTTCTTATGGTAATTTATATTTGTATTTATAAATAATGTCTCTGAACAGACATGGTTGAGAAGGATGGGAGGGATGTTTTTATACACAAAAAAATAATAATAATTATAAAATAAATATTCATCGACATCCTCATAAATATTGTGCAATGTGATGTTTACTTTATTCATATTTAATTATAAATTATCTATAATAATTTTGAAGGGGCGAGGAGAGATGCTCCTGGTTTAATAAATGGTATGGGGAAATTCGTGGTGATAATGAATTAAAGACAAGGAATAAATGTTGACCGTGTGTGTCGCCAGCAATATTTTTTAGAAAATATGCAAACTATTAAATTATAACTTGGAATGAGGGCTATCGGACTTCTTTAACAAGGTACCAGGCTAAAGATACAAGAATAATTTGTTCAAAATGAATAAATTAAAATTTCTTAATCGGATTGTAAGGAGGGTTATTTAAAGAAAATAAAAGGCAATTAAATTTTAATTTTAAGATAAAAATATATATAATGTAATCCAAGTAAAATAAAAAAAAATGAAATTATATAAAAAATTATTAGTTATTACGGTTTATGTAAAAGGAACTTTCCTGTGGTGAAAACCGAAATAAACGCTAGAAATGGCTTGATAAATGAAACAAGGATAATGAAAGAAAACTGAGACGCAGCATAGGATGAATACCAGCGTGTGAAAATCAGCATCAGAATAATCCGAAATTTCTCCAATAAATCAAGAAGGCTCACTCTTATACAATGTTGAGCGGACAGTAAACGAATGAGGGCGAGCATTGTATGTCGAGGTTTGAGGTGAAATTAAAAATAAAGAGAGGGGTACGATTCGGAAGTGCCAACATCGGAAAATTCCTTTTGCATCCCTTATTTTTCTATTTTTAAAAAATTATAATAATTAAATTAGATTTTCTTTTGATATTTTGTTTACATAAATATCTATGAATAATATATATATAATACAAATTTTCTTTTTTTTTAAATTAAAAATTATGAAGGAAGAGGTGGCAAATTTAAAATGTTGGAGCCATGCGCAAACAAAATTATTATTATTGTTTTTTTTTTGTTTGTTTGTATTTCAGAATGGATAATCCAGGCTTTGAGCCTGACCTGGAGCCGACAGGTGGTTGTAAATCTCCGTTGGCTACAGCCAATGGCACGTTTGTATCGATAACCACATCATCATCATCGTCATCGAAACCTCATAATTTAATTGTAAATACATCATCAGCAACTACTAATGTTACTGTCACGCAAACATCAAATTCCAGTGTTATGGATTTAGAAAGATTACTAGCAGCGAAGCTTAATCATGGATTTAACCAATGTCCGGATTATGAAGAACCAAGGTGAGTAAAAACAATTAACAATTTACTTAGTTCTTTTTAGAGTAATGTTTTATATAATGTATATATATATATCTATATATATAAAGGAGAGTGTTTGTATGTATGTATATATATATGTATGTAATTTGTTTACTTTTTTGCTGTCATAGAAACAAACAAAAAAGAAATTTCCTACTTAACCGACACTTTACCGGTAATTTAGAATTATGAACATCGTGGCCCACTGACTGGCGGACTCATTTTACACAATGTATATAACTAGCAATCAAAGAATATTTATAATATTTAACTTTTTATTTTAAATTCTAATATTCAAATATCATTTCAATTAAATATTCTAAAAGTCCCCATTTTAATTAATATAATAAAATATTTAAATCATATTTAACTTAAATTATTTTGTATTTATTCTTTCTATATTTGAATACTTCTTTTATTTTAAGGGAGGGAATTAACTATGATCTAAAAAAATTAATAAATGAACTTAATAATAAAAAATCAAATAAATCCATTAATTTAAATTAATACTATTAATGAATGTATATATTGTTAATTTATCTTTAGTTTTATCAATACTTTTATACCGTTAATTTTTATAAATTGTCTCAAGTCTCTAACTTTGCATTTTCTCAAATTTTATTATAATTAAAAATATTCAATAAAAATCAAGCAATGAAATTAAAATATCAAAATGAAATGATCAAGAAATATTATACTCTATTATAACATATACAATACTTATAAACTATAGGCGGAGGAAATATTAGACGATATCATTGCGGGTTCAGGCCAAATCGATCAACATTAATTAAGATATTTTCATTATGACAGATATTAAAAAAACCGCGAATTCAATATCTCTGTTCACTAATTATTTGTAGACTTTAGTAAAACCTACGCATGACTCAATAGATCCGGATAAACTTTTTCAAATTTTGATCTTAAAATTTATCTTGAAGGTAGTAAAGAAAGAGTAAGATGCGGAAATCAATTGTAAAATATTAGGTGACCCAGACGACTCAAATATAATAGGAGATTCGGCAATTGCAATTACAGATAGCGAGGAAAAATTAATCGAGGTAGGAAAAGAGATGAGGTTCGAAATGAATAATGATAAATAAATATATTTAGAAACAAACAGGAGCAGTATTAACAAACAAAATGTAGAATTTGAATATGTAGAAAAATTGAATGTAATCACGAAGGATAATAATATTTGAGAAGAATTTAAATCGAAGTTGCAATCGGGAAACGCCTGTTATCATGCAGTAAAGAGGCTTATCTCATCAAAATTATTATAAAAGGGAATGAAAATTAAAATATATAAAACAATTATTTTGTATGTTGTATTATATGAGTGTGAGACATGGTCTATGATCTTAGGAGATGAGAGTGGATTCAGAGTATTTGAGAATAGGATTCTCCCCAGCATTTATGGGCCAAAGAAAGATGAGGGAATGACGTACGAGAGATGGAACAGAGGTTCAGGATAAGGACACTTGGAGCAATGTGGTTGTAGCTGCCAAGAACTTTCGAGTACCGTTGAGCCACGCATGGTCTATGACCCTGGGAGATTAGAGTAGATTCAGATTATTCTTTCCAGCATTTATTGGCCAAAGAAAGATGAGGTCACCGGGGACACTTGGAGAAATGTGGTTGTAGCTGCCAAGAACTTTCGAGTAGATAGATATAACATATTCAATAATAATATATATAATTAATTTACTAAATAAATTAAAATATATTTTAAATAATCACACAATAAGAAATGAATGTTTTATGTTATACATTGTTTGAAACAAAATGGATGAAAACCTTTTACTACTTTCAACCAAATACTATGTACCACTCGGGGGTACAGGGGGCGGAGCCCCCGTCTAGATGTGAAGAGCGACGAAGGAGCTCTGAGCAGCTAGTATATATATATATTCCTATATAAAGGATATTGTCTGCACATTGCTCAGAATTTAAAAATTTATGCATATCTTCGCGTTTCATGACCTCTAGAATCCAAATGTGACTTTAGAATTTTTCATGTCTGTCTGTCTGTTCGGAAATTCTGACGTTATTGACTCAAAATTGGCTGAAAATTCGATGAAATTACATCACAATATTCTTGCATACCTCTATTTGAACATATAAATTTTATTAATATCTAATCAATAACTGCAGAAATTAATTTTTTAAAATTTAATATGTACATGTTGTCATTCAGCAGCGCAAAGAATACAATACAAAGAATGTTTATAATATTTATATTTTTATTTTTCTAATATTTACAATATTTCAAATGACCATATTGTGACCTTTTTTAACTTATTTAACACACTGAAAATATTCACATTGAGACTATATTACCTCTTTTAATGTTTAAGATTATATGAATAAATCATTTTAATTTTAATCTCATAATTGGATTTTCACGTAAGTTTTTAATATGGGTCGACATTTTAGGAAGGGACGGGTGTGAGATGAGACAGGATAGGAGTTAGATGGTTATAGCTCCGAATAGGGACACTTGGAGAAATGTGGTTGTTGCGGCCAAGAACTTTCGAGTACTGTGGAGCCACAATAATTTATAATTAATTTATTGATTAAATTAAAATATATTTTAAATAAGAACACAAAAACAAATGATTGTTTTATGTAATATACTGAATTGAAACAAAATGGATGAAAACCTGTTACATATAAATTTTCAACCAAATACTATGTATTACTTCGGGGGTACAGGGGTAAGGGCCCCCGTCTAGGTGTGAATAACGCCGAAGGCCGTCTGAGCAGGTAGTAAAATGTAAACAAAAAATAATATAAAATTTATTTTTCAACTTTTTTTATTATCAATTAAAACATAATTATCTTATATTTTTTTAATACAATTAATTAAAATTAAAATTTATAAATAGAATTCTGTATTAACAATTTAAATGCCATTTCTTGCTGCACATATCACCCTCCTAATTCGTCAATCTCATTCACTTAATAGATATCAATATTATATCTAAATCAATCATCTAACAATCGATACATAACTAGTTGATAATAAAAATACGATAACTATATATGATTCCCTCAATAATATGAAAATCAATAATTTTAATTAATAAAAATATATATTATTTAAAAATTTAATTTATATACAATTATTTAATATTTTATTTTTAAAGAATTTGTTTGTTAAAATAAAAAAAAAGAGGTTGTGTTTTGTTTAATACTTAACCGCTTTGCCATGGAATAATTGTTACATTCTCTCTGTCCCTGTTTTGCCCTCACATTTTCTCTATTCATGCATGAAGAGATAGAATTTTTTATCAAATAATCGACAGAAATACTGATAGCTAACGATAATCTAATTGAAAATTATAAAACAATTCAAAGGATTTAACAGAAAAAAACATTTTTATTGAATTTGTTCATTTTTTTTATTAAATTTCTTGTGACATTCGTTTATTCGAGAACTTAATATCTATTAATTGCTATTAATTGATTTGTTTATTATATATATATACGAAATGATGCTACAAACTTCTGGGATAGAATAAAATAAAGTTTTGAATAGTAAGAAAACATGTCCGAAACCTTGATGGTTAGATAATGTTGTACATATGTTGTACATAACTGATGTGTATACATAAGAGCAAAGTCAAGGACACGCGATATATTATGCCAGGATCTGTCGATATCAATGTTTCGCGTCTCATGAATCTGTTAGATTTGTGAACTCAGTGTTTCTCAAACATTCAATTTTAGGGTCCAGTTTTCAATCATAATTTTCATCGGTCCCGTTTACAATAAAATATTTACAACAATTTTGGATATTCTGTTTTTAAATTTTTTTTAACTACCCGCCAAAAATGAAGTTTTTCTAAAGTGGTTATGTATAATTTCCATTCAGTTAATTAATCATTTTTTTTAAATAATATTTTGTATTGTAATTCTATTGTATGGTAATATAATATAATAATATAATACAATAAGTCACAATTGTTTTTTTATTTAGAAATAAAATTGATTTAAATATATTTACTTCTATATTGGTATTTCTGGAAAATTGTTCAACTTGATTAAAACAAATTATAATTATTTTTTTATTTATTTATTTTTTTTACATCATGTAAGTAATATAGAAATAATGAAACTATATATATTATATAGAATATTTTTTACATTTTCTATTTTATAAACTACTGTTGAATAGTTAAAATTAATAAGATTGACCTATAGGTTTAAAGAAAAGAGAAGAAGAAGAAGAATAAGAAGATTGAAACGAAACGAAAGAAATGTGTCAAGATTCAATATTTCAATTCATTTTTGTTTACTCAAAGCGAAAGTAAACTAACTTTGTTTGTCTTATAAAATGAAAAATGTAAATAATAGTTTTAAATATTTTTTCTTAGAATGCGTGCCAAAGGTTGAGAATCGCTGATGTATTGTATATTCATTTACTGCATCACCTTTGCACTGCATCTCCTATCTCGACTTACTTTGCAATTCTTAATCCATTTAAAAACTTAATTCTTATTTATGCGCTATTTACAATTCTGGGATAACTTGTATATATTTATATAAGAATAAAAGTTATATGTTTAATGTAAAGATTTTAGCACAATTCAAGGATATAAACATTAATTTTTAGCAAATTATATCACTGTGATATGAATCTCATTTAGAAAATTTTAGAATTTTGGTTTGTTTTAAAAAATAAAGGATATAAAATAATCCAATGACCGTACCTGGAACTATGAATATTTAAGATTAAGATTATTATTTAAAATAAATAAACGAAAAAATATATGAAACAATTTAGAATGATTTAAAAGAACATAAATTAAAAAATATAGTCATAAAACATGCAGCCCATTAAAGTACATATTAATGCGCTGAAAGACAGAAAAGAATAGACTGTGGATATAACATAATATATATTTTGTAATTTGATAACAAAATATTATTAAAATAAAAATGTTTATAATTTTATTTTATTTATAATATTTTGTCTTTAAGGAAGCGCTATGCAATTTTATTATTATTATTAAAATTCCTATTTTATATAAATTAAGAAAAAACTTACAAACATGACTTTTCCCGAGGCTGAAACCAATACAGATCGATTTTTCTTTATAAATATTATCTATGGTGTGAATTTCAAAAAAATCCTATTAGACCGGTTTAATAATTCAAAAATTCAAATAGATATACAATTTTTGCTAGTATAATAAAATGAGATATAAAAATACAAATTTATTATCCTCCAATCAAAATTTACAACTTAATAGGAATCATATTTCTTCCAAGATATATTTGTCTTAATTAAAATTGTGTACTGCATTAGTTAAATTTATATATCTAGTCTCTATCTCTCTCTCTCTTTATATTTTCATTCTTTTTATTATAATTCTAAATTAAATTCAAAAATTTTAATTAATTGTAAATTAAGATTATAGTTTATTTTAATACTATTAAAATAATACTATGTATATATGTATATATATAAATATATATATATAGTTAAACCTCCCTTAATTTGTGTCAAAAAATATATTAAAGTAAGTGAGATTTTAGCAATAAAAATCCGGTATCAGTTAAGAATTGTTAATTTTTGAATAAATATATTGTATAATAAATTATTACCAATTTAATAATAATAAATTATATTTTATTTTAAATATATTTTTAAAGAATTAAAAAACTAATTTATATAAATTTAATTATTTCTTATTAGCACTAATTAAACATTTATGCAATTAATCTTTGAATTTAAGTTTATTTTTCCTTTGCTGTGATGCTTAGTCATTAATTCATTTCAAATATGAAGAGAGAGAAAGAGAGAGAGAGAGAGAAGAAAAAATGAGCAGATTAAATTAAAATTTTCTTTAATCGTTTTGATTGACTCGTTTTCTTTATCATTTTCTTATCTTTTCATCATCAATTAAGTGTCTTTTTATGTAATCATTTACCATCTCATCCTTTAAACCCTGAGTCAACCACCTTCTAAACCCTTCTCCACTTGCACTCCCGTTCATCTACTCTCTTAGATGTATATAATCTCACTCTTAGGGGATTTTAATCGAACAAACTCAGTTAAGAATTCTGTTTGTTAGGATGGAAAGGGATTTGACTGGATTGATTAATGATGGATGAACATTATTATTATTATTATTATTATTATTATTATTATTATTAGGCGTCTTTCTAAGACAAAGGACTGTGAAAATTTCACCTCCTCCTTCCATTACCCTTCCCACCCTTACCTCTACCCCACTCATCCCAATCCTCTTTCGTATTGACTCCTTCCTTGAAACTCAACACAGTAACTCTCATTCTATGACATCAACGTCTTTAGAAGACATCAACACTTCCATCGACATTACTTACTCTCTCTCTCTCTCTCTCTCTCACACACACACCATCTACATCGACTTCCGATTACGTCAAAGAAATAATTAGTACAAAATGAGAATCTCTCTTCTCTCTCTCTTCTTTTATAACTTAAATTTTATGAAGAAAAGTTGAAACTTGAACTTCAATTAGTCATGAGAAAGATAATAATTTAAGATATTCTTTAATTAGTTATTAATTTTAATAAATACTTATAAATAATAATAAAAATAATAATAATATATCAATAAGTGATAATGAATTTAATAAATATAATATAATCAGATCAATTAAGTTTTTTTACCCTGTGAAAGGAAAAAATATTTTTTTTAATAATTAAAGTAAATTAAACTTAAGTATTTTTATATCTTATTAAATTAATTCCTATCTTTTTCATACTTTACAAAATTTTATAATAATGTTTTAATAATTTATATTTTAATTATAATCATATTTTGTAATATGTAATAAACCCTAATAATAAGAAAAACTATAACGAATTATTAGCAACCAATAATTAATTGTTTGTTTTTTTTGTTATAGGTATGTGGCTTCACCGGTGCGTCATGAACCGTTACGTGACATGGTAAGGGGTTGTTCCACCCCTCAGCAGCCGTCAACTGAAACACCAATTTTAGCAGCCCTCGTTCATCAAGCAACCCTCGCCAATGTTCATCAAGATAATCGACTGAATGAACGACGTATAACATCCACACAAACACCACTCCATCCAGGTAATCTAGTTTATTTCATTACCATTTCATTAACACACACACCAATATATATATATATATATATATATATATATATATATATTGTATATACATTTGCATACATTCATATTACTCTGTTTTAAAGATTTGTATATACATAATAATAATAATTTAATCTATTACGATTATATGATTAGAAAAAATTTTGTATCTAAATGTTATTAAAAAGTCTTAGAAATATCAAATATTATAAATACCACGGATGGCGAACCTTTTTGGATGACAGTGCCACAAAAATATATAGTCTTTTTAAAGTAACTAACGTGCCACAAAATTGTCATGATTTTTTTACTCTATCATATAATATATAATCGAATATTTTTGTATAACTATCCTGTATAAAATTGTTAAAATTTTAAATATTAAACTTTATACCGAAAAAATAAAATGATTATTAAAAAATTAGGAATTTATTTGTGGTAAAAATATATCTATCTTAAAATTTATTTTTTTTTTATTTTTATTTTATGGAAATTTTTTAATCGATTTTAAATAATAGTGGTATGAATTTGCAATATTTAACTGAATTTTAGGCAAATTCATATTTCGACATTTTTAAAAGAAATCCTTCTTGTTTTATTATCCTAATATCTTTTTTTCTATCTCAGATGATATTCAAAAATTTCACAAATTATTAAGATATCATTACAATGAGTTATAATTATTCAAAAAATAATTTTGTCTTTGTGCGTGCCATCAAGCCTACCACTGTGGTTTGCCATTCCTAATATATATCAACAAATAAATATGTGAATCAAAATGAGGAAGATCAAGCGATCACTTGAATAAGCATGAATAAGTTATGCCAAAACGAATTAGGGGGATGCGAAATATTTAAATTATTATAATATCGAATTTGATATGTAATTTTGTAATGTTTAGAAGAAGCAAAAATATGGTATTATTTTGAGAGATTACCATACTAAACTCAAAAATTTACTATATCCATCCAATGATGTCTAATCTGAACTACCCATGATCATACAATTCTATAATCTCTCTTAATTCCTTATTCTGTTTTAATTTAATCTTATCTTAATGTCTCTATCCAATTAAATTTTCACCAATCTTTATTTTTCTTTTCAAGATAAATACCCTCTTTTTTCTACCTTAACCTTATTGATTTCTTAAACCGGAATATATTTTAAAAGACATAAATATTATAAATAATTTATTTAATATGTAATCTTCACAATTCTATAGTAACATCCATTGATCATATAAATTTTTCAGAAAACTTTACTTTCAAAATCTATTCTCATATGCTAGAGAGTAGAGGGTATCAAAACTTCTCAATTTTTATTATATTTGCTAACTTTATATATAAGGGAAATAGATAAATCCTCAATTTTCTCTCATTTCCCCTCCCACATTCACATAAATTAAGTTAAGAAATATCTTTACAATATCCTCTAATTTTTTGTTTTTATTTATTTATTTATTTTTATTTTTTTCTTTCGCTTTTACCACCTGCGCAACAACAAAAAATAAACAAGGTCGATTCATTTTAAATATTAAATAAAGGAGGCAAGCAACTCTTGCAACTGATCTCCTCTCTACTTCCACTCTAATTTCACATCATCCTTCGCTTTTATCTTTACCTTTAAATAAATACGTAATCCAAACACACCACTAAATGTATAGAAATAGTAAAAGAGAGAGAGAGAGAGAGGTAGAGAAGCAAAGGGATAAGTATCTCTATTATCCAGGCTTAAAATATTACATAGACCCAGATACAGACAGATAAATAGATACACAAAGAAAACGAAATAGAAAAGAATTATTACAATAATGATGGAAGGCAAAAAAATAAAAAACATTAACTTGTATATGTAGTTTCTACTACTACTACTAAAGAAAAATTACTTTTCTTAAAGACTAAAAAATACATTAAGATTATTATTTTATAAATTTTATCTATTTCTAAAAAATAATAATATACTTACTATATTAGCAAATATAACAGATATATATTTAATAAGTTTTTGATTGTTATCTCATTAAATATTACAGATAGATTTATAAATAATTTAATCTTAAAAACAAATTGACTATTATCGAAGACGTCCGAATTTCTAAAAAGAATGGAATGGAATTAATATATAGATTTCTCTATAAAATGAATAAATTTGAAAATGGTCTAGGCAGTGTATATATATATAATATTTTTGTATGTATATGTTAATGAATTCATGCTACTGATGCATTAAGTAAATATACCAAATTTTATCAAAATCCATTGAGTTATTCAAGCTATAGACGAATACGGACATACAAAAGACGGACGAACAGACATCATCTTAAAAATCCTTTTTTCTGTTAACAAAAAGGAGATATGTAAAAATCTTCACATGTGAAATTTGGTGTGAAAACAATACCTTCTCTTCCTATCGTCGGCCGGCAAAAAAGAATTAATATATTTTATTTAAAAATCTAATTTTGTTTTTGTTTCTTTTTTTAATTTTATGAAATTTATTTTTACGAATTTTATGTAAGAAAGAAAAAACTTTAATTTTGTTTCCTTACATTTTCAAAGTATAGGTATATATATATATTTATATGAATATATTATAATTTTGTATACTAAGGTAAATATGTATATATACATATATATATAATAAATCTATTGGTTGGATGAGAAGTGGATTGAGTGAATTCTAATGAAGTTATCCAGAAGTTGCGATGCACAATTTGAATAAATCTGACGATAGAAAATTTAATAGGAATTCAAAAGTTATACATATATCTATATATATATAGATAGATAGAGAGAGAGAGAGATACATGTATATATCTGACTCCCTCTTTCATTCTTTCTCTTTTCCATTTTATATACTGGTAATATATATATATATATATAGAGAGAGAGAGAGAGAGAGAGAGAGAAAGGCACGCATAGAAGACTCAAATGTTGTGGAGGGGACGGTTGAAGAGAAGGAAAGGGAGTATGCTTTCTTGATTATCCCACCACATTTCGTTTTCCATCCACCCATTCCACTTACATATCCCTCTTCTTCCCTTTCTAAACCACCTTCTTCTACCCTCTCTATGGTACCTTCCCTCTCTCCCGAAATACGCATTCAAGATTCTGATTTTAATTAAAACTTTAACTAAATATTGTAAACATACGAATATATACATATATATATATATATATATCATGCGTGGAATTTTTTCTTTTAACATTAAAAAAACTAAGATATTAATAGATTGTGCTACTCTAATTTAATTTTCTAAACTTATTAAAGAATAATAATATTTCATTAATGGCTCGAGTTTTAGGGAAAATTCATCAAAATGAAAATACAGTAGAACCTCGATAAGTTAAAGTCCAAGGGAAATACAAAATATTTTAAGTTATAGAGGTTTTAAGTTATCAAGGGTCTATGTTACGGATAAATTGATAACGATTTTTTAAAGGATAAATCATGTTGTTTCTTAAAATTCTTTAATCAGCCATTGCTGGCTTTAAAATTTTTAGATTTTCAGCGAATTAGCGAACTCTTCAGCTTTTTCTTTCAGTATGGGTCTACTGACACTGATGTTTTTGTTTCGACACTGTTTGAACCACGTAAACAAACATTGTTCTAAATTAGGGAATTCGGCATTTTTTCGTCTTTTACATTGAAGACTTTCTCCTGATTCTTGTTTGTTCAAGATTTCAGCTTCTGAGGGCCAATACAGAGATTACTTATTTAAGTTATAGAGGTTGCTTATTTTAAGTTATTGAGGTTTTGGGCTATGATGGGATGGGATATTTTTTGAAGTAATAGAGGTTTTTAAGTTACCGAGGTTTCAGTTATCGAGGTTCTACTGTATATATTAATTTATTTTATAATAAATTTTATAATGCAACTTTAGAAAATATATATCTTTAAAAAAAAAACTTATATATATTTAACTTTTCTTTTTAGAGATAGCAACCACAATTCTACATCAGTGCTGATTTATTTCATCGTTCTAATCAATTCCTATTTTCTTCTAATTTTCTCTCTTATTTGATTTTATATTATCTTTGCATTACGCTCACTCGAATGGGACTATTAAGTTTTCTTAAAAACAAACTTTTTACTAATCCTCTTCTTTTATGAGCGCCTAAATTTCACTTAATTTTATAATAATAATTATATTTTAGAGATGCATAGAGATTATGTAATTTGTCATTTATTATTTCTGTCATTTTACAATAATATCAACCATTTTCGTTCATAAATATCGTGAAGAATTTTTATAACAGAATGTATGTTATTATATTTTATTAAATAGCTAATATTAAAGTGTCCAAAAATAAAGTTTTGCTTTCTCGCTTAACAATATGAAAAGGTCTTATCTAAAAAAAATTCCATGGTGGCAGAATAAGTTAAAAATTATATAAGAGTAGATATTCTTCACCAACCCCTGCCCAGTATAGTTTACTAACCTCTGTTAAAATTATAAAAATAATTACTTTATAATAATTATATTTATTAATAAGTGATTAATTTACTTATTTAGTTTATTAGTTAATTTACTTTATGATTTATATACAATACTATAGTAAAAAAATGTTTAAATAGTTTGACCTTTACAAGGAGTGTTCTATAATTATCATACAAGGGATTAAAATTAATTGATAAGTAAATAATTAATGACTAAGTTGTTGTACTATCAAGAGCAATGTATATAGTTATATGTATAGTGTATAGGGCTTTAATGCTAGAAGGGGTTGTGTAGAGGGGGAATAATAAATAATTATCACAGAATTCAAAACACCCTTAAAGTCATACCGGCCCTTGAATATATCTATTTATAATGAATTAATATATAGATACGTCTGTCTTTGTATGTGTGTGTGTGTTGTATTGATCAAACACTAAACTCTAGTTAAGTTAACTTTATAAACTACCATCCCATCCCCTTATTATACAAAGTCATCATTGTACACTCTACACCCCCTCTGTCCTCCCACAAAATGAATGAATGAAGAAACTTTCAATAAAGCAAGTATTGGGAGAGGTTGAAATATATTATTATTATTATTAGAGAGTATAAAAAGGGGTAAGACAATCATTAGAATTTTTAAATATTCTTTTTTATAATAAAAATTAATTGATGTAAATGCCACAGCATGTTTTCATTTAGAATGAAAGAAATAAATAAAATTAAAAGATATACTTAAGTAATTAAAATAATTATTACAAAAAAAAAAGAAAAAAATTATTAACTATTATATTACGAAAATAATGTGAACATACTTTACAGCAATTAATACTTAATAATCTATTTACTAAAGAATAAAAATTAGAATTATTAAATTAAAATTATTTCTTGAATAACATTTTTTTCACACCAAATTTCACATGTGGAGATTTTTACATATCTCCACGAATCATGCATTTTCTTAACAGAAAAAAGTATTTTTAGCATGATGTCTGTCCGTCCGTCCGTCGGTCCGTATAGATGTGTACAGCCTGAACGGCTCAACGGATTTTGATGAAATTTGGTATATTTACTTAATGTATCAGTGGGATGAATTGATCAACTTTTGGTGCAAATCCGGAAACCGGAAGTGGTAGTATTAGCGATCGACGATAGGAAGGGAAGGGTTATTTTCACACCAAATTTCACATGAGGAAATTTTTTTATATATCACCACGAATCATGCACTTTGTATTAGTTTTATCCTCGGAAAATCATATTTATTAGTATTTTCTTGATTTAAAATTATATGACGTCACAGCCTGGTCTTGCATATATATTATAAATAAAATAAAATTAAAAATGTTTATATTTATTATTTATGTATCCATATATGTTTTTTATTACATTAATAGATATATTAAAATTATTTGAAATTGTTTCTGTAGCTGCTAATTAATTTACTTCAAACCGTCGGTCGGTTCGGACCTGGGCACAGGTCAACTTATTTTCTTGAATATGGATAATTTTTATCGACCGACGACGATAAGGGAGGTATTGTTTTCACACCAAATTTCACATGTGGGGATTTTTACATATCTCCACGAATCATGCATGTAAAAATCTCCACATGTGAAATTTGGTATGAAAACAATACCTCCCTTACTATCGTCGGTCGGTAAAAATATTTAAGTTATATCCATATCTGATTTTTATTGCATTAATAGATACATTTAAATTATTTGAAATTGTTTCTATAGCTGGAAATCAATTTCAAACCGTCGGACGTTTCTGCGCCTGGTCAACTTATTATTTATTAATTTTAATTTTTTTTTTAAATTACATTTCTTTTTCAATTTCCCTTTTCCTTTCACACATGCATTCAAATACATTTTTTTTATTTTCTCTATTTACACTCTTTTTCCCTCCTCTTCTATCTATTTCCCTATCCATTTCATGATCAGATGAGAATCACCTACCTAGATGATGATAAAATATACGCATATTCTCACTTTGTTCATTAAAAATGCAAATAACCCACCTTTGTTAGGTAGAGGAACTCTTTGTCACCTTTAGAAAAAAAAAATGAAAAAATCTCTGGTTTAATTATTCTAAAAAAAAATCTAATATTTTTTTTTATTTTATTTTATCATTTTAAAAGAAAAAATAAACTCATGCCCTTAGTAACAATTAATTAATTCTCATTTAATTGTTAAATGTAATTATAATCAAATAAGAGAATAACTGTCAAAATATGTTATTCAATTCTAATTTAGATATATGTACATAACTAGTATGTAAAATATTATAAAATTAATTTTTAAAATAATCGTTATTAATATTTAATAATATTTAATTATTTCTATTAATTGAATTAAATGATTAAATGTGAATTTAATGAAAGAAAAAAAAGGAATTTTTCTATTTAAATCCAAATGAAAGAGAAATCAATGTAATGTGGTAATTACTACAAAATCTCTCTCTTTCTCTCTTTTTGCCTCTCTCTCTCTCTCTCTTTCTAATTCAATCGAATAGTCTTGTAATAGCAAACATCAACATTTTTAAATGTTTGAATTATTTCCCTTCACATAAATAAATAGATAAATAAATAAATGAGGTAAATTCTTTTGTTCTGGAAAAGTTTTAATTATTTGTTCGAACATATTTGTTCACGTAAAAAAGGGTATGTGTGTGTGTAAAAGAGAGAGAGAGAGATAGAGAGAGAGTGAGATAGTCAAAAAGTGGGTATTAGAAGTGTTGGGGATAGAGGTGTGGGTTGGGATAAATGGTGTGGGGCTAAAAGAGAAAAAGCATAGTGTGGGAGATGGTGGAGGTCGTTTGAGGGTTGTCTGTGTCACTGAAGTTGCAAAGAACTCCACCGCATTGCGGTTCATCTACCCCTGAATGTTTTTCTTTTTAATTCCTTCTACCAATTTTTTTATTTTTTTTTTTTTAAATTTTTAAATATTTATTCATTAATAATAATAATAAGTTATTAAATAAATATTTGTATAATTGAAATTCAAACATTTTTATGAAATTAAAAACAAAAAGAATGCCATTTAAAATTTCTTAAATTCTTCAAAGGGCTTAAAGAGAATATCTCTTTTAAAGAGCTAAAAACTTTTTTTATATTTTTATTTATTTTTTATTTTATTCAACATTGGCAGAAATATTTTAAATTCAATTTAATATATATAATTTTTTAATTTAATTATAATTTTATTAATTTTTTAATAATTATATAGTAATTAAATTAATTTGTAGAATTTAATCAATATATAAAAAAGAAAAAAATAATTCAATTATAATTGACTTTAAATTCAATTTTATTTAAATAATAGAATTTAATACAATTTAATAAATTAAATTAAAATTTAATTAATTAAGCAACGTAGATTATTCAATATACGACTCTGATGAGGTACCAATCATGAAAATAATAATAATAATAATAATTCAAATTTTCCTCTAGTCCAATTTTGTAATGTATTTTTATATCTCGTATATTCCTCCGTTACCTACCCTTTGTTTTATTCACATTTTTTTTTCTGTTAATTCCATTTGATTGTCCAATTTATTTCAATTTGGATGATGAACTAAGCAGTAGCAACAACAATGAATGATTATAAAGATAAAAGAAATATATTAAATTTTTTTTAATTTAATATCATTTATTTTTGTAAGGTATTCATATGCGTAACTAAAAAATGGCATTCCATCCCCCAACAAATTTTTTGTCACAGAATGTGGAAAGGGGGAAATTATTTACATTTATTCCAATCAGCCAATGCTTTCTAAAGTCGTATTTTACTTTATGATTCGACATGATAAAAAAAATCAACTACATATATATAAAAATAGAAAATGTTATGGGAATTATATTCTTGAAAATAAAAAATAGCAAATAAAAAGCTAAACGTGAATTTATTATTATATTTATTATTATTTGAAAGAAAAATGCGCTTTAACAATAAAAAATGACAACTCTACCGAAAAGAAAATGATTATTGATTGAAATTCGAAATAATAGAAATATACTACAATGAGTACCAATTAATTAGAAAGTGAAATATTATATAAAATGTTATTTTTTATTAAGTAAAATATTTTTTTTTCTTATGTATGGATTATAATATAAATTATGATTATTTATTAATTTTTTGATATTAAATCTATAATATTAGAATATAATATTAATATTATATCAATAAATAATCAATTATTGTATCTCATTTTTATTTTATTAATTAGTTTTCTAATCCTAGTATTTTTATGGATAAGAGGGTAGGTCAATAAGTCCGTGACTTTTTGAATGAAACAAAAACACAAATAAAAAATTATTTTATTTTTCAATGTAGTCTCCTTTGAGCTCTATACACCTCGTTCAACGTTTCTTCAATTTTTTTTTATTCCTTCTAAAAAAAAAAGATTTTTCGAGGACATCTAGGCCTGTTAGATTCCATCGTCGGAATCAAATCTCTTTCTGCCGAGCCATTTCTTCAGGTTTAGAAACAAGAAATAGTCACTCGGGTCATCCGGAGAATAGGACGGATAAGGGAGGAATTCGTATCCCAATTCATGGATTTTCATGGGAATTCACTTTTTTCCATTTTCTTCTAAAATCACAAGATAGTCTTCTTGGATGTCAAACGAAAACTAAAAGACCCAGCTAGTTCAAATTTCTAAAGGATTCAACTGAGAGACGGGAAATTCAAAAAGTCTCGGACTTTTTGACCTACCCTCATATTATTCCATGTCATAGTCATATTTTAGATAAATTCTCGCTTAATATACTTTATATAGTAAAGTTTTAATAACTTATTAACCTATCTTCGTATTTTAAATATTTTAATTAAAAACAAAAAAAATTGATTTTTATTTTTTTCCCTCATTCAACTGACCTATATGCTTTTTTAACCACTCTTTAAGCATTAATTAAACTTATTTTTTACAAGTTTCAAAAACAAAAATGCTCCTTTCTAGGAAATTTTCTCAGTCTTTTCGTGTATGTTATAAAAATTGTAAGATTTTACATAAAATTCATTTTAATTCTAATAAATTTATCTATTTATTTATTAAATTTTATATTTTATTTTATTTTTTTCTTCAAGCAACATTAACACGTCGAGGACCAAATAGTTATAAACTTCGTTTGGCTCGTCGTGCTGATCGCATTGTAGAGGATGAAACTCGAGCTGTCACATGGGCGTTTTGTTGTTCACTAATCACCACCGCACTTTGTCTTCTTGTAACTACACTTGTCCTCTCCAAAGGTGAGTATTATTTACTTAATTTTTTTTTTTTGGAATTTTTATTTTGATAAAAATTAATTCTAAAAGAGTATTATATCTATCTTATGATAATTTGATACTATAACCATACTAATTTCCATATAAATTATATTCCATTAATATTTAATTCAAAATTCGAAAAAAATGAATAATGATGTACAAAAAATTTTTATTAAAAATAAATACATCATTAATTTATATTAATTATTTTACTTGCTTTTGATAATAATATTTTTAAATTAAAATATTTACAGAAATATTATCATTTTTATTAGTAATTTTCAATTTATTTAATGGAATTAGAGTAATAATTTCATCAAATATATTTTTGATTGAAATACGATTTAAATTAAAATTAAACCTACAATCATTTTTCATTCTTTCAAACAATAATATAAACATCTATTAATTTTTCTATTAAAATTCAATTTTCAAATTATATTCTAATTAATTATAATTAGATATAAAATAGATACCAGAATAATAACAAAAACAAATTCATAAAATATTGATATTCTAATAAAAATAGAATTAAAAATTCGAAATTAAATAAGGTGGAATGAGGAAGAGAAACATCCATAAAACTCCCTCTAAATATACTATTCTCTGAACAAGATAATTGTAATAATAATTATTATTACTGTTATGATATTGTTTTTGGTTGTTAATGCCTCTTGATTTATTGTCTTTTAATTGTAATATAATTAGATAATTAGAATATGATATTTAATAAAAGGGTGAGATAAAAAAAATAATATAAATGTATTCCCCCCTTTAATTTTCATTCCCTAATTACATCTCTCTCTCTCTATATATATATATATATATTGAATATAATATGTGTAAAGGGGACTCATCCCCTTTAAGATTGTCTTTGTCACATGACAAATGCATCGCTCATCAAAATTATTTGCAAATGAGAAACCCTCTCTCCCTACCTCTCTCTTTACCGCACTACAAATTAATATCTCTACAAATATAACAAATGTTCACACTATCATAATAATTGTAATGAAAGTGTTCTGCTTAACAATTAAAATCATTATTATCCAAGAATTTAATTTTATTGAAATAAAACATTACAAAATGCTTTAATTAATTAAATAGATTAATTTTCTAATGAATTTTATTTAATTTAATATTTGTTTTTGATATTATTATTTTAGTTATATTAAAAATTGATCTCAATGAAATTAATATATAAATAAATATGAATAAAAAATCAAATTATTCCTATAAAAATGTTTTATGATTTTTTTTATCTTTAATAAATATCTTTCTAATTAGGATAATAGTATTTGATTAAAATTTTGACGCTTTAAAAACTTTTAAAAATATTTTTTTATCTCTTATTTCTAGTATGAACGTAAAATTAAAACTTTAATAGAAAATCAATTATTATTATTATATTAATTCATATATATTCTGGCCGAGAACGAAGTCACGGCAATAAAGCAAGTGTGCAGAGAATGTGGGTCTACAAATCTCCTTTGAAAAAACAGAATTCCTTGCATTTAAAAGCAATCTTCAGAGTTTGGATCCGGAATACGGGAGAATTGAAAGAGTGCCATATTTCAAATACCTGGGTGAAATAATTGGACCTTCAGGGAAAGAAAAGGAGGCTCTAAAATGTCGGCTACTGAAACTTAAGAGAGCGTACGGAAAAATCCAAAACATCTATAATAAAAAGTGCTTATCTAAAGAAACGAAAATTAGACATTATAACATGGTCGTTAAAGCAGAAATTCTATATGCCAGCGAAACCTTTTCCCTCATTAGAAAAGGCGATCTAGAGAACATATTGAAAGAAGAAAGAAAAATAATGAGGAAAATACTCGGTCCTGTGAGAACAGAAGAAGGGTATAGAATGAGATCTAGGAAAGAAACGGACGAACTCTCCAACTTAGCGGCGGATATGCGCAAAAAGAGAATTAGGTTCTATGGCCATATATCAAGATTTTCTCCGGAAAGATTGACGAACAAGATCCTGGTCTACTCCAGAAAACTAAAGAATGTCCAATGGATAAAAGAGGTGAACAAAGACCTTGAAAGAGCAGGAATCGAGCCGGCAGAAGCAGCTGATAGAAGTGTCTACCGGAGAAAGATCGAGGAATGGAGGAAGATCGAGCCAGAAAGAGAAATAGTAAAAAGAACTGGAACGAAATGGTCTGAAGAACGAAAAAAGGCCCATAGTGAAAAAATGAAAGAAATCTGGCAGGCAAAGAAAAATATGTAGATTAAGGAAAACATGTATAGAAAAAGAAGAATGGGAGCTTTGCGTGATCCAAGACGGTCCATACGCAAACAAAAAAAAAATGTATATATAAATTCATAGTACCTGGTTCACCGAGTAGCTGCTCGGTCATTAAATAATATTATTCCTTATTAACGGGTTTGGCTGGCAATATTAATAACTAGTTCACCGAGCCACCGTTCAAATAATTTAAAAGAACATAAAATAGTCGTAAAACATATACCCCTTAAACGTATGTATTAATGCTCTGAAAGACAGAAAAGTATGCCCTGTTGATATAACAATATATATTTGGTAATTTGATTTAATATAATATATTTTGTATTTACGAAAGCGCTATGACGTAGTTGATGACATCATTTAGATTTCCTATTTTAAATTAAGTAAAAACTAATAAACATTCTGAAACAATTTCAAATAATTTAAATGTATCTATTAATGCAATAAAAAACTGATATGGATATAACATAATATTTTTATAATTTTATTTTATTTATAAAATATAAGTAAGTATTTAAATTAAGAAAAAACTAATGATGATGATTTTTCCCGAGGATAAAACCAATACAAAGTGCATGATTCGTGGAGATATGTAAAAAATCTCCTCATTTGGTGTGAAAATAACCCTTCCTTTCCTATCGTCGATCGGTAATACCACGACTTCCGCTTTACGTATATACACCAAAAGTTGATCAATTCATCCCACTGATGCATTAAGTAAATATACCAAATTTCATCAAAATCGGTTGAGCCGTTCAGGCTGTACACATCTATACGGACGGACAGACTGGCGGACGGACGGACAGACATCATGCTAAAAATACTTTTTTCTGTTAAGAAAATGCATGATTCGTGGAGATATGTAAAAATCTCCACAAGTGAAATTTGGTTTGAAAACAATACCTCCCTTACTATCGTCGGTTGGTAAAAAATCTTAAATTAATCCTATAATAAAGTGACATTCAAACTGACCGAATTTAAAATTAATATCTTTTCTATCTAAATTTTTTTATTCCAACCCTTTAGATTTTTTTATTCTTACTGAATAATCCTCACATTTGTATTTATATATTTATTTATTTTACTTTTATTTATTTGTTGAATTTAGATTAACATTGATGTCGAATGAATAGAGAAGAAATTGGAGTTTAAAATAGAAAAAAAAAATTCAAGACTTACTATTTAATTCAATCCACAATTGGGATAGATTAATTAAATCGCTTCCTTTTGAATTACAATTACATTCCATTTACTAATTTCATTTCCATTTTATGCCAACCTTGTTGCCTTGTTTTTCACTACATTTCCTCTTTCTCATTTGGCTTTTTGTATACTTTCACTTAAACATACAAATAAAAAAAAACATGTGGCATCTTCTTTCGATCTACACGTATATAAATTAAACTTAGAAGACAATTATTTTTTTTAAGGTTATGATAATTGGATTGAATAAAATACTCCATGTAAATAATTGTTACAATAATGCATAAACTTATTATTTTATTATGGAAATGTGAGGCATGATACAAGGTTTTGGAGAACGAAGGTCGATTCAAGTTTATTGAAATTATGACTCTCCGTTAGGTTCGAAACAGAATTAAATAACTGGAGTTTTTGTCTTGTCTATCATTTTTATTATAATAATAATTTCATATAAATGTCAAAATTTTCCAAAAATGAGTTATTTTAAAATATATTTATTTGCACACTTTCACCTACATATCTTTTGTACCACAGAATCAGGAAAAAACTAAATGGAACATTGATTATACGACTAGTATTAAATTTATTTTCTAATTTGCTAAGACTATAACTAAAGGTCTAAAGAATACTTGACTAAAATTAATGATTTGAGATCAAGAATTAACTTTATCAGAGAAAGAATAGAATTATTTATTATATACATGTATTTTTAATTTCATAAATAGTTATAATATCAAAATAGGAGATATTTAATTTAATTTGATACAATTATTAGGCAAAATCTTTTAAGTCTTTTATATTGAAACCTACATGTGTTACTTAAAAAACTTTTGATATACCTATATATATATTACCTCAATTTTGAACTATTTTACTCTCTCATTAGCCAAAATTAGCCAAAAAATTAAAGAGAAAATTTAGAAATAGATGAAAAACCTTTAACTTTGTTAAGAGAAGCCCAATAACAAGGTGACCAATGGCAGACAACATAAAGTGCGATGTGAAGGAATTGGGAAAAAATGATAAATGGATCGAGAAAGTTAGAGGATTGTGGTTGCTGTGGCCAAGAACTATCAAGATAATTAAAGCCACAGCGATAGTTAAATCTTGGATATTTAAAAATAATAATATGTATAAATTACTATAATAAGTTGACCTGTGGCCAGGCACAGATCCGATCGACGGTTTGAAATAAATTAATTTCCAGCTACAGAAACAGTTTCAATTTTATATCTATTAATGCAATGAAAAACAAATATGGATATAACATAAATATTTTTAATTTTATTTATAATATATAAGGAGGCAATGGCTGTGACGTCATATAATTTAAAATTAAGAGAAAACTAATAAAGATGATTTTTCTCGAGGATAAAACTAATACAAAGTGCATGATTCGTGGAGATATGTAAATGAAATTTGGTGTGAAAACAATACCTCCCTTACTATCGTCTGTCGGTAAAAATCTCATGTGAAATTTGGTGTCAAAATAACCCTTCCCTTCCTATCTTCGATCGCTAATACTACTACTTCCGGTTTCCGGATTTGCATCAAAGGTTGATCAATTCATCCCACTGATGCATTAAGTAAATATACCAAATTTCAACAAAATCCGTTTAGCCGTTCAAGCTGTACACATCTATACGGACACACAGCGGACGGACGGACAGACATCATGCTAAAAATACTTTTTTCTGTTAAGAAAATGCATGATTCGTGGAGATATGTAAAAATCTCCACATGTGAAATTTGGTGTGAAAACAATACCTCCTTACTATCGTCGGTCGGTAAAAATTGAAAGAAAAATATTTAATATAGCAGCATTTGATTGTGTTGGGAATAATAATTAAACAAGTGCCGTAACAATTTAATTGAAAGAAAATTTGAAATTTTTCATAAAATCTTTTAATTGAACCAGACATAAATTATTAAAACTAATTTATTAATCTATAGATCTATATTCTATATAAATTGTTTCAAAATATATTTACCATATAGGGTGACCCAGCCAGTAGTTGAACAAATAAAGCCAGTTTACCACGGATCCTGTTGTAAGTTTTATACTATTAGCCGTAAAACTAAGCTAATGGATTTTTAACAAAGCTTTATTATTGTAGTTATTAAAAAAAATATTAAACAGTGCTTAACTGAAAAATAAAAAGCAAAAAAAAATCCACAACATTTTTTATGATTTTATCCCAGTGGTTGAACAGACATGTCCAGTTTTTGAACGCTCGATATTCCAGTAATTGAACACCCGTTATTTCATAGTTTTTTTTTATTTTAAGTTTAGGTATACATGCAAAACGACTTAACAAATATCTAGGCCTATAGCTTGAGCACTCATAACATAATACAAGGCTGATTCACATTCCAAACATTGCTCAATGTTTAAATTATAATAATAATAATAATAATAATACATATATTTATTTATTTATTTATTTCAAACAAACACCAATCGGCAATATACACATAAGATACAAAATTAAAAATATTTTTAAAATTTTTTAAACTTTTGATACGAAATTGCTTTGGGAGTCGAGTCCCGTTACTGCATACAGATTCCTGGTTTGACTTTACTTTACTTTAGGCGAGTCCGTTTGTCTTGAAAGTGTTGCTTGGATTGCACTAACATTCAATGCTGAAGGTGAGGCATCAAAATTATGATTAATTTCGGGCTCTTTTTCAATACACCCAGACAAAAGGCCATTTGTCTGAGTTTCATTAAGACATATGCTTCGAAGCCTTTTCCAAAACTGAAACAGTTCACGGGCCTCAATATTACCCTCCCACTCTTCCCCTGCACTTTTCTAAATTCTTCAGGCCTATCCTTGGGGAAGAGGGATTCAAGGTATAAAAGGGATTGAACATTCACAGTCTGGTGATCTTTGATGGCGGGCACCGTTCACCACTGTTCAATTACTGGAATTTGTGCATTTTAACAGTGCCATTAGTTGAACAGTCAGTTTAGAGCTCTAAAAAAATAAAAAATATCTATACCTTAATATCATGCTTCAAAATGTAGTCCTTTAGCTTTAATTTAAGACCAATTCGGTAAAAATATCTCTAAAAATGACTAGGATGCACGTGGATTACTTTTACTTACCGTATTTTCAGTAGACTAGTCGTGAATGCAAAAACAAGAATTTCATTTGAGAAAAAAAATAATATCTCTGAGTACTTAAGTCACGTGCAGCAGACGATAGGTGTTTCAGTTGTGACAACATAACAACTTAAAAATAAAATAAAATTTCACGTTCCAAGCATGTTTCCTCTTGAGATTTTGGCGGATTTTTGGTAATTTGTTCAACTACTGGAAGGGGTTCAACTACTGGCTGGGTCACCCTAGTTTTTAATTTATACTCTTTTTTAATATAAATTTGTTAAACATTTCTATAATGCGATAATTAAATTCTCTAGATATTTCTAAAAAATGATTTTCAATATTGAATCTAATTTAATGAATGAAAATGGAGGGGTATAAGTGATGAAAAAGATTTAAGCACCTATACCTGATCTTTATTATAAATTATCATATTAAGTTTACGCACACAAATAGATCTTTACTTAGTTATTGAATATTGAGATATAGATATAGAAAATTTATTTTTAATCATTAAATCAATTATTAACTTTTCGATATTTGAATAAAAAATATAAAATCCAATAAAAACTGATATTATACCTAATAATTGATATTCATGAAAGGGGATAGCAGAAAAGTGTTAGGAGGGATGAATGAAACCTTCTCTAACCCTTGTAATATATCCCTTACATTTACATTTAAATTTGTTGTTTCTAATTATATCTCAATTAAGGTAGATTTATTCAATTAATTGTTAAAAACCAATTAAAAAATAATTATTTATTGAATAACAATTAATAAAATTCCAATTATCTTTTTAATTAAATTTTTATTAATTCTTACAAATGTTAACAATCAATTGATTTATTATTTTTATTATCATTATAATTGCCTTAATCAATTATTAGAACTAACTCTTTCGGTTTAAGATTATAAATAAAAATTTGATTTGTATTTATTAAATGAATGTTGTATTAAAAAGGTTTGATTCAAAATACCTTAGTAATTAAAAAATATATTCTTTCCACCGGAGAATATATATAAATAAAATTGTTTTAAGAATATAAAGGGTCTGTCTGTCGAAGATAATAATAATTGATTATTATGAATATCCTCCATTCCACTTTTCTTATTTTTATAGATTATTAAACCTATTTTTAATTATTTTGATTTATTGAAGTTAATTCAATATTATTTTTAACATTTATAAACTAAAAATGTATTTTTTGGTATAAAAAGTCTCAAATATGAATTTATGTAAAGCCTGATTTATCCGACTTACCACGGTTAAGAGAACCTATCCATATATACTCGACAATAAATATAAAAATATTAATATTTTTTCTAACAATTCCCACACAAAATTATAAAAATATAATATATATTTTTATTTTTATTTCTAATAATTTAATATTTAAATTATTTAATTTATATTCTAAAAGTTCTCATTTTAAATGAATAATAATTAAAAATAATAAATTTAAAAGAAAATAATTTATGCAGCATATATTATAAGTTAATATTTTCGACTAATAATATATATATATATATATATTAGGGGTGTGAACAACCATTTTTATCAAAGGGTCAAACGAAAGTTCGACATTTCTAGGCGGGCCGCAGACAAAAAAAAATAAATAATGAACAATACACATACTAGGTTGTTCAATAAGTTCGCGGAGCGATAAGATATGGTATTGGAAGACCGTCGATTGACTGAAAGAAATTAACAGAGGCTTTAGGCATTTCAGCAATATTTTGAGTGTTAATTTGGGTTTCAAAAAGCTATGTGCCAAATGGGTTATGCATTCTCTAACGTTGGAGCAAAAACACATCCGGATGCGACTTAGTCAGCAACATTTAGTACGTTATAAGAAAATTAAAAGCGACTTTAACCGTCGATTTATCACAATGGATAAGACTTGGGTCTACCATCATGATCTTGAATCAAAATAGGAGACTAAGGAGTTCGTGTGCAAAAATCAGTCAAGAAGGTTTTAGCATCAGTTTTTTGGGATGCAAAAAAGGAATTTTGTTTATAGATTACCTCCAAACTGGCAAAACAATCAATTCGCCAATAAAATTATATTGTTCTATTATTCGAGGGCCGCACAAATCTGTTAGGTGGGCCTTATGCGGCCCGTGGGCCACGGATTTCTCACTCCTGATATATATAAATATTTATAATTATTCCATACCTTGAATCATTGTAATATTTTGATTTATTGACACTTTTTATTAGGTAATTTAATTATGAAAAAATCAATTAAAATGATTGTTAATGTAAAAGAACTATGATACGATTATTCACCTCAATAACTTCTTAATACATAAATTTCATTGATTATGAATACCAGTTTCAAGATCACAAAGACATTTATTCAAGTTTCTATGTATTCTATATGAAATTTACTATCCTTTCATGAGTCTACATAAATTTAATTAATATTATAATATTATATCATATTGTCATATCATTATATTACATAATTCATTAAAAATCTCCAAAATTATTCTATTAAATTCAATTTTCTAAACATCTTAATGCTGATATAAATTCTCATATAATCTGTTTATTATGAATGTTCGTATATTTTGAATAAAATGATTTATTTAATTATAAATGAATGTATGCATGTTGATAATATTATCCATGTTTAGTGAGATAAAGAGAGAAATATTTAAAAACATAAAATGTAAATGATGACGATTATGATACGTTGTAATGGGTTGCTCGTTACCGGTCATAAAAATTTCTTATCAGATATAACCTTCTAGTGCTAGACAACATCATCTTATACTTACCATCTCCTCCTTTGCATATACTTACTCACACATACACTCATACACTCATGCACATAAAAAACTCAAAACATATAAAAAAATCGAAAAAAAACGAAATAAAATAAAAATTATATGACTAAAATATACTTACTTATGCATCATTTTAATGTTTTTTTTTGGCAAATATAATAAAAATATTTAATTAATTATTATTATTATTATTATTAAACTTTTTGCACTGCCACTCACGAGCACCCAATTTTAGGCAACTTGGGCATTACCTTTTCATTATTAAGGCTTTTTCATTAATAAATAAATAGTATAATATTAAAATTAATTTATTATTTAGCAAATAATATGAAATAATTAAAATTTTATAATAAATTTTGAATATGAAATGTTTATTCTCTTGTTCTTAAGATCGACGAATGAATATTTATTGAATCGTTTATTGTGATCAAAATTAATCATTAATTGATAATATTTGCCTATACATATAAGATATTATTTATAGAGTTTCTACCATACATTTTAAATTCATTGGAAGAAGATAAAGAAAATTATTAATATGTATCAATGGGAAATCTTTACCTCTTTTTCTTTGTTTTATTAAGATTCTTTTTTAATAGAAGAGAGAGAAAGTGGCAAAAAAAAATATTCCCAAGACTTACGTACAACTTCCTTAAAGAAAAAACAAAAACAACTAAAATAAAACTTTCACATATGATAATTAGAAAAATATATTCTTTCTATACTAAAGTCATCTTATATACTTATCTAAACAGTCCCACGATCCTTTTCACTCTCTTCTTCTCATCATTATTTTATTATAACATGTAGATCATTTTCTTAAAAACTCTTACAATTTATGTAAAAAATATTTAAAAAAAACAACATTTATTGATTTCTTTATTTTATATTAGGAGTGGGAATACTCACCACAATTTAGTTGTTGTTTAGCAGGGTAGTGCCGAACTTTTACCTGCTAAAAACCCTCCTCTTCTGACCTGGTTAGCATATTTCCTCTGGAACCACAATAAAGCATTACTTGACATTTATTGACCTAAAATGAATAATACTACTGTGAAATGTCCGAGTTTACAATAATGAAGAATTAGTAATTCTCTCTGAAATAGATCACCTTGTTATTTTCATGGTTTGATTTTGAAGGAAGGGTTAAGGTGGGTATATTACATTTAAGTTCGAATGAGACAATAAAGTTAAATGAAAAGTTTATATAGGAGAAACTATTTGATAACTACAATTAGTAGGTGAGTAGATCAATAATTCGCTAGGAAGGTAATTCAAAATCAAAAAGGAGAGGAAATTAGTGGAGAATAGAAATAGGTTGTAGGTAAGTGGTTCAGAGGTTAGAGACGGTTCTAGGGATGTGCTTGTTAAGACCAAGAAATTTCGAGTAGCTCTTCATAGAATATGCTGATAGAATTATAAACAACATTTATTATTTTGAATATTAATTAATTGTGAAAAATATTTTGAGTAAATTAAATTATGTTTTTTTCATATAAAAATCAATTATAAAGATTAATACTATTTTGGAATCTACACTAACCGGAAAAAACGTGGATCACTTAAAAAAAAAAACAATTTTCAGAAATTGCTAATACGTATTATTATTTTTCAGTAATCTAATAATTAATTGATGAATAAATGAATATTTCTTGGAATATTTTTATTTATTAACACAATAAAAATGAATGTTAATTGCTTAAAATTCAATTTCGTTTTCTTGAGAGAAACTTTTATATTTTTTTCCAAATAAAGGTACCTAATTTTTAAATGATGTTTCTGGCATTAATATTGATTATTTCCTCTTGCTTTATGTTCAGCATGCATACGACGAGCCATCAATATCAAGAAGTTTGATTTTAGAAAGAATAGAAAAATTAAATGACCAAAATTCTTTAATACAACAATTTTACAAACATATTTTTTCAAAAATGCAATGTATGTTTCTGAATTGTAATCAATAGCATTATTATTCAGGATTATACAACAAAAAATAGAATTATAAAATATGAAAAATTTTCACCAGATTGTTTCAACTTTTAAAAAATTTGATGATTTTTCAAAAATGTCGTAAATCAAAAACTATGAGACTTATTTAAATTTTATTTAATTTTGGACGGTTCTGAAACCTATTTCCTATCTAAGTTTTTTCTTTAAATTTTTAGAGACTCGGTATATCTAATTATATATTCTAATGATGTATTGCTAAAAAATTAACATTCGCTTCTCGATCTAAACTAATATAAACCATTAAATTATTCAATTAACATTTCTAAATTATGATCGTGAAAAATAACATAAAATAAAATTATTGTTTAATTATTATTTTTTTTTTTTTGGATTTTGAAATTTAAATGAAAAAAGTTTAATAAATATATAGTATGTTTGAAATAGTGTTGGTGGTGAGTTGGATGATATGGAATGGGGTAGTAGGTGGTTGCGGGGATGTATTTCAAAGGGCTGTGTAGTGTGGTCAATGTGCAATTGCATTCCTGGCTGTCTACCTTGCCATGTCCGTTTCCATATAAGTGTTGGCGTTGCAAATGGTATGTGTGATTCCAATGTGAAAGAGGAATGCTTTGTGAATAGGAAAACCCCACCCTTTTATAACTACCCTTCCTTTATATCACCCAACCATCCTTTCCTCCACCATCTACAACCTCAATCCATAGTATTCTCTCTCCCACAAACCCAAGCAAATACACACACAACTACACATCTCTCATCATTCACCTGGAAAACAAAAATTTAAGAAAATACTCGACCACCAATGGAACGAAAGAAAAAAATCCAATCGAAATGGCGTTGAATTTAAATCAACATTTTTCTCTCAATTATCAATTATCATTCCAATGATAATTACAAACTAAATAAATAAATAAAGTTATTGTTTAAAAATTTATTTTCTCTTTAGTGGTATATATACATATACATATATACAAAAGGTCATATAATCGTTTCTTTTTTTTTATAAAAGTCCATTTCAAAATTTATAGTATAACACTTAATGACTTTTTTATTGCCGACTTTATTTATTTCCTACTCTACTATTTATCTATTTGTTTATATTCTATGGCAAAATATTTAATTTTAATTACACAGACACAAACACACCCACTAAAAACGATTTTTAATTAATAAACAATACATATAACTTCAATTATATTATCATATTATTGTGAAAAAGAAACAAAAATATTGAAATTTAATAATGAAAAATACTAAGCTTAAATTTTATCATATTTATAAAATAAAATTAATTATTATATCAATTAGATAACCAATTTTGTAATTTAATGCGCCACAGTTATTTATAAAATAATTTTTATTTTATAACGTATAAAATCGGTAAAAATGATTAAGTTAATAAATAATAATGTTTTAAGTTAATCATCATATTCTATTGTTATATTATATTCTATTACTATTATATTATTGAAAATTATCAAACAAAAAAGATTAAAATATGAACTGTGGCCAGACCGACCGACGATTTGAAATAAATTAATTTCCAAACAACATCAAATATATATAAGACATATATAAAGTATAAAAAAAATATTTTTAAAACTTGAATTAAAATTATATTATCTTGGTTTTTATTTTTAGTTTAAATACTCAATTATTAATTACTACTATATTTTAAGTGAAAATTTTCCGACAATGAATATAAAATTAATACTTCGGAAACTACCATTTCCGGTTTTCTTATATACACCAAAAGTTAATGCATTCATGTTACTGATTCATTAAGTAAATATACCAATTTTTATCGAAATCCGTTGAGCCGTTCAAGCTATACACCTCTATACGGACACACAATGGACAGACGGACGGCCGGACAGACGGATAGACATCATGCTAAAAATACTTTTTTCTGTTAACAAAATACATGATTCTTAAATCTCTACATGTGAAATTTAGTGTGAAAACAATCCTTCTCTTCCTATCGTTGGTTGGTAAAAAGGAAAAAAATTACAATAAACTTTTTTACCGACCGACGATAGTTATTGTTTTCACACCAAATTTCACATGTCGAGATTTTTACATATCTCCACGAATCATATGATGAGGGTGTTTCTTTTACTGGTATAGAACTTTAAATTGCAATAAAACAACGATGGATTATTCGACTGACATGAATTCTATTTATAAGAAAGATAATCTTGTGGCATTACATTTTATATATGATTTCTGGCATATGACCGCCACGGCTGGCTTGGATATAGTCCAATCTGGACGTCCGATTTTCGATAACTTTTTCCAACATTTATGGCCGTATATCGGCAATAATACGGCAAATGTTGTCTTCCAAATGGTCAAGAGTTTGTGGCTTATCCGCATAGGCCAATGACTTTACATAGCCCCACAGAAAGTAGACTAGCGGTGTTAAATCACAAGATCTTGGAGGCCAATTCACAGGTCCAAAACGTGAAATTAGGCGGTCACCAAACGTGTCTTTCAATAAATCGATTGTGGCACGAGCTCTGTGACACGTCTTGTTGGAACCACAGCTCCTGGACATCATGGTTGTTCAATTCAGGAATGAAAAAGTTAGTAATCATGGCTCTCTACTCATTCGAGTCTTCCTCAATGCTACGCTCTACTGTACCAATAGCTTCTTCTGTACGCACCGTACGACGTTTCTGGGGATGCGAGTTATCAATAAGAGTAAACGTGGTGCGAAAACGTTCCATGGTTAATAGAATTAACTGCTAAAATGGACGTAGTGCACGATACGTATTCTGCACAAAACCATTATTTTCGAAATAAAATTGCAAGCGTTGTTCAGGCGTGAGTCTATTCATGATGAATTGCCAACTAAACTGAGAATAAATCACTTGACAGCTGTTAAATCGGTCGTCCACTTGAACAGTAATGCCAACTAAAGTTCTATACCTCGAAAAAAACAGCCTTTATTTTCTTAACAGAAAAAAGTATTTTGAGCATGATGTCTGTCCGTCCGTCCGTCCGTCCGCTGTGTGTCCGTATAAATGTGAACAGCTTGAACTGCTCAACAGATTTTGATGAAATTTGGTATATTTACTTAATGCATCAGTATGATGAATTGATCAACCTTTGATGAAAATCCGGAAACCGGAAGTGGTAGTATTAGCGATCGATGATAGGAAGGGAAGGGTTATTTTGACACCAAATTTCACATGAGAAATTTTTTTTACATATCTCCAAGAATCATGCACTTTGTATTGGTTTTATCCTCGGGAAAAATCATTTTCATTAATTTTTTGTTAATTTAAAATTATATGACGTCACCCAGCCCTTCATGACGTCACAGTCAGCTCTTACTTATATATTATAAATAAAATAAAATTAAAAATATTTATGTTATATCCATGTGTTTTTTATTGCAGATATATTAAAATTAATTGAAATTGTTTCTGTAGCTGGAAATTAATTTACTTCAAACCGTCGGTCGGTTCTGCGCCTGGCCACAGGTCAACTTTTTAAAATTGATAAAATGACCAGAGTCATAGAAATATATCCCTTACATCAAATTTTCAACGAACTTAAGTGAGTTTATAAAATCGTTCAGTCTGTCGTTCTGTCCGACATCAAACTCAAAATTTTGAAATTCTGACTTCAGATTCGGAAAGAGCATCGAAAAGTAGTTATGTAAAGTGCCTTTCATTTTTTGATACCCCCTCGGGAACATGGTCAAAATGGCGTCCAAAGTTGAAATTTTTAATATTTATTATTATAGTGACGTCATTTATATTTATTCGTGACAATCATCGATTCCAGTGAACATAAAAAAAATTTTATTAATATTTTTATTTATAACACTAATAAATAAAAATATTCAATAATATTTATATTTAATCTTGACTTATTTAAGTATAACTTAAATTAATTCGAACTTAAGTTCGTTTTGGCAATGCAAGCTTATTATTATTATTATTATGTTATTATTATCCCTTACATCAAATTTTTATTTTTCGATTTGGCTTTTCAAATAACTTGGCTTATTAAATTTATCTAAAATTTTAATTTTTTTTTAATATATAATATCTAAAATATTTTTTTATTTGGAGGATATATAAATATTGTAATGTAATCACGAAAACTAATAATATTCGAGAAGAATTTAAATTGAGGTTGCTATCGGGTAAAGATATCATGCAGAAAAGGGGCTTATCTCTTCAAAATTATCATCAAAGAGAATCAAATTTAAATTATTTTAATCAATTATTTTTCAAGATGTATTATGTGTATGTGAGGCGTGGTCTATGGCCCTGAGAGATGAGAGTAGATATAGAATATTTGAAATTAAGTTTCTTTGCAGCATTTATGGGCCAAAGAGATATGAGGTCACCGAGAAATGTTGGAGACTGCATAACGACCTCTATGTATCTCCAGACCTAGTTAGCATCATCAAATATAGAACTTTGCGATGGACAGGACACTTGGTCAGAATGGGAGATAAAGAGCGACGAAAAATATATTCGTGGGGAGACCGATTGGGAAACGTTCGGATGAAAAACAAAGGGCGCGGTGAAGGAAGGAACATAAGAGAGATGAGTGATGGGTGTAGCTCAGGATAGTAGTAGTCTCCAAGTGTAGAAGTGGAGGAATGTGGTTGCTGCAGCCAGGAACACTCGATAACCACAGAGATAGATATAAAGATAAATATTGTAATATTATAATAATTGAATAATTGAAAATAAAAAAATAAAAATAAAGATTTAATTTATTTTACTTAATCAGGTGTATATGAAAAATTAATATACCATAAATATTCAATTTTTCAAATTATCTCAAAAACATAACTATCAATTTCCATATTTTTTTCAATATCACTGTAGACTATCCAGCATTAAATGGGACCAAATGGCGTTTGAATGGTAAATGGTTTAAATCCGTTAAGCCATTTTAACGGAGTACATGCCACGGAAATCTCTCTTGTACTTTTAAATATATTGAGTTATAGATAGTAAATTTAATTTAAATAATTATTTCACGTTTATATAATTTTATAAAGGAATTATCAGTGTTTATAATTATTAATTTATTTTTAGGAAGATACTAATTTTCAATACTTTTATTCATTCTTCCCAACCTATCTCTC
The DNA here is from genome assembly GCA_963082975.1 of Labia minor. NCBI lineage: Eukaryota > Metazoa > Arthropoda > Insecta > Dermaptera > Spongiphoridae > Labia > Labia minor. Next base: position 55,367,110 of record OY720344.1, read on the forward strand.
TATTGTCTTTTATTAGCAGATTATAATGTCATCTCTCTCCCTATATATATATTTAATAAAAAAGATTAAACAGATAATATCAAGAGAGGGATTTATTTTATTTTAATATCAGAATTTAATTTAAATGGCCACCGGTATTAATATAAATAAATAAATATTTGATAACCATCTACCATAGATATATGAATATTCAAAATGACTATTTAATTATTCATTTGAATAATCAAATGATTTAATTTTTTCCCAAATATATATAATACAATATTATTATTTCTCATATTCTATGCAAAATATTATATAAAATACATGTTTAATCAGTATATTTATTTAAATAAGTAATAAAATAAAGATTAAAAGCATTTAAAATTTTTCAAAATTTTTATATTTATAATTAAAATTTTTTTTTTATAATATTATGTTATTGAACGTTTGCAAATGTTTATTTTATTTTCTATTCTATGTTATTATTATGCTATTATGAAATAAACAATATAAATAAATTTCGTTTAATTATTCAAAAATAAAATAGAATTAATTTAAAAAATGGCAATAATGAATTAATTATTAATTTTTTATCTAATCAAAATCTATAAATACATATTCAATTTTTGTTTAATTAGATCTTACTCAAAAATATAAATATACAACGAAAAATAATCTTTTTTTTCATTAAATTCTTTAAATTACACAGCAATATATAGATTATATTAATTAATTTATTAACTAAAATTATGTTAAAATTTAATTAAATTCATTTTCTATTCTCTTTTTCAAAAGACTAGAAAATTTCTATAATAAAATAAATGAGCAACCTAATATAAAGAGTAAAGTTAAATTGATTAGAGGGTGGGTGGGTGTGATGGAAAAGACAAGAGAGAATATTTCATTATATTATAAACAAAAATAGACAATTCTCCATCTTCTTTTCTCTAATTATAACATAAAATTATTTATAGTATTCTATTGAGAAATTTTCACAGTCAGTTGAATATGAAACAAATATCCAACATCCATTTAATTATATCTTTATAGGGTGAGTCCCAACTACAAAAGTGGATTACAAACAGCAACATAATAAAATATATAATATATATCAAAATCATGTTTTTTTGTTTAATTTTATTTACTTAATTAAAAATAAATAATGTATTAGTTATTCGGTTTTTGAGATATTATTTTATATATAAAACTGTTTCAAAATATCACCATTAAAGGCAGCAAAGCTTTTTATAATTTTAATCTTTTCTGATATTTTGATCATCTTTATAAACAATATTTTTTAAATGAAATAGGTCAGATGAGATTAGAAGGTTTTTAAATGCGAGAGACTTCTGCTTTTCTCCTTGTTTTGTGGCTTAATTGTCGGTTAGGAGCATCAACTGTGTTTATATGAATATTCGGTGCTCTGTACTTCAAAAATATTCTTTATAGACTTGTGAATATTGTTTTAAGAATATTAGGGGTTATTATAATTATATATAACCAAATTATTTGATTAATTTATTCATTTTATTTATTTAATGTTATACAACAAATAAATGAAATCATTAATTAAATCAACACTCGAATTAAAGCTTCTATTTAACCTTCTATTCTTAATCTCTGATATATGAATATATAATATATAGGTACATATAGATTTAATATTATTAGTATATTATGAATAAATGAATTTCATAGTTTAAAAGGACACAATTATTTAAAACATTTTATTTAATAAATTCACTTTTATAAGTTTAAATTTAATTTTTTGACAAAGAGAGATAAATTTAATTTTAATTTTTACTATTTCGCCAGAGATAGTATTGCGATCACGAAAATTTTCGATGTCGAGATTTTGATCTTTTTATACGTTTTGAAGGTTCCTGAATCATTTTCACTAAGGTTGAGAAAAATGTCTCTGTGTGTGTGTGTATGTATGTAGACAAGATTCATAATTTCATCGAACTTTATTATTTTTATCATTCTAACTAATGTTTGTTTGGTGATGAATAGAAATAATGAAATATCAGTAATTTGATTACGATAATTTGCATAAATTGAACTTTTGTTTGTTTTTATTATAATTATAACATATTAGAATTTAAAGCCAATATTATATCAAATAAATATTTTATTTTTAATGAATACTTTTTTCAATGATATCCAAGTTGCGAATTTTCTTTGAACTCCTGGAAAGTCGGCAACCAGCAATAGGGCTGAAATATTGTTGGAGTTCTCTCTACCACTCATACGAACACTTATAATAATAATTAATTAAATAAATATTATAATTAATTAAAAATAAATAAATAATTTTATAATAAATATAATAATATAAACCTAATTATATATAATATATAAATTTATTTTATAAAAATATATAATCTAAGTATAAATATATTAATTTAATAAAATCTATTCTTTTATCTTTATCAACCAAATAAATATCATTGTTATGTAATACAAGGAAAATATTTTAGATGATAACTAATTTATTTATTCTAAGAATATATATAATATTTAATCTTTAATATATTTTAAGATTCATATAATTTGATATTACATAAATACAAGTTTTTATTTAAAAAAAGAGGAATTTAAAGAAAATGCACCTCATATCATGTTTTAAGAATTTGAATAGAATGTTTTGACTTAAAAAAGGAAAAGTTTTTATTCATTTTTTGTGACAGTTTGATTCAGTTGTCATAATGATGATCATCATCATTATACCTGCTGCCTTGAATGTCATGACAAGCATTTTTTCTTTTTATATATATAAAAAAATGAAGTATATAAAAATCTAAAGTTTTGTTGACAGATATCGTTATGGAGAAAAGAAAGATTAACATAATATCATGGAGTGAAAGAAAAAAAATCAATAATTTTATGAATTGTAACTGACAAAAAATTAATAAAATTATTTTAATTGTTTCATAAAAAAGACAAGAGGGTACTCAAGAATGTTTGGGAGAAAGGGTGGAGTAAAGTCAAAAGAAAAAATTAAGTCATAACTACAGGGAAAATTTTTAGTTTCATTTTTTAAAATAATTCATTCATTGAACAATCAAATCTACACAAATAATGATAATGATTTATTAATTATTAATATAAATCAAAATTTAAAAAATATACTCAAACAAATAAATTATTAATCCAACATTTTCTGCTAGAGAAATTTAATGGTATGATTTTTTGTCACATTATATTCATAATAAATATTAAAAAAAATATTAAACTTTAATTAGAAGTAAATTTATAATTATATTCTTGATACTTCCCAACATAGCAAAAATTTTAAATTTAAAAAAAAAATGGTAAAAATATTTTTATTGATCTTCATGAAAAAAATATTATAATACTAAGTAATCAAATATAATCTTTCGAGAATTACGGCCAATTGAATGGTTTTAAATTAAATTAAACAATACCTCCCTTACTATCGTCGGTCGGTAATAAAAAAGAAAAGTAATATTATAGATTTAGAATATATTTTAAAATCTATTTACTGTTATACAGAATGTTTGTAAATTAACCCTACAACTTGTAAGGTTCTTAATTATGAAAACTATATTTTAGAAATCGTTAAGTTAGTCTTCAAATAAAAAAATATTATATTTAGCCCATGCAGTTAAAAAGATAAATATTGTCCAGTTTCATTTATTTTGTTCTATTATTATTTTATAATGATATATTTTTCTTATTCATTTCCATAACAAAAGAGCAAAGTTTGATTTTTTATTTCTCATTTGTTTTTGTTATTTTATTTATCTTTTTTATTCTCCTACTTTATAATCATCTTTTCTTGTTTCCATAATATCTAAAATAATAATAATAATAATAAAAATAAAAAAAAAATAATAATAATTACAAGTACATTTTAAAGACTTAAAATATTCATTTGGAATTTTTTTTTGTTTAAGAAAATTTTCTTTACTTAGCCTTTTTTTCTTTTAGGGTAAATAATGTTGAATAATTTTGCTTATTCAAGAAAATGTCTGTGAGGTTTTATGTGAAGAAAGGAGAATGGGTTGAAGATGGGGTGGTAGATTATAATGAAAAGAGCGAGAAGAGTAAACGAGAGGTGGTGAGTTGGGGTAAGAGTGGGTGGGTTAGATGATTAAGTTACTTATACTTCCATTCATCTCTCCTTCTCGGATTTCTGCATTATTTTTAATACCAACTACTTTTGTTACTGTTCTAATAAATTTTATTATAACAATAAATAAATAAGTATATATATATGTTCGTTTAGATTTCCGTGAAAATTTTTATTATTTTGAAAACATTTTTCCGGGTTATTTTCACGTTTAATTGTGAGACAATACATTTTTTTATAAAGTGAACTTATTTAGGAGGCAATTTTTTAGGATTCTGGGTCTTAGTCTTTAAGACCAAAAGTAGATGGTGGGAATTTGGGTGTGAGATTTCGGACATACTGTGTTCCGAAGCTCCGAAGGATCCTTGGCACTATCACTATCACGTCTGCGACAATAGGCCTCGGGCTATTGTCAGGAGAAGACTTTCCAATAAAATAATCTGAGTTGCGATTACTGAAAGATTGAGAAACGCTGGAACAACATATTGAAGATTATTGTAAGCAAAAGGGAAGCATTCTCTTCACAAAAAAGAGGAAATTCGTAAAGACAACATTAAAATTGGAACTCAGAGTTAGTAATGGCTTCCAAAATTAAATATCTTACAGTCAAACAAGAGTTCATTTACAAAACCAAATTCGCAGGATACATCCTCTTGTTACTGATAAAACACAAAATTGTCTTAATCTTGATGAAAAACTCCAAAACATTGGGAATAGTCTGGATTGATTACATCTCCAGATCTATAGCAAACCCTCCTCAACAGCATCAATCCACGTAAATTTGAAATCTACAAATGAGTACAAGTCTTGAATTATTTTGTATATTTTGTTATTTAATTTTTATTTTTTTGTTTTTACTATCTCGCCAGAGATAGTATTGCGATCACGAAAATTTTCGATGTTGAAATTTTGATCTTTTTATTCGTTTTGAAGGTTCCTGAATCATTTTCACTAAGGTTGAGAAAAATGTCAGTGTGTGTATGTATGTATGCATGTGTGTGTGTATGTAGACAAGATTACGCAAATTCGGTTTTAGCTGGATTCATGAAATTTGGTACATGGGCATTATTCAAAATTCGAGGTTTTCTATCAACTTTTGAGAAATGTAGCTCAACCGGAAGAGGGTCCATTGCCTACGTTTTGATTTTTTTTCCTCTAAAGTGACCGTTTAAATAAAGATATATGTTTGATAATTTTTCACATGATTAAAAGTTGTATAAAACTGCAATATATAGAATTTCAGCTTGATTGAATCGATGAAAGTACCAGAATTAATGTTTTAACACTGTAAATCTTACGCGCCAACATGTGACGTGGTGCTATCAACAAAGAGCCAAACATGCGCTGGTTTAATAAATATTATTTATTAATTTTAATTTATAATTTATAATTTATAATTAATTAAATTTAATTTAAATATAATATATTATGTTATTTAATCCAATTCAAATTGCGAGATAGTCGAGTGGAGACACTCCAGCTAATTTTTATAAATTTATACTAAACCACTAATACTAATGATTTTATTTCAAATTTTCCTTTTTAAACGTGGACAGATACCTAAAATATTTTTTTAATATAGATAATGTAAAATACGGAAAAAAAAATTTGGAAAAAATAAAAATTCATTTATTCTTTCGGGGGTCACATTATGCATAAATTTATATTATATATATAAATAAAAAATTTTGAAAAGAAATAACAATTTTTCGTTAATTATATTTATGTATAAAATCATACCAAACTAATAATATAATATTTAATTAAAAATGGGCAATTTTATTTTACGAAGAAATATATAAATATAGATTTATTGAAAAAATTTGAATTTGAAATTCGAGAGAAACAGTAATGATAAATTTTTTTTTACCAAGTGGAGGTAATAGATAGTTTATATTTAGCTCTTCTTGTTATGGCTAGGAGGGTGTTTCAGGTGGGCGTGGTTGGTGAACTGATCAGCTAAAATAAACAAAAACGTTTATCTTTCCTTCTTTTGTTATCACTATACATATTAAATAAACTATTTTGAATCTTTATTATTAAATATTATAATTAATATTGACTTTATTATTAATATATAGAATGAATAAAATTTTAACCAATGAACTGCAAATTTACTATTTTAACAAAAATAATTTTGAAATTATATCCTCTAAAATTAAATATATTACATATATAGGTATTAGGTCAGTGTTTGTGTATGTGCTTTTAATAAACCCCGAATTTTGCTTTTCATTAATTAATATGTTCATGAGAGTGGAATTAAACTATTTGGAGAAAATTATAGCGTATACCCTAAAATTTGCTATCTGCTTTAAAAAACTCAATTCTAGGCTATTCTAACTAAACAAAAATAATTTTTTAAAATGTTTAAAACACATGTATATCTCGTAAATTTTGATTTTTTAAAATTGTTCATTTCTATATTTATATTAAAAAAATAATACCTAGAAAAGTAAATAAAAGTAAACTTTTACATTAATCCTAAATTAGTTAATATTAAATAAAAATAAAAACAATAAAGAAGATTAATAAAATGACCTTTTTAGGACTTATAAAAAAATACATACTCATCACCCTCCTCAACACCCACTCACTACTGACAGTGAAAATACCATTCAATGTAAAGATTACAAAAAAAAAAGACAAGCACATGAAAAAAAAAATTGTCATTTAAACAGACATCATTTCGTTTTCGTTTCTTTTTTCATCTTCCTCTTCTCTCTCTCCTCTTTAACACCCGCTCTCCCTTCTCGATCACTCATACCTCCTCTATCATCCAACGAACCACCTCAAACCTCCTTCCACGAATGACACTCAACTCCTTCATTCAGTTGGGGGAGTATTTGTAAGAGTAGAGTGGTATGGTTTGGATGTTGGGTGAAGATGGGGGTGGTAGAGGGATAGAAGGGGAGAAATTGGACATAAAATAAAACAAGCCGATCTATTTTGTTTGAATTCTTTAAGGAAAAAGACATTTATATAAGAAGGAAGAACAAAATAAACGAGACGAATCCACGAATAAAGAAAATGAAGGACAACAAAACAAAACAAGAGACAAAGAAAAAAAAGTATTCGATTACATATATATATATATATATATATATATATAAACAAATATAAAACTTAAAGAGAGACAATGGTATATTTTATTAAACAATATAAAACAAAACAAAAAATAATATATATATATATATATATATATTCAAAAAAATCAATAAATATATAGCTAAATTATCAAATAAACATATAATACTGAATATAGCAACAAATGATAATTCAATTGTCTGTTGAGAGATGTTTGTCTGAAATTTAATTATTAGATATCTAATTAATAATAATAAATGTCAATATAATTGAAGACCTTTACTTATTTTTTTAATTTTATTGTCTATATCTATTTTAGTTAGCATATGTATTTATTTTAAATTAATTATTTTATTTAATCTTAGATCTAAGTAAACTTGGCGAGGTTCGATCCTTTGACCCCATATTTGGAGCAGCACAATTCCAATTCAATTTAAATTATAAAAATTTATTATTAGCTAATAATTACAATAGTTTATTTAATCAGAACATATAAAGATGAAGTTTACAATTTTAGAAAATCTAAATTGTTTTTTGTGATCAACTACTGATTCGCTAATACACAATTTTACATTATAAATATTTTATTTACTTTTTTTTAACCTTAAGTTTATTTTAACCTTAATATGGAATGAAACAGGATTTTGTCGGAAAGCTAAAAAACAAGGGAAGGGAAGAAAAGAGATGGAGGGGAGGGTAATTGCATATTAATATTTTCAGTTTTTGTTATATAAATATATATATATATATATATATATATCCATTATATATTAATATTCTATTATTATTATATATTTTTATATATTTTATATATTTTTATACATATATACACTAATAACTAGACAATCCAATTATTTCTTGTAACCATTTTCTAACTTATCTTTGTTCGAAATATTAAATCTCCATATTCTGTATGGGTCTCTTCCATTTAAGAAGGGATCCTACGTTATGGTCGTTAATAACCACTAAACTAACTTTCTGCTTTAGATATATATTTAGAAATTAATTTTAAATAATTTAATATCTATCTATCTATCCATCTATCTATCTCTGTGGCTCTACGGAACTCGAAAGTTCTTGGCCGCAGCAACCACACCCCTCCGAGTATTCCTAATCTGAGCCACAACCCTCCAGTCCCTATCCTCTCCCATCTCTCTCACGTCCTTTCCCACATTATCCACCCACCACGTCCTTGGTCTTCCAAGTGAACGTTTCCCACTCGGTCTCCCTACCAATATATTTTTCCCCATTCTATCTTCTCTCATTCTAACCACGTATAGCCTTCTCGATTTTATAATTCTAACTATATCAGAGATGCATAGAGGTCATGCGATTCCTCGTTATGGAATCTTCGCCATTCTCCGGTGACCTCATCCTTCTTTGGCCCATAAATGGTTCGCAGAATCCTATCCTCAAATACTCTCAATCTACTCTCGTCACCTAAGGTCATAGACCATGCCTCACACCCATATAATACAACCGGTAAAATAATTGTTTTATATATTTTAATTTTTATTCCCTTTGATATTTAGTAAATATAATTTATTTTTTTCTAATTTATTAAATTCATAATTATTTCAATTCTTCATTATTGTATATAAATTTTGAATAATTTTGGATCTTAACAATTTCTTGCACAAATATCAAATTTTTACCAGAAATAAATATATTAAATATTAAATATATATATTTAATAGAAAAAATTATTCTTGATGTCTGTCCGTCCGTACATCCGTCCATTATGCATATGTATAGACGAGTATAGCTTGAACGGATTTTGATAAAATTTGGTATATTTACTTAATGCTCAGAAGCATGAATTCATCAACTTTTGGTGTATATCCGGAAACCAGTAGTGATAGTTTCCAAAGTATTAATTTTATATTCATTGTCGAAAATTTTTCAATTAAAATATAGTAGTAATTAATAATTGAGTAATTAAACTAAAAATAAAAACCAAGATAATATAATATAAGATAATATTTAGTCATTTTAATTCAAGTTTTAAAAATATTTTTTGTTGATATTTTATATATATATAATGTTTGGAAATTAATTTATTTCAAATCGTCGGTCGGTTCTGTGCTTGGCCACAGCTCATTTTTGTAAATTAAATTCTGAAGATCATAATAAACAATTTTAAATCTATAATTAATGTCATTCTTTATTAAATGTGTACAAAAACCAAATTCGTATTAGAATAGCTAAAAATATTTTAAACATTAATTCTCTTAATTTCAGAAAATAAGAAAATCCCATAATTTCAATTATAAATGAGTAAATTAATTAAATATAATTGAAAATAAATTATATACTTATATAATATATTTTTTATTCTTTTATCCCAATTCCTTTTATTTACTATATGGATTTTTTAAATTATATGTATGTTATTTAAAATTATAATAAATGAATGAGTAATAAATAAATGACCTCAATTCCCTTTTTAGTTTATTCACTATTCCCTCAGGATTTAAATTGCGAGTAGAAATAAATTTAATTATTTTCAATTTGAGCTTACAACAAACAACAACAACAGGTACAGGAATAACATATCTTTTTGGTGTTCTGTTTATTTTTATTTAATACAACAAAAATAAATTTTAATTTATATCTTTAAATTAGTTCTTTGTGTAATATTTGTTCTATATTAAAAATAAATATCCATTATATTTTTTTTATTATGTATGAATGTATTTGTATTTTCATTAGCATTATTTTATTTTATTATTAAAAAAATTGTGAAATTGATCTTTTTGAAATCAAAATAAATAAAATTTTTCCAAATAAATTTTTTGTTCCTTTTGAAATTATAAAAATATAAATTATTCAATATAAGATATCTTTATTTTATTTATATAAACGGCCCATTAAAAAGTTTGGTGAAGTGGCAGATTCTCTTTAAAACTTCTAAATTACCTTTTAGGTATCTGATTGAAAAGAATTATTCGCAGGCTGCCGATTTAAACATTTTCCTTTATGTAGCACCTCCTGTTCTGAATGCTTCATATCATAATAAATAAAAAAATTATTAAAAATTGATTTATTAATTATATATAAGCAAAACACCATCACTTCACAACTATGATGATGATTAAAATTTAAAAAAATAATCAATATTTTTTAATTTAAAGAAAATATGTCAATTAATATTTGTTAAGTATATCTTTGTATAACACGTGGTCAGTTTGCCCCTAATTTCTAATATGTAATGAAGTTACTTTTGATAATGTAACGTACAATTGCATTTCCATTTGAAAAGCAATATTATCAATCTTTTTTAAGGTTTTGTCCTGAGTTTTCTTAATCAATTGTCATTGCAGCCTTAATGGAAATTAATTGCGTTTGAATTGATAGGGCAGAGGTTCCCAAACTGTGGTACATTTACCACTGGTGGTACCTTATTACCTGACGGTGGTACAGTACAGTTACTTTTAGTAACAAAATCATTTTAGTATTGCAATGACTTTTTGAAGTAAGTTTCTATGGTATCAATTTTAAAAAGTTTGAGAACCTCTGTGATATGGGTAGCAAGGAACATATGATAAATAAACTCTCTTTCTAGTAAAAATAGTTGCTTCAATTATATTATTTTTCTCTGAAGTTTGAAGCTTTGCGATGTTCCTGTAAATTAGTTAACTTAAAATAAAATTAAAATTAATTAAAAAAAATTGTTAAATGTTGTAAACGTTACGTTACATTTGCAAGAAAACTGTAAAGCTTTAAGGGATGAACCTGCCATTAGCCTTCTAATTACACAGGAAGTTGGAGAATTAGTGATGAGTGAATCAATCAATGAGAACTTTATTTAAATACTAGCTAATCAAATCGCATTTGGCGCTCCTCGCGCCTAGACGGGGGGCTCTGCCCCCTGTACCTCCGAAGTAATACGTATTATTTGGTTGAAAGTCTGTATAATAGGTTTTCATTTATTTGATTTCATTCACTAACATTCATTTCCTTTTGGTGTTCTTATTTATTTTTTAATTTAATCAGTAAATTAATTAAATCTTTTATTATATATGTTATAATGGATTATATGGTAATATTCCTTAATATTTATTTTGATATTGTGTTTATTATCATATTATCTCCCCACAACCACACAAAAATTTAAATAAATTCAAATATTTATTTTTTTAATTTAAATACTATTTAATTTAAACTTGTAAGTCATAATAATTGATGTACAGAAATAGTGAATGTACTTATCGAGATTAGATTTGGTCTGAATTCGTATTGATATTCTTGGGTTAGAAAAAGCTTAAAAGTTGAACCCTACCCCAAACCATTCATTTACTCATTCAAGTTGATTGAGGCACCTACATTTCAGAAGTTGTATATATACAATTTAAAATATAATTATACGAATATAGGAATATCGGATATATTATTTAAATGAGTATTTATTTTATTAATTTATCAATATCTAACTAATGTTATTCCAAATATTTGCGATTAATTTAATATTATAATTAAATATACAAATTTTAAAGTTTCATAATTGAATACATATTTCTATGATTTAAATAGCAAATTGATTTTCAAAATTTTATATTTAAATTTAATTTAATATTAGTATGAAAAATTTCCGATTTTGTTTTAGAAACTTATGCGTTATATATTGTAGAATATAATTAGTTGAATTTATGAAAAAATATAAAAATCTAACAAATTTTACAAAATACAAAAATTTAAAACCTCCTTATATATCAGTGATTCCCAAACTATTTTTTATATTTAAAATATTATAAAAAATTTTATTTAATTTCGAAATAAAATTAAAAATATTTATTTTAATAATGTTTTAGAATCAAATTACGAAATATATTTATTAATCTCTTACCAAAAAAATCTAAAATTTATCTTATTTGTCTTGCAAACATTGTAAGTATAAATTATATTTCTGTGTTTCTCTACCTTGAAAACATATTATACATATTATTTATGATATTTTAAAAACAATTTCTTTCTTTAATTAGTATTCATTTAAAATGATAATTAAAGAATATCTTATTCAAAATAAATTATTGAATAAATATGATCTAATAATATTAAATAGAAATAGAAAAGCATAAATAAGTAATTTTTTAATTCCTGTTTCTTTAAAATATTTGAAATTTTTTCATTTATTTTTTGATTATTAGTTAATATTTAATTTATTAATTTACTCTCTGGGGGTCTAGAATTGTGACTCCTAGAGGCAGAAGCCTATGGAAGGCCCTAGACACAAGTAACTTGAGACACATTTCTACGGGCGAGTCTACTTATTGGTCAACGGACAGACGTAAAATACCTGACCTAATAGACTTTTTTATCGTTCGAGGGCTCAATGACTATTCCAACGAAATTAAATCCCTTTTTGACCTTTGATCAGACCATTCTCCAGTCCAACTTTCCCTCTTGCCACTACTCTACTCTCAATAGATCTCCCTAAATTCGTAACAACAAAACTAATTGGAAAACCTTCACTAACAATATTAACACAAATCTAATACAAAATTACTCCCTTAACAATCCCAAAGACATAGAATCAGCAGTTAAACACCTAACCAATACCATGTAAAACGCAGCTAAAATTTCAACTCCACAATCAAAGACACCCCTTCTCAAACTTCCTCAAACACCTTAAAGACCTTATCACGACCAAAAACAAACTGAGACGTATATGGCAAATACAAAGATGTCCTCACGTTAAAAACAAACTCAACAAATTAAACTGACTAATAAAAAACTACTGACAAATGAAAAAAAAAAAAAACAGAATCCAAAGCTTCCTTAAAAACCTTACCCCAACCATTTCTACCGATTACTCCCTTTGGAAAATGACTAATAAAATTTAAAAAACAGACCAATCATATACCACCTCTGCGTTGCAATGATGATGGATGGGCACGTGATGAAAAAGAAAAACTGAATGTTCTCTCTGAACATCTAGTCAACGTTTTTGCTCCTCCACAACCTACGGGAGAACCATTGTCATCTTTCCAAAACCCATCCATTGTATCCAATTATTTCCCAAATAATAACTTTCAATTGATCTCCCTCACAGAACTTGAACTGACCATACGACCTACAATTAAAAATAAGAAGGCCCCAGGCGACGACCTAATTACAGAGGAGATGGTAAAAGCACTTCCGTGAACTGCCTTGAAATTGATCGTCTCTATATTTAAATGACTCTTATAGGTCTAGGATATTTCCCGAACGACTGGAAACGCGCCAGAATTATAATGGTACTAATACCTGGCAAACCCCCGGAGAAGGCTAACTCTTATAGACCTATTAGCTTACTGTCCATATTCTCTAAAATATTTGAGAAAATCTTTTTAAAGCGACTGAGGCCATTCATGATGGAAAAGGGTGCTATCCCTGACCATCAATTCGGCTTTAGGGAGGGATATGGGACAGAGGAGCAGGTCCATAGAGTGGTGGACGTTATTGATGACGCCTTTGAGAAGGGGCCTTACTGTTCGGCTGTCTTCTTGGACATCTCTAGGCCTTTGATAGTGTATGCCATTAGGGTATGCTATTGAAGATTAATGAAATATTCCCTAATATCTATTCGAGAGTCCTTGCCTCTTTCTTAGGGGGGAGAACATTTAGGGTGGCCTTGGGGGGCGCCTGTGGGAAATTGTGTGAGGCCCGCTCGGTTGTACCACAGGGGAGTGTACTGGGGCCCCTACTGTACCTGATATACACAGGTGACCAACCATTGACAGAGGACGTTACTATAGCCACTTTTGCGGACGACACTGCAATTCTGACTACCCACTCCAACCCTGACATTGCTTCTGAAACTCTCCAGCAAAACCTCGATCTCCTTAAGCCTTGGCTGGACAAATGGAGGATTTTTGTAAACGAGGCAAAATCGGTACATGTGACTTTCACTCTAAATAAAAAGACCTGTCCACTCGTCAAACTGCACAAGCCCGTCCCCCAACGTGACTCAGTTAAATACCTTGGACTACACTTAGACAGACGTTTATCCTGGGAGACGCATATAAGATTAAAAAAACAAACAAATGGATTCCAAATTTAGGCAACACTACTGGACCTTAGGACGAAACTCTCAAATGACCTTAGTAAACAAACTCCTCATTTACAATCCAATCCTCAAACTAATTTGGACATACTGTGTTCAGTTGTGGGTTTCTAATATAAACAAAATACAGCGGACCCAAAACAATATTCTACGCATTCAAAGTATCGACAGAAATTGACAAACCACCAAAACGACAAAGTCAGACAACTACTCATCAACGAGGTTAACGGACGAAGACTTAAACGACTTAAACTATCCTATTCCCTCCTCTTTCAGTCAACCCCAAATTGAGAGATGTCCTCCTATCCTACTCTATCGGACAAATGACCGAGCCGAGTACTTACTATTACTCCCTACTACTCCCTTATTATTGTTGTAAATATTATTTTAAACGATTTATTGTTGCCCAAAAATGAGCAGATGCAGATCTAAATCGGAAAATAAATTAAAAAAAAATTTATTAATTAGTTATTATACTTTTTTATTATTTTTTTTTCCTCTAAAATATTTGAAATGTTTTAATCTGTTTTTAGTTGTTTAATTTTTTATTAATTCTTATAAATTTTTATTATTAATTTTATTATTTATTATTATTGAGGATCCCAAGTTCCATTCATTTAATCAGTTGATGCAATCTTATAACATTTAATAATTGTAATAAATAATTAAAGAATTATCAATATTTATTAAAGGGTCGAGCGATAGCTCGGTGTTCCAGGTACTATATAAATTATCTTCATAATTATCTTGTGTGTGTTGTAAATATAAGATTTACCATAAATAATTTTATTTGAAACAAAATAGGTATATAGATTTCTAATATTTATACTATATTTTTTTAATATATTCTATTCAGCTTTCCTTGACAGTGTGCCAATTAAATTTTTGTTATAGTTCCCAATACAAAACCATCTTTATTACTCAATGATACTGGGACATCGTCGGCTTCTGCCGGTTCCTATGGTCTCCGTGCACCTGCAACAACATCCGAAGTTCCATCATTGAAAGATCAGCAACAACAAAGGCCCAAAGTGCCTATAATCCCAATATGGGCTGGATGGTCTCCATGGTCACCCTGTAACGCTACCAGAACTAAAGGCGCCTTTGGTTGGCGAGTTCGGACACGACAATGCTTCAACGGTCAGTTTAATTATTATATTAATTTAACAATGATTCTGATTAATTAGATAAATTATTATTATTTGTTTTATATTTTATTTTATTAATTTGAGTATATTTTACTTTATTATATTTGTTTTAAAAAATATTATAAAATATAATTGTAAAAGATATTTATTTATTTATATTTTTTTTTTCTTAATAGGTACTCGTATTGTTGTTGAAAGAGCATGTCCCGGTGAGAGTATAGAACGGGAGTCATGTCGTTTTGGCGTGGACGCTGGTATGGACAATTCGGGACGTGGATGTCATGAATGTATCGCCGGCGAAGTATGCGTGGCATTAGCACTTGAGGGACCCCCAAAATGTCGACCAGCCACAGATCCCCGCGATCCTACAGGTTGTGGTGGACATTGTCGTCTAATCAGCGAAATTTGCCAACGCTTGGATCATAATGCATTCAGGTAAATGAAAATGAAATTAATTAATGAATCATTAAACATGACTTTAATTCTTATTTAACAAATAATTATTACTTATTAAAAATAAATATATAATGTAATTATAATTAAATTTTCCATATATATATATATATTTAAAACATTAAAAATTATAAGAAAAAAAAGAAATAAATTAAAATATTTAATTAGTTTTTTTTAAAAATGAAATTTGGGTAAAGAAAAAAAGGGAATTAATCAAAAAAAAAAAACGTTGAGTTATATTATTTTAAAATTCAACTTTATTTTGTTCAATATGCCAGTAACGTTGCACGTATATATTTAACATAATATTAAAAGAGAAAGGGAAATTCGAATAATATGCACACACATATACTCGTTGATTTGGTATTCAGTCGATGATCTCTAAATAAGAAGAAAAAGGATTTGTGTGTAGTGTGAGTGGGGTGTAGATGGAAGGAGAGGGGATGGATAGAATAAGGAGGTTGGTTTCTAGTCTTAGGAATTTGTGTCATTCGGATTGGACCGACTAAACGGGGTCAAACGGGGAAGGAAGAAGAGCTGATGGCGAAAGGAAGTAAGATGGAGGCAGAATATGAAAATAGGCAAGTTTCCACCCTTTTCGATTATAAGTTTGTCTCATGGTAGACCAATACACCCCCACTTTTCCACTTCATTTGATATATATGATACAATATAAAACAACAAATAAGTTTTATAATTAAATTTAAATAATAAATATAGAGTATTATAGTATTGTAAATTTAATATATTTAAAAAAAAAAAATCTTGATAATACTTTATCTTTTACAATTATGAAATTTTTTTTGGCTAAGTATTTGACCACCCCTTAACTAATGACAAGTACTAAGCCCGTGTAAACTAGGCTTAATTCACTAATTATTCACTTATTCACTAATTTTCGGTTTTTATGGTTTATTTTTTTGGATATAGGAAAATTATTTAATTAATTTTTTTAATTTTCATAAATCCAAACCGAACTTATAAAAACCGAAAATTAGGGCTCCCTCTGCTAGTCAAACGGATAAAGCATGCTAGCTAAATAGAATATCAATGGATTTATATGCAAATTTTAATAATTTTTATCTCTTAAACTAGAAGAGGTCCAAAAAAATTTTATAAGTAAGGTTTATTTGGAAATGCAAAGGGAAACCACTGGTAAAGTATTATCCATATTACTTGAATAATTACCAAAAAAAATTAATGAAATTATTAAAATCAATTTATAAATAATAAAATAAATAAATAATTGAATTGTTTTATGATTATGTTTCGACTATATATATATAAAGACTAAATGTTAATTTTTCCATCTTTGTGTAATTTTATTAGCAGATGTTGTATGCATGTCAAGTGATGTTCATCCAATCCTTACGAGATGGTCTAAAGTATTAAAATTTCTATTAAATGTGTGTATATATATATATATATATATATATATATATATAAAGAGCAATTTGCCGTCTTTATTAGTTTTTAAGCAACGGGATCCGATACGAGGGTGGAAACATTTGTGTATTTATGAATTTTGAATGGCCAGGAGCTGAAAGTGGAGTAGTGGTGTTGGGGATGAGAGACTATTAGAGGGATGATAGGCGCAGCCAAGTGAATTCTTTGGTTAGCCTCTCTGACAGAAATTTATTAGCATGGCAGAATTCTTAATCCGAGTATCGGTGTCGTCTGCATCCGAGCAATGGATGCCATCCAATTTCGTGACTCGAAATCCAATGCACTACCCCCCTCCCCCCAGTCCTCACTCACACTCCACCACTCCACTCACGAACTCTTATATTCTGTCCAATACACCACCACCAATTTCTATCTCAATTCCGAATAAAGGAATAAAAAAAGATTTCATCCAAATGATTTCATCCATGACATGAAATTTATTATTATTTTGATTAATTGTAAACTTTTTATATCAGTTAACATGTAAATAAATACAACAAACTGAATAATAATTAAATTTTAATTAAGTTTATATACAAAAAAAAAAGAATTAAATTTTTTATAATTTAAATAATTAAATAAAAATAATAATAAAAATGATGCAAAAAATGTTAAGAGCAGTTATTCTAGACATTTAATTTATTTTATTTTATTTTTTTATTTATATCTCTTTATCTTAAAAGTAGAAATAAAATAAATTCTTGGTTTTTTTTTTATTTTTATTTTTGTAACTTCAACGCAATGTAATCTAAATGAGAAAAAGTAAATTCTGATTTCTATATATCCAATTTCAAGGGTTCAATTGAAAGTTTTCTCTCTCTTTTCTATATATATATATAGATTATATAATACGAGATATAAAAGATAGATAGAGAAAATAAGAGAGTAAAAAAGATAAAATAAGTGAAGAAAATTAAAAGTTAAATTAAAAAAAAGAAATGTTGTTCTTAAAAGAAAATAAAATAAAAAAAGTTTTTGGTTGATTTTAATAATAGTTTTTCATTGAAATTAAAGATCATTATTTTAATTTGAAAATAAAAATAGAGTTGTTGAATGGATGATTTTATTATGAAAAAGGGTAGAGAATGGAGATTATGGGTTATATTCTTGAATAAAGTAGAAATAAAGGAAGAAATAAAATAATAATACAATGATAATAATAAATAATAATAAAAATAATAAGAAATAATTAATAATAATAATAATAATAATGAATAAACAATAATAATAATAATAATAATAATAATCGATCAACTTTAGATCAGATATTTTCCATAAGGCAGATATTGAAAAAAAAAAACGCGAATTCAATATTTCACTTCACCAATTTTTTGTAGGCTTTACAAAAGCAGATGTCTCAATAGACCTGTAAATACTTTTTCAAATTTTGATCTTAATGGGAATTTCGAAAACACTAGTACGTAGGATTTAAATTTGTTTTGAAGGTAGTAAAAGAGTAAGATGCGGGAATCCACTGTCAGAAACTTTCGAAATTCGGAATGGGTTAAAACAAGGGGACGCATTATCACCAATTTTATTTAATTTAGTACTGGAATATGTAATTAGACAAATTGGGGAAAAATCAAACGGAATCCAACTAAACAAAAAATTCAAGTATTAGGATACGCAGACGACTTAAATATAATAGGAGATTCGGCAATTGTAATTAAAGATAGTGTTGTTTAGAAAAATGGAAATATCAAGATTAGGCAAAAAAACAAATCCGTCCGTGAAAGTTTAACTGTTGAATTTTGAGGATAAAAAAAAATATATGGAAAAAAAGGAAATTAAAAGATACAGAAATTTTCATTGACACCCTTATGGCACATGATGAAAGAGTAGGTTTTTTATACTAAGAAAAGTACGAGAGATAAATGAAAGAAAAAGTGCTAATATTAGGAAAAATAACAAGATATATATCGAGACAGAAAAGAGATCTATTCAACTATTTGTTAATCCTGAAACTGCGGATGAGAAATGGTTAGAAGTGCAAACAAACCTTCCAAAAAACTAATGCATCCATTTAACAATAATTTAAACCTTTTGAAGTGGAATGTAGCCTTTCTATTAAATAAAACACCGTTTCTCGTCATATATAATAAAGGTTGATATAGTAATATTTTCAGAGACATGGATTGAAACTAAATGGACTCATTTATTTTTAGAAATTTGTAAAACCAAAATGGTTACACGTCACAGTAGAATGAATTAGTTGAGGGCAACTTATAACAAGCAAAATCTTTACGAAAAGTATTTTAATAACCAAGAATGGGCAAAAGGCTTAATAAATAAAATGAAAAAAAGATAAGTTGACATGTGGCCAGGCGTAGAACCGACCGACAGTTTGAAATAAATTAATTTCCAGCTACAGAAACAATTTCAAATAATTTAAATGTATCTATTAATGCAATGAAAAACAGATATGGATATAACATAAATATTTTTAATTTATTTTATTTATAATATATAATTAATAAGTAGGAGCTGGCTGTGACGTCATGAAGGTCTGGGTGACGCCATATAATTTTAAATTATGAAAAAACTAATGAAGATGATTTTTCCCGAGGATAAAATCAATACAAAGTGCATGATTCGTTGAGATATGTAAAAAATCTCCTCATGGGAAATTTGGTGTGAAAATAACCCTTCCCTTCCTATCGTTGATCGGTAATTCTACCACTTCCGGTTTCCTGATATACACCAAAAGTTGATCAATTCATCATTCTGATGCATCAAGTAAATATACCAAATTTTATCAGAATCCGTTGAGCCGTTCAAGCTGTACACATCTATACGAACACACATACGGACAGACGGACGGATAGACAGACAACATGCTAAAAAAAAAATTTTCTCTTAACAAAATGCATGATTCGTGGAGATATTTAAAAATCTCGACATGTGGAATTTGGTGTGAAAACAATACCTCCATTACTATCGTCGGTCGGTAAAAATTTAAACGGTTTAATTTATATAACATAAAATGAATCTTCAGTTAAGGAAATCGAGAATCTGATTAACGAAGGAAAAAAGGTGTTGAGCAAGAAACAGAATTAGGATTTAGAAAAGGAGAGTAATGAGACGAATATCAAACAGCAGTTTTATTTACTTAACTAAAAGAAAGGCAATGTAGAAAACTTAAAATATTCAAAAATACAAATAGAGAAAAACCTAAAAATGATTACCTCAGACTATAAGAAGAAAAGAAAATTGTGGGAATATTATGGGAGAAAATAAGTAGTAGAAAAGATACAAACAAATTCTGGAAGTATATTAATTAGTTTAGAAAAACAAATAAGGCTAGACAGAAAAATAACAACACAAAAATGCCGTGATTTTATTAAAATATTTAATGCAAAAGAAAAATTTCAAGAATCATTCAAAGAAATAGTGGAAAATAGTAGAAGAAATGAATTTATCAGAATTGGATGAAGATATTAAAGATAAAAAAAATGAATGGTTATAAGTAATAAAATTATTAAAAAATATCTCTAAATTATTTAATTGTAAATTATTTGTTTAAATAACCTAAACTCAAGATATGAGGGAAGAGTTGTCCTAATAAATAAAATATATACTAATATAAGAAAATTTTGGATGTGGAGATTTTGATGTTTTTAACGTTTTGAAGGTCCCTGAGTTATTTTTTACTAAGGTTGAGAAAAATGTCTTTCTGTGTGTGTATGTAGACAAGATTACGCAAAAACGGTTTGAGCTAGAATGATGAAATTTGGTACACGGGTGTCTTGAGAAATGAAGCTCATTCGGAAGAGGACCATTATCTACCATGTTTTCATTTTTTTTTCCTCTAAACTGACCGTAACAATAAAAACATATGTTGATATTCACACTGCAAATCTTACGCACCAACACCTGACGTGGTGCCATCAGAAAAGAGCTAAACATGCGCTGGTTTAATAAATATTATTTATTAATTTTAATTTATAATTTATATAATTAATTAAATTTAATTTAAATATAATGTATGTGAATTAATCCATTTGAAATATGCTAGATAATCGAATGGAGACACTCCAAATTTTTGTACCTATTCACATTTCAGAATCCTTGTCTTTAAAAAAAAAATAAAAGAGATGAATTAAAAATAAAACTCTTGGTAGAGAAATAAGAGAACGAGCAAAAAAAAGGAGCAGGACAAGTCAAATAAAATTAGAATTAACCTCTTGTAATAAAATCACTGCTCCTCTTTAATATTATTCCTAATCTTATTAAAAAAAGGGAATGAGAGAAGAATGGTTTAGAAATGAGAGGAAAAAAGAGAGAGAGAAAAGGACAGAAGAGAGTAGAGTGAATGTAATGGGTAAGGTATTTTGAAACGACCAAATGGAAGAGGTAAGAGGGTTGAATGAAAGATTGAGTGTAGTGGGAGGTATGGGTGAGGAAAGAAAGAGACAGAGACAGAATAGAAGGCAATTCAGGGGGATTCATATTCAGATTTATTTTTTTATTCTTTCATTTTTCTTTTTGGTGTTAGAATGAAAAATTCAAAAGAACTTTTGATACGTTTCCTGAATGTTAATTGAACATTTGAATATAACATTGATTAGCGATGCTGAAGAAAATCCTTTTAATAGATTAATGTAATTAAATTAATGATCTTTTTTTATTTAAGTGCATTCATTATAAATTAATGGGCCAAATTAAAGATAATAAACTTTCAAATTATTGAATAATATTTTTAATGAACATGTTCTCGTTGGAATTCATTAAATATTTCAAATAAGCTAAGACAATCTTTTCTTTAACTATGTTATAAAATATTTAATTTTTATTTTATAAATATAACATTTAATCAATAAACATATTTAATATTTTATATTTAATATTTTTTAAATGTGGGATTTAAGAATGAATAGTAAAATAAAATAATGAATTGTCATTAATATAAATTAAATATTTTTTCTCAGTTGCCTTCGATAATTTGATTTATTTGATATATATAAAACCCTGAATAATTTAATAAAATTTATTAATGACATGGAAATTATATTTAAACATACATTTTACACATATCTACTCACTCTCCAAATATATATATATATATATCTATTAAAACAACAACAACAAAAAAATTATATTAAATATGCAAATAAAAATTAATCCTTATACGAATATAAATATATATATATATATATATATATATATATATATATTGTTTATTTATTTTTATATTTAGTTTATTATTTATTTTTGCTTTTTGTGGTTAAAAACTGAATTATAATTTTATATTATTATAAAGAATAAAATTAATAGAATGGAAATAATTGGCCAAAGCTGATTATAAACTTAATTAATTAAATTCATTTTTGTTAAATGTATAATATAAATAAAATATTTAATTAAATTGATTTTTTTTAATTTTTTTTATAGATGTTTAGAGGTATCAAAATGTCTCCCCGGAGAATTTCAATGCCATAACCAATTATGTGTGCCATCAGAGAAACGATGCGATGGACATTTCAACTGCTACGATCGTTCTGATGAACATCTCTGCGGCAAGTATAAAATATTTTTCATTATTTTATTCATATATATATATATATATATATATACTTAGTGTGATACAATACCTTATTCTATTTCTACTTCTCGTCCCTCGTCGAATTATATTTATGCCATTTTTATATTAATTATTATAAGATAACATTTAATTATATCAGATATAAATTGATAATAAATATATTTAATATAAAACAAAATAAATAAATTATTAAATATCAACATTTACATTTTTGAATTTAATAAATGTATACATATAAATTTTTCTTATTTGATTCTTTTAATAATCTGATCACAAAACGAACAGATCATTGAAGTGGATCAATTTGTTACTAATCTCTAAAAAATACTTTAACCTTATTTGGAAGTCAATAAGTATGGGTTTCAAAGCCTTTAATTATCGTATTTTTTAATTTTAATTCTAATTCATATTTCAAAGAAAATTATACTAATATTAATAGTTTGCTAATTTAAATATACAAACAACCACCTATATATATAAATATATATATAATAATCTGTTTACTTATTTACTTTCATTCTTTGTTTTCTCTCTCTCTCTCTCTAATAACTTTTATTTATTTTTAGAAAGAGATAGTTATATAATAATAAAGGGAATGAGGGAGAGAGAGAAGTACAATATGCAAGTTGATGTTTAACTTTCCATTTCGAAATTATTATTATTATTATTGATATGAGGAAAATGTATGATTAAAATTATATAAACAATTCATTAATAATTTGATAAACTTTCTTATTATTATTAATAATAAAAATCAATTTTTATTACTTTCAATGATTTTCTTAAGATTTATAAGTATATAAAGCAATAGCTTTTTAAAAAAAATTTGTTTGAGAGCTCTCCAGACGATTCAAATAAAGTCAACCCCAAACTGACGCACCATATATTAAAATATTAGAAACCACATTGATTTATATAATGTCATAAAAGTTTTTCAAAGGATTCATTTGGATTTACAATCCCATCACCAAATAGAAACTCTTTAATTTCGAGATTATTAAAAAAAAATTCTTACTCTTTCTAGATTAGAAATATTATATATACAAAATAAGTTCAATTATTACTAGAAGTTGGTATCATTTAGTAAAGTTGGATTTATTTATATCAGTGCCCCCCAACTCCTTAGAAATCGGTGAAACCATTTTTTTTTACTATCTCGCCAGAGATACTATTGCGATCACGAAAATTTTCGATGTTGAGATTTTGAAGTTTTTATACGTTTTGAAGATTCCTGAATCATTTCCACTAAGGTTGAGAAAAATGTGTGTGTGAGTGTGTGTATTTAGACAAATTCGGTTTGAACTAGAATCATGAAATTTGGTACATGGGCATTATTCAAAATTCGTAGTTTTTGAGAAATGTAGCTCAACCGGAAAAGGGTCATTACCCACAACGTTTTGATTTGTTTCCACTAAAGCGACCGTAATAATAAAGATATATGTTTGATAATTTTTCACATGATTAAAAATTGTATAAAACTGCCATATATAGAATTTCAGCTTGATTGAATCGCTGAAAGTACCAAAATTAATTTTTTAACACTGCAAATCTCACGCGCCAACACTTGACGTGGTGCCATCGACAAAGAGCCAAACATGCGCTGGTTTAATAAATATTATTTATTAATTTTAATTTATAAATTATAATTAATTAAATTTAATTTAAATTTAATATATTTGTTAATTAATCCAATTAAAATTGCGAGATAGTCGAGTGTCTCCACTAAGGCATGCAAAAACCAGGCAAACACACACACACACACACACACACAAGCTAGATTTTTCAATTAGTTACTGCCTGCACTCGCATGGTGGCGCCAAAAACTTTGTTTCAGCAAAGACAATAGAGTTTACTAGTCTTATAGATGGACTGTGATTTATATATTTATTTTTTATATATTTTTAATTTATAACGAATATGTATTTATATGTCTCTAAAGAAGTTAGAATATATATATATATATATATATATATATATATATTCTTGTGTGTGTGTGTGTGTGTGTGTATTTATGGACTGTATGACTATTTTTATGAAAGTGAATTAGAGATTGAGAGATGAATGAATTGATGAATTGATAGAGAAGGTAAGCTTGGAGTGGGGGGAAGTGAGAGATAGTGAAAAGACACATGTCGATATAGTAATGGCGAAGGAAGGGGATGAAGGTGATTGTAAGGGATGTCGTAAAAGGGTCCAAGGCAGATTAGTCTTCCAAAGGCTTTCAATGTGTTGAAATTGACACTCACACACTCTCATTGGATGGACTTCATCAGATAGAGAAAGAGAAAGAGAGAGAGAGACCTCCACTGCTGGAAGCTAATCGCATTGAACGTAACCACAATGAACAACTCGAGTGTGAATCTCGAGAATGGGTGGCCAACGACAAATTAAATCCAAAGGAAATTCACACCTACTGTAACACATACTATGAAACACACACACTTAGAGTGAGAGAGAGGTAAAGGAAAGTTGTCGTTAGAAATACCCATCCCTTTTACCACCGCCTCCCTTTTAACCACTTTCAAGTTCATTTTTAACTCTCAAACATAAAACCATACTCATCCAATTTTCTAATTATATATAGAAGATAATTAACTAATAACTTTTAAAAATTATCTCTAATATAAATAAATATAAAAATGATAAAAAAAATGCTTTCAAATATATATCATTTTTCTTTTCAATCTCAACCACACCTTCACCACCCTCTTTTGATCATGAATCTCTAATTTTTATATTCTAATTAAATTATAATATAATATTCTATAATATAAAAAGCAATTAGAAAACGAACAGTAGATGGATAAGCCAAGGAAAATAATATAAAATCAAATATGAAATGGATTGAGGGAATAGGAATTGGATGAAAATGTTTCAGAATAGGAAAGATTGGAGGGCAACATCGTTCAATAGAACCATATTAGCAAGTTAAATAAATGAAGGGTAAATTGAATGAGTCGCGAAAGACGCTGCATGTCAGCAAGATGATTCAACTATGGAGGAAAACATAGTTTGGGAAAATTATTCTTCATCTATGAAACAATTCTCTTTCATAAAATCTGAGTGATTATGCTCAGAAAGTACTTTTTCACCGTGAAAAAAGAAATGTTCTCGCATTAATGACTGAAAAGACAGCACAAAAGAGAAACTCTTGATATTTGTGGGATTGATTTTACATATGAAAATTATACGAATGTACCGTATACAAGATTATTGGAAAACAGATTCATTGTTTGGTTTACGTGCATTTGCAGAAAAGATTAGGAGGAATCGGTGTTGTTATTGAGGGCATCCCGGGACAGATTACACCTCCAAAGGACCGACTGTATAAAATAAGAAATATGATAAATTCTTCAACGCGCAAGTATCTCAAATATTCTATCCAGTTTAATTTAGAGGAATCAATGATATTGTGGCGTGGACGGCATTTATTCAGACAGTACATACCGAATAAACGCCATAAATATAGTAACAAGTTATACATGGTCACAACCTCTCATGGTATGATTCTCAAATTTATGGTGTATACAAGTATGTTCGATGATTCTTGTGGGAAGGGCCATTCACAAAAAGTCGGGATGAATTTACTTGACGGAATGCTCTATGTAGGGCATAGTGTATTTATCGACAATTTTTATAACAGTTATGAGCTTGCAAAATGTCTCGCTGACAGGAAATTCCATTGCACTGGAACAATAAAAAAAATCAGGAAGACATTTCCAAAAGAGGTAAACGAAAATAACTAAAGAAAGAGCAAACTGTAGCAAAGTATGCTAAAGGAATAATAATTACAAAGTAGAAGGATAAGAGAGACGTCACTTACATTTCCCATAAATATAAGAATGATATGATGGAAAATTCAAACAAAAGAGGTGAAACTAAATCGAAATCTTAGGTGGCCCACGAAAATATTCTTGCATATTTTGCAAATGATGATGCACAATTCCCACTTTATCTATAAAAAGTATTCCAATGGAAATACATCGCTGTATAATTATTATTTATCCGTGATACGAAGTTTACTGAAAGAGCTATCTGTCCTTCGTGCTCATGAGATGCGTAATCAGTCTAAATCTGAACATTTGTTGAGTACACGGAAAGAAAGATTCTAAGGAAGCATGCAAAAATAATATGTAGTGTTAGCATCTGGGTAAATTCTACTTCCATTTTAAGGCATTAACTATCAATGTAACTCTAAGTGCTGGCAGTCAATGTGTTAATATTATTATAAGATAAGGAAATGAATTTCATAAAAATACTCTGATTTTCATTTTAAAATTTTTTATGATTTTTTTAAACTGTTTTAATTTCATAAACGACATATTTATTATAATTATAATAAAAGATAATTTGTCTCTGGCTTTTTTACAAGAATAGCGCCTATCAAGTGTAGAGGAGTTATTTGATCAGTATGAGGGGTCCTCTCAATCTCTATCTTGTTTTTCTTGATCGGAATATGTCTAGTGAATAGTTTACTGAATTTATTTTTAGTATACTATATTAAAAACAAATATTTGCCTGATATTAATAACGTTTACTATCTTTACAACGACTAGACGGAGATGTTTATATTTATATTTAAGAGAAGGTCTAAAATTCAAATTCTTCGAATAAATCTTTAATAATTGATATTGAAAAACAATCATGAATGTCATAATTCACAAATTTGTATTTTTTGATTTCAACTTTCGTAAATGGATTAGTAGTAGAATAAAAAAAATATATAATATATTTCTTTTTTTTAGTAAAATACTTGGTTGATTAGAAACTAATTTTAAAATGATAAGAAATTTCGAAGTCTTACATTCTACTTGTAAAAATATTGTTCGTGAAAACAGTAATCTAAAATGGACACTATCTTCTCTAGCTAAATTAATAAAATTATAATTTTCAAAAGTAGCCAACAGGTAAATATAATTAAATAAAGAAGAAAAAGAAGACAAATATTAGTTACATTTAAAAGTGTGTGTGGGTGTGAAAAAGACAAAGAGAGAATGAAATGAATTTTAATTTCATTTTGTATGTATCTTTTCATGAAAAGGAAGAAGAATAGGGAGGCCAAAAAGTAAGTAAAAGGGATTTTTAATTAAATAAAACACACACATACAGACAAATATAAATTGAATGTGCTTTGAATTCTTTTTTTTTATTATTATTTAAGATAATTTCTTAATTTCTTTGAATTAAATGAAATTATATTCTATTTTAAGAGAATAAGTAAGTTGAAATTTAAACAGTTTTTTTTAATTAATAATGAATAAATAATTAAACTGCATTCATTTAATAATTTTATAATAATGATATTAGTTTGAGGTTAGTTTTATTGTCTAGTACTCCTCATAATAAATTAAACAAATATTATTACTCTCATTATTGCTGAATTTTAAATTTAACTTGGGAGATATAATATTAGATTAGATTTTTTTTACGTTTTTATCTCTCAATAATTTTGTTCTTTTTTAAATATACTACTTTATATATTACTATATATATTTTATATACGTAAATTTATGGTTATTTTATTATTTGTTTTAAATATTTTAAAAACTTTTAAAAATATTTTGAATTCATAAGTAAATAATCCTTTCCATTTTCTTCTAAAGTATTAATTCTTACAACTCCCATTAAGAGTTTAACTATAACATTAAAAAAAATATTTAAAATGTTTAATTCTGATAATTCTTTTCTTTCAAATACAACAAAATTAAGTAAAAAATATATTTTTGTATATAACTACATATAATAAAATATGTATCTTTGTCAGTTTATCTGCGTATATGTTCGGTAGAGGAGGCCGCAGAGAGTCTGGACACTTTTTGTCTCAATTTTTACTATCTCGCCAGAGATAGTATTGCGATCACGAAAATTTTCGATGTTGAGATTTTGATGTTTTCAAGGTTCCTGAATTATTTTTACTAAAGTTGAGAAAACTCTGTGTGGCTGTCTGTCTCTGTGTATGTGTATAGACAAGATTATGCAAAAACGGTTTGAGCTAGAATCATCAAATTTGGTACATGGACATTATTCAAAAATATGTTTTTTTCTATCAACTTTTGAGAAATGTAGCTCAACCGGAAGAGGGTCATTACCTACAACGTTTTGATTTGTTTTCCTCTAAAGTGACCGTAAAAAAAGATATATGTTTGATAGTTTACCTCATGATTAAAAATTGTATAAAACTGCTATATATAGAATTTCAGCTTGATTGAATTGCTGAAAGTAATTTTTTAACACTGCAAATCACGCGCCAGCACGTGACGTGGTGCCATCAACAAAGAGTCAATAAGAGGTTTAATAAATATTTTTTATTAATTTAAATTTAAATATAATATATGTTATTTAATCTGTTGTTTGTTTTGTTGTTTGTTTGACTGGAGTAGATTGGGTGAATTGAAGCTCAAATATGAAAAAAACAATTTAATTTTTAAAATAATCCATTAATAACAACAACAATAAACATAAAAAACAAACAATTTAATTAGAACTTTTCATAATTTTGGTGACCACCCTACTTTCCTTCATTCGTTCACCCTAACTTTTGTCCCCCTCATTTCCAATCACTCCTTATTTTACTTTCCATTTATCTATCTCTTTTATATTTTTTCTTATACTTTATTTTTATTTATTATTTCTTTCATTTATTTTTTTTTTTTAATTTTTTCCATTTTTCAAATTATATAATATAATTGAAAACAAAACAACAGTTAATCTGACAGTTGACAACAAGAACAATAAAACAATACAACAGTTTTATAATAAATAAATAAACCCATGTATGTAATTTATGCACTTTATTTATTATTTTATAGAATGTGACTTGAGAACGAGCTTCCGTTGTGGGGGCGGTACTTCATGTCTCCCGTTAACCAAACAATGCGATGGTGTGGTCAACTGTTGGGATGCATCCGACGAGATTAATTGTACAGTACAAGGTATCTATATTTTATATGAGGACAGGTCAATAAGTCCGTGATTTTTTGAATGAAACAGGTTTTTTTTAATAAAAAAATATTTTATTTTTCAACCTAGTAAAAATAAGTTTGTCGAGAACATCAAAATAGGTATTTGTTTGTGAGATTGAAGTCAAATCCCTTTCTATCAAGCCATTTCTTTAAGTTTGGAAACAAGAAATAGTCCGAGGTAGTTAGCGATTAATGGATGTCAAACAAAAACTAAAAGACCCAGATTGTTCAATTTCGACAGGAGTCAGTTGATAGTTGCCTGCTGACAGGGAAGTGATGCCATTTCATTTTAAGGACGGGAAATTGAAAAACTCACGGACTTATATTTATATATAATATATATCTATATATATATATATATATAGATATATATATATATATATCATATATTTATATCTATGTAGATCCAACTATTTTTTATTTATCTCTTAAAACTTATTATAATATCAAAACAACTTTTTTCAACAACAATCACCTTTTTTTCACTTACAAATCAATAAACACCACAATCTACATATTATTTTATATAAATATCGAATATTGTTTTTTCATTATTAAGAATCTATCTCTATATCTATCTCTATCTATATTTATATAGAAATATATTAGTGTATGAATCTATAATATACCAATATTTATATATATATAATATATATATACTTAGATTCATACACTTACATTTAGTTCCATTGTATTTAAAAATAAATAATTAATTTTCAATTGTTGTATTTAAATTAATGTAAAGAGCGATTATTGATTGATTAATTAATTATTTACCAACCATTACTATTATTATATATTATAAAAATAGTAAAAAAATGTATAATTTTGTTTTGTTTATAACTCAAGGTATGTATTACTATTAATTGTAATTGTTTATGACTGGGACTTAATATTTTATCAGTAGAAGGGGGAGAGAAATAAAAGTGGTAAGGTATCTTTGGGCAACATTTAAAAACTTTTATGTAACAAATGACATCCAATTATGTTTAATTTTATTTAGAGATAAATTTATTTACGTTATTTTTTTAATGAATTAAAAATTAATTCATTAAAACTCAAATAAATAAAAAATAATACATTTTTTTTGTTTTTAACCTAATCTCTATTGATCCAAGCCCATATTGACCAATTTATGCATTAAGTTATTTTATCTCCACAACTTAAATTATCCAAGCTTAATTATTCATTAAAATATGCAATAATGCTAGTATTAAAAAAAATATTGCAATTAATTTAATTTCAAATAAGAAACTAATTATTAAAATATTAAATCATTCCCTTGTTAAATACATATTTTAATATCAATTAATTCATTAACATTTGAAAACTATAGATATTATAATTAAGTAGCTTCTTCATTTTTGTCTTGATCCGCCTAATTTGAGGTAGAAGAATCGAACCTCAAGATTTAAGATTTAATAATTAATTTAAAATAAATGCGAAAATTTGAGTGAAATGATAATTTTAGAATTGTAATGGAAGAAAATAAATATTTTCAATCATTTTTTTTTTATTTTGAGAGGCTAGTTTTTTTTTTGTATTAGAATGATTGAATTGTATCCGTAAAAAGGTATATATATATTTTTATATATATATATATATATAAATACCGATAGATCGTAAATATCAATATCAATGGCGGTGGTTGATCCCCGGAGGGTCGTTTCGACAACGAAACGACGACAGTGTTTGATGACGAGAGGAGTGCTTTGAGAGGACGGGTGGTAGTGGAGGGAGTCGAAAGTAGGACATTGAATTCCACCCCAAAAAAAAGTCACCTTTCAAGTGAATAATTTATCATCGTACATTTAGATGTCTTCCTTCTTTCTAGTCATCCGTATCGAGTTTCATCATTCAAAACCGAACCGAATGAAATGATAAGTGTGTATGATTTAAATTTCATAATGCAAATCAAGGAAAATGCCTGGAAGCTGTTGAAAACAAATCTACAAACAAATCTATGCATCAGAATATAGAGCTTGTTACTGAATATTTTATTTCAAACGAATACCATATGTACCATATATAGATATTGTTATTCTACTAGCAGCAAGGTGCTACCTTTCATATCATTTGTAATGCCAATCATTTCACCGCAATTTTTATAACAATTGAAAAGTGACATAAATCGGAAGTCTAAATTTAAAACTAAATTCTCATAAGAATTTATTGTGAAGAAAATATATTTAGATAATAATACAAAACATGTAAAATTATTAATTAATAATTAAAAATTATTTAATTATAAAATATTTAAATATAAATTCATTAAAAATTATTATATATAGGACCCAGTTCCTTCAACGCCAGAAGAATTCATGACGTCATGATTTCTGCAAGCGCAGCACTAAATTATATTATAAAAGACGGCTTCTCAACCCCATGGCCAGTCTTGACTCAACCCTTTTGAAGACCGAAGGCTCTGCCCTTTTGCACAGGGATTTATTGAGAATCACCTGCATTTGCTTCACTAGGAATCATTGATTGATTACCTACATTTATTCAGGAACCTTATTTATTCGGTTACCTGCAATTGCTTACATATAATCCATATGTACTTTACCTCAGCAATCCACTTATAGGATTAGCCGCATAAATGTTCAACTAGAACACTTGTTATACGTTTTGTAAAAGCCGTTGTATTTTCTTTATTAAAATAAATAAATATAAACTTTAAGGAAAAGTAACTTCATACTTTTTCTTTCGAAACGTTTTTTTTTAAAACGACAACCCAGGGCTCAAAACTTTAACTTATATATCTAATCTTATTTTATTATACTAGCATAAATTATAATATATAAATGTCTTGTTTAATTTGAAAATTCGGCAAAGGATTTTTAAGATAATTCACGTTTTATAAGTTATTAAGTTATTAAGAGCAGGTATTGGTAACCACCGAACAAATTTATGTGGTCCGCCAAGTATAATAGTACAATATCATTTTATTGGTATCTTAAAATGTATGCAAGCCACTTGATTATTGTTAAGTTAAACAAATATCTTATCTTATCTTATTATACTAGCAAAAATTGTATATATATTTGTATTTTTGAATTATTAAACTGCTCTAAGGATTGTTTTGAAATTCACACCATAGATAATATTTATAATGAAAAATCGATCTGTATTGGTTTCTTCATCATTTTGTCATGATTTACACAATCACAAGTTAGTTTAAAACTCTTAGAATTGTGTATGTCATTATTTTGTTTTTTAGGACTTTTATGACGCTTTCTATTAAATTCCTTGATTTTTTTGTGTAAATTAAAGATGTAGAGAATTTTGTCTCTTCAATATTCTTCTATTTCTCCACACTTACTATTTTGCAAATGTTCTTTAGCTTCTCAGATTACTTTGTAATAAATTATGTTTTGAATTTTCTTCTTTTTTTTCATTAGATTTCATTTTCATTTTCTTGAACCCTATACAATCAATTTGAATGTTTGTAAGAACTTTCTAAATTGTATCCTAGTGATTTTCTTGTGATGTTTCCACATTTGTTATCTTTTCTTCTAAAAATTTACTTATTTTTCAGAATTTATAAGTTTCTAAACATCATTTTACTTTGAACTGATTCGTCTCCTGACTCTTATAAAATCGGTGCAGTTTAAAATCAGCCACCACTGGATTATAATCTGAATTAATATCTAGAGATTAAAATACACGAACTTTTAATTTACTTATAATATATTTTATAGATATTATACTAATGGTCAAATATGAATTATGATATATAAGTATAAGTTATTATATTAAAGTATATAAAAATATAATGTGTTTTATTAATAATTGAATTTCATAAAATATTAAAATTAATTAATGAATATGTTGTATTATATTATGTTATAGCTTGTCCAGTTTCTGGTGATTTCCGCTGTTTGGGTGGTCCATGTGTGCCCCGTACACGTTTCTGTGACGGTTTACAAGACTGCCCAGACGGTTCAGATGAACCGTGGGGTTGCGCTGGCCGATGTCGCCGCCACGAGTTTCGTTGTGATAACGGCCGTTGTGTACAACGTAGTTTACGTTGTGATGGTCACGATGATTGTGGCGATGGTAGCGATGAACGGGGATGTCGTCTGTTAGCTGGTAAAACTATTAATCAAGATACAGCGCCTTATATACAAGCGCCACCACCATCACGGATACGTTACGGGCAAGAGGAAGAGTCCCGCCCACCAGTCTTACCAATCCAAGTGATGCAAATAGAACAACAACAACAACAGTTGGATATTACAAATAGAAGATCACAAGTGCTGCTTGACAGATTATTAAACCAAAAGAGTATTCAAAAACGAACCAATAACAAAAATAACAATCAACATTTCTAGTCAAACAAATAAAAATGATACACATACAAAAAAAAATCTTCATTATCTTTTTTATTAGAATTGCCAAACTACAATCAAAAGTTATGATAATACAATTTCAATTTTGATTTATTCATTGTTACATTTTCCATAATTAAATAATAAAATTAGAAATAGTTATTTTATATTTACTTATTTAAATCAATAATTAATATAGAATATTTTAATTGAAATTAATGAATTAATTAAGTATATCATTATTATACTTTCCTGAAAAATGTTGGTAATTCAAATAATTATTTAAATATCAATGAAAATCAATATTTCTTTATGAAATCATGTAAATATTTATATATTAATCTAATTTATTTTTCAAAATTATAAATTATTCCATGTATAATATATTTATATAAATATTTATATATATATATATATATATATAATAAATAATTAAAATTTAAATTAATTTTTAATTGGAAAAGATAATGTTATGTAACAATAAGAATATGGCTGGTCAAAAATTACTTTATATATACGATATACTCTTATTGAAATTACCAATACACTTTATTTTAATATTTAAATATATTATTTATATTAATTGAAAGAAAATTTAAAAATAATCTTTAATTATAATAAAATATTTATATTGTTATATAACAAAAATTGATATATATATATATATATATATATATATATGTTTATAATAGTAATTAATTCTAAAAATTATATACATATATATTCGATTATTAGTTCTGTAAAAAAATTATATAATTTGAAAATTAATTTAATTTAAAATTCAATAAATTTCATTAGTTGATTATTCATTTTTTATTGAATATTTAAGTTAATTTTGTGAATTATTAAAACATTAAAATTGTCTCGTCTTCTGTATAAATACAAAATTAAATATGTAGGTAAATATATTTCATTGTTGATAGTTTGATCTAAATTGAAGATGGAACTAAAAAGATTTAATATAAGTTTTATTTTTTATATCGAATTTATTATGAATTTTAATTAAAATAATCTATATATATATATATAAATATTAATTAAAGTAAAAAATTAACTTCACAAGAGTAAATTAAAAAAAAAGTTATTTTGAATTCACAATTCAATATTTTAACTAATGATTGATGAAAATTAATTGAATTTAAAAATTAAAATAATATATTTAATTAAAGGTTTGAATTGTTTTTAAAGACAATAAACTAAATAATTAAAATAAAAATTTATATAAATTTATAAATAAATTTTTTTTTTGTTAATATAAATATTTATAGAACATGTATTAAATTTATAATTTATAAGCAAATTCACTGCCCCAAAAGAATATATTTCGAGAAATCAATATGTATTTAATTCAAATAAATAATAAAAACCCAGTCATGGTTACATGTATTTTGAAATAAATTTAAGGTATACATAAAAATAAATATCATAATCCAAAATAACAATAATAATAATATATACAAATTTAATTTAATTAGATAAATAACAATGTAAATAAATAAATTATTTTCCATAAAAAATAATTTAAAAAAATATAAATCTATTATAGTATCTATTTTTTGATAAATAATTAAATAAAAAATACATAATAAAAAAATAAACTAAAATCGAATCAAAATAATGTATATTGAAATAAATTCCTTAATTATATAATTTTATCAACCAAAAAGAATATATATATACCTAAATATTTAATTATAATCTAAATCTAAATATATTAACTATAATTTTTTTGATCACTGTTATTAATATGAAACAATATTAAAACTTTTTAAATAATATTTTAATTTTCTAGTTCATTATTAAAAGAAATAAATTATTATTGTTTTATATTATAATTTAACTATTTTTCAAATTTTTATATTTATTTAAAGATAAAAGACGTTCTTAATTAATTATTTATTAATTTATTATTTATTATTATATTATTTTATTTATTATGTTTGTGATTTTTATTTAATGAATGACTTTTATATCTTTATTGTATATATATCATTTAATATATATAAATAATAAATTTTTTTTATTTTTAAGAGAATTTTTTTAATTAGCATTATTATGAATTAACAATTTATATATTTAATTTTAAAAAGAAAATTAAAAGTAGAATAATATTGATATTTATCTTTTTTTATTATTAAATAATATAAGTTTTATAAAATAAAATGTCACCTTATTTATTATTTTGAATTAATGTCATCGACATTGGGCGAAGCATTTTAAAGAGAAGTATTAATTAAATAAAAATATTAATAATAATAAAAAAAATGGTATTCTCAAGAATAATGGCAGATTAACAAATTTATCAAATATTCTTTTTATAATTTTTTTTATTTTTTCTTCTATTGAATTTTTATATTTATATTTTTATATAATTTATTTATATATTTATATTTTTAAATAAAAACATCTTACGAAATTTAAATTCAAAATATGCATGCAGCGCCTCTACCTAAGAAATCACGAATTTCTATGATTTAAAAGTTCCTATAAACCCCAATAGATAGCATACGCATAATCATTTATTTCATTTCAAAAAATAAAATTATTTATATTATTTTTATTTAAAAGCATAGATTTAACAATATTTTTATTCAAAGAATAATTATTTTAATTAAAATAATTATAAATATATATTAAATTAATTTAAAAAATTGAATTATTTTATTAAATATTAATTACAATTATTTATATCCTTATTGTAGTAATTCAATAATTACTTTTTCATTATTTTGAATTTTATAATGTATATTTTTTTATATTTATATAGTGAATATTAAATATTATTCATAGTAATAATAAGGCCACCATTTTGTTGTCGCCATTTTGAATAATTAAAATTGCAAAGATTAGCATAAAGTTTATTATATTTGACAATAATTAAAACACTTTTATATGATATTATATACTTATCACTGAGAATGCAATATATATATATATATATATATATATATATATATGTATTTATTTAATTTTTATAAGTTCTTAGATTATTTTTAATGTTATTTATTGCTATTTCTGATCATTTATATTATTGAAATATATTATTATTATATGAAGTGATTGATAGATAAATATAAAAATTACATTTTAATTGAAATTTATATTTTACTTTTCAGTGATTTCCAGTTTTTGAATTTGTGCGTTTTCTCTATGATAATTGTTAAATACAGGCCCCATCTGATGATTGTTGATTGTACTATTTATATACGCATGCGTATATGAATTAGTATAGGACAAACCCCACCATTCTCTCACTCTTTCTCTCTCTTTCTTTCATTTCAGGCTGAAAAGGTGGGGGGATATCTTTGCTGGTTGATTGGGTGCCTTGCTCTATAGGAGAAAACGAAGAAGAAGTAAACGAAGAAGGAGGGAACATCATAACATTTTATTTTCTTCTCCCTCTCTCTCTCTTCGCCGCCCTTCCCCCTCCGTCGTTTTTTCTCCTCCACCCCCTCATCAAAGCTCAGTGTGTTGGTGTGTTGGTTGGTTGGTCAGTGAGAAACTTAGCTGCATTGGGTGGGTGCATTATACGAGCGAGCGGCGGTTTCCCAGTGTGTAGTGCGTGCGCGTGAAGCGAGAGGAGCGTGAGGTGAGAGCAGAGTGTGTGAGGGAGAGAGAGAGAGGAGTTGAAGTAGAAGTATTTGCGGTGGTTGACGACAATCTTAGTGGGCGTCCGGTGCCCTGGGACGCTGACCATGGCCGAACTCGAGGGCCGTAGTAATAAAACAACGGCAACCACTGCCGGTAGTCAACCGGTGGTACGAATTGACCAAGATTCGGATTCAGATCTTCAGGCATTATTTGACAGTGTCCTTAAGCCTGATTCTAAACGGCCATTACAGGTGCCATTACGTATGCGTAAATTGCCAGATTCATTTTTTAATCCACCATCAACGGGTAGTAAATCACCATCTGTCTCCTCCATCTCACATTCAAGAGATAATTCAGCGGACTCTGCTTTCGGCACAACATCAACCTCATCAACGGCAGCAAATACCGCATCATTGCCTGTCGCTCATCCTCGAGCACATAGCTCACCTGCTTCGCTACAACAGACCTACGCCTCGGCACAACAACCGGCACCCGTACAACCAACAACATTACAACATCAACATGCCAAACAACGAAGCTATGATGTTCATTTACAAAACGATCTGGGACCGCTTCCTGAGGGATGGGAACAAGCACGCACACCCGAGGGACAGGTCTACTACCTCAAGTAAGTATTTTTAACACCCCACCCCACCACTACCACTATCCCCTACCTAATTTCATCTCACCCCACTCGACTTATTATATTCACTAATCATAAGCGCATTCAAGTTTCTTTCATTAAGCAGGTGTCATTCAACCATCTATCCATTACAATGACAGATAACAACACCACTTTGACATTTAAATAAAAATCCCAAAAAGTAAGAGAGAGAGAGAGAGAGAGAGAGAGAATTATGCTGTTACAGCAGCAGCCATCTTGCATCTCTATCTTTTTCCTCTCCCTCACTCCCTTCTCACCTTCCAATCACTTATTAACAAGAAATACTTTGCGACCTTGTCGTCATGGCAACCAACCATTGCACTTCCTGATCAATTTGCATTTTCTTATATATACGTATTTATTCATTTATAATACAAGATTTAATTCAAGACTTTTCCTCCTTGCTCCTCCAGTTCACTTCTGGTCCAAATGAACAAACAACATCAATAGACTGACAAATGGAGAATATAAGTAGTTTCATAATAGAGAAACGAATGTTGTTGATCACTTTCCGTATCAAATTGACTGAGGAAGAGAAAAATTACCCACCTATTACATTCATATATTAATATTTAATATATATATACGCATTAGAAATAAGGAAATTTAATATTTACTCCTATTTCATTGAAGTGAAATCTTTGATTTCTTTTTACTTTTAATATTAATAATAATAATATTCATAATAATAATAGTAATATAATTCAATATTGATATTGAAATTTAAATTTTATTATTGTTTTCAATGTCAGATTATTAAACCACTTGAATCATTGCAAAGCTTGTAAATTAATGTTGCTCATTTGGTGATAAAATAATTATTTTAATTAAAAGAAAAATAAAGAATTAAAATTATTTTTTCTAAAGAAATCATCAACTCTTTAATAAGTAATTTCAGTTAGAGATTTATTCGAGATCTGTATATATATATATTACAGCTGATCAGATTTGTTTTTGTTATTTTCCCTTATGGACACCTGTTGCATGAACATTCTCTTCCTCCCTTCTCTTCATGCTCTGCTCTCCCCTCCCTCCATCATTACACCCTAATTCAACTTTTTTACCTATCTCATTCATTCTCATACATACCAGTTCCCCCTCTTTTATTCTTTTTTCATATAGTCTAGAGAAGTATAGTAAACCAAACCAAAATTCTACATTTTTCATTCATTAAAATCAATTATTTTTTATTAGTTTATCTATTCTGTAAATTAACATATACTCAAAAATTAATTTTTACAATAAATTTAAAATCATTATTTTTTTATAATTTCTTTTTAAAATAAAACAATTATTTAATTAACACGATTTAAAGATTGAATTCTTAATATAAATTAAATTAATTACTTTTTAATTATTAGTATCGTCGTAGTATAAAACTTAAAATCTAACTTTTCTACCTATATCACAATCTTAAAACACCTATTCGTTCATAAAGTTTATATGTTGATCTAAAAGTAGGCTTAGTGATCAAATAACTAATTTTGTATTAAAATTCATGATATATATTATTCATATAAATTTGTTTATTTACTTTCTTATTTTTTAATTATTTTTTATTGGAGTATATTGTAAATGAAAATAGTGTGATAATGTCCCAGTAGTTTACACAAAAGGTTATAAATGCATATATATATATATATATATATATATATATATATATATATATAATCAAGGCCATTATAATGAAATCAACAAAAGTTCTTTTAGTTTAAACAATTTTTGTTTATTTATTTTTTTAATTTAATATATATATATATATAAAATTTCGAAAATCATATATCATACATTTTTAATTGATACTTTATTATTGATTATTATTACAAATTATATTTTAAACTTTCAAATTAATAATATATATATATATATATATATATATATATATGTAAATTAAAATTAAAAACAAAACAAAAGAAAATGATATAATCTATTATATATCTTTATTTATTCCAATACTTAATATTAATCAATTTTACACTGTATATTTAAACAAGAAATAATAATTAATTAAAAATCTATTGAATGGCTTGTATTGTAAGTCTTTATATAATAGTAATATTATTATGATTTGGATTGGTAGTAGTATTAATAGTATTATTAGTAGTAAAAGTTGAAATAATATATAGATATTACGGATATGTACGTGTATTTTATTTTATAGTTAGATGAACGGGTAGATAACTATAAAGAGGAAGATTATGTCTTGTGTGAGTTGAAGTATAAGTGAGAGAGAGAGAGAAAAGTGGCCAGGCAGCTTGGCTGACTTTGGCTGGCTGCTTGGTCAGCAACATTA
Source organism: Labia minor (assembly GCA_963082975.1). Taxonomy (NCBI): domain Eukaryota; kingdom Metazoa; phylum Arthropoda; class Insecta; order Dermaptera; family Spongiphoridae; genus Labia; species Labia minor. Next base: position 55,407,750 of record OY720344.1, read on the forward strand.
TAGCTCTTAAACTCGTTGCTTCCCAACAGAAAGCTAGAAAGCCTCCTTCCTTCGTTTGCGCTTTGCTGCGTCGATTGAGGCTCGGAAAAGGATACCTACCTCAAAACACCACATATATACCATGATATGTTAGATATACCTGTTAGTAAATATTAAAAAAAATAAAAAAAAATAGGAAGATTAGAAATAAATGATTTATATCAAATATATAAATTAAATAATAAACTTAGTTAAGAGCATCATATTACTTTCAGTATTGTCATCTTGAAAAAAAATTGAATAAAATTTCAATTAGAATTAAAAAATTTGTTAAAATAATTTTCATAATTCAGAAAAAAAAACTAAATCAAAACATTTCTGGTTTTTTAATATTTTTATTTTAAAATGAGTTATCCCATCTAATGTCACTATTATTATAAATAATTTTATGAATATTTATAATTTAATAATTCAATGAAATAATTATATTAAGATTTATTTTCTAATTATTTCATTTCATTAGAAATAATTTGTTTATCATTATTTATAAGAATAAATATTAATCAAATTTTATTTTATTTTAAAAATGAATAATATCTCGCAATTTGTATTATAGTATATTTAAAAAATATTACATGTGAATGATTAATGTAATTCATCTGGATAACTAAAAACGATACCGATATGATAATTACATTTTTACATCTCTCTTCGTCTTATACTTGCTTTTTTTATTTACTTAATTCTCTTATAAAAGACAGAAAATGGCTGATGATATAAATCCAGAAATATAATAGTTAAAATACATGTATAATTTCAATACTAAAAAGGCTAAAAAGAGCTTGAGGGATATTTAGCTCGAATGGGAGAATGAAGAGATTCAGATGTATGTATAGATATTCTATGAGAAGGATATTCTTACAATCGTATGTACCTTAAAATTTATTTATCCGTATCAAAATATTAATATTTATAATAATAATAATAATAATAAGAGGGAGAGAGATGTAAAGTGTTGGAGTAATTATTTCGATATCTAGTGAAGGCCATTCAAGGCCTTGAAATGACCTTCTTATGCAATCTTCCGGTCAACGAGTAAAGTAGAAAACTTTATAAACACTTTGCCACTTTTAATAATAATAATAATAATAATAATAATAAAAACAATAACAACAAGTATAACATAAAAAAATTAATTCTTCTTTTTATATTTTACATTTAATTTATAATAACAATCTTAAAAGTAATGATGATTATCATTATAATGATATTTTCTTTTCTTTTCTTTTTTTCTTATTATAATCACCTGTTTACAAACTCTTTTAAACATTAAATTGAGCTCAGAATATGATTTTAATAAAAATAAAAAAAAAATAATATTTATTTATCAGTTTTCCAGAAATTATATGGAAACATTTATTAAAAAAAACATAAAATGTATAAATAGATATAGATGCTTATATATTATTAGGAAAGTTAATAAAACATTAAAAAATAGATAATAAAAAAATAGAATGAGATATTAAAATAAATATAAATATCTTTTAATTTATTACGTGAGTATATTTGCCATTAAAACAGGTGTAAGTACGTATCATAAGATGTGAGTTGTTTTCGCAATATTACGTGTCTTATCTTTGGGACTAACAGCCAAGCAACAAATTAAACATCTCATCTCTTTTTCTCTTTACGCTCCCATCTCTTATTTTATTATATTTCTCTATAAACAAAAAATAAAAAAAAATGAAAATATAATGATTTATATTTATATTTATTTGTATATTAGTGGGTAACATTAATAAATCTTTGATATATATAAATTTAAATTAATTGTGGTTAGATATTACATTATAATTCTTAAGTGTTATTTATTTAAAGTAGGGGTATACTCGTACATTTGTAAGGAAAAAATATGGAGTGTCTTCACTCGACTATCACGCAAATTTGAATTAGATTAATTAACATTTATTATATTTAAATTAAATGTAAATAATTCAATTATAAATTAAAATTAATAAATAATATTTATTAAACCAGCGTATGTTTGGCTCTTAGTTGATGGCATCATGTCACTTGCTGGCGCGTGATTTGCAATTTTAAAAAATTAATTCCGGTACTTTCATTGGTTCAATCAAGCTGAAATTCTATATATAGCAGTTTTATACAATTTTTAATCATGTGAAAAATTATCAAACATTTATCTTTATTTTTACGGTCACTTTATAGGAAACAAATCAAAACGTTGTAGGTAATGACCCTCTTCCGGTTGTGCTACATTTCTCAAAAGTTGATAGAAAACTACGAATTTTGAATAATGCCCATTTACCAAATTTCAAGATTCTAGCTCAAACCGTTTTTGCCTAATCTTATCTACATACACACACACACACAGACATTTTTCTCAACCTTAGTGAAAATGATTCAGGAACCTTCAAAGCGTATAAAAACATCAAAATCTCAACATCGAAAATTTTCGTGATCGCAATACTATCTCTGGCGAGATAGTAAAAACATCAAAACGTGGTAGGTAATGACCCACTTCCGGATGAGCTACATTTCTCAAAAGATGATAGAAAACTACAAATTTTGAATAATGCCCGTGTACCAAATTTCATCATTCTAGCTCAAACCGTTTTTGCCTAATCTTGTCTACATACACACACACAGACAGACATTTTTCTCAACCTTAATGAAAATAACTCACTGTCCTTCAAAACGTATAAAAACATCAAAATACCAACATTGAAAATTTTCGTGACCGCAATTCTATCTCTGGCGTGATAGTCAAAAATAAAAGAAGAAAATTCAAAACACATAATAATTATTTTAACGTGATAGAGTGGAGAAATTATTTGAGAACTAATAATAAAATAATAATAAATGATTTATTAATATCGATTTGAACCGAAGTTAACCTAATACAAGTCTCATTTGCCGATCTTTGGAGCAATAACTGTCTAAATGGTTGTAGATCTATTCCACCGATGGTTCGTATCTCAATTTAATAATTTTATTTTCGAATTAATAATTTATTAATAAAATTCTATAAAACTAATTTTAGATAATTAATAATATGTACATATACGATATATGTTTACATATTCATATTTAAACTTAAACATTAAATACACTAAAGCATAGGTTCTTAAACTTATGTACTCCACGGACCCCCACTTGAAAAAATTTTTTTTGACGGACCCCCATCACAACTTTAGGTACTTTACGTCATTTTATTAATTAATTTCTGGCTTACGATCTCATAAGGACAAGGATATATGATGAATATTTCTAACAGTGATTGGTGAATAACGATTTTTTTGCATATTGTAGAACACATTTTATTAGAAATTATAATATTGAAGAAAGAAAATACAAACATTGTCATAGCAACAAATCTCACAAATTATAATGGGTACTTACATTAAATTCATATAAATATTTTATAATTTTTTTCAGAAAATATTAAATAAGAAATATTTTAAAAAATAACTGCATCTATCTCATTAAATATAACTTACATATTTAATGAGATGTATGCAGTTGTTTTCTTGAAACAAGAATCTCAATATCTGGCTTAATATTGGAAACTTTTAATCTAAGATCCGGCTCTACATTTAATTTGTTTCTATATTTAGACTTAATATAAAATAGTACCGAAAAAGCTTGTTCGCATAAATATGTTGTGCAGAATGGAATCAAGTGTTGAAGTGCTTTATTTGCAAGCGCAGGATAATCTGACCTGAGAAGTAACCAAAAGTTGCTCAATTCAGTTTTGTTAAATATTAGTTTATAAGTTGTATCACATGATAATTCCACGAGAATATCTTGTTCAGGTGCAGATAAATGTTTAGCATTTGTAATTTCCATATTAAATGGATCTCTGATCCAGTTATTGCAAGGATCAGGAGTAGAAAAATACTTCCTGAAGTTGCTTTTCAAAGTAATTAAATGTTCAACAAATAATTGACGCGTTTGATTAAGCAATTTTTCACTGGAGCTTTCTATGAAATCATTGAGAGTTGGAAAAGACTCATATACACCGTTCTGGATGCGTTTCGACCACAAGTCGATTTTTTTAATCATTGCTTCTATTTTATCTTCAACTTTAAATATATTTACAACAGTACCTTGCAGGCTCAAATTAAGTTCGTTCAATTTTGTAAAAATATCAGTCAAGTAAGCCACCTTAGCTAACCAGATAAAATCATTGAAACATTCGGTCAGTTCAAAATGCGCATCTATTAAAAACAATCGTATTTCATCTCGAAGCTCAAAAAGGCGAATGAGTACTTTCCCGCGGGACAACCAACGTACATCTGTATGTAATAATAAATGTGTATGTTGACTACCCATTTCCTCACACAAAATTTTAAAAACTCTGGAATTAAGTGGACGAGCCTTAATGAAATTGACAATTTTAACTACTTCGTCTAATGTTCTTTTCAAATCTGGTGACATATTTTTGGCTGCTAATGATTCTCTGTGAATGCAGCAATGATTCCAAACAACCTGAGGCGCAACATTTTTAATAAGAGCAATCAATCCAGTTCTTGTACCTGACATTGCACGAGCACCATCAGTGCAAATTCCAACACATTTTGGCCACTCTATTTCATTTTCGGTTATAAAATTATTCAAACTGTTAAATATGTCATTAGCTGTCGTTCGTGAAGGTAGTGAATCACAAAACAATACATCTTCTTGTATTTGATTTTCAAACTCATATCTAATGAAAGCTAACAAATTGGCATTATTAGTGACATCAGTACTTTCATCCAATTGTAATGAGTAATAGTGACTTTTGCGCACTCTCGATATTAATTCTTCTTTTATATTACATGACATGTCTTCAATCCTATTCTTAACCGTATCATTTGATAATGAAATCAAATTTATATCGTTTGCTGCTTTAGTTCCTAACATTATATTTGTAATTACTTTTGTAGCAGGAAGAATTAATTGCTCTGCTATATTATGCGGCTTTCCTGCTTTAGCAATAAGTAGAGCTACTTCATATGATGCCATTACTGCTTTCTTACTCATACCACCAGATCCCGTCTTTACCATCAATTTCTGACTTGAATTAAGTTCTTCTTTTTTCATTTTAAAAAATTCGATAGACTTACTAACATGCTCGCTGTGCTTTGTTTGTAAATGACGTCTGAGATTAGCAGGTTTCATACTTTCATTGGATAAACTTTCCTGACATAGAACGCAGACTGGTCTTTCCACATCATTGTTGCAAATATAAGTAAATCCAAATGATAAATAATCATCCGAATATTTTCTAGTTTTGCGTTTCTTGGTAGAGTTTGCTGTTGATGCCTCATCATCTGATTCTTTCCGTTTCTGTGTTGAACCAGTTTGTAGCCAACGATCCATTTTATGGAGTAATTTATTAACATTGAACTACAATAATATAAATATAATATAAATATAATATAAATATAACGAATTATTATTTACTAGCTATGTTTTAATATGATTTTAAATGAATGTTTTAATATCATTTTAAATGAATGTTTTAAATCATTTTAATAAATGTTTTAAATCATTTTAAATAAATGATTTAATATCATTTTAAATGAATATTAATTTATATAATAAATATATTTCGTAATTTGATTCTAAAATATTATTAATTTCGTAATTTGATTCTAAAATATTATTAATTTCGTAATTTGATTCTAAAATATTATTAAAATAAATATTTTTTATTCATAAAACTAACTTATACTTACTCTCAAAAACAGCCTTTCTGGGAAATTGCAAAATGTGTTTAGTGTTTTTATAAAATAATGATCATGCAAATTACACTAAAAATTAAAAAAAATTATTAGCTATAATAAACTATTATTAGCTATAATTTAATTATAATTAATTAAATTAATAAAAATAATTTAAAGATACAACTCGTTGAGAAATGAACTTATAATTAACATTAATAAAAATAATTTAAAGATACAACTCGTTGAGAAATGAACTTATAATTAACATTTGCTTTAAAACTGTTTAAAACCCCAGAGTGGACGCTGACAATTTGGGTTTTTCCGGGTAAGACTGTCCCCTCCCCTGGTTTTCCCCAATAACAAAGTGAAAGAAAATTCCCTTATATGCCTCCCCTTCCGAGCCCCTAAGAGGGGTTATTTTAAAGGAACAATCGAAAAATGATTTTAAATGAATGAATGGATGAAAATTCAAATTTTATATATAGTTTTTTATATATGTTTATTTATTCACAAAAAATTAATTGACATAATTATCAATTTAATAAAATAAAATAGTATTATTAATAGTATTAAATTATAGCCGTAATTCTCTAGGAGGATATAGTTACACAATGAACTTTAAATATTTATATATGTATATATTTTTACGATGATTTTTTTCCGAGGACCGCGGACCCCCAGTAAAGGCTTCGCGGACCCCCAGGGGTCCGCGGACCACAGTTTAAGAACCACTGCACTAAAGGAATGAAACATTTAAATAAGAATAAAAGTTTTCTTATAAACACATTTGATGATAATATTACTATTGAAATGTGCATAATTAACTAACTAACAATTAAATTCATATGAAACCACTTGAAATTATTCTTATTTAAATTTTTTAATTTTCTAAATGTTATGTAATTCAATTTAAATAATTTTCAAATTAAAATAAATATATATAACAAAATGTTCGAATAATTGCTTACGATCATATTTATTAATTCATACCTATTTTTCTTAAAGAAATATAACAATAAAAAAAGAGAAAATATTATTTATCTTTTTTGTGGATGCTATTAAAGAAAGAGATTATAATGATGATGAATTGATGGTAACATCATACACCCTATTGTGAATAATCTACCTGTTCTTTATAAAGGGTAGGGAAAAAAAATATTTCTCCCCGTTATAGGTAGTTACTGTAGGTAGAGAGAGAGAGAAAAAAAAGGGCAAATCACAATTTCTAGTCTGTCATGCTTGTTGTTCTCTCCCACCCAATACAAGCGTATGCAGTTTAGAATCAGGTGTGTCGATCCTCTTTCCCTCCTCCTTCTGCTCTCTCTCTTCTCCTACAATCTTCGTCATCTGTCAAACTATACATCCCTCCACTCTCTAACTTACTCTCTTACCTTCTTTCTCTCCTAATCTATTCATACATGCGCCTCTTTGGAATAAAAACGTACTGTATTGTTTATTTCAAATCACAAATTACCTATATATAATTACTAAATAAAAAAATATTAAATAATTGTAAAAACAATATTGTATTAATAAATTTAAAAAAAAATAATCTACAATAAATATATATAAAAATGAAATTTGGAAATAAAAAATTAAAAATTCTCAAATAGAAAAAAAAAAAAAATTCAAAACAACAAAATTAATGAAAGTTAAATATTAGTAATAAATTTAAAAAAGTGATCAGTTTATTGGTTATGATCTGCCGAACCTTGAGTCAAGGGCTTGAACCTCGCCAAGTTCACTTTTCGTTTTTGGTTAAAATATATTATATTTAAATTATTAATTAAAATATTAAAATTTCCTAGTATTGAAAATTTATTTATTTATTTCATTTCAAATCAAATAAGAAACAATAAATAAATAATTAAAGCGTTTTATTGTTTAATTCATATTTTAATATCAATTAACTCATTAACATTTAAAATAAATTACATTTAATTTTATATTTCAAAAAATTATAAATATTAAAATTAAGTTTTGTAGTTTTATAGGAATATAAGAGAATAAAAAATAAAAGAATAGAAAAATATTTCACGATGTGTGAATGGAATATTCAAATATAAGCTGTGACCAGGCACAGAACTGACCGACGATTTGAAATAAATTAATTTCCAAACAATATTTTATATAGATATATAAAGTATCAAAAAATATATATATATATATATTTAAAACTTGAATTAAAATAACTAAATTATATTATCTTGGTTTTATTTTTAGTTTAATTACTCAATTATTAATTTATATTATATTTTAATTGAAAAATTTCCGACAATGAAAATAAAATTAATGTAATTGTAAACTGCCACTTCCGGTTTCCAGATATACATCAAAAGTTGATGAATTCATCGCACTGATGTATTAAGTAAATATACCAAATTTTATCAAAACCTGTTGAGTCGTTCAACTACGAGACACGTCTTTACTATCACACAATGGACAGACGGACGGACGGACAGACATCATACTAAAAATACTTTCTTCTGTTAACAAAATGCATGATTCGTGTAAAAATCTCTACATGTGCAATTCGGTGTAAAAACAATACCTTCCCTTCCTATCGTCGGTCTGTAAAAAAATGCATTTATCTTTTTTTTACATAATTTTATTATTTAATTATTTATTAAATGAATTATGAAAATTAAATGAATCAATTCAAGGAAATGGAAATAAATTTAAAAATATTTTTTAATAATTTAAAGAAAAAAAAAATACCTAATTGTAATTAAGTGTAGGTAAGAAAAAATACAATTTATATATATTAACAAACAAAAACTATAAATAAATTTTGGTTATTCACTGATGAAATTGAGAAAAAAGAAGACGGTTTAATCTAATCATCATATTTGATTTACCTGAATTTGAATTTACTTAAATTTGTTGTTTAATTATACCTAACACACATTGATACAAGTTGTTTACAACCATAATATTTAATTTTATATGATAATTTATAGGATGAATAGTTTTCAAATCTCAGCAAATATTCTTGTGTTACAAGTGTAGAAACAAAAAAAAAAAAGATTTTTTTTTAGAATATTAGTTACCTCTGGTATTATAGTGTGTAAAATAGGAGAGAGGGGTGTAGGTGGGAAGGGAAGGAGAGGGACGGAGAATGACCGCGACCGAAGGTCACCCTGTGATTGTCCTTCCAGAGTAGCGCATAAAGAACAATAGGAGAAAAAGAATAAGAGACGGCGCTTGTGCTTATTCGTTTATGTTGGTGTTGTTGTTGTTGGTTGGTTGTTGGTGCTGCTGTTGAGGGGAAGGTTGGTTTGGCTTTATGTTGAAGTTTTGCCCGGGTGAAGTTCCCACGCATTCACCCAACTAACAACCTCTACGATAACAGAGGCACTTGAGAGTACAACTTATGCATACATTTCTCAAACATACACACATACACACACACTTTCAAATCATAGAAAGACACAGAATTTAAAATTATTCTTGATAAATTGTATATTTAATATTTTTAATCACATACTCTCTAAATTACTATTATTCACTTATATAAATGAACTATTTATATTATTATTTTTACTATTAGTTCTTAGAGAATTAAAATTATCATTTTAATTTAATTTTCTCATATCAATGATTTAATATATTGTATAAGGTATCTAATAAAATTTATTAATTTACTAATAATGATGACTGAAGAGAGGTTAAACCTTGCATTACTAATGAGATAAATTAAAAATAAAAAAATCATTAGTGAAATTTAATTATCTCATTTTTTTTATTTTCAAATCTCATTATGCTTATGATGATTATAATTATATATCTCACAAATAAAAATTATTAAATTAAATTTTATTTTATTTTATTTTTTTAAATTTTCTCTGACAATATTGAGAACAAGAATCAAATTTAAAATAATTAAAAATATAGATATTATAACGTTAATAAAATTAATGAGTATACAAATCAAAAAGTTAAGTATACGAGGATTAAATTTTGGGTTATGAAATAAATTATAAAGTAAGTACCACCTATAATAAAGAAACTAATAAAAATGTATTATTTTATGTAAATTTTTTTTAATTTCTTTCTAAAAAGCTTTAAAATCAATTCTCAATAAATGGTTAGGGGAAATTGATCTTATATCTATTTATCTTTATATGAACTACCTAGATGATCAATAGAACTTATCTGTATTCTATAATAAATTATATATATATTATAACGAATAAACAAATACGAATACCTTTTTAAATTTTTAAGATTATTTCAATCTTATTAGGTGTATTTTTTATTTTATAGTTACTGAACTTACATATTTATTGACACCTGTTAATTAAGTGAAAAAACAAAAACCAAATGAATTCTCTCGAAAATAAGATTTCACTCCACAATTGAATTTTATAAAATTTCTATTAACCTTTTTCAAAATCAAAAAGACAACCAAAGGTACACTCACATATTTAATTAGAATAGAATAAATAAAAACAGCAATCATTTTCGTAGCGCTCAATCGTTTTACTATTATATACAAATTAAAATTATATTTTATATTTTATTAAACTATTTTTAATATATTTAATGACAATAATTTTTTTTTTTATTTTGTCAATATTTATTTTGCAAATTAAATGTAAAATAAATATTTATAATTTCTTTTATCATTTTATCATTTTCTTTATTTAGAAAGATTTATATTTTGGGACACCCTATATATATATATTTAGGTATATATGTATTATACACCTTACAGGGCATTAACCCCGCCCTGTTGACAACAGAGCCACTCTTCTCCTTCATTTTCTCCTTATATTTCTTTCTTTCTTTTCATTATTTCATTTCTTTCTACATATATTAAATCAATTTGTCTTCTTTTTGTTTAACTTTCTCAGTGGGTTAAACGAGCAGAGAACGAATAAAGAATACAAGACAATCAATAAGGAAGTATTCATCATTCTATTGTATGTATTATAATGAATACCTGTACCTACGTCCCTATACAATATAATTAACTAGTAGATATGTACATCACACAAGAACGGTTTTACCAACAAGCAATATTATAAAATAATAAATTAAATAAATTCAACCTTCATTTACAGAAAATATCTATCAATTTTTTCTTTTGATTCTCTTTATATATGCTTATAAATAAATATGCTTATAAATTGTTTATATCTTTCTACTCATATTGAATAATAACTCATATTAATAAATTATCCGATACATACAAAGATATTAAGACATTCGAATAAAGAATATGGAGTAGATTATCCAAGTAAAAGCAACAATTTCTCTATGCCTCTCTCTCTCTTATCTTTCATAAAACATTAAAAATAAATCATTTCTTTTTTCCTTCAATATGCTCGCCTTTATACTGTGTTGGACGAAATTTGGAGAATTTTAATTTTAATTTAATTTGTAATTATATTACTTTGCAAATTAATGAAAAAAACTACTTTAAATGTAAATTGAAAATTAATCTCTTAAAAACTTTCTTGCATCAAATATTATTGTACAATATTCCTTTAAAAATGGCTAAATATAATATTAATTTTATCTTATCCATCAACATAAAGACGGCACAAGTTACCTCAAGGCCAAGAATATTACATGGACATATTAAAAATTATTGATATCCATTTTATCATTAATGAAAATATATAATCGTATATATATATGAGATTATAAAAGACTGATAAGTAGATAATATATAAAAAAAACAAAGATAAAGAAGAGAGAATTATTATCAACATTATAGATATAAATATATATATAATTGTACATTTCTTAGAATATTTATATATATATTATTCACAAAACCGTATTTCTTAAGATATAGTCTATAATAATATTAATAGGATATTTGTTATCATTTAATTTGAAAAATTTTAACTTAGTTTTTTTCTGTATAACCTAAGATTATTAGATAATGAACGTTTACTTAGAATTCTAATTAAAAAAATATTAAAACAAAAATATATATTTTTATATCATTTTAGATAAATCAAGTTAATTTATTTAATATCAGAATTATTAGGTTATTTCACAAAGTGAATATAATCAATTTTATAATCATGATTATACTTGAAGATTTGTGATAAATCTGTTATCTTTTATATATAAATAGATAGATTAAGGGATAGATTGATTTCTTCAGGAAGTTTGTCCTCATAGTTTATTTAAGTAATTTAATTTATTATAAAACCTGTTATAACATGTAAAAAATAGTCAATAGTGGTAAATTGATAAAATATGGTAGCTAAATAGAATATCAATGGATTTATATGCAAATTTTAATAATTTTTATCTTGTAAATTTTAAGAAAAATTTCATAAGAAAAGTTTATTTGGAATTGCAAAAGGAACCCACTGGTAAAGTAATTACCCTTGTCCACGAAAATGCGTTTACCTGAATAATTACCTAATTTTTTATTTTTTATATTTTCTTTTATATTTTCTTTAATAATATTTATGTTTTCAAACATAATGAATATTATTGTTTTTATAAATTGAATAAATATCTTTCTAGACAAATTAATTTCGTCGAATCATTAATAATCATAAGAATATGATATGCAGATTTTATATTTTTCTAGTCAGATTAATAATTGTACTCAATTAAATGATCTATCAAATAATATTGTTATAATCTTTATGAAATATTTAATATTATAACTGGATCACACATCATCCACAACTAATATTTTATTTATTTATTATTATGTATCACTCCATTTCAAATTGATGATATATGATAATCAAAATGATTAGAATAAAATAATTCGAGAAGGGGGGAGAGAGGGGTGAGGGAAATGAGATGAGATGAATGAGGAAGAAGAGAGTGGGACGAAATCGTATTAGATTACATCATGACCATGAATTTATATATATATATATATAGTTTTAAATTTAGAATAATACATGATTCATAGAATTAAGACATGTATTTGTTTTTGTTATGTAAATTACATTTAACAAAATATATACGAGAAATGTGATACAAAATTTAATTTTTTATCATTAATTTTTATTTTATTTATTTAGTTTTTTTTAACATAGAAATTAATAACCATTAAAGTATCTACCAATCATTAATTAAAGACACAAAGGTTTGTATATTATTTTTACTATTTTAAATATTTGATACACTGAATGCACTCAGAGAACTTGATAAAAAAAATAAATTTTATAATTAAATTCTATAATATTTAACTTTGCTTTAAATCTAATAAATAAAATTAATTATATTTGCTAAATCTTATATCTGAGTCACTTGAATCATTGCAATGGTATTATTTTGATATCTGTGAACATTTATTGACACTTGTTGATTAAATTAATTACTTTACATAGGTGGGATTAGTAATGAAAGAAAGGAGTAAGAAAAAAGGTAAAACAGATCGAATGAGTGAGATTGCACAAGGTTCTTACTTCTTCACTTCATAGTAAGGAAGTAAATCGGTTGTAGTGGTGATTGAACACTCCTAGTCTTTGAGTAAGTGAGTGAGAGAAAGAGGGAAAGAGATGGAGTGGTTGCCTTCCAGACACCCGTCGTCCTTGATAAGCCTTCCTCAAAGGGCCACCAGACAGTCTGACAAACGACACCTCTCACACCCTTTCCCTCCCCCACATATAATCAACAACATCTGAATATGTATTTACCATAAACACATCAATTTAATCATTCAAGTTATGATTATTATTAATATTATTATTATTAGATTTTTGTGCCATTAATGACCATTAAACTAGAAAATAATAATAATTGACATTTAATTAAAGAAAATGATTAATTTAATTAATAAATTTAAATATTATGATATATTTGTGTTTTATAAGTATAAGACATACCATACATTTTAATATTTTAAAAATCAATATTGATTGACAAATTAATTTATTAAATTGTTTTGTTATTTTTGATTTTCTAATTTATTTAATCACTCTTCATTTAAATATATTCTTTACAATTTATTATTATTTATTATTTATTTTCATTCTTTTTTAATGCGGAATATTATAATATATTTGAAGCACTAAATATTTTTTGAGTAACCAAGATTGCAATTTATATATCTATCTCTGTGACTACGGAACTCGAAAGTTCTTGGCCGCAGCAACCACACCCCTCCAAGTATTCCTATTCTGAGCCACAACCTTCCAGTCCCTATCCTCTCCCATCTCTCTCACGTCCTTTCCCACATTATTCACCCACCGTGCCTTGGTCTACCAAGTGGACGTTTCCCACTCGGTCTCCCTACCAATATATTTTTCGCCATTCTATTTTCCTCCATTGTGTCCTGCCCACCGTAGCCTTCTCGATTTTATAATTCTAACTATATCTGGAGATTCATAGAGGTCATGCAATTCCTCGTTATGCAATCTTCGCCATTCCCCGGTGACCTTATCATATAGATGTATATAAATAAGATTTGATAAAAAAAATTATAATTTATTAAATATTTGAATTTTAAAATTAAAAATTAAATGAAATGCTACGTTTATACCACGAAAGGAATAAAGTAGGAGGAGCAATCTGTCTAGATTTAAAGACCACCGACGGCTGTGTCTGAACAACTACCTATTGTAGTAAAAAAAAAACAATTTAATGGGTAGAGAAAATAAAAGAAAAAGGAAGGATAGTAGTGATAGGTAAAGGTAGGTGATGGCATCAGATGGTTAACTTTTTTATGTTATTATTATTATTATTATTATTATTATTGTTATTAGGTACACTGATGTTATTAAAGTGGCAACATTTCCAAAGTTTTAAAAGCACCAATAGAATAGTGAAAAGAATGAAGTTGAAGAAGAAGTAAAAGTGGTTGGTTGATGGTAGAAGGCAGGCAGGCAGGCGTCTGGTGATGGTGATGACGCCGTTGCCGTCGTCGTCGCCGCCTTTGCCTCTCTGTTTCTCTCCTTGTCGTTAACGATGGATGACTCTCTTGGCTATAGATAGGCCGGGCTTTGTACCACGACGGGGTTATTTTTAAATGAGATCTGTGTGGCGCCGTTCGTTCCCATCCCATCCAAATAAAAAGAGAGAGAAGGAAGTGTATACGTGTCTATCCTCCCCATCCCCTCCCCCTTTCCTCTATTTGCCTTCTCTCACTCTTTCTGCCCAATCCTAAACATAGATTTATTAAAAGAAATATATAAATCAATTGACTTTCATTTCTCTCACTACTTCACCATCCCTCTACACATTTCACCTACTCTACTCTTTTTCCCCGTATTTGAGAAATTAATATGAATCATTTAATATTTTTTAAGCGTTTTTCTAAAGAAAAGACAATTCTTTTATTTTTTTTATTATTTGTTTGAACAATTATAATAATATAATTTAATTATAGTAAGTTCAATCTATCTATCTATCTTTGTGAATCTACGAAACTCGAAAGTTCTTGGCTACAACAACCACATTTCTCTATGTCAGAGGTTCTTAAACTGTGGTCCGCGGACCCCTGGGGGTCCCCGAAGCCTTTACTGGGGGTCCGCAAAGCTGAATTTTCTTTCTTCAATATTATAATTTCTAATAAAATGTGTTCTACAATATGCAAAAAAATCGTTATTCACCAATCACTGTTAGAAATATTCATCAAATATCCTTGTTCTTATGAGATCGTAAGCCAGAAATTAACTAATAAAATTACGTAAAGTACCTAAAGTTGGGATGGGGTCCGTCAAAAATTTTTTTTTCAAGTGGGGGTTCGCGGAGTACATAAGTTTAAGAACCTCTGCTCTATGTATATTTCACATATCCCTATCCTGAGCTATAACCATCTAACTCCTACCCTTTCATCTCTCTTATGCCCCTTCCTACATTGTTCACTCACTTCGTGCTTGGTCTTCCAAGCGGACGTTTCCCAATCGGTCCTCCCACACCAATATATTTTTCGCTATAGATAGAATTATTCTTTCTTCTCTCATTTTAGCCACGTGACTTACCCATCACAGCCTTCTCGATTCTATAACCCTAACTGTCTCTGTAGTTGCACAGAGGTTATACACTTCCTTATAGTTTGTTGTAAATAAAATTTAACAAATAGCTTTATGTAAAAATCTGAAACATTGATGATTTATTTATTAAAATTTAATATTAGAAATAAATCGGATTTTAGCTTAGTTGATAAAAAATCAATTTTAATATTTAATATATACATAGAAACTTTAAATAAAAATGAATTAATTTAATTAATTTAATTTATGCCCAGCATAATTCATTAGAAATTAAATGCAAAATAAAACTAAATTATTTTTTTAGTTTCTATTGAACAGAGATTATGTCAAAAAATAAATATTGCTGATTTTATAATAACTATAATAACTTTAAATTTTAATAATTCTTTTAATCATAATTTAAAATTTCATAATATTTATTTATTTTCTATCCTATTTTATATATAATTTATTTAATAAATTATTTATTTAATAAGTAATTATTCATCTATTTTTTTATTTACTTAATATTCTTCTATATAATCATAATTTAAATTAATATTCATTAATTAAACTTTGTTAGTTAGATATGTAGCACATATGAAAATTATTTTAATATTTTTAATAAAAAAAATGATTAATAAATTTTAGAAGATCAAGCTATATACTTAATATTACTTTAATATAATTGCAATGTGATTATTTTAAAACTTGTGAATATTTATTTACACCTGTTTGTTTTTCGACGTTAATTAAACAAATAATGGGATCATTTCAATGTCAATTGATTATTATTACTTACCTAAATTTTTAAACATATTAAATTAATAACATTATATATTTTTATTAATTAAATTTTTCTTCTTAGTTGCGTCTGGACCTATTTAGGATCACGCAAAGCTCCCATTTTTCTTATTCATACATTCCCATTAATCTATTTTTGTAAGTTTTATTAATTAATTGATATTTATTGATTAAATATATTATACAATGTATACGACATAGGTATTTTATAAATTTATAACTAAATTTAAATTGATGAACATTTAATGAAAATAATTAAATTTAAACATTCAATATAAATAATTCAAATTTGGTTTATTATACTTGTTTGCTTATCTTGAGTTGAATTTGAAAACGGTTTAATTTCATATAATATAGTTATAATGATAATTCGTAAAATTTTAATGATTTAAACACTCTCTGATAATTTGTTTCCATATCATTATAATAGATAACCTAGAAGTAGGTATCATCATTCTTAGAAACAACTTCATCAAATTTTGTTGGATAGTCAATTCAATTGAATATATGCGTAGCTGTGACCCATCGAAGATTGCTCAATATTAATAATTATAAATAAAGAGCAGCAAAGCTATACATAAAAGATGGATGATCAGATTCCCAAATTTAATAATAATCATGAAAACTTTCGGAAAATTTGACTGATGAACACACACCCATCAACAAATTTTTATTTTTTAAATGTTTATAGAAATGAAAAACAGAAGATAAATGTATCTTTATAGGGGAGAGAGTGTCTGTCTGTTCTTCTAGCCACAGCTGTCCTAATTTGTTAATTGTCCATTATAAGAAGAAGGAGGAGAAGGAAAACCAGAATGATCCAGGACACTCATTCATTCACTGTCTGTCTGTCTGACATGCAATTGAGTACAACGTTCAATATATATATAATTTTATTTTTGCCTTAACTAAAATTTCTCATATACATACATGTATGTTTATAAATTCTTTAATTTTAATTTTGATAAAAGATATATATATTATTTATAATATATATAGTTCACCTAAATAATGCAACTTCATTGTTTTTATTATTTATTTATGATTTCAAAATATTTTATTTTCTCAAATCAGACCTTGATTTATTTATTTTAGTATATAACACAATTTTTTTATCGATGTTTTTAGTTGATAATACAGTATTATCTAATTTCATAGGAAAAAGAAAGATAGATAGTAATAAGATTAGGAATGTTTCTTTCATTAATTTAACAGATAAAAAAATAAGATATTGAATTAGTAGATAATAAACAAACAATCTGTTGTGATAAGAAATAAAATTGTATGCTTTTTGTTTTGTTTCCTTTTATTTTGTTTTGTTATATATATATATACATATAGAGCGTCATGGGCGCTCATCGTACTTATTATAAGATAAGAGGTTTCGCCCCCTATACCCCCTATAATCGAATACCTTTGTATATCTTGAAAATATTCTATACAAAAGTATTATACTTTCAATTATTAAACTTAATATCAACAAAAGTAAAATAATTATAAAAAATATTATCTAGTTATTTAATATGAATGTGTATTAATAAAATTAATTAATTTTTAATATAAAATTAGTTTAATGTTTTTTTTATTAAATTTTATTAACAATTGATGATTTATAATTATGAATATTATATTAAATATACTGATAATTTATCTATATATGACAATATATGAAACGATCAATTAAAATATTAATTTTATATCATATATTTTCTTCTCATCGAATTCTTGATAGATTTTCCTAGAAAATTAACTTTTAACCAAATTTTCTATGTTTAAAGATATTGTTAAGCTTAAAGTTTTAAAATACATAATGGTTATGTTATTTTTCATTATGAAATATCTGTAAATCTTCTAATAAAATCATCTATTTTGAGAATTGTGTACTCAAAAATCTTAAATCCTTTCAGCTAAAATCTTATAGGTATTTTACAACTAGTATATGTAAATCTAACCTTATCTTATTATACTAGCAAAATATATATATATATATTTGTATTTTTGAAATAGTAAACCGCTCTAAGGCTTTTTTTGAAATTCACACCATAGATAATATTTATAAAAAAATCCATCTGTATTGGTTTCAGTATTGGGAAAATAATCTTTGTTAGTTTTTTCTAAATTTACAAGAGGGATTTTAATAATAAAAAATGGCGCCGGGCAACGCTGGACAGCGCTTCTTTAAATATTAAATATTTTAAATAAAATAAAATTATATAAAAATATTTATTTTAATAATGTTTTGTAAACAAATTTCGAAATATATATTATGTTATATCAACATTCTATACTTTTCTGTCTTTCAGTGCATTAATACATACGTTAAGGACTGTTCATGAATCATTTTCACTAAGGTTGAGAAAAATGTCTGTGTGTGTGTGTGTGTGTGTGTGTATGTGTGTTTATATGTGTGTATGTATGTAGACAATATTACGAAAAAACGGTTTGAGCTAAAATCATAAAATTTGGTAAATGGGCATTATTCAAAATTCGTAGTTTTCTCTCAACTTTTGAGAAATGAAGCTCATCAGAAGAGGGTCATTACCTACAACGTTTTGATTTTTTTCCTCTAAAGTGACCGTAATAATAAAGATATATGTTTGATAATTTTTCACATGATTAAAAATTGTATAAAACTGCTATATATAGAATTTCAGCTTGATTGAATAGCTGAAAGTGCCAGAATTAAATTTTTAACATTGCAAAAAACGCTCCAACACGTGACGTGGTGCCAACAACAAAGAGCGCTGATTTAATAAATATTATTTATTAATTTTAATTTATAATTTAATTAATTAAATTTAATTTAAATTAATATATGTTATTTAATCCTATTCAAATTTGCGAGATAGTCGAGTGGAGACAGTCCAGATTTTTTTAAAATAAGTCTTATCTATTAATATTATTTCTCCTTTTTCTCTCTCCATATTCGTATTAGGAAATCTTGTTTAATATAATCCAACAAGAATTATTAGAATACCCCCCATTGATTTGCTTACCTCCCATTTTATCTTACGAAACTCTTTACATTTATTACAAATCATTATTATATTAATAATAATAATAATTTCTTGCCTTGATCTTATCAAGAGAATTAATCCAGCCGAATAATCTTTGAAGGATATTACTAGTAATATAGGTATGTTTAATAAAAATAAAAATAAATAAATATTACTAAATCTTATAAAGGTTTAACAAAATTGTTAGATATAACAAGACAAGAGGATTAGTGACTGAATTTTAAGAGACATATAAGAACACATTCAGAATACAAGAGGATAAGGTTTAAAAATAAGCGAAAAACGCACTTGGTTTTTTATACCAATTATACGAAAATTAATTAAGTTGACCTGTGGCCAGGCGCAGAACCGACCGGCGGTTTCCGGATATACACCAAAAGTTGATCAATTCATCACACTGATGCATTAAGTAAATACACCAAATTTCATCAAAATCCGTTGAGCCGTTCAAGCTGTACACATCTATACGAACACACAGCTGATGGACCTACAGACTTCATGCTAAAAATACTTTTTTCTGTTAAGAAAATGCATGATTCGTGGAGATATAAAAATCTAAAATGTAAAAATTTCCACATGTAAAATTTGGTGGGAAAACAATACCTCCCTTACTATCGACGGTCGGTAAAAAAAATTAATAAAATATATAATAATAAATTAATTAATTTAGTTATTTTTAAATTAAATATTATATTCTTTAAACTCAATTCAAAGTAAATAACATTTAAATGAAAAATTCCCCTTCATAAAATTAGGAAGAATTTTGGTAATAATTTTAATTCTTATATTCGATCAAGTGTTTAATTATAAAAATGATGTTTAAAAAGAAATAGAAAATGTACATAGCGATTTGTGCAAAATAAATCAAAATATATGAAATTTAAATTTAATATTTAAACATAAATAAAAAAAATAAAATATTTTATTGATTGATTGAGATTATATTGACTAAAATAGGCGTCCCTGAACTCTCAAAAATACTCAAAGAAATTATCATCTTTGAATTTAATTTCATTTTTCTCCAATCTCACCCTTAAATCTATTTTTTTTTATCTCTGTTTTATATAAAAAAATCGCTTATATTTTAAAAACGATCCCCGAACAAACAATTCAACAAACAATATTTATATTATTATTAATCATTCAATAAATATTAATAATACATATATATTTCATTTGTATGTAAATAATAAATAAATTCATTTAAATTAAATATATATATATAATTTTCATCTGTTTTGATATTGATAAGTAGGAGTTACATTTAAGTTTACATTAAAATTTATCAAAATGAGTGGGAGGAAGGAGAAAAAGAGTCAAGAGATCTTACGAATGAGACTTTAATCTCACGATAATATTTGTATATATATATATATATATGTGTGTGTATAAATTACTTGATCAATCGATAAACTTATATATTTTATATTATTTAAATTATGTGTTTATTCTTTATTAAATCAAAATATTTTATTCTTTTGGTTAGACTAAGAATAGTAGAATAATGAGAATATTTATTAAGATATCCTCCACACTATAAGTCTATATGTATATATTATTACTTACGAAAAATATATTATTACCAAAAAAAAAACATTAATATCTTTATAAAAGGCATTAAAGGGATATAAGAACCAATATAATAAAAATTGCTTGTAAATTGACAAAATAGTTTATTTTAATTATCCAGTATTTTATAAATTAATATGCTTTAAATATTAATAATAATACAATATATAAATTATTTATGGAAATATGTAGGTGTATTATAGGTAAATTAACAAACTTATTCACAATATATTTTTTTCTTATATAATTAAATTGTACATTTTTAATATGAAATTATTAAATAAAGATCAAATAAATGTTTTTTTTTATTTTATTACTTAATTTATATATTTATATAATGTATTCAGGAAGACGTTTAAGAATTATTTACTTCAGCCTGCTGAAAGAAATTTTTTATTTTTGATAGATTTTTTCGTTTAAAATATAAATTAATAGATTCCTATTATAAAGGTAAATAAGATTTCAAGATTTATTAAAATTCTACAATTATTTTATAACTTATTATAAATATATATATATATATATATATAATATATGTATATAATATATATATATAATATACGTACCATATATTATTATTAAACTTATTATAAAGTATCTAAATTGATTTCTACCCTTTATTTCGATGTCGAAATTTTGATGTTTTTATACGTTTTGAAGATCCCTGAGTCATTTTCACTAAGATTGAGAAAAATGTCTGTGTCTATGCGTGTGTGTATGTGTATGTAGACAAGATTACGAAAAATCAGTATGACTACAATAATGATATTTGGTACACGGGTATTATTCAAAATTCGTAGTTCATTACCTAACATGTTTTCATTTTTTTTTCCTCTAAACTGACCGTAAAAATAAAGATATATGTTTGCTAGTTTTTCACATGATTAAAAATTGTATAAAACTGCTATATATAGAATTTTAGCTTGATTGATTCGCTGAAAGTACCGGAATTAATTTTTTAACACAAAGGCAAATAATGCGCCAGCAGGTGACGTGGTGCTATCAACAAAGAGCCAAACATGCGCTGTTTAATATATATTTAATAATTTTAATTTATAATTAATTAACTTAAATTTATGTATAATATACGTTAATTAATCCAATTCAAATTTGCGAGATAATCGAGTGGAGACATTCCGGACTTTTTTAATTAAGTCTTTCTCAATTTAATTTCATTTTATATTATTATTAGGGTACTCATTCATCTTGATTTTTATAATTACACAACTTTCAGAATTTGTAAAAGAATAAATAAGAAAGGAGAGATTGAATGCGTTTTGTAGTGAATATAACGGATAGGGGATGGCGGAGAGGGGGTCAGGTCCGGGTGGCCGACCTCGATGACTGCTTACGGGATCCCCGATCAAAGGGCAATAATTTTATCATGCAAAACCCCATTGATAAAAAAATTAATATATATATATATATATATGATGTAATTTTGATTATAATGAGAATTGTGTTGCTAATCGAGGCCAAAAGATATAAAATCGGATAGGTGACCATTATCACGAGGGCAACACATGCATACAACATCCATTGATTTAAAATAAATAATTAAGAATAGTAAATATTTTTATTTATCTTCTCCTAATTATATTTTATTAATAATCGTATCAAATTACAGAATTGTTATTATTATTGAAAGATTAATTTCATTTATCAATATAATTAATTAATCAAATTTTGTAATTAAATACCATAAAAATATTTCATTAAAAAAAAAAAATTATCATTTTTTTTATATTTATAAAATTGTCATTGGTATCAAATTGTAATGTAATTATTATTAAATTAAAAATTAATGGAAATTCTTTAATTAAGTTAATTTAATATGTAATATATTTATATATTTAATATGTAATATGTAATATATTTATATATTTAATATGTAATATGTAATATATTTATATATTTAATAAAAAATAATTGTTATTTCTATGGAATTTATTAAATTAATAATTTTTTTTTTATTATTAAATGTTATAATATATATATATATATTAAAATAGTATTAATCAGAAAATTATGAAATCAATATTCTATTACTAACGAAGTATGATACTTTCTTATATTTATATTAATTCAGAATGATTTTCAAAAACTAAAAATATTATTCTCCAAATTTTTACCGACCGACGATAGTAAGGGAGGTATTGTTTTCACACCAAATTTCACATGTGGAGATTTTTACATATCTCCACGAATCATGCATTTTCTAAACAGAAAAAAATATTTTTAGCATGATGTCTGTCCGTCCGTCCGCTGTGTGTCCGTATAGATGTGTACATCTTGAACGGCTCATCGGATTTTGATGAAATTTGGTATATTTACTTAATGCATCAATATGATGAATTGATCAACTTTTGGTTTATATCCGGAAACCAGAAGTGGTAGTATTAGCGATCGACGATAGGAAGAGAAGGCTTATTTTGACACCAAATTTCACATGAGGATTTTTTACATATCTCCATGAATCATGCACTTTGTATTGGTTTTATCCTCGGGAAAAATCATCTTCATTAGGTTTGTCTTAATTTAAAATTATATGACGTCACAGTCTCTTTCCCTCCAGGGAAAGATTACGGGCAACGCGCCCGGTACTTCAGCTATATATTATAAATAAAATAAAAATATTTATGTTATATCTATATCTGTTTTTATTGCATTAATAGATACATTTAAATTATTTGAAATTGTTTCTGTATCTGGAAATTAATTTATTTCAAACCGTCGGTCGGTTCTGTGCCTGGCCACAGGTCAACTTATTTTTTAATATATTTATTTTTTCCCCTTCCTTACAATTGTGTCATTTCATTCATATATCAGATTTAGATAATTTACATTCATCCTACCATTTATATTATTTTATTAATTCAAGCCTTTACCTTAATTTCTCTTCTATTAATCGATTTAAAAGAAAGGAAGAGAGAGTATAAATATATAAATATATATATTAACCTCGTTGTTAATTGGTTTGTACTAAAACGAGTCGGATCTTCTAATCCTTAGTATCATCATTCTACTCTCTCTCTCTCTCTCTCTTCCTTTATATCTTTTTTTAATTATTTCTTGATCCTATTTGCCCCAGTATATCGAGGATATAATATTCCAAGAGGGAATAATTATTATTCAAATCTCTTTTGAATTTAATTTGTCAAATTTATCAAGTTTATCAAATTTTTCAGTTTTTACAATTGCAATATAAAATTTAGTTTTCACGGAATAATTAATTCCACACTTATAAAACTATGTGTGAATAGTTTATTAAAAACTATGTGTGAATAGTTTATTAAAAATACCAAAATTTTGAATTTTTTTTAAATAGATATTTTAAAAGATTTTATTCAACAACATTTCTAGAATTTTTAATTAATATAATAATTTTTTAGTCTAATAGTATGATATATTAACTCTATGTTAACCCTCATAAATTAATAAATTGTAGGTAAAAGTTTTATTAGAAATCAATTAAATGAAATGAGTAGACATGAACTATACAAAACAGATAACGTTTTTTTTATAATAATATTTATTATTATAATAAATATTAAAACGGACACATTATGATTATAATATATTTCTTTAAAATACACACAGATGTGATTTAGAATTTTCAATTATTCAGATTATGGTTGAGAGAACCTTGACATTTCTTATTTTCTTTATATATAGATATATATATATCTATATATATATAAAAATGAATGTGTATCTGTCTGTCTGTCCATTATGGATTCAAAAACCACACATCCAATCACCGTGAAAATTTGTGAAATTATTAGGTATATCCCCGGGAAGGTTTTTGCAATTTTTTTTTAAATCAGAGTTGAAGTTCTAGGTGTATTTAATTTAATATTTATTTACATTTTTAAAGATTTAAATGACATGTTAGTTACTGTTCGTCAAATCGCCACGCTATCAGCGCTTTCATATTGACAGTTGTTAAATTTAAAATTATTTGTTTTGTAAACATTTTAAGAATAATTTAATAATTTAATAATTTCTTTAATTAATATTCATTTAAAATGATAATTAAAAATAAATTGTTGAATAAATCTGATCTAATAATATTAAATAATTTAGAGAAGTAGAAAAGCATAATTAATAGCTAAAATATCAGTTTTATCTTCAAATAAATAATCTTTCACTTATAAATAATTTTTTTAATTCTTATTAAATGCTAATCACTAATTATTATTAATTTATA
Source organism: Labia minor (assembly GCA_963082975.1). Taxonomy (NCBI): domain Eukaryota; kingdom Metazoa; phylum Arthropoda; class Insecta; order Dermaptera; family Spongiphoridae; genus Labia; species Labia minor. The sequence goes on from OY720344.1 coordinate 55,432,963, forward strand.
TAGTTATATTTGTGCTAATACAATAATATTTTTATAATTAAATTTCTGTTAAATAACTAATATTCAATTTCTTCCCTCTGTTCTATAAGTATAAATTCATTATTAAATTATATTTAAGACAGACATTTTTTTCATCGTAACTAAATTCTTCAATGATCCATCGGCTCAAATATTTTCGGTACAATTACTAGATATTGAGAACAGTAAAATAGAACTGCAACCAAATACGCAATGCATTAAAATACCAGACAATTTATGCACTGTTCTTCAGGGAAAAAAGAATTTTACACAGAATAATTTCTTGAATTATAACTGGCTCAGTCATCGGCCAATTTTGGCAGCCAAAAATGTTGATATTGACGAAATTAACTTCCAGATACAACAGTTGTTACCAGGCGATCTCATGTCTTTGAAATCAATCGATGCTGTTGTTGATGATGAAAGTGTAAATCTTCCAATTGAATTTTTAAATTCACTAGACTTACCTAGAATGCCACCACATAATCTTCGATTATTCTCCTTAACGATACACGTTTGGTCATCAAAAAGATCACCGGAAATATTCTTGAAGCAATCATTTTAACGAGGAAGTTAAAAGAAAAGTTGTCCTGTTGCCACGTCAATGATACAGTCAGATTATACTATACCCTTCAGAAGGCTACAGTTTCCAATTCGTTTAGTTTTTGGTATGTCTATAAATAAGTCTCAAGGCCAAACAATGTCATTTTGAGGTTTAGATTTGGAAAATTCATGTTTGTCTTATGGGCTACTATATGTTGCATGTTCACGAGTAGGGAAACCGTTGAATCTACGATCTTTGTGTTAGCTAAAGACAGGTTAACCAAAAATATTGTGCACCGATTAGTGCTTAATTAAATTGAAATTAAAAGTATTTATAATTCAAAATAATAAATATGATTGTTAAAGATTTAAGACTATCTGTCCTACCTACCTCATTCATAAGTTTAAGTGTCACATATTATTTACTAACAACTTTGTAATATACTCATTTGTTACAAATTTGAATAAAAACAATAACTTTTAAAATTAATTCTTTTTCGATCTCTGTCAATAGCATAATAGAGAATGGAGGTCGCTATATTTTTTTACAAGTGACATCTATGTAAAAAAGCACGGTGGTCCCCATGACTGAAGTTCTCCTACCGTTCCTCTTAAATAGTTTACTACATTGTACTTGTAACTTTTACAATAATATTAAATTATAAAATAAAAATTAAAAAAAAAAATTATATTTTGATTAATTAAAGTTAAAAATAATATAATAATAATAAAATTTAAAAAACTAATTCAATCATATTCATTAATATTTTTACAGAGAATATAACTAAAACCAAAGATTATAAAATATACGTCATATAGTTATTATAATGATTTATAAATATAATTTCAAACCGGATATGATTAAATATATATTCAAATGTGAATAGTAAATATTAGTAAAAAATTGATGAATATTCCTATTAAAGATCTAAAAATGACAGGTGAATGTATTTTTTCTTTTTTTTCTTAAATAAATATATACCTACTAATACTATTGATATATATGATAAGAATATGTATAGATATATATTTGAATTTTGGAAAAGATTTGGTTGGGAAAAAAAACTATATAGTACCATATTTCATAGAATGAATGAATGATTGAAATTATTCTCCAACTTTCTCTCTCTCTCTCTCAGTTTGTATTCATTCACTTCAATCCATCAATTCATTGACAAATTTTGAATGATAATATATATAGATATAGATAGTTAGATAGAGAGAGAGGCTTGTTTTTATAGATACATACAATATTCTTAACCCGCGGCTCTCTCTTTTTAGCTTTTGTTATTGTTATTATAAATTAAGTATAAATGTAAATTTTTTATGTTTAATTTATTATTATGCATTACATTAAATTATATTATTATTGAAAATTATAGATTTATTTCATAGTTTCATTCTACTATTATACTTTTCATATAAACATTCTAAATATAATATATATATACGTATTTTTTCATTGTTTTGACTTTGTAAAACTATACTTATATATGAAATGATGATAACAGTTCCATTACCGTTACCGAATAATTATAATATATTTTCTATGTATATTACAATTTTAAATTCTAAATTAATAATTTAAAACTAAGATATTATTATATATATTCAATATTTTTGAAAATAATTTTTTTTTGTTTTTATAAATTTTGAGATTTCCCTCCATCCCTTCTTTCAATGAAATTACTCTTTTATTTTTATTGAATGTATATACAGAGGAACGATAGAAGTAGAAGTAGGTATTTGATTAGTTTGGATTGGATATCTTTTTGATCATTCATTCACATTCGCCTGTGGTTGAATCTTGTTGCTTTTTCTGCATTGGCCTCTGGGTTAAAGAACCTGTCTCTCCTATATATGCCTGGCCCGCCATCTTGTTGATGCTGTTGTTGTTGTTATTGCCACGTTTTCTTTCTCTTCATCTAGCTCCAGCAGCAGCTGTATCTAACCAACTTTTACGTTTTGCCATCTTTTATAAAAAGAAGAAAAATAGTTAATTAATATTAATAAACTATTATTATTTATTCATTTCTTTTCTAAGGTTTTCAATGGGTAAAGGATGAAGAGGGGTCTGTTTCAGATGTTTATATTATAAGAGAGTTAAAAAAAAATGAAGTATTTTAAAATCTGAAAATGTAACTCTCCCTCTCCTTCTCCTCTTAAAATAAATATATATTTTTTATATTTTATAGAGTTAGCTATTAAAAAATTTAGGAAAACTAAAAATACTTAGAAAAATTTGTTATTTTTAATGGGATTTGGATTCACAAAATATCAAAGTTATTTAAATTTGAAAATTTAATGACAAAACAATTTTACACCTATCAATAGGTTGTAACATAATTTGTTTATCTTTTTGATAAAACTGTTAAGTTTAGATTTTATTTTTGGGTAAAATTATTATAAAAGATATTTTTTTTCTAATTATTTAATTTATCAATCATCAGATGATAATAAAAAATTAAAAAACTTGTCCCACTAAAATTTTTACTTTAAAAAAACAGTAAAGTTTGAATTATAAAATAGAAGAAGTTGGGTGGGAGGGTTTATCGAATGAGAGAACAAAAAAAACCCTAATTAATGATGAAAGTGCATTTGAAACTCATCCCAATAGATAAATGAAAAGGAGATATAATATATAATCAAATATGAAAGGGAAAGAAGAGAGAATATAAATTGGATGGAGGTGGGTGCTTTAAGATAGAGATTACTTTTGAGAAATGTATTCTTCCTCTCAAAATCTTATAGAATCCAGAGATAGATAGATAAATTTTTGATATAATAAAAAAATAGAAAAATTGTTTAAAGAATCTCTAATTTCTAAATTAAAGATGACTAATTTTTCTTTGGTTGGCTGACTATTTAGAAAAATCTCAATTCATATTAAAAAAAACCAGTTTCTTAATCATTCTTTCATTTAACTATCTATTTAATAAATCTATAGACATAAATGTGGTTCAATGTTTAGTGTTATTGTAGAGTGTTTCGTGTATGCCGGCATTCATTTGGGCGAGGCTCTCATGGCTCCTCTTTCTTCCCTCTTTCCTCCTTCTCCTCTCACTAACATCACCTTGTTTCTAACTTTCAAGGTTCAAACAACTCATTTCTTCTCCCTCTTCTTCTCTCCCAAGTGTTTTAAAATTATCATCCCTCTTTCATGATTCTTATGATTTTTTTCAACTACCATACTTCTCTCTCTTTTTTTCAAAATAAATATTTACATAAAATATCTACCTATTTTATATGAATATTAAAACTTTATATAGCTACATATAAGTACATACATATTAATAAAATTATAGATATTTCCATATAAGACTTCTCCTATCTCAATTAAATGATTAAGAGTTATTTCTTGGAGTTCTTAAATGCTAGAGTTTTTATGATATTATTTCTTTTAACTAAAAACAATAATTTTTACCGACCGACGATAGTAAGGGAGGTATTGTTTTCACACCAAATTTCACATGTGGAGATTTTTACATATCTCTACGAATCATGCATTTTCTTAACAGAAAAAAGTATTTTTAGCATGATGTCTGTCCGTTCGTCCGTCCGTCTGTCCGTATAGATGTGTACAGCCTGAACGGCTCAACCGATTTTTATGAAATTTGGTATATTTACTTAATGCATCAGTGGGATGAATTGATCAACTTTTGGTGCAAATCTAGAAACCGGAAGTGGTAGTATTAGCGATCAACGATAGTAAGGAAAGGGTTATTTTCGCACCAAATTTCACATAAGGAGATTTTTTACATATCACCACGAATCATGCACTTTGTATTGGTTTTATTCTCGAGAAAAATCATTTTTATTAGTTTTTTTCTTAATTTAAAATTATATGACGTCATCCAGCCATTCATGACGTCACAGCCTGGTCTTGCATATATATTATAAATAAAATAAAATTAAAAATGTTTATATTTATTATTTATGTATCCATATCTGTTTATTATTACATTAATAGATATATTAAAATTATTTGAAATTGTTTCTGTAGCTGGAAATTAATTTACTTCAAACCGTCGGTCGGTTCGGACCTGGCCACAGGTCAACTTATTTCTTCCGAATTTATGTTATTTATATGGACATACTTTTATATATGCGTTAGTTGTATTTAAAAAATATTAACTAAATCAAAAAAAAAGAAAATTGCAGGAAAGTAGACAGTTCTTTTACAATCAATGTGTTGACATTTTCGGTCCGTACTAGTTTCATCTTCAGGTTTTTCCTAAATATATTTATATATGTAATATTACTCTATTATTTTGAATATTCCCCGCGCACCGATGGTGGCGCTCTGATTGGATAGAAAGAGAGGAGTTAAAATTTTTATATTTGACAGATGTATCTGAGTTTGATTTGTGATATGATATGCCTAAAAGAATCTTGAAGAGGCAATATTTGGGTAAACAAAATATAATAAAAGGCTTTAAATGTTGTTTCTTCTGATTTGCAGGTAATATTGTAATAAATTTTATATATTTTTTGTACCTTAATTATAATAATAAAAAAAACCTTCTGATTTGCAGACTGAAACGCAATTAAGTCTTTCATTTCATATAAATTTCATTAAAATAGATAGATCATTATTATAAAACAACATTTTTGCCAAGATAAAATATAAATAAATAAAAATAATGGAAAAGCTAAGATTTGAAAAAAAAAAAAAAAAAAAAAAAAAAAGAATGACTGAATATATATAAATCAAAATAATTAATAATTAAGGTAAATAAAATAAATAATAAATAAAATTGAAATAAATCAAAGTGGAATTAAAATAGATAATAAATAAAATTAAAACTAAATAAATAAAAATACAAATAGAATCAAGCATATTTCATTAAAAGAAGATAATAAATGTTTAAAAGATGAAATAATTTCATTAAAAGAAGACATGAAAAAGGAATATAATAAAAGAAAAACGAGTGAATATAAATCATTAAACCAAGTAATCAATTTGCTGGTTTAAAAATACAAATAGTGGGAATCTCAATAGAGATCAACTACATACTGCCAACCACTCAGAGTTAGAAGTCGAATTAAATGAAGGTAACCCAAAAATTTTATAGTGCCACCATTAATTAAAATCAAGTTACTATTAAATAACTCAACGGAAGTTACAGCAATTTATGACTCAGGAGCAAATGTGTCATTAATAAATTCGAAATTATTGAAAAAAAAAAAAAAAAAAAAATAGAAAAAAAAAAAAAACATATTTCTACATTAATAATATTCAATAATAAATTAAAAATAATTTTATTAATAATCATAATAATACCCTTTAATTTAAAGCAAGTTAAAATTATAGTTTATATTTAACATTAAATGTGTTTTTCCTAAAGCAAATAAAATGAAGAAAATTGATTAAAATTATATATAAAGTTTTATTTATAGTATGTATATGCATATAATAACATATTATATTAAAATAAAGATATGAATACAAAAAAATTGGTAATTGAAGTTAAAAAGAAAAAGAAATTATTGACATGTGATTTAAAAATTAGTTAACTTGAGGACAATTAATGGTGAGAGGAAAACAGATGGAATGGTAAAATTAAAAATAAAGATTTATGATATTGAGAAATACATGAATGTGTTCATCGTAGAAGATAGAAATTTTAGTTACGATTTTCTAATTGGACTAGACTGTATAAAGGAGTTCAAATTAAATCAAGATGAAAATTTAAAAAAAAAAAATCACACAAAATATAAATTTTAAAAAAATAATAAACATATAAACATTTCTGAAGATTCAAGAGTCGCACAGAAGAAAGAAGAAAGTATCCTAATAGACAATATTAAACAAATAAATTTTAATGAACATCTAAATACAAGTAATTTTGAAATTACGTTAGATCACCTAAATATTAGTCAACAATCAGAAATAAAAAAATTTTAATTGATACATATAAATCAATCTTTGCTAAAGACAAATACGATATTGGAACTGTAAAAGATTACGAGGCACATATCGATCTAATGGTAGACGAATATTGTTCTAAACGTCCATACGGATACACAATCGAAGATAAAAGAGAAAGAAGAAAATAATCATAAATTAAAGTATGAAGAATTGCTTCACCGACACAATATAATTCAAGAAAATATTCAATTACTTCAAAAAAAAAAAAAAAAAAAAAAAAAAAAAAAAAAAAAAAAAAAAAATAATGAAGAACTAAAGATTGAATTATCCACTAAAGAAAAGAACTATTCTGTATCTATTAATAATTATGTTGCATTAAAAGATAATTTAAAAAAAAAAAAAAAAAAAAAAAAAAAAAAAAAAAAAAAAAAAAAAACAGCTTATTAATTAGATTAGAAGATGTGAATGGTAAGTGTGAAATAATAAATATAAATAATAAAGAACTTTCTGATTTCACAGAAAAAGTTGATGACCTTGAAAAGGAAAACACTTTATTAACTAATAAACTAGATGAATTTAAAGAATATAGTGATGAATTGGAAGAAAACTTTAAACAAAAAGTATATGATTTGCAAAGAAACCTTAAAGTGTTACAAGAAGAAAAATATTATCTAGAAGAAATTGAAAAATTACAGGGTGAAATAACGCTTTTACAAAATGATCTCGAAAAGAACAATTTTCAATAGAAACAGTCAACCATTTAAAAAAAAAAAAAAAAAAATTTTGAAAGTCATGTACAATTACATGATGATTTGAACAAAATTACATTAGAAAAAATTGAATTAGAAAATAAATATATCAACTTAAATAATGAAAACACAAAACATTTAGAACAGATTTTAAAATTAGAAGAATTAAATACTGAATTAATGAAAAAAAAAAAAAAAAAAAAAAAATAATCATTCGCAAGGTATACATGAAAAGATTGTGGATTTAGAAATTACAAATAATAACCTGTTACGAGACATTGAAGAATTTCAATCATCTATTTCTAAAAAAAAAAAAAAAAAAAAAAAAAAAAAAAAAAAAAAAAAATAATAATAGAAGAATATGAAAATGTAAAACAAAAACTTATTGATAACAAGGCTTTGTTGTTACTAACGTATCAACTTATAATTCATTGCCTAAAAATCTTGAAAATAATTTAATTTCCTAAGATTTAGAAATTTTTAATCAATCCGACTTAAGTTTAAACAGTACTTTCAATATTTTAATGAGATGAAATTAAAAATAAATCTATTAAACGAACTAAAGAATTTTAAATTGGATATAAATCAAATTGATGAAATCAATAAACTATCTATCAATCAATTTAGATTAATCTTAAACGATTTAAACGATAAAAAAGCTAATATTGTGAGAGACCTTGATACTATTAATCAACTTTACATGCAATTCAAAGAAGTGGAACAAAATGAAATCGAATATAAAGAAAAATATGATAATATTTTAATAGAAGAATTGAATATAGAAAAAAAAAAAAAAAAAAAAGAAGAGGTAGAAGTGCCAGAAAAAGAAGATAGATGTACCAGAAAAGAAAGAAGAGAAGATAGAAGAACCAGGAAAGAAGAAGAGAAGATAGAAGTACCAAAAAGGGAAGAAGAAAAAGAAGATGCTGAAGCTAAAGCAAGGAAAGGAAAAGAAGGAGCCGATTCTAAGGCAAAGAAAGAAAGAGAAGAAGCTGAAGCTAAAGCAAAGAAAAAAAAAAAAAGAAGATGCTGAAGCTAAAGCAAAGAAAGAAAAAGAAGATGCTGTAGCTAAAGCAAAGAAAGAAAAAGAAGAAGCCGAATTAAAGGCAAAGAAAGAAAAAGAAGAAGCTGAAGCTAAAGCAAGGAAAGGAAAAGAAGGAGCCGATTCTAAGGCAAAGAAAGAAAGAGAAGAAGCTGAAGCTAAAGCAAAGAAAAAAAAAAAGAAGATGCTGAAGCTAAAGCAAAGAAAGAAAAAGAAGATGCTGTAGCTAAAGCAAAGAAAGAAAAAGAAGAAGCCGAATTAAAGGCAAAGAAAGAAAAAGAAGAAGCCGATTCTAAGGCAAAGAAAGAAAAAGAAGAAGCCGAATTTAAGGCAAAGAAAGAAAAAGAAGAAGCCGGAGCTAAAGCAAAGAAAGAAGAAGAAGATGCTGAAGCTAAAGGCAAAGAAAGAAAAAGAAGAAACAGAAACTGACCCCATTGTTAAATACACTTGATTCTTAATTCGAACTACGTTCTCCCTTAAGGGGGGAGATGTAATATTACTCTATTATTTTGAATATTCCCCGCGCACCGATGGTGGCGCTCTGATTGGATAGAAAGAGAGGAGTTAAAATTTTTATATTTGACAGATGTATCTGAGTTTGATTTGTGATATGATATGCCTAAAAGAATCTTGAAGAGGCAATATTTGGGTAAACAAAATATAATAAAAGGCTTTAAATGTTGTTTCTTCTGATTTGCAGGTAATATTGTAATAAATTTTATATATTTTTTGTACCTTAATTATAATAATAAAAAAAACCTTCTGATTTGCAGACTGAAACGCAATTAAGTCTTTCATTTCATATAAATTTCATTAAAATAGATAGATCATTATTATATATATATATATATCTATCATGTTTTCAAAGCTCATTTAATAAAACTAAATAAGTAAATCATTAAAATATTTCAATTTTGAGAATCTATTTATTCATTGATATAATTAATTTAAAAAATATAAAAACAAATTATATATAGGCATGTATATATACATTTATGTTTCCTCGGATCTAGAACTACTTTTTTAAATTTTTCTTTTAATTATTTATATGACTAATAAAGTTTTCTATGATTTATATCTTATCAAATTACAAATTATGCATTTATTCATCAATTTTCAATTTTCTTATTACTAAATTGTTTTTTAGATATTTCATTTACAAGTAATTAAATAATTAATTGAAAACAAATATTATCAATAAATTAAAATAAAACATATGATATTTTTTTTTCCTTTATTTTTACAACAATGTATATTCGTTTATTATTTAATTATTTTGAATAATTACTATTGTTATATATTCTCGGCAATGATCTCATTTAATAATTATAATTATTGAGGTCATCAACCCTATGTTTCTGTTGTTTTCAATGATGATGATCATCATCATGACGATATTGACAATCTCTGCATCCAAAGGCATTAGTAGATAATTTAAAATGTAAATTTTTTCTTTTTCTTTTTCCTTATTGACGTCACACTTGTATTTTATTAATTCATGATGCATATACGTACATAGATTTATTATCCGAATTTATTTGTAAATACATATACTTAATATATTTATGAATATATTCATCTAATATGTAATCTTTATAAATAATGAAAACATTTCTATAAAATTCAAAAAATAAATAAATAAACTAAAATTAATAATATGATTTAAAGATTTTAATGAAGATTGATCTTTTTCATTTACCCGTATAATCATTAAGATAATATTTATTAAAAAATCTACCTCTTTATAATATATATATATATATATATATATATATATTGGATCCCTATTATCCGGAAATGCAAAGGGTGGTGTCTCTTTCCTCTTCAATGAATGATAATTATTTCGATTAAATGCCACTCGAATGGTCAATTAAATTAATGATATCGTTTATATAATCATAACAACAACAACACATATACACTTAAAGAAATTTATGTCAATTCAATTAATTATATTATTGATTAATCATATACAGACCATACAAGTATAATTATTTACATACAAAAATTTGGATAAAACAAAAACGTTATATAATAAATAAAGTTAAGACATTTCTTTAAAAAAAATTGAGTTTTTTTTTCTTTTCTTTTTTATAAAAATGTTTGAGTGAATAAAATGTTAAATTGGGAACAAAGTGTTAGAAGAATTGATACATTTACCTTCACCCAATTTTAATAAAAAATTATATTATTTATTATTTTATTTTGTTATTATTATTATTTATTTATAAGATTATTTTTTTAAGATTTTCTTGTTTTATTATAATTATTCTTATTAATATATATGTTTCTTTTGTTACAGGTAAGTTCAATGCCACAACTATTTATTTATTAATTTTGATAAATTATTAAATAAACCTAGGAAGTTTGGAAAAGAGAGTAAGTAATCAAAAATTATATATTTATTATATTATATTACTATCAGTTATAGGATTAAAATACGTCACGTATGTAATTAGTGGGAGGAGTGGAGAGGGAGGTAGATGATTTAATTAATTTTTAAAGCTTCCTTATCGTTTCTTGATAGATTGAAATTTGATGATAAGATTAAAGGTGAAAGATTTTGATCAAAGTGAAAAATATTAATAAAAAAAAAGAATAACAATTTTTTTATTTATTCGATTTCAAGTTTTTTTGGAATTTTGTGATTTCAATTTTATTAAATTATTTTTTCTCTTAAATATCGTATTTATTTAACCAATTGATAAAAAAACAAAAAAAAAACTCTAATAAATAATAAATAAATATTATAACAAACAATAAAAAAAAATTTGTTATCTATATAGTTCGTTTCTCGATCCCAGACCTTTCGTATTCGATTAAGGAGCATAAATAAAAAGGTCGAACGCGCATTAATAAAAATATTCAATATTTATCATACCACTATATCACTATTTAGTATGACCAACTCTGAAAAATATATCTAACATTTTTTTAAAATTTTATCAATATTTAATGTTTTTATTATAATTATTTTAACATTAATTTGATTGTGTACACTTATATTGTATATATGATTTCGTACTTTTATACGAATTCTATATATTAAGTAAAGGAAGTGGAGGGGGGTATTAAGTTGCAAAATAGAATCTTGTCTCATCTTCGTGAGCAAACTCATTTAAATTGTTTTTTATTATTCCTTAATAAAAATAATTAATCAACATATGGCTTGAATAAATATCAAAGAGTATTAAAATTAAAACATTGATTCATTTAGAATTTTTAATTTGAAAAATAACTATTTATATAAATTAACTGTCGTTAGGAATTTAATATAAATACATAATATTAATAATAATTGTACTTTAATTAATATTTATTTTCTAGTTTAACTACTTATATTGGAAAATAATTCTATAATCTTTTTAATGGGTTAGTAAATATGTTTTTTCGTAGCAATCGAGACAATGACAAATTCAATAATCAACAATATTTGCTCTATATATTATCTTATCTTATTATGCTAGCTAAAATTGTATATATGTATTTATCTATATATATTGGTTCTCAAAAACCGCTCTAACGATTTTTTTCAAATTCACACTAGATATAGTATTTATAAAGAAAAATTAAGTTTTATTGATGATATCTCTTGAAACATACAGCTTCATTATTAATTTCTTAATTGAAAATTATATATGGAAAACGTCAAAATTTTTAATACTGCCTGCTAAGACAGTAAAAAAATGACAATTTTTTATCTAAATATATATAGTACAGAGGCTAGAGAGATGTTTTAACGAGTGGATTTCGTCGGTTCGAAACTCGCCGGGTGAATCGTTATTTAAAAATGAAAATAATGATTTTGTTATTTTTTTTTCTTTTTATCTATTGTTTACTTTTTAATAAATTACTATTCTATATTTATTTATTCATTGTTCTTTTATTAATAAAGTTTTAGATAGTTTTATAAGTTTTAATATTTTTTCAATAAAATATTATTCAATATATTTATTAATATTATTTTATTTATTATTATTGAGTACCCGAAGTTCCATTCATTTTAATCAGATTGATGCAATGATGCAACAGTTAATAATTGTAATATTGTAATAAATTTCTATCTTGAAAATTGTTACATATTATTCAGGATATTTTAAAAACTATTTCTTTCTTTAATTAATATTCATTTTTTCTATAAGTCAGATATATTTCCAAATATTAAATAATTTTTGAAGTGAAAACTTCTTTAGCGGCGTTGAGCACTTTTGCGGGATGGGGAAAAAGTATAGAACTCGCGTGATCGTGACCAACACCATGAAACCATCTGCTTTCAAATTTCTTATAACAGAGCGCGAAATTTGAATTGTCATTAGAACTGTTTTATAAATTATCTCTAACATATAAATATATATTTATTATGTAAAGTTCATTTCATATATACATATATAATCAAAATTATACGAAATGAACTTCACATAATAAATATATATTTTATGTTAGAGATAAGAATTATAAAACAGTTCGTATTGCAATATTTTAAACAAAGTTGTGTATTTATATATATATAAATATAAGTTACAAATTTGTTTAAAATATATGTTTAAAATAATATATAAGTTATATATATATACATGCATATGAAATTCATCTTTCTCGTGAAATAGCGCGAATTTCGTCTGTTTTAAAATTTCTTACGCAGAAGTTTTCACTTCTGTCGGCCAGTCCCACGACTGCCAATTTTGCTTTTTTAATTCCGAAAAGCTGCAAAGCACGTTTTTTTGTCTTTAGTTTGTTTTATAACCACTTGGGGCGCTAAACAGTTTTTCAAAAAAACACTATAGAAAAAAAATATATGTACCTATATATTATATATTTATGTATTATTGAGGAGCACAAGTTCATTAATTTTAATCAGATTGATGCAAATGTGTAACATTTAATAATTGTAATAAATAATTAAAGAATTGTGTATCAATATTTTTTAAAGGGTAGAGCGAGAGCTCGGTGTCCCAGGTATTAATATTACCAGCCAAATCCAATAATAATGAATCATTTTTTTTAACTTAAGTACCGAGCCGAGGCTCGGGGTCCCGGTACTTATTTTATTATAATATTAATTAAGTTAAAATGTATTTGCAATGTTACTAATGTATATTGATATCTGTTGATATTTATTTATTATTTACTTTAATTAAAACGAAAACAATTAAAATGGTTTTTTCACAAGTTTAAACCTAAAAAATTCGATATAACAGATTATGTGTTAAAAGCAATTAAATTAATTAACACTCTTCCCCCCCCCCCTTTAATACATGTTTTTTTTCTTGGAAAACTTATCTAAATTTTCTTGTAATAATCTATTAATAAAATTATATACATACGTGTTTAGCCTAGAAAAGCCAATTGCAAAACTATCGGTAAAAAATTATTTTAATTATATACATATATTATATAAAATATTTTTTTTTTAAAGTACAAGGTGGCTCTTTGATTTATCAGGTAGTTATTATAAATTTAGAGTTTTTCTAATATTTATTGAGTTTTTTCACTGAAATTAGCGGAAATGTCAAATTTGAATTTTTGAAGTTTTTATTTTCCTAATTTTTGGATACATATAGTGTAATAATTTCACATTATTTTTTTTTAAAGCCCTTTATATTTACGTTTACAAAACCAATAAACTTATTAATACTTGATTTGAAAATTTGTTCAAATTATTGATATTATAGGGATTTGCTTATTTTTGTTAACTGAAATTGATTCTGATGAATTTCCTTTTTTTCTTCGCCACCCCCTTCCCTTGCCAGTTCTCTTCTCCCCCCCCCCCCCACCAACCTTGTTATTGGACTAGCCACCAATAACAGGTTGACCAGATCATCAGGTAGGCACCACCGACAGGTACAGGTAGTGGAGGTATAGGTATGTGCGACACTGGTGGGCCCCCACAACGAAACAACAACAAAGATAGACAGACTCTCATAGCGGTTCTCTTTTTTTTCTTTCCTTATTTCTTACCTCTTTGCTTGATCCATTCCTATCTTCCTCACACACACACACACACGCTCTCTCTCTCATCTCTCTCTCTTTTGAGTGTCTTTCACGGTGGTCCCTTATATTTCATTCACAGATCATTTTACACTTTTTCACATAATTTTTACAAAAACAAAAATAACTATAATATTTTTATTTTATTTTAATAAGTATATATTTCTATCTTTGATAAAAAAAAATTACTAGAAATTTATCAGACTCAATTCTTATATAGACAAAAAATAAAAATTAGCTATATATCAAATAAATTTTAAATTCTTTCAAATATTAAAAATTAATAGCTCGTCCACAGATTAAAAAATTTAAAATTATATTTTTTCTTTAACTATTAAGATTTTAATCATATTTGCTATTTGAAAAAAAAACACTATTATTTTTATATTATTTTTGAAATTATTTTATTTTAATTATAATGGGATATTAAATTATAAAAAATGAGCTGTGGCCAGGCACAGAACTGACCGACGATTTGAAATAAATTAATTTCCAAACAACATTATATATATATATATGTATGTATATATATAAAAAATTATTCTTAAAACTTGAATTAAAATGACTAAATTATATTATTTGGGTTTTTATTTTTAGTTTAATTATATACTCAATTATTAATTACTACTATATTTTAAATGAAAAATGAATATAAAATTAATACTTTGTAAACTACCAATTCCGTGTTTCCGGATATACACCAAAAGTTGATGAATTCATGCTACTGATTCATTAAGTAAATATACCAAATTTTATCAAAATCCATTGAGCCGTTCAAACTGTACACGTCTCTATTTGGACACACAATGGACAAACGGACGGACAGACAGATATCATGCTAAACATACTTTTTTCTGTTAACAAAATGTATGATTCTTAGGGAAATGTAAAATTCTCCACATGTGAAATATGGTGTAAAAACAATACCTTCCCTTCCTATGGTCGGTCGCTAATAATCTGTGGAATTAAAAGAAAGTAATTATTTTGGAATTATTACTCCTATGCCCCCTTTAAATTGATATATATTTATATAAAAATTAAATATAAATGAACAAAAACACTATTTCAAGAATTTTAAAAAATTTTAATTTTGAATATTTCAAGTAGCTATTAGGGAAATTCTAATAAAATATTATAATAATAAATAGTAAGTTTAATGAAATAATTAAACTCATATATGAGTTGAAAATTTGTGTCAAACGTAAGACTTCAACTCCATAACATTTATATTTTTTGTTCTAATCACATAACAGATATTTTAATTGCCACTTATCACCCCCTTCCGCCCTACCCTTTCTCTTATAATATAAAAACATAAATATGTCTGAATTAAGTTTAATTCATTAATCTTAATCTTTTTCTTTATTTTTTTGGTAAATAATAAAATTATTTGCATTATTTAACATTCTATTTTTATTTTTATAAAAACTCATTAATAATAAAAATAAATGAATGAATCATTAATTGTGTAATGCCGTTATACTCGTTAACTGTTTCAATGTTCAATTGATTGATAAATAATTTTCAATTTATTATTATAACATTACAATATCTATAATAAAAGTAGAAAGTCATTTTTTTAAAAATAATTCTTTTTATTTTATATGTTCTTAGAAAAAAAGTTAGTAACAATTTATAAGAAACGGTGAGTGTGATTTTTTTCCAAAACATTGTTGTCATTTTGAGTTTATTCATTAATTTATAAATTGTTAAACCTAATCATAGAGATGCTGTGTTCACTCATTCACAACAATGTGTTAAACTTTGAATAAAATAATAAAATGTTTTTTTACAATGTTCAGAATATAAAAATATGTTTAAACTTTTTGCACATATTCCTTGTTACGTCATGTTTTTAATAATCAAAATTTCAATAATAATAATATTTAAAATATTTATACAGTTTAATTCATTATTTTCTTATATATATATGATTAATTAGAAATGGATGATATCATAATCTGAATGACTGGATTTGATTCATAGTATCAGGCTGAAGTAAATAGATTTAAAACATCGGTCTTTACCATCCTATAAAATTATTTAGAACAACTTTTAAAAGTTATAAATGTTTAAATTTTTTCTAAAATTTTACTTTAATTTTCTATATTTGTTCTTATAAAATCTATTTATACGCCTAAAATATAAAACTTAAAAGAGAAAGTTGCTCTTTAATACTAATAGATTACCAATAGATAATTACTCACATTATTTTTATGATCCTTGATTCTTGAGAATTGATTTGCCTAAAAATAAGGGAAAAGGATAAAGAAGAGGGAACATGACTATATAACAATAACAATAAAAAACGAAAAAAAGGATGATAATGATGAAATAGTGAAATTATACAAGATAAAATATTTATAAATACAATTTTCAATTTTAAATAAAAATTTTTCTTAAATGAATATAATAATAATTATTTTAATTTATTAATGAAATATAAATCATATTAATTATATTATTTTTTCATTTGTAAAGCTATTTATCTATTTATTTTTATTTCAATCAACTTGTTTTGTTTCATTATAAAAATGTATTAGTAAAAACATGAAAAAGAGAATTTGTTTCCTTCTTTTTTATTATGCATAAATATAAATTTTTAATGTGAATTTATATTTAATTGAACAAAAGTGAAAAAAATAAGCGTTTAAAAAATTGCAATCATTTCAATGGCAAATGTCAGAACCAACCCCCCTCCCTTTGTCCCGCCCTACCCCATCATATAGTAGACAAAGCCTGAGCCTGGGTGGAGTCCTCATCTAGTAGTGGCCTACTTCCATGCCTTTCTCTCTCTTATTATATTTATCTATATTGAATAAGAAGAAATATTGTTTATAATGTCTCTCTCTCTCTTGCTCTTTAATTTTACCCCCACCCTTTAACTGATTCACATACGTTGCATTAGAAACCTTTCTACCCCCTCCTTCCTCGACAAATAACAAATACCGGTTTTAGTTCTACACTAAATATTTTATTGATAGAACAAAGAAAACATAAACTTTTCTTAATATTTCTTGTTACAACCTTATATATATATATATACTTATATACTATAAATATATTCTCAAAAAGACTATCCTCCGTTTTTTAACAATTTTTCTCATATAATTTTGAGAAACAAATTATATCATATAGAAATAAATTGTTGAAATAATAAAATTAAATAAAAATAAAAATTTCGCTAATTTTCAATAATTATCAAGTGAAATGGATTGAGTTTAGAGCAATTATTTAAAATACATCAATATTTTATTTAAAATATTTAAATTCATTAACGCGTAAATAATAATAATAATAATAACAATAACAATAATAATAATAATAATAGGGTGAATTCCCTCTCCGTATCGACCGAGCCTAGCCCTTAATAAGATGTGGATCCGGAGTAACTATCTAACTCCTACCCTGTCCCATCTCTCTCACGTCCCTTCTTACATTGTCTATCCATATTAAAAGCTTATGTGAAAATATTATGAAAATAAAATGAAAATTATTTATTCATATATTCTTAAAAATTAAAAGAGGTAATATAGCCGCAATGTGAATGTTTTCAGTGTGTTAAATAAGTTAAAAAGGCCAATATGATCAATTGAAATATTGTAAATATTAGAAAAATATAAACAAAAATATAAATATTATTCATCTATCTATCTCTGTGGTTTTATAGAACTCGAAAGTTCTTGGCCGCAGCAACCACACCCCTCCAACTATTCCTATTTTGGGCCACAACCCTCCAGTCCCTATCCTTTCCCATCACTCTCACGTCCCTTCTCACATTATCCACCCACAGCGTAATATAAATATTATAAACATTCTTTGTATTGCATTCTTTGCGGTGATGAATGACAACATGTACATATCAAATTTGTAAAAATTAATTTCTGGAGTTAATTAGATATTAATAAAATTTATATTCTATGTTCAAATAGAAATATGCAAGAATATTGTGATGTAATTTCATAGAAATCGGTTCAGCCAATTTTGAGTCTATAACATCAGTATTTCCGGACAATATTTGTAGCCTATGAACACACATGAAAAATTCCAAAGTCACTTTTGGATTCTAGAAGTCATGAAACGCGAAGATATACAAAATATTTTAAATTCTGAGCAATGTGCAGACAAAAACCTTCATTTATATATATATATATATATATATATAAATAGATTAAACATTATAACATATAATTGATAGATAGATCAATATTATAAATTAAAAAAATAATTAATATAATTAATAAATACACCTACCAAAAATTGCAGGTAGAAATGTAGGTTGCATATACTAAAGCGCCTTTAGTAGCATATGATATTTCTCTTCTTCGGATTATACCAGTTCCTTTTTTTATATCCTTCAATTTGACAAATAAGTAATTTTTAAAAAGGTTTTAAAAGTATAAAACAATCAATAATTTCCAACATTTTTCTAGTAAATTAAAATGTTCTTTTTGGAATCATTTAAATTCTAAAAAACAAAATAACAAATAAATTATAATATAGAATAATAATTATAATTAATTATTTTCTTAAATCTATTTATTATTATAATTAAATACTACGTAAAAATTATGTAATTAATCATAATTTAATTCTTTTATTGGTGTTGTTTGTTTTTAGACTTGGATGTAATCGGTATAAATTTTTGTAATTTTAGACATATTCAATATTTATTTATTAATTTTTTTAAATTTATTCAAATGATGATACAAACATTAATAAATATATTTTTTAATATTAACCTATATACGACCAATAAAATTGCCACATTTGCATATATTTATACACTTTCAATTTAAATACTTATATCAATTCACAAAGAATTGGTAGATTGTCATAAATGTATTTAAATATGATAACGACATTAGAAAGGCCAAGGACAAAAAAAATGTATAAATATTGAAATTTCAGGGATTGTTCTTTTGTTTAAACTTTTTTTTTTCTTTTCTGTGCAAATTCTCTGGCTTATAAGAGATTGATTTAGTTAAGGCATTCCATCCACCCTTTTATATATTTTTTTTTGAATCTCGTTTGGTGAATCACAAGTTAGCAATGTGAATATGTTATAAAAAAATAGCAGTAACAACATCAAAAACAACACAAGATCAACAACTCGGAACCTGTTCCTCTCCCTCCTCCCCTCTTTTGGAAAATATAAATCAAAAGAATTTGGATTGAATTTCCAGCTGAAGACCAATTGGTCAGGTTCGGTTAAAATGTGTGTCTGTTGTTGTTGTTGTTGATGTTGTTCAGCACTCTTCTCCTGGAGGATAGGCCAAACGACTCCAAGGCCTGGCCAAGGTTGTCCATAGGTTCAACTGCCGCGCTCCAGTTCATCCAGCAGCCGAGAGAGGGCAACACTTAAGAAATTCCTTCCTCCCTTTTTCCACCCTCAATGTTATAATATATCAATTAATAAAATAACACATTGCAAACATTTAAATATGTATTTGATAAAAATTTCATCTTTGTATGCAGAATTAACAGAGGTAGCCTGGGGCGTTGTATTTAAAATAAAATTTTTTAAATTGGTAATTATTGTTAATGCTTCAATATTAACATTATTGGATAAAGGTAGACATATCATAAACATTATTATTCTTTTATAAATAAATAATGTAGAAAAGGATGTGTTTGATGCATGTTTTGAAATTATCTCAATCGAAAAGGAAAAAGTGCTTTGGAAATTGGTATAAACGCTATTTATTATCAATTTTGAAAAGCAATCAAGTCAATTTGAATCATAACTATATGGCTTTTTCATTATTACTCCAGAAATATAAATAGCAATCATTATATATATATATATAATAATATTAATATTATCTTAGAAAATCTTTTATCAATTCTAAATCCTTGATTTACTCATAACAGGTTCGCCAAAAGAAATATTTAACTTTTTTAAAACATTGCTTTACTTTATTCTAATAGCTAAATTTAATGTAAATTCTCTAATCCATTATTTATACAGATAAAGAATCACAATCTTATCAAAAATGTATCTTTTACCTTCTAACAAAAGATTAAACATCCAATACAGCTTAAAATGTTGTGATACTTTTCAGTCATATTTACCAACTTAACAGCAACAAAATGGCTTAAATCGTACTAATACAGTGTGAATAGTACAAATAAATCCCTGCATAATTTTTGTACACATCTTGTATATTTGAAAGAGATAGAGATATCTGTCTGTCTGTCTATTCGTGACTTTTCTCTTCTCTTGCAAGGGCCGTTTGCCCAATCCGAATGATTAAATTAAGCGATCCGCAATAACATGCTTTAAAAATACATTCGTCCATCCACTCTTTCTCTCACTTTTCTGTTTCCCTTTCACATCACACACTAACACAAACTTACACTTATACATCGTCTCGCCGTGTTATTGTTTTAAAAAACACCAACTAAATAGGTATTCCAAGATAAAATATCAAAAGACAAAATCAATCATTGATAAGAATACAATCATCTTAAAGATATGTATTATTATCTAATTTTATTCTAATTATATATATATATATATATATTATATTTGAATTAATTTTGAAATTTAATATTTATTAAACACACACACACACACAACAGTCTCTTATTATTCAAAATTCTTATAAAAATCAATTTTATTTAATAAAAAGAGTGTTTATTAGCCGAACTTAGTGCGCTTGCAAATATTTATTCTGTTAGGCCTATAAAAGAAGTGGGTGATATGTTCCCTAGTTTTCACAATAAATATTAGACTGCAATATAATTTAAAAAAGTCTAGATGGGGTATGTCAAAATGATTTAAGATTGATGATTGAATAGAACCTGATAAATATTCATGTTATTTAATAAATAATAAAGAAAAGATTGTATATAATAATAATAATAATAATAATAATAATGAACTCGACAGGACAACACGGAGACTGTTAACTAAATTCAGACTTACATCCAAACTCTTCAACCACTCGTCTCTATCTACCTCGTAAAGAAGGCAGACGCAGTCTAATCAACATCTGCAGAACTCAGGAACTTAATATAAAAAAACACCTTCTCACGTCTCAAGACAGACTTATTCAACTAATTAGCAAATCTGACAAAGGCATTACTTCATTAAACCTATCTGAAAAAAGCCCTGATAAAAGAACGAGATCCATGGCGAGAGAAAACGCTTCACGGGAAGTTTCCCAACCTGATCGACGATCCTAGTATAGACAAAGTAACTTATCTACAATGGATTAACGATAGATTATTATATCCCGAAACTGAGGGGTTCATGATGGCAATCCAAGACAGAGTCATTAGAACGAGAAACTACGAGAGGCATGTCTTAAAAATGAATGTGAACGATAGATGTCGAAGACGTGGTAGGCCGGGTTAATCCATTGAGCATGTCATGGCAGGCTGCCCAGGAATGGCCACAACAGCATATCTAGGTAGGCATAACCAACTTGCCAAACTGATCCATCAGAAGCTAGGGTTCAAATATAAGTTACTGGACATCCAAACAACACCCCCTACTACAAATATGACCCCAAGCCAGTCTTAGAAAACAAAAATACTATACTCTATTGGGACCGCCCAGTTCTAACGGACAAAACAATCGATTCATCTCCTAATAAATAGACAGTCAAAAACAGCTCAAATAATCGACATAGCGGTTCCGCTGACGCATAATATCAAAAAGTCGGAAAGCGAAAAGGGCCGGAAATACGAAGAACTTTCTATGGAAATAAAAAAGATCTGGAAGCTGGAAAGGGTTAAGATCTACCCCATAGTGATATCCGGGAAGGGGTTGTCTCCAAAAATATAATGAACACCTTCGAGGAACTTTAAATACCAAACATCTTAATAAGAACAATTAATTAATAATTTTATACAAATAATGTGGTCTTTTAATAAAAATTCTCTTAATAATTACACATTAGTTAGTTTTGTACTTAATGAAATATTATATATCCGAAAATTTATTCCACTGAGCAAATTTATTCCATTTGTACTCTTCGGATGATTCCAAGTCGTTTCAAAAAATAAATAAATAAATCATTATCTTGCTAGACCATCTCACTTAGAAATCAATGCTTTTTAGTTTTAAAATTCAAATATTTTACTATACCCGTGGAAATTGAGTTTTTATATTTAATCACTGCATAATTGCATTCGAATATTTGTAATAGTAAAGAATATGAAAATATATACAAATGTGGCTAATTTACTTATGCATTTAAAAATCATATATAATATTATGTGGATAATGTAGGAAGGGACGTGAGAGAGATGGGAGAGGGTAGGGATAGGAGGGTTGTGGCTCAGAATAGGGATACTTTCGGGTTCAGTAGAGCTTCAGAGAGAGAGAGAGAGATAAATATAATATTATACACTTAATATAATCCTTGAGTAACATATATTATATATTATTTAACTATTTGTATTTCTGAACCATAAATCAATTAAAATGGAAAAGGTAAAACATAATATTAATCAATTTTTTTTTTTTGAAAATATTTTTTTTTAGATGACAATATTCCATGAAAATTTTTTTTGAGTTTGCATTACTATTTTGAGAAATAAAAAAAAATGCCAGTTCATATAAGTAGTGGCAAATTTTAAACAAAGCTGATTTTTTCTATATATTTGTATTTCAAATTTACAGGAACTCTTTCATTATTTATTTTATAAATATTTTATATATTGTATTTATATTTATTTTTGTATTGTTTATTTTATTTATATATATTTTCTTATATATTTATTCTGAATTTAAAATCATAGGTTATTTTTGATGTTACGCAAAATTTAAAAATAACTTTTTTTGAATATTGCAACGATTGCTTCTTTGTACAAACCAATTTTGCCTCTTGGAACATTGTAATTGTGGCATTTTTATATTTTTGTTTATTCTTGTATAATTGTTATTTAATTAAAATTGTCTAATATACATTGAATGATAATAGTATAATATTTGTTACCATCATTTGGATAATAATTTCTTTTAAAGTTTGTTTTGCATTGGTTGGTTGGTCATCAGACAAAGTGTGTGGCATCTCCTGAGGTGGTCCTCCAGTGAGGGAGAGAGCACCAAGCAGCAAGCAAGCCCTCATTTCCAAGAAGTGCCTACCTGTCGGAATGGCATCCCCACCATCATAACGCCCTTCCCCTAATTGTTGGCTCACTTACTGGAGGGCGCTTCTATCCCTCTTTTCCTCCACCTCCATCCCTCCCCAGAGACCAGGTAACCCCCGTTTCTTGGAAGGACTCCTTTTCAATCTTTCCGCGCGCTACCTGTAGAGAAAGTGCATGAGCACTCACAGTGATTTATTATGAACAGATTTTTTTCCCTTCCAAATTTTTCTTCCCTTTTAAGCTTTATCCTCTACCCAATTCCAACCATCAATTCTCTCCCTCTCTCGCTTGCTTTTTCTTTTTTTTTTTCTTTTCTTATTAAACAAATATGTTTATAATTTTGATTCAGATTGTATTCATGATAAAAATAATATAATTCAAATATTTTTTAAACCTAATTTTGAGTTGATTAAAATAAAACTAAAATAATACATTTTTATGTTAAATTTTATTATAAATGAATACTAAAATCGATTTTAAAAATTTAAAAAAAAAAGCGACAAATATATCTTAAATAAATATGAAATTTCAAAATCATTTTCATTTCATTTAATAATTAGTATATTGATTTGTTATTTCGGTTTCAAATCTCAACATCGAAAATTTTCGTGATCGCAATACTATCTCTGGCGAGATAGTAAAAATATTGGGTTTTGTTAATAAGAAAAAAAAAAATTAAAAGCAATCGAGAGAGAGAGAGAGAGAGAGAGAATTGATGGTTGGAATGAAGGTAACAAGAAATTTCAAAAATGATTTTTTTAAATTGTATTTTTTTTTTTATTATAATAGAATAGTGATAATAGAATCAAATGATAAATAAATTAATATTAAATTATAAAATATACATTACAATTAATAATAAAATGCTCCAAATTGTGGAATTGTATTGTAAAAAAATTTTAATTTTTCAAAAAACTATAATATCCTATATATAATAATATGTAAATCTTAAAAATAATAGTATAAAGATAAATAACAATCTTGAGCAGATCAGGATGCATTTACTTTTTTGCCCAAAAGTCCCAAGAAAAAAACAGATTAAAAAGACTTGGATAAGTAAAAGTTTTCCAGTTTAACATCCTGTTGAGAAAGTATACTAACTCCGATATTAATAATAATATTTAAAATTATAAATGCTAACATGGCAAACTTTCCTCTATTTTACATATGATATTATGTTTATTAGAGTCTTGAAATTTGAAATTTGAAATTTTTGCAATGTTGTTTTGGTACACAAAAATATGTAATAACACTAGAATTAATTTATAAAAATCTATTTTCCAAAATGTATATTTACTTCAAAAACTATTTCTTAATATGTAAATTATAAAGAATCCTTTGAGCAGTTTTCAATATCAGAAAGATGAAGATGGATCTAATAAAAATTCAATAGATAAAAATAATATCTATATTTTTTTTAATTTTATCTCTACCCGTTTAAGTCAGTATTGGCATTTATTTAAAACTAAATTGGTTAAATTCGATATCTTGATCTCAAATTTGATGAAACATAACGATAACATTATATTTATTTGATGATTTTTTTATAAATAAATAAAGAAAAAAGAACAAAAGATGGATATCCAAGTATATTTTATGTACGAGAGTAGGTCAATAAGTCCGTGATTTTTTAAATTTCCTATCTCTTAGGTGAAAAAGCTACACTGCTCCTGTCAGCAGACAACCATCAGCTGACTCCTGTCGAAATTTGAACCAGCTGGGTCTTTTAGTTTTTCTTTGACATTTATTAATAGCAGACTACCTGGTGATTTGAGAAGAAAATGGAAAAAAGTGAATTTCCATGAAAATTCATGAATTGGAATACGCCTTATTATCCGGATTTAGCCCCGAGTGACTATTTTTTTGTTTCCAAACCTTGGAGAAATGACTCGGCGGAAAGAGATATGACTCCAACGATGAAATCATATCACAAACAAATACCTATTTTGATGTCCCCGACAAATCTTATTATTTGGAAAGAATAAAAAATTGGAGAAATGTTAAACAGAATGTATAGAGCTCAAAGGAGACTACGTTGAAAAATAAATAATTTTTTATCACAAAAACTGAGTTTCATCCAAAATGTCACGGACTTATTGACCTACCCTTGTATTATAATTTTATTATAGAAACATACTATATATATTTTGTACTTATGTTATTTTTTATTATTTTTTATTCACTTTAATTCTTTCTAATCTTAATCTATTGAATTCAATTTGAAGAGTTTTGAATAATAAGCTGTTTGTCTAACCTCACACCCTTCTTCTCCCTCAGCTATTAACCAACTCTCATGCCCTCCCTTTTTTTCTCTCTTTCTAAATATGCCGCTATTAATATTAAAGAAAAGTCGAGAAAGGGAGGGGGTCTTTATATTAATCAACAGAAATAAACACCCTAATTGGAAATGCCCACATGTCCACTCTCCATTCTTCATTCTCCTCTACTTAGTATATATATATCACCGAGTTTTATCAATTAAATCTGAATTCTCCAACTAATCAATGATTAAGTAAATCAAAGAATATCATTTTAAATAGGAGAAGAAAATCAAGAAGAGAGCATCTGTGTGCCAGTGACAGTGATTTAATAAGAAAAAAATTAGTTTCAATTAGTAATATTTGTTTTTACGTTTTAATAATAGTAATATTCATGGAAATTTATTTATACTTTTCCTTCGCACTTATGATTCATTTATAAATTAATAGTAAAATTATTTATTTTAAATAAGAATATTGATCCTATATATTTTACTCACTTAATAAGTTTCAAGTATAACTTACAAAAATATTTTTTTTTTCATTTCGATTTTATTCACCACGATATTCTCTTCTTGATGTATTCAACGTTCCTCTAATTTTTCTATACCATGTTTAAAGAACAATTTACCTTGTTCTCAAACAAGACATCAGTTTCAGACATTAATGTAAAGTGATTGATTTATATATCATATATCGTCTGAAAATATATTTTTGTCTTGCTTGAAATACTTTCTGAATATATAATCACTAAAATCACAAATGTAAATTGTAATTGTTAGAATATCATGAAATTTCGATGGTCTTTAACGGAATATTTTTCTATATGTTCATTTATATATATTTATTAAATTTAATTTTTGACCTGAATCTAGCGATAAAAATCCTGGATTGAGAGATTGAACCTCGTCAAGTTCAATTAATTTTAAAAATTATAAATTATATTTTAATTAATACGAAAATTTAAAAAAATATATTTTAACTTGGTTTATTATTGATGTTATTATATTAATAAGCACAAGTAATGTGACCTACTCGGAAAATGACTACTGTTTAAGAAAAATGAGAAAAAATATTTTATGATATTAATGCCTAATTGGGGTTTGAAACAGATAAACTATGAATATTTTTTATAATATTTTCATTGAATGAAACCTTAAATTCAAATTTTTGATCAGAAAACATACCTACATAATTTTTATATTTATATATTCTATATATACCAAATCTATGCATATGTATATATATATATATATATATATATCTGTAAACAAAAATAATATATACATTTTTATGAAAATATCTAAATTAAAAAAAAAATAAGTTGACCTGTGGCCAGGTCCGAATCGACCGACGGTTTGAAGTAAATTAATTTCCAGCTACAGAAACAATTTCAAATAATTTTAATATATCTATTAATGCAATAAAAACAGATATGAATATAACATAAATATTTTTAATTTAATTTTATTTATAATATATATGTAAGACCAGGCTGTGACGTCATGAATGGGCGGATGATGTCATATAATTTTAAATTAAGAAAAAACTAATAAAGATGATTTTTCTCGAGGATAAAACCAATTCAAAGTGCATGATTCGAGGTGATATGTAAAAAAATCTTCTCATGTGAAATTTGGAGTGAAAATAACCCTTCCCTTCCTATCGTCGATCGGTAATACTACCACTTCCGGTTTCCGGATTTGCACCAAAAGTTGATCAATTCATCATACTGATGCATTAAGTAAATATACCAAATTTCATCAAAATCCGTTGAGCCGTTCAGGCTGTACACATCTATACAGGCGGACAGACTGATGGACGGACAGACAGACATCATGCTAAAAATACTTTTTTCTGTTAAGAAAATGCATGATGATTCGTGGAGATATGTAAAATCTCCACATGTGAAATTTAGTGTGAAAACAATACCTCCCTTACTATCGTCGGTCGGTAATTATTATTTTAATTTTATAGACACGTGTATCAATTGAACATACTCTCTTTTTTCTTTTTAAGATTTTTTTTAGTATTAATCCATGTATGTGTGTGTTTGTGTGTGTGTTGATTCATGGTGGCCGTCGGGGGCTTTAAATGATCTGGCGCCGCAGTCGCTGGTTAAAATTAACACGGCGTTAAAAATACACTGGCTTAGATTATATATTGGCTGGTGGGAGGAGAGTAGAAGGACGATTGCGGATTTGAAACCAGGATAGATGATTAAATAAAAGTAGAAGAAGATGATGTTGATGAGGAGGAGGAGAAAGAGAAGAAGAAGAAGGAGAAAGGAAGAGAATTAAAAAAAAAACAAGAGGGTAAAATCACGGAGAGAGAAATGGAAAGAGGGAGGGAGAGAGAGATGTATTAACGAATTATATACGAATGACAGCTTAAAAAGAAAAAAAAGGAAAAAAAAGATTTGATGGGGTGTATTCATGACTTGAGAGGTAGGAGGATGGAGATGGAAGGAAAGGGGAAAAATCTAAGAAACATCAAACAGATCCCGAGGGAATAAAAGACAGACAACCGTCACCCCACACCTATAAGGGATCCTCCTCCTTCTACTGGCACCGATTCCAACATACGCCTCGATTTATTTATAAACAAGGCCTGCTCACTCATGTTTATTTATTTGATCATCTCTCTTTCTATTCATATATATATATATATATATATGATTTTTATTTTTATATATTTATTAAATATACTAATATAATATTTCTTTAAAAACAAACCTATTTCCAAAACCCACTGAATTTTATATTGGTAAACACAAACTTTCATAAAAATTCCAATTCTTTTTTCATGATAGAAATATTAAATTTAAATCAAAATCAATTAAAACAGACTTTAATGTAATTTAACCACTTTTCTAAATTCAAATAAAAATTTGTGCGGAACATTTCAAAGCGAGTCCTTCAGAACTTTCAGAAGAACATTATAATCTGCCTTTGTGTAATCCGGCACTCACAGTATTCTCACATGCAAAATACTTTTTTTTATCCATTTATTAGTTTTTGTTACCTTAATTATATATAGTATATAATTAATTTCCTTAACATTATATGTAACAGATATATACCTTAAAAAAATTGATTTATGTATATATTTTTTTAACTTTTAATATTAATGTAATGATAATTTCAAATTGAACTCATACACCATTATCAAGTGCTTTGTTTTATATATATATATATATATATATATATATAGTTTTACAATTATGTCACCTTCTTCAGAATTTGTTGTAATACGAATTAATAATTTTAAATATACTAGGGTTGTCTTTGAAGATTTTAAACAGTGAGTCTCTATTATTTAAATGACACTACTAATAATTAACCTTCATATTTAGTTAACCTAAATCGAAATTGTTATTGTAAATTTGTAGCCACTACGAGATGCGAATTCAATGTTTTAGTATTCAAAAAGACTTGCTCTCTTATGCCGTTGAAATAAGATGCAAAATAATTATTGGATTTCCCCGAGTTTATTGTATAAAATATCTAATTTTATATATTTTAATTTTTTGACTAATTTGTTGTTTTGTTTTTTTTGTTTTAGGTAAGTGTGGAACGTTTTATTCATCACGTTAACTATACAGAATTGTAAGTAAAATAAAGAACATATTATTGTTTGAAGAAAAGACACACACACCCATACACAATAACGCATAAATATATAAATATCATTTAAATGATATATACAGTACTTTGCAACTTCAAAATAATATAAAAAATTATTTTCTATTTAGAAATGAAAATACATTTTCAATACTTTAGTCGATGCTTTCGTATTAAATAAATCAGAATTTTTTATATTCAAATATTAATTATATTATTATATTATATACTTAATATCTTCATGGACATTTGAACAACAAGATAGTGTCATTATAATCAAATCAAAAAGTAAAATTGATCAAAATTTTAATTATTTTCGCGTTAATAATCAATTTACCAATTTTTAATTTATAAGTCAAATGCAGAATTTAAAAGAAAAAAATAGACAGTCACCTTTCATTTACATTAAATTTTCATTAAATGAAAATAAATATTAGAATTTAAATCAAATTTCGTTGAAAAAATAACAAATTCATTAACAGGATGTAGTAAATCAATTCATTATATTATACCTGACTGACAATCGTAATTGTTTTTTATTCTTTTCAACTCAATTGAAAGAAAAAATAACACTTATCTGAAAAAAAATCATTTCAATATATATAATAAATTAATTTCATTTATTTATTATTGTTTTTATAATTTATTTTAGACATTATTTATATGTTTATTAATTTTTTAAATAAATAGTTCAATTAAAATATTTTTAAAAAAATAAGAACAAATTCTTTTATTAATAATGAATTAATGTTATAACTTTTCGAATATAGATTCTTACAAACAACAAACATACAAAAAGTACAAATTAATCTTTTGGTTATGGTTATAGTATTATAATATTCTAAGACTGAATTATTATTAATTACTTAAAATAATATTTTTTTTTAAATTTATTTCATTTTTAATTTGTTAATTGTTCTCTCTTAACATTATAAATAAATTTTATTCTAAATTCATAGAAAAGCAAATGTTTTATAGTTATATAATTATGAATGAAGAAAATAAATAAATTGAAATTTTATTTTTATTTTTATTATTATTTTATTAATCATTTCATTTTTTTAAACCATTATAATTATATATTTGAGTATGAATGCTTAATTTTTAAGTACCTTTCTGTAATTATAACATAATAACATTTGCAAAGGTGGGTTTATTTTCTAGTATTTTAATAAATATTTAAACTGTATATTCTAAGTATTATATAAATAAAGATAAAACAAACTATTTGAACAATATCCAAACTTATTTTCGGTACGTTTTAGGTTAAATTTTGAAAAGATTAAATTAATAAAATTAAAACACAAAAAATCTAATGTAACCCACATTCACAATTATTTGTTTTCATATATATTTATAATGAATTTTTTGGGAATAATCACAAATTTAAATCAAAGAGAAATAAAATGTTTTTAATTTATCGAATTTAATTAATTAATATTCTAATTACATATATTCTATATTAGATTAATTTCAATAATTAATTTTTTTTAATTTAAATAAATTTCCTGGTCTGATTATTTCATAATAATTATCTAACAATTATTATTATTATGCTAATAATGCGAAATTTAACGCTTGTTAAGTTCGTTTCTTTTTATTCTCTCTCTTTCTTTCTCTTTCTATTGAAAATATGATTGATTATATCTTACTTGTCAAGCAAGTTACAATATAAAGAGTAAACACAAGAAACTTCGGTTTAAAGATAAAACAGGGAGATTTTAAGTAATCCAAACTTTTTGTTATGTTTAAATGTTTTTAAATTTAAATATTATTATTATAAAATAATAGCTAATAGAACATATTATAATCTCGTTAAATTTTAAGATTTGTTTGTTAATTCTCATTAAAAGAAATAAGCAAATTAAATTTATTGTTTTTAAGAGTCCTGAGATGAAGAGATATGAAATTTTTTTATGACTAATACATAGAATTTTTGTTGATTTTTTTTTTTATCTTATAAGCATTTACAATAATAACCGTTGAATTTGTTTGATATTCCATTCTAAATCGGCACTTCCGTATTATAAACCGGAATTCATTTCCCCTTTTAAAGGGAGTCACTTCCTATTAAACAAAAATATACACCAATCAGTAGTCATCTTTTTTCCTTTCATCGAAAAAAAATTCCCTTAAAAATAGATTTTAAAAAGGAAAAAAAAATTCACCTACGACAGGTGAATTTTAAAATTTAAAATAAATCATGAAATGAAATAAACATCAAATTTAAAATATCTGATATTAAATTAGAAATCATTTTTTCTGGATTCTAATTAATTTCATTTAAAATTAAATAAGATAGTTTTTTTCTAGAGAAATTTTTTTTTATATTGTTCCTTTATAAGAACAATTTTAATTTATTGTCTTTCCTATCTATTTCTGATTGTTGAATCCTTTCTTTTCTTTTAAAATATATGTTGTTGTTGTTCTTCTTCTTCTTGTTGTTAATAGTCTTGCTTTGTTATTTTATTTTATTTTATTTTTGTTATCTATCAATAAACAGAATGTTAAGTTGTCATTGGCTATACAGACAATCTGAATGACATGGCGCCTATTTTATAACCATTTTACACAACTACAAAAATAAAAACAACAAAAATAAGAAAAAAAATAATAACCAACCCTCAACTAAATTAACCTTTGTCACTGAAATAACATTTAATAGAAAATAGTTATTTATGGTCAGTTCCATCCCTTCTTTCTTCCCCTTCTACAAACTTATGAGTCTTTATTGTAAGGTAAAAATTTAAACTTTCTCAAGGTATTCGTTTAAACTATATTTTATTTTGATATTTATTCAAGCTCAATTCATTCAATACCTACCTTATTTTTTATTTGAAAACGTGAAATGAATATCTTAATTAATAAATATCGTTTTTTAGAATTATTTTAATAATAAAACATTTTCAAAGGATTTTTTTGAAATACTAGCAAATATAATTGTCTTGATGACTATTTATAGGTTAAAATTATGGAAGGGAATTTTCCCTATAAAAAATTGAACATTCATATCATAAAAAATAGGTTGATAAAAGTACTTAGAAAAATTATTTGATAAAAAAATTACAAAAAGTGTTAAATAATACCTATTTAACTTAAAATTTTTAATATTTTAACATTGCTATCTTCACATGTGTAGGACAAAAAGACAAACACTGACATTGTTTAGTAATATAGATTATTTCAAAATCTGATTTACTAAACTTGAAAAAAAAATAAACATTTAATACAGATAATTTTTGCTATAATTACAAATTTATTTATTTGCTTGCTAAATGTGCATTTCTGTGATTAAACAATCATCAGAACCGTTCTCCTTATTAAATATTTAATATTTTTAGTTTATTTTCAATTTTTTAAAATTTAATAAAATATGTTCTTTTTTCTTACAATATATATATATATATATATATATATATATATATATATATATATTGATATAAGATGAAAGAATTAAAGATAAACAATGAGAATGAAAAATTAAAGGAGTAAGGAGTTGTCACGTTGTTTGGTTGATTCATAAAAATGTCTTTGCATAAATAGATGAATGAAACTGTTACATTTTGAGTCATCCAAATGGAGATAGAGAGAAGATGAATTAAAAATAAATACTAAAAATAAAAAAAATGATTAGAAATTCCTGTGACAAACACATTTTTCTACACTAAAACATTACTTTATTTTTTCTTCTTATAATTCTTATTATTTTTATTATTTATGGAATAATATTAGTACTTTTTATTTATTTTTTTTCAAAAATAATTACTGACATAATTTCGTAGAAGATGATTACAAATTGACCTTCTATGAGTCATTTTCTTGTTTTTTTTTTTTATTTCATTCATGAAGAAGAACGATGATTATAGAAAGAACATATTTTTAAGAGATTCTTAGAAATGAATATTCTATATAATTCTAATATTTTTTTATTTATCATATATAGGTGTATCTCTTTTTTAAGGGATAAAGAATATATTATTGAGGTATGTAAGTTCTTTTTCTTGAATTCTTTTAATTTATTTTCAATTGAATTAAGGACAAATGACATGTGCTGACTTTTTTAATTTATTTTATTAAAAATATTCAAAGTTTTTAAGTGTTTTAATTCATATAATTATTATAAATAGAAATTACACCTTCTGTCCCTTAAATCTATTTTTTTTTATTATCTTTATTTTCAATTATACTAAGTGTATTCATATATATGTTTATAATAAATATTAATAAATAAAAGTATATTTTTGAGACAAAATTTTAAATTAAGAATGCCTGAGTTAAAAATGATAAAATAAAAATAATAATTAAATTATAAAAAATTTTAACTGAAAATCCTACAAGTTTTAATTTTATATTTAGAATAATAATAATTATTATAATAAAGGATCTAAGAAGTTTAAGCCATTATTGGCAATCATTGAGAATATTGGTTTTTACAATCACTTTTCTAGTCTTTTTTATACATAATCTCCTATCATTAAGTATAAAGTCGTTTTCAAGGGGCACAGCTAGACAAACCGATTTCTATTTTGCTAGTCTAAAGATTCGAAAGAATTCTAGGAAGGGGATACATATAATAAATTTATTTAATCATATTACAAATTATATTGTCTTAGTGGCCTCTCTCTTTGAAAAGTATATTAATAATAATAATAATAATAATAATAATTCTTTAATATTAATTCATGTAAGGATTAGAAACGGTGAGAAGTTTACTTGTTTAAAGTTCAAATTTCAATGTTAGCAAACCGGTAGAGAATTAATTATATATATATATATTTAGGTATATAAGAGTGAAGTGGTTTGAACAAGTAGCGGATATTAACATTCGTTTCTGCTTGAGTTCACGACATCTAAAGTATTTAATTTCTCAAACAAGTAATTCCACGCGAAAATTTTTTTGAGTCACAAGATTAAAACATCTATCTATATATATATATAAAAAAAGGTTTTTGTCTGCACATTGCTCAGAATTTAAAAATTTTTGCATATCTTCGCGTTTCATGACCTCTAGAATTCAAAAGTGACTTTAGAATTTTTCACGTCTGTCTGTCTGTCTGTCTGTCTGTCTGTCTGTCTGTCTGTCTGTCTGTCCGGAAAATTACTATTTTATAGACTCAGAATTGGCTGAACCGATTTCTTTGAAATTACATCACAATATTCTTATATACCTCTAGAGTAACATAGGCTATAAATTTTATTAATATCTTATCAATAACCGCAGAAATTAATTTTTTAAAGTTTATATAATTCTCCGTGTTGTTCTTTCAAGAGCAGCTCGCGGCTCACTGTCGGCCTAGCGGAATCATTTCAAACAATGAATTATCATAGCTATTCCCAATCAAAGAATTATTATAATATTTCACATTTTATTTTAAATTCCAATCTAATATACAAATATCAATTCAATTAAATAATTTATTCTAAAAGTTCTCAATTTAATTAAAATATTTATTAGATCATATTTTTATCTTAAATTATTTTTTATTTAATTGAATATTTCTTCTTTTCTATAATATATATATAATATATAATATATAAATTTTATCATTGAATAATAAAAAAAAAATATTATTTAACCTGAATTAAAATGACTGAATTATATTATCTTTGTTTTTTATTTTAATTTAATGACTCTATTATTAATTACTAAATATATATATATATATTATATAAAAATTAAAATATGATGATATAAAGTTGTTTTAAATTTTTGACATTTTTAAATTGGGTATATTTTTTAAATTTATTAAAATGTCTTTTTTATTTATTATGTTTCAAAGATTCATTTTTATTATGTGATATTAATAAAAAATAACGATGCTCTGTGCAAGTCGAATCATGTTGCACATAATTAAATAACAATTGCCAAACAAAGAATATAATATTTTTTTAAATTCTTATATTTAAATATCATTTCAATTAAATAATTTATTCTAAAAGGTCTCATTTTAATTAATTTAATAAAATATTTAAATCACCATTCAATTTTTTATTAATAGGCTTCTTTTTTTATTTTTAATTTTTAATAAATTCTCTTTTTTTGATATGATATTAATAAAAAATAATATTAAATTGTATATATAAATATAAAAATTAGAATATTTGAATTTTTTTAAATTTTAACACATGTAATCAATCATATGCATTAAGAATGGAAAATTTTTAAAATCAACTTGCTATTAAATTCAGAAAAAAAATACTGATATATAGAATATATAGACTATTCGAATATAATTTAAAACTCTTTCTCTCCTTCTATTTTAAATTAAAAAAACGGAGTTTTAAGAAATTTAGATGCCATATGCAACATGGGGGGGTAAATGAATTCGGCTGGAAGAGGAGGCAATTTATAATTTTCTTCTAATTCAGATTTAGGACAAATCGTACAACATTATATCAAATCTCGCTAAGAACATTCAATATTTTTGTACACAAAATATTCAGAGTATTGGCTAAGCGTATCACTCACAATCAGTTTATATTGAAATTTATATAAATTAACAAAGTAAAAATTTTTATTTGTTTAAATTTTATTATAATGAATCAAAAAAAATTAAATATATAGATCACATGATTAAGAGAAGCAAAAAACTTAACAGAAAATAACTGTTGGATGGAAGTCGGACATGACAGAAACTGTAAACGAAATCTTCATATTGCGACGAATAATTTTCAAATCCCCTAGCACCACAGAATTTAAGTTTCTTTTAAGGAAAATAACTATGATCTAAAAAAATTAATAAATGAACTTAATAATAAAAAAAACAAATAAATCAATTAATTTAAATTAATACTATTAATGAATGTATATATTGGTCATTTATCTATAGTTTTATACCGTTAATTTTTATAAATTGTCTCAAGTCTCTATTTTTGCATTTTCTCAAGTTTCATTATAATTAAAAATATTCAATAATAATCTAGCAATGAAAATAAAATACCAAAATGTAATGATCAAGAAATATTATACTCTATTATAACATATACAATACTTATAAACTATAGGCGGAGGAAATATTAGGAGATATCATTGCGGGTTCAGGCCAAATCGACCAACATTAATTAAGATATTTTCATTATGACAGATATTAGGAACTAAACCGCGAATTCAATATTTCTGTTCACTAATTATTTGTAGACTTTAGTAAAACATACGCATAACTCAATAGATCCTGATAAACTTTTTCAAATTTTCAATCTTCAAATTTCTCTTGAAGGTAGTAAAGAAAGAATAAGATGCGGAAATCAATTGTAAAATATTAGGTTACTCAGACGACTTAAATATAATAGGAGATTCGGCAATTGCAATTACAGATAGCGAGGAAAATTTAATGGAGGTTTGAAATTAATAGTGATAAGAAAAAATATTTAGTAACAAAGAGGAAGAGTATTAACATACAAAATCTTAAGATACAAAATGTAGAATTTGAATATGTATAAAAATTGAATGTAATCACGAAGGATAATAATATTTGAGAAGAATTTAAATCGGGGTTGCAATCGGGAAACGCCTGTTATCTGCAATAAAGAGGCTTATCTCTTCAAAATTATTATCAAAGGGAATATATAAAAAGAATATTTTGCCTGTTGCATTATATGGGTGGGAGGCATGGTCTATGACCCTTGGAGATGAGAGTAGATTCAGAGTATTTGAGAATAGGATTCTTCCCTGCATTTATTGGCCAAAGAAAGATGAGGTCACCGGGTATGAGGGAGACTGTATAACAAGAAATTGCATGGCCTCTCTGCATCTTCAGAAATAGTTAGGGTTATAAAAGGGAAAAGCTGCGATAGGCAGGGCACGTGGCAAGAATGGGAGAGGAAAAAGATATTGGTGGGAAGACCGATTGGAAAACGTCCGCTTGGAAAACCAATGACGCGTAGGAAGGGACGTAAGAGAGATGGAATAAGGGCTCAGGATAGGGACACTTGGAGAAATGTGGTTGTTGCGGCTAAGAACTTTAGAGTATCTTTGAGCCACATAGGTAGATAGATATAACATATACAATAATAATATATATAATTAATATAGTGATTAAATTAAAATATATTTTTTAAATAAGAACACAAAAAGAAATGAATGTTTTATGTAATATACTGATTGAAACAAAATGGATGAAAACCTTTTAATACTTTCAACCACCAAATACTATGTACAACTCGGGGGTACAGGGGGCGGAGCCCCCGTCTAGGTGTGAAGAGCGCCGAAGGCGCTCTGAGCAGCTAGTATATAT
The DNA here is from genome assembly GCA_963082975.1 of Labia minor. Taxonomy (NCBI): domain Eukaryota; kingdom Metazoa; phylum Arthropoda; class Insecta; order Dermaptera; family Spongiphoridae; genus Labia; species Labia minor. The sequence goes on from OY720344.1 coordinate 55,470,395, forward strand.
ATATATATATATATATATATTTTATGTATATTATATTGGTAACAAATAAATTTAATTTTCTTATTAATAAACAAATTTTTAAAATTATATACTTTTTATCATATTCCATTCTGTGAGATCTAAACAACTAATTAAAAAAACAAAATCAACAGAAAATTATTTTAAAGTTAATTAAATGTTTTTATTTACATTTTTTTATATTTTAGTTAAAGTTTTTTTTCTTTTATTTTGAAGCACTTGCAAATTTTGGGATAAAAATATAGTAATATAGATAAATGCCAGGAACAATGATGTCACTGTTCCAAATTTTATTATAATTGTGATATTTATTGTTATAATAAAATTTTCTCAATAGTATTGTCTCATTTAAGCATTTCAATTAGACAATTCGTAATGTTTTAAAGCACACAATTTGAATAAAATAATAAAACTACTCAAGTTGACAAACAAACAATTTTATTTTAAGAATATATCAATTTTATTTTATTTTATTTTTAATTTTAGTTTCTCACCCAACTCACTCCCTCTTGATGGTTGATGTATCGCCCTCGCTTTTTCTTGCTACCCACTCACTTGAACAAATTTTCACTTTTGCTTTGATGTTTTTTTCTTCTTTTTTATTTATTTTGATGTTATTTTTATAAAACTTTTTTCCTTATGTTTTATTCTTTTTTTCTGTTTCTTTTTCTCTCTTCTTTATGTTAATTCTTTGTTTTTGTCTCCCATGTTAATTGAAATATCAGATCAGAAAGTAAATTAAAAAAAAAACTTATTAATTTTATTAATAATTCAACAAAAATAAAGTAATAATGAATATTCTATATATAATAATATCTATAATAAAATAAAAATAATTCTAACGTCCCAAAATAAAATTACAAAAAACTTCTATTAAAAATTAATTAAACATTTTTTTAGTTCAAACTTTATTTAGCTTATTTTATATTATTTTTAAATTAATAATGATAAATTTGTCGCCCCTAACAATGTGGCGCCCTTCTTCAATCTATTTCTTGTATTGACGAATAAAATTTGTTTTTAAGATTTCTATTACTTATATGTTATTTTTATGTACTAGGGCTTGTGGAGTCATTTGACAATGGATATTTTACTTTCTGTCATGAGATTCCTTTAGATTTTCCCAAATTTTAATAAAGAACGTATAACTTTATAAATCTCCTCCGTGATATATATATATATATAAAAGAGATATCAATCAAATGAAAAACAAAAATGATGAAATAACAAGATGGAAGACAGGGTGGTAGAGCTGGGCAAAGGATTGTATTGAATATGATAAAAGCAAGATAGTTTTAAAGTCGCTCTCATTTCGAATGGATATTTATAAAATGACCGGCTGTGTTTTCGAGAACTCAACCGATTTATATTTAATGGTTCTTTAAATGTTAAAATGCATTCAATGAGAGAAAGAGAGAGAGAATGGAGAGAGATGGGGAGGAGGTACCGGATGTATGGCGTCGACATCATTGATGTCGTCGCTGTCGTCCATATTGACGTCTCTCTTTGTCTCTCTCTCTCTCTCTCCCTCTCTCTTTCTTCAATTGTTATTTTTTTAATTATCTATGTATTTTCTAAGATATTAAAAACTTATTATTAAATTTGTCATTTACATATTTCATTTCATTTTAATATTAATTTGTTTCAGTAATTTTGTTTTTTGAAAATGATAAGGTAAATAAATCTATCAAATTACTAATATATAAATACATATATCTATATTTATATAAATATTAAGGTATGTATATACCTGCATATATGGGTATATGGATATGGATATTAAGTTTACAAATCTTATTAAAAAAAATTACAATAACTACAAAAAATAAGTATGAATTATTTTTTTCTTGGATATATATTAAAAATAAAATATCTTTGTGAATTTTAAACCTCATTATATAAATTTTTTTGATCATAATAGACGAGATCATTAATATTTGCATTCGAGTTTTAATCCTGTAAATGCTTTATTTGAACAGTTTACTGACTTTAATTAAATAAGATAAAAATAACTTTAATTAGCCAATGGATTCAGTATAAAATTAATAATGATTAATATATAATATAAACCAGGATGATAGGAATAGTTGTGTTGGCCCGCAAAATTTGTGGTCAAGACGTTGAAGTTCATATAGATTTATGATTAATGAATTAAATAAAAATAAATGCAAAGAGCTGGCTAAATTATGCATAAAATGGATATACAGATGATATACCATGGATATAAAGAATCAAAAGTCAACAAACAATTTCAAATAATTGTTTTTTAATTCTAATAACACATTATTATCTTATCTTATTATACTAGCAAAAATTGTATATATATATTTGTTTTTTTTGAAATATTAAACGGATCGAATGATTTTTTTGACATTCACACCATAGATAGTATGTATAAAAAAAAATCGATCTGTATTTCAGCCTCGTGAAAATTAACTTTGTTAGTTTTTTCTTAATTTAAAATAGGAATTTTAATAGTTAAAAAAATGGATCAACGCTGGTCAGCGCTTCCTTAAAAAATATTATAAATAAAATAAAATTAAAAATATTTATTTTAATATTTTGTAATCAAATTACGAAATAAATATTATATCCACCGACCTTACTTTTCTGTCTTTCGATGCATTAATACGTACGTTTAAGGGCTGATGTTTTATGACTATTACCGACCGACCGAAGGGAGGTATTGTTTTCACACCAAATTTCACATGTGGAGATTTTTACATATCTCCACGAATCATGCATTTTCTTAACAGAAAATAAGTTGACCTGTGGCCAGGTCCGAACCGACCGACGGTTTGAAATAAATTAATTTCCAGCTACAGAAACAATTTCAAATAATTTTCATATATCTATTAATGTAATAAAAAACAGATATGGATACATAAATAATAAATATAAACATTTTTAATTTTATTTTATTTATAATATATATGCAAGACCAGGCTGTGACGTCATGCATGGCTGGATGACGTCATATAATTTTAAATCAAGAAAAAACTAATAAATATGATTTTTCTCGAGGATAAAACCAATACAAAGTGCATGATTCGTGGTGATATATAAAAAAATCTCCTTTGGTGTGAAAATAACCCTTTCCTTCCTATCGTCGATCGCTAATACTACCACTTCCGGTTTCCGGATATACACCAAAAGTTGATCAATTCATCCCACTGATGCATTAAGTAAATATACCAAATTTCATCAAAATCGGTTGAGCCGTTCAGGCTGTACACATCTATACGGACGGACAGACGGACGGACAGACGGACGGACGGACAGACGGACGGACGGACAGACGGACAGACATCATGCTAAAAATACTTTTTTCTGTTTAGAAAATGCATGATTCGTGGAGATATGTAAAAATCTCCACATGTGAAATTTGGTGTGAAAACAATACCTCCCTTACTATCGTCGGTCGGTAAAAAGTATTTTCAGCATGATGTCTGTCCGTCCGTCCGTATAGATGTGCACAGCCTGAACGGCTCAACGGATTTTGATGAAATTTGGTATATTTACTTAATGCATCAGTATGATGAGTTGATCAACTTTTGGTGCAAATCGAAAGTGGTAGTATTAGCAATCGACGATAGGAAGGGAAGGGTTATTTTGACACCAAATTTCACATGCGGAGATTTTTTACATTTCTCTACGAATCATGCACTTTGTATTGGTTTTATCCTCGAGAAAAATCATCTTCATTAGTTTTTTCTTAATTTAAAATTATATGACGTCACCCAGCACTTCATGACGTCACAGCCAGCTTTTACTTATATATTATAAATAAAATAAAATTAAAAATATTTATGTTATATGCCTATCTGTTTTTTATTACATTAATAGATATATTAAAATTATTTGAAATTGTTTCTGTAGCTGGAAATTAATTTACTTCAAACCGTCGGTCGCTTCTGCGCTTAGCCACAGGTCAACTTATTTAATTTATGTTTTTTTAATTATTTGAAATTGCTTCATATATTTTGTTGTTCATTAATTTTTTAATTATTTGAAATTGCTTCATATATTTTGTTGTTCATTAATTTTAAATAATCTTAATCTTAAATATTCATAGTTCATAAGGAATAATTCATTTAAAGTACTCAGTCGCAAAAATAAGTAACAGGGAAATTATACAATGATTACACATAATTATTAATTGGAAAAAGTTAAACGTAGCGGGGAATTCATTTCGAATGAGAGAAAAACAATTCTTATATAATAAATTTGAAACAACAATGAAAGATAATATCCAAAATTGACATGTGGCCATGCACATAACCGACCGACGATTTAACAATAATTAAAAACAACATATATATACAGAGAACTGAATAAGTTTAAAATGGATATTGTAGGATTGGCCGAAACAAAAAAAAAAGACATGGGTACAGAAATTAAAAATGGTTATATCCATATCTATAGCGGTGTACCCAAAGAAGAAAGAGCTCGTGCAGGAGTATCAATAGCTATAAATAAGAAATATAGGAGTAATATAAAAAATCATGGGATCAGATGAGTGAGAGTATACTTAAGGTAGAGATGGAATTGTTGAGCCATAATATAACAATATTTGTAGTGTATGCCCCAAATGACGACGCTAGTATATCTGAAAAAGATTTATTCTATTCGAAATTGGCAGATGCACTGGATACGTTAAGTGAAAAAAAGAAATTCTATAAAATGTATTCTCTACCTATTTATGTATTTTATTTTTGTTTAATATATTTCCCTTTGTTATTAATAATAATAATATAAATGACTTATGACCTTTTGCCTATCCAAGTCCCCATGACATGACAATCAACCAGATAGGATAGAGGTGCTCTAGCTCAAAAAGAAACGTTCAAATTCATGTACATATATACTAAAAAGAAAAGTAAGATATCATCATTTCCTCGGTCTCTCTCATTCAAGTGGTTTTCTTGATAAAGACAAATCACTAAACAACACAACGGTGCTTTTTTACAATCCCACTATCTCATCTTATTTCTTTTGAACAAAAATGGCAATTTTTTCTACCTCTCTGTCTTCATTTTATTTTTATTTTTTTTTCTTTCATTTATTTACCTCCATTACTATACCACTATCTTCTATTCATCACTGGTCATCAATTTTAATAAAAAAAATCTTATTTTTATTATACATTAGCCATTTTGGACATTTCTATATTTATCAGAGAAATACAATAATTTAAATTAAAATCTAATAAGATTATAAATTACTTAAAACGAAATAATTTAATTAATTAATAAACAAAGAATGCTTCCACTGAATTTGAGATCGAGGAATCGAATCTCACAAAGTTCACTTAGATTTAAATTTAATTTCAAATAAATGGCTAAAATGATCATAGATCCTAAATGCCGATAAAATTAATAAATAAATAAATAAACAAAAAATATCAAACAAAATTTAATTATCCTTAATACATGATTAGTGCTTATTTAATGGTCTGATCATATTATATAATTTCAAATCAGAATGTTTTACAATACAATATAGATTTATAATTTATACATTATCACAAAATATTAACTATAATAATATATTATCATTACCTATAAAATCTATATTATTCTAATTTATCAAATATCTTTAAATAAATTATACATATTTAGATGTCTATCTAAATATATGTATTATATTATATTATATATATATTATTATATATTAAATATATTTATTATACTTTTTAATCTATTTATATAAAAGAGAATGTTAAATTGCCATTTAATATTGACTTTAATTTCAACTTTATTTTGTATGAAGATATATTATAATTTTAAATTTGTTTTTTCTCATATAACATTTATTTTTAAATAAACCATGAAAAGAGATAAATTTACATTTTTTCTAATTGTCTTTATTCACATATTTTTAATTTATTTTTATAGTTTTAGTTTGTTTTTTTTAGTTTTTATCATTTTCTTCTTTTACTTTTAACGGATTTTTAAGAGTTAATTATTTATTTAATTAAATAATTATATCATAAATTAAAATTTTATCATACACTATGGCGCATATTTAGAAAAATATGCTTTTTACTATCTCGCCCGAGAAATTGGTATACGGACATTATTCAAAATTCGTAGTTTTCTATCAACTTTTGAGAAATGTAGCTCTTTTCGAAGAGGGTCATTACCTACCACGTTTTCATTTTTTCCCCCTAAACTGACCGTAAAAATAAAGATATATGTTTGATAGTTTTTCACATCATTAAAAATTTTATAAAACTGCTATTTATAAAATTTTAGCTTGATTGAATCGCTGAAAGTACCGGAATTAATTTTTTAACATGACTGCAAATCACGCACCAGCATGTGACGTGCCATCAACAAAGAGCCAAACACGCGCTGGTTTAATAAATATTATTTATTAATTTTAATTTATAATTTATAATTAATTAAATTCAATTTAAAAATAATATATGTTATTTAATCCAATTCAAATTTGCGAGATAGTCGAGTGAAGACACTCCAGCTTATTTTATTTCGAATTTATAATCGAAATTTCGATGAAATTGTTTTTTTTATTTTGAATTACTTCAATAATAATTATTCTTTGTCGTCATTATATTAAATTGATAGTACTAATATTATGAAAAAAAAACTAGTGTGGGTGGGAATAAAGATAGAGAAAGAGAGAGACCATTACCCCCTGTGCGTCTCCGCCTATCTAAATATTTTGCTGCTCTTGTTTGTTGGTGTGGCCTCTCCTCCGTGTATTTTTAAAACTAGGAATGGTTTAGATTCAAGTTGAAGAGAACAAACACACATCTTGTGGCTTTCTAGCCAGACATATCCTCCACTTTTTCGTTTATTTTTCAATATTAGTATATTCATATATATTAAAGAGTCTAATCATTTATTTTATCAACTGTCAAAGTGTACTATTTACCCAATTTTTCTTATTTTTAATAATATATATATATATATATATATATCGACTAATGTGTAAAATTATTTTGAATAGAGCCGACGAATTAAATATAAAATTGATTAGAATAATATCCGTGAAATTAACTTTAATTAAATTTTATATTCTTAAAAAGAAATTAAGTAAATTAAAAGTATTTGAAATCAAATGTCGAAAATAAATATTATATTTTTATTGTTTAATTAATTCTTTTGAATTTTAATTTCCTGTTTTGAGTTTATTTTTCAAGGCAAATGATTGTTTAATGTTGATGGTAGTTAAAAGTGGATAGTTTAGAGGTTTCCGATTTTTTTATTTTCTTTTTTTTATAAGAGAAATGAAATCTGCATTTGTTGCAACCGCGAAGAAACAGGAAATGAAATGAAAAATGATCTCGGTTGTTATATATATATATACTTGTTATTATATGTAGACAAACGCATTCACGATTAGTTGGTTGTCCACCCAATAGAGAACAAATAAACAGGTTAAATAGTAATAATAGTAATAATAATAATAATAATCCTGAAATATAACGAGAGAGTGTGTTGCACAGTTACGTCCGAGGACATTTACGGGAATTGTGGTCCACCGGAAGCAAGGTCAGCCGGAAGTTAGACGATAGACAGACAGACAGACATACACATACACACCTTGAATGGGTTGAGTGACGTGACACATTCGTTCATTGAGAGAAAACAGAGAACGAACGGAAATGGAGTAGAAAACGATTTAACATGTTTTAAAACAGAAAATATTATATAAATATATTAGCATTATTATTATTATTTTATTATAGCTATATTTAAACGTTTTTACTTACAAAAATTGATAAGAAAGTTTCAAACATGAGCAAGTATTTTAAAATTGTAATATATCTAAATGGGAATAGATCTTTAAATAAAGATATTTAATTTTAATTTTATTATTATTATTATATCCCTGAAAATAATTTTTATTAATTCAGACTGTCTAGTAAATTACTTGCGTTCTGCATCATAATTGAATAATTAAAGTCTTTTTTTTTAATTTAATTTTTTTTTAGATCTATGCTTATTTTAGCTATCTTTCGGATTTATTTTAAATTAATTACTCTTAAGTCTAATTGAACTTGACGAACTTCTCACCTCAAGTTTAGTGATTCCAGTGATAGTTATATTGTATTTTTTTTGATGATTATAATACTTGTAATAGAGATTTCACCTTAAATGAAAATTTATATTCTTACGAAATTTCATATTTACCAGGCATTTAAATTTAAATTTACTATTGATTGGAAATGATTTTTTAAAGAAATTTATTAAAATAATAAGATTTTCCAATCTCTTAAATTACATTAATTAATAGAAGTTATCTATATTTATCTATGATACTATGAGGACAGGTCAATAAGTCCGTGACTTTTAAAATGAAACTCTGGTTTTTTGATAATTAATTATTTTATTTTTCAATGAGTCTCCTTCGAGCTCTATACACTTCATTCAACGTTTCTCCAATTTTATTTATCCCTTCCAAAAAATAATAATTATCGATATAAATTATTGTCGAGGACCGATTCACCCCTGTTTTGACTGCTTTGGTCTCTGTTATGTTGTGGTGGATCATCCACGGTTACGAAACGGCGCAAAGACTCGTCCATATCGCGGTTAAACAACGCTCAAAACTCCTGCTTAATGAGCTCAAGAAATTCACTTTTTTCCATTTTCTTCTCAAATCACGAGGTAGTCTTCTATTAATGAATGTCAAACAAAAACTAAAAGACCCCTCTGGTTCTAATTTCGACAGGAGTCAGCTGTTGGTTGCCTGCTCATAAGATCAGTGTTGCCATTTCATTTAAAAGACAGGAAATTTAAATAGTCACGGACTTATTGACCTGCCTTCTTACTAAAAACATCTCATATGTAGCTATAATTTTGGAAAAATTAAGAATTTTGTTTATATTAAAAAAATACTCAAATTAAAAAGTTTGTTATAGTTATATTATTTTATATTATTTATTATCCTTTATTATTATTGTTATATTAATGTTTTTTATTTTTTTTATGGAATAAATCAATAATTCTGTTTCTTTCTTTTTATGCTAATATATATATATATATATTATTTACTGTTGAATTGGCTCTTAAAAGAAACAACAGTTGCCTGATGGCGACAACTTGGCTTGAAATCTTATACTATGTTATATCGTATGAAAAGCTCTCTCTTTCCCTCTCTTTCTTTCATTCTTTTTCCTCGTTGTTCTTTTTAAAGCGAGAAATGAACAGACCACTCCATTGATGATTCCTCTACTTCTTTCATAGAACCTCTAGGCCATTCTATGTCCGTCAATGTCTGTGTGTCTGTGTGAGATGGAGTGGCCGGTGTCAGTGTCCGCTGTCAGCACACAAGTGGCCAGTTGCCCTTTTTCTCCCCCCTCTCCTCTCTACTCTCCTTTCAATTTTAACTTACAGTCTGTCCATTTTTCTCATATTTATTATTTTAAATATACTATATGAAAATTAAATATATATACATACTTATATATTTTATGAAATAAATTTGAACTTTATAAATTTTAAAGTTCATCACCATAGAAACTATTCATTGCTCTTTCATAATTTGTATTTTATATGGAAAAGAGTAATCGAATTTTTTTATTTAAGATGATTATTGTAATATTCCCTCAATAAAATATAATTAAATTAGATTAAAAAAATTGTTTGTATGTTTCTGTTTTCATGCGATATAAATTATTTATTATAAAATAATTTAAAAAAAATATTTTAATTTGATTTAATTTATGTGAAGAAAGAAATCGATTTAAAAAAAAAATTAATTTAAAAGATTAAAATAATACCTGGAATCAGAGAACATTTTGGGTTATAAATATTAGAAAGAAAAAATACAAAAAATATTACAAATAGTCTTCTAAATCAATAAATAAGAACAAAAAGTCGGAATGTTGCATATTTTTATGATTCAGACTTAATTATATTTTATTTATTTATAAATTTGTTTGATATAACATATAGACTATATAAAACTTATTTATTTCTATTGAACTAATATGAATATTTTATATAAAAAAAAAGAAATTTTCATTCATATAATTATATATAAAGATAAAGATAAATCAACTCCCTAGTTTCATTGAGTTGTTTAATGGCCTCTTTAACTATATGAAATCGAGACGGATATACTAGTATAACAACAACCACATCTACATCTTTTTTTCTTTTTCATAGAATAACTTTAAACTCTAACTGCAAATCCATATTTAGCAAGTAAAAAAAAAACAAGAGAAAAAAAATATCTTCTTCATTCATTTCATATGTTCTTTTCTAATAAGTATATTAGCTAATAAAGAATAAAATATATTTTTAAATCACATATTTCTTTATTCATTAGAAATATGTATTATTATTATTAAGAGTTATTCTTTTATAGAATATATATTGTTAATTTATAAAATCTATCTATCTATTTTTGACCTCACCAAGTACATTCAGCCGTCTCTAACTTGAGCCACCTCCATCCAACTTGAAATTTTCTCCCAACTCGATTACTTATTTTTATTTTTATTAAATTTTTTTATTGGCATTAAAAAATATAGTATTTATCAATATGACATAGGAAATTGTCTCATTTCCAACTTTTAGGAAGTGTGATTTTGATTTTTATGAAAAATTGTTATATTTGTCTCCTACCTGAACTAATCAATACAATGTTTTAGCTAATATAAATATATATTTATTTATAAAAGTATTGTTAGATTTTAGCCAATAATTTAAGCCTTAAATAAAAGTTCTAAATATTTGCAATAATAAGTTAAACTATGAATTCATAGATTTTTACACTTATAGATCAGTGAGAGTTCTATTTTTTTTACACAAAATTCAAAACCAAAAATAATCAGGCAAAAAAATGAGAAAAAACTAAGATAAATGATATATTTCGACAACAGATATTTCAATGTATTATTATTAATATTTTATTATAATTTTAAAATACCCAGGTATGTGAATCTTTTTTAGAATAATTTTGTCATAACATGTGTCTGAATAAAGAATTATTTTACAATAAAGATTTGTATTTTGATAAATAAAATATATATTATTATTATATTATTAGATATAATTCAATATGAGATTTAACCCCATATAATATAAAAAATGTTTGTTTGTTTAACGAATACCTTGTTAAAGGTATTTATTAGTTACAAGTGATTAATATAGTCGTGTAGAGTTTATATATAGTTTATTTATACTCCTGATGAATGAATGAAATTCCTCTTTAATCAATAAATATTTCTAAATGTTTTAATAGTGAAGTAAAAAAAAATGTCAGGAATCCAACAAAGGAATAAATAGATAGGGATAATTTATAAAAAAGAAGATGGGTATTTTATTCTCCCTCACCTTTCTCTTGAGTCAGCGCTCTATGAATATTTTACTAAATAATAATTGAAAGAAAATCCAATTTCACATTGAAAGGAAACCGTTTCTGTTGCTTTCGTCATATGGCGTAGTGGTCTGTTGATAGACTTGCCTGCCACTTAGGCAACCCGCTCATAAATATAACACCACCTATCAATCAACCCTCTCATCTCACACACTTTACACACGCCTACACATATTTATTTTTCCATTTTAAATTAATATATTACACTTTTTCTTATCTTTAAACTTTAGATCTTATTTTTTTATTTCAAAATATACACATAGGTACTATAATTATATTGATTTAAGTAATTATAATTATTGTTTTTAACTATGAATAATGATTATTTCATTTTTTAAATCGAAATTAGTGAAACATTATAATTAATTTTTTTTAAAGTTAATAATTACGAGGGACTCAGGAGAATAGGAGTGAGGGGCAAATTTATGGATTCCCAGGCGCTTTAATCAATTTTTTCAGTAATAAGTTCCTTCTTTTTTAGAAAATGATCAAATGAAACATTAATATATTTTTATTGATAATTTTGCATTAATATTTAATTAGTATCATATATTTATATATATATTAATCTTGTTTTTAAAAGTGTTTTTAAATATTTGAATTGTATTTTTATAGAATCAATAAATTAATTATTTTCTAAATAATTATTAATATATTAAAATTGCATTCATAATAAAAATAAATTAAAAATTAATATTTTTAACTTTTCTTTTACAAACTATTTAAAATGTGCCTTCAAAGAATATTTTCAATGAAAAATTGAAATTAAGTACAAATAAAACAAATATATATAATTCTTTAGAATAAAATTGCCAATAAAAGAGTTTTTCTATTTTGAAATTTGTTTTAACTCTCTAGGGAACGTAACCATGATTATTTTTTTATTTATTATGTGTATAATGAAATAAAATATAGTGGATATTGCTAGGGTGGGAGGTAATATATATGGTGAGGGGAGGAGTTAAAAGAGTTAAAATGGATGGAGGAGTATCTTTTCCATTCATGAAACAGAACGCCAGAGTTTGACGATTCGCATCAGTTTCATTGGGGCTGATGTGACTCAGCCGGCCTCACCACGACGGAGGCTTCGTCCTGGTCTTAATTTAAGGCATCGACGGCGACGTCGCAGACGGATGCTGATGCCAAACGCAGTTTACCTTGGCGCTTGTTCAACTACACGCCTCGGTGTGTGTATGTGTGTGTGTTGTCGAAAAACATGAACGGCGCCTTGGGACTGTTTCGAAACAGATATAAGAGAGAAAGAGAGAGAGGGGGAAATATATATCAAGAATATATCAAGTGACTCTCTTCGTTGATAGCCACCCCTCTTGGTTTGTTACAGCCACCTGACTCGCACCACCACGTGGGAGGACCCGCGGAAAACGCAGCAACACGCCCAAGCAGAATTACTGGCTACCTCGCCTCACAGTCCCTCACCACAACCACAAGGTAAATAATTAATTATCTAATTAACGATTGAATTTATTAAAGAAAAACACCAACTCCATCATCCAATAAAAAAAAAATACGATAATTATTCATTGAGACCTTTAAATTATCTTTTAAATCAATAAAAAATAAAAATAATTCGATATTAAATAAAAAAAATAATTATTAAAATTTTTCATGCTTAATTTAATTTCATGTCACAATCAAGTGGTTAAACCTTCCCAATGAAATGAATATCTGAAAAAATTAATAATATTCAAAATAAAAATAAAATGGGCTTGAATTTCAATATTCAATAAAATATGGGTACACCATACATTCAACAAATCAGACAAATTCATAGTAATCATTAAAAACAAAATTCAAAACTTTATTATTATTTATTTTGAAATAAAAAAATAAAATAAATTAAACTACAAAATTCCCACACAAGCTGCAATCTCGATAATTTATTATTTTTTTTTATAAATCTTATCATCATTTATTGATACAGCACCTCTCGACCTTCACCTTCACCCAGACATGAACCAGTCGTCAACTGATCCAAATTTCAATATACCAATTAAATTAAATAAATAAATAAAATCATAACTTATTATCAAATCCGTGTTTATAAAATTAACAAACCATTGAAAAAATAATTGTTACATTAAATCGAATAATTAAATTATTGAATTGTTGAATTAATTAATTATATTTATTATTATTATTCATTAATTAAAATTATATATTATTTGAATAAAAATAAATGTTCATTTAAATTACAAACCTATAATATTTAATATGGATATTTTAACAAGTTGATAATTTAAATGCGTTAATCTTCCATTCTAATCCTTCCATTCCCATTTGTATGGTTTGAATGTCTTTAAAAAATCGTTTGTGTCCAAAATTTCTTCAACTTTTATATAAAACACAACAATTATAATATATTCTCTCATATATCGTCTAATATTAACTTTAGTTTTTGTAGTCGTAGTAGTAATAGTAGTAATATTAGAAGTAATTGTAGTGGTAGTAATAATAGTTTTTAAAAATTGAATCTCCTTTCTTCGGGTATTATCATTTATTAGATATATATTATTAATATTTATTTATTTTTTTGTTAATTAATACAATAATAAATAATAACAAATGATGGTTATAATTTGTTTGTTGTTTTTAGGGACAAAGGGAGACCCCCTCGGCCCCCTACCAGAGGGATGGGAACAGGCACTCACGCCACAGGGCGAGATGTACTTCATCAACCACCAGGAAAGGACCACGTCCTGGTTCGACCCCAGGATACGTAAGTGCTTAATCCACCCAAAAACCTCCAACCCCTTTTTTATAATAATCTATTTTTTTTAATTATTAGAAAGAAACTGAACTATTCCTTATATTATTTTAAAAAAATAATGTTTGAAAAAAGAGTAAGATACTATATATGGTAATTTTGTTTATATTAAATACATTTAGAATATAAAATGTTGATTATAATTATCGATTATACAAATTATCCTCATTTTGTGTGCTTGGCAAATTCTCTTTCCAAACTTTCTATATCCCAACCGACCTTATCCTTTTTTATTAAAAAAATGTTTCACCAGTCCTAGTTAACCCCTTAGGCAAAGTATACAATTATCTATGGGCCTCATGCTTTTTAGAGGTCCTTCATTCATCATTAGATTACACTGTGTATAATACAGGGTGCTTCAAAAAAATGTATACACACTTTAAACTTCCATAGAAAATTTATTTACCGTTCTATAAAGTTAAATTTCAGGAAAATAGAAAGCTGAAAGTCCAATGTAAATGAAACATAAATAACAAATGTTAATACTGTTCAAATTGGTGTCCTGCAGCAGGGACGCAGGGGGCTAATCGAGTTTCCAGCACGCTCTCCAGACCTTACACCACTGGATTTCTTCTTGTGGGGCACAGTAAAAGATGAGATGTACAAACGTAAACCACGTAACCTAGACATTCTTTGGAATGAGATTCAAGCAGTGTGTAGAGAAATCTCATTGGACGTTTTGATACGATGTACAGAATCAGTGGTGACTCGTACTCAGAATTGTATTGATGCTGCAGGTCACCAATTTGAACAGTATTAACATTTGTTATTTATGTTTCATTTACATTGGACTTTCAGCTTTCTATTTTCCTGAAATTTAACTTTATAGAACGGTAAATAAATTTTCTATGGAAGTTTAAAGTGTGTATACATTTTTTTGAAGCACCCTGTATATATATATATATATATATTCAAGGTAGAAAAATTTTAAAAAATATTTAATTATTTTTAATTTTATTTTTATTCTATTTAAAATATCATATTAATTTATTGATTATTTTTTTCTTTTTTCTTTTTTTTGTGGGTATTTTAAAAAAATATATCGGTGGGTTGGTAAATTCTTATTCAAATTATTTGGTTATAGGGTTCCGTGGCCATCCATCTTGTTTAATCCAGGATTCACCCTTCTATATTCTCATAATAATCCAATCAAATACAATTTTAACTATTCACTGGTATTATAATCAGAAATTAGAAATAGTATTGGGAGTTCAGCATAGAGAAAGTGGAGGGAATGTGGTTTATATGCTACCAAATCTTTTGAGTTTTATTTGTTCCAGTGCCATTTTTATTATTATTTTTCGTGTTTGTCTCTGAGATTTTATTATATAATTTACTCGTAGGGTGGAACTGAAAAGTATATTTTTGTAATTACCGTTACCCCCCACTCACACTCTTTTGCAAGTTTCATTATCCCTTACGGAAATATGTCATTTAGGTTTAAAATAATATTTATTTATCGTATTTTTTAATATAATCAAGGGATGTGTATAATACATTTTTTACCGACCGACGATAGTAAGGGAGGTATTGTTTTCACACCAAATTTCACATGTGGAGATTTTTACATATCTCCACGAATCATGCATTTTCTAAACAGAAAAAAGTATTTTTAGCATGATGTCTGTCCGTCCGTCTGTCCGTCCGTCCGTATAGATGTGTACAGCCTGAACGGCTCAACCGATTTTGATGAAATTTGGTATATTTACTTAATGCATCAGTGGGATGAATTGATCAACTTTTGGTGCAATTTCGGAAACCGGAAGTGGTAGTATTAGCGATCGACGATAGGAAGGGAAGGGTTATTTTGACACCAAAGGAGATTTTTTTATATATCACCACGAATCATGCACTTTGTGGTGGTTTTATTCTCGAGAAAAATCATCTTTATTAGTTTTTTTCTTAATTTAAAATTATATGACGTCATCCAGCCATTCATGACGTCACAGCCTGGTCTTGCATATATATTATAAATAAAATAAAATTAAAAATGTTTATATTTATTATTTATGTATCCATATCTGTTTTTTATTACATTAATAGATATATGAAAATTATTTGAAATTGTTTCTGTAGCTGGAAATTAATTTATTTCAAACCGTCGGTCGGTTCGGACCTGGCCACAGGTCAACTTATTTTTATTTCAGTTCAAATGAAACATTAAAAAATTATAATCTTTAATAGGAATCTTAATTTTTATTTTATTTTATTTATTAGATCAAGGTAAAAAGAATTTTCTAGAAAATTTTTTATTATCATTATGATAATTTTATTTAACAAGCTATTTTAATTTATTATATTCTGATTGTCACGAATTAGATAAGGGTGAATAGAAAAATGGCTTAAAATGGATGAGAGTGTGAGAAGTTATTATACTCATAAATTTCCACCCTTCTCACACTATTTTCCCAAACCACAAAGTGTTAATTGATCTTTCTAAGAAATGTCATTTGATTATCTTAAAAATGAGACTAACTCTAGAGAAAAAAAGAATAAAACAAAACACAAAAATAGAACAATTTATTTATTCCAGTAATAATAAAAGTATACAATGATAAATGATGATAAAGAAAATATAGAATTATTTAAGAATATATCTAAATAATGCATCTCCAATCAAAAAAAAGAAAATGGACAATCAAGATAAAAAAAATACAACTGAAGTGGTTAATATTGGTTTTATTATTTCAATCATTTTCATTTCATCATTATTTTCATCTTTTAAATATAAAAATTACATATTTATAAAAATATCAATAATCCCTATTATGAAATTAAATAGGATATTTTTTAAATTCACAACTATGCTTAAAATAATAAATATTAATTTAATGAATTTCATTCTATTTTTAACCCATCATGAAGTTAATAGGAAAATTGTCCTAACGATGGAGTATAACCGAAATGCATTAACAAAATAATTAATTAATCAATTTAAAACTTCACCGAATGATTGAAATGAAATTCATCCTAATTCAATATATATTATTTTAAACTAAGTATTGACCTATAAAATTTCCTGTTTAATTTCATAGTAGAGATATTGATATTTTTATAAATAATTTTCATATTGATTTCATTAAGTTTTTTTTTTTTTTTTTTTTTTTTTTTTTGTAAAATAACATTTATTTTACCATCCACTTCTAAAAACCTTAAATATTTTATTGCAAGTACAAATATAAAATGCAATAAATAATATAAATATTATTATACATTAATAGTTATAATAATATTATTTAATTTTATATTTTATAATTAGCTTCGTTATTATTTATGAATATTGAAAGATATAAAGAAAATCACTCTATTTTTGACAAAATGAAAGCGACCTGGAGGAAGATTTATTTTGAGAGTCTCTCTCTTCGTATTTTCGTCTTCTTGTCCTTCAGGTGTCTCCCTCTCTCCCACTCTTTCTCTCGACCTCTCTCTTTCTTTCTTTTTCACCACTCTCCTCGCAAAAACATGAAAATTTAAAATTATTAAAATAATAATAATATTATCATAATTTAATACACAATATTTAATGTATTTCATGATTAAAATAAACACTTTTGTACCTGTTTACTTTTCTGTTTTCGCTATATATGTATATAAATGTGAAAAACAGCTTTCATCATTCAATAGAAATAATTCAAATAGAAATTTATTAATAATAATATTTATTTATATTTTGATATTCAATATAATTAAAATAATATTAAAAATTGAGTTTATTTATTATATTTTTTTAAGAGTATTTAAGTAATATAAAATCTTTAAATTGTTATTGAAATAATTCAAATGTTTCAAGTTAAAACTCTCTCCCGGTAACTTAATCCGAGAATATAACAGTGAATATTTACCTTAATAGAAATATTTAAGTGGACAAATTCTGATTCTCCAGCTTCGACCAATTAGTTTATCATTCTTAACCCAAAATCAAACAGGTCTTTTGAATAGTGGACAATTATATGAATGTCTATTATGGGGGAAGGCTTACGGTAATATCTATAAAGATTTTTAAAAAAGAAACTACTATTTTAGAGACTTTAGAGCCCCTCTTAAAAAAAATGTTTAATAAAATAATTTAGAAATTAATTTAAAAAAAAAATTATAATTTGTTATTGGGGGAATTATTATTTAAAAATTGAATTAATTTCAATCAAACAGATGAGACTTCTATAAATAAAATTAAATTTTTATTATATGTAAATTAATTATATTAATGTATTAGATAAGATTATTATTATAGAAAAAATTTCAAAAATACATTTTAGTATTTCGTGTCATTTTTGAATTGAGAATAAATTCACCTACTCCCCCTTCATCTCTACGCAACTGATTTTTGATAAATTTTAGATTTTAGTTGTTTAAATTAATTTTTCTAAACAAAAATATATTTACATTTTATTTTTTAGATATCTTTAAGCTTTAATAATATTTAAGAAACCAATTCTTCATTACTTACTTAGTGTCAGACATGCTATTATTATCATATAAAAAATGTTATTAAAATTTTTCAAATGGAAATCAGAATATTTTAAAAAATATAATTTTAAAAATCAAATTATGATATTAAGATCTACCTGTAGAGAGAGAGAGAGGGATAAGAGTGGGATGTTTATTTCAATAACAAAAAGTATTAACGATAGATTGTGATATTCGTGTTTTTTGTTTTTTTTCCTTTTTCTTTGTCTTAAAATAAATAAATGGTAATATTGTATCGGAATTTTTCTTGGTTTGGAGGGGTTGTTCGTTGTTTGAGGGCACAACGATGACTCAGGATGAATAATGAACAAACCAACCAACCAGTGGCGTTGCTTGTTCGCTTCTTGGCCTGCAAGTCGACGGGAACCTGTGCAGGTGGATTCACATTCACATTCACACACATTCAAGAGAATGAGAGAGAAAGAGAAAGAAGTAAAGTCGCGACGTTGCCGGTTCGATGCCACATTGATTGAGTGGCTCTTGCACGCGATGACCCCCTCCTTACTAACCCCCTACCCCATTCCCTCTCTCGCATAAAAGAGAAGGGGCCACTACCGCCACAACTTCACCATTTTCGAGGAATTTTTTTTTTCTTTAAACGGGACGACCAATTGAAAGGAAACAAGTTATTTGTAATCCGGGCATTAAGCAAAAAATAAATAATAATACCAAATTAATATTATAATTAATCCTTAATGTGCCATTTTTTCTAGGATTTTCAAGGATGCTTCCAAATTTTTATTATTTTTTGACAAAAACGAATAATTATTAAATCTATTTATCATTTCTACAAATTTTATTAAATAAATAAATAAATACATATTTTAATCAAGAATTAATAGGTAAATAATTCTTAATACAATTTTCTTTTAATGTAATGATGATTTAGTTGAGAAGAAAACTAATTAAAAAACTATTATTGGAATTAGACAATGTATGAAAAAATATAAGAAAATTAGGAAGGGATATGAGATAGATGGAGGTGGCTGGTTTGATGTTACTCCATATATTTTTTGACTTCAATTATGCCACTTAATAAGATATAAATAATATATATAATAATAATATAAAATAATATATAATAATAATATAATATAATGAATATATATAAATAAAAATATATATATTGAAATATGTCATTTAATTATATTTCTTTAAATTTTTAGTCTTTATATTCATATATCTTTTAATTTTATTTAAAATAAAGTAAAAATAAATCTGGGAAAGAGATATATTTATAATAATATATAAATCATTATATAGATATATATTTATAAATATATTTTTGTAAATTATATATTGATATGTCCATGACATTTGCTTCATTTAATTTGTCCCTGGCACTTGTACAGTTTCCTTCCATATTTGAATAAATTATAATCTCTTCCTTTCTTTCACACTATTTTTTTCTTTGTCTTAATATATTTATCTATCTATCTATCTATCTATAGATAGATAAATAAAGATATAGATATATAGACAGATAATTAATAAGTTCATATTTGTTTGAAATAATTTTGATGATGGTTGGTATTATTGTTATTTAGCAATGCACTTACAAAGAACACCGGCACAAAGTCTCCTCCCGCAACACTCGACAACCACATCGTCCACCCTCTCATCGGTAAGCTGGTTGCCAAGTGCCTCACAGCAGAGTCTCCAAGCGGTTGCTTGCCAACAGGTGCGACTTGCATCTCTTCAAATGGAATGTAAACGACTTAAATTACGTCAACAAGAAATTAGACAGGTATTCTAAATTCATTTCAAGTTTATTCTAAATATATATTAATATATACATATATATATTATAATTATTGGTTTGTTATTGTAGCAAGAACGAATGCGTAATGCGACAGCAGCAGCGGCGGCTGCAGCGGCAGTGGCCTCCGGTGCAGCAGGTTCTCCCGGTGCTGGAGATGTTGGCTCAGTAGGCAGTCCGTCAGCAGTGGCATCCCTTGCTGGTGATCCATTCTTATCCACATTCACTGATCATTCACGTCAAGAATCCGCTGACAGTGGCTTGGGTATGGCCACCTCTGCCTCCTATTCGGTACCACATACACCTGAAGATTTTCTCGCCAATATGGATGAAAATATGGATGGTGTTAGCGGTAAGGAAATTGAATAAACAAACAATCAAATTTAACAATCAAGTTTAAAAAATAAGCGGGATAATCTCAATTTTTTAAAAACACGCAAATGAAGAGGGTGGAGTGAAATCGGTGAATTAAAGTATTAAATATGGGGAAGGGGGTGAATATTCCTTCAAAATTTTTAAATCGTATATATAGAAAAATTTTATTAAAATAAAATTATTTACAATTAAAATTTTTATAAATTTCAATGTAATACTTGAAAAATTTTTTCCAAAAATTAAACTGTTAAAATACTTCTCTCCATATTCATATAATTGATTGTATTAAAAACAATACTAAAATCAACATGCTAATCAACAATAAATATCAATAATAAAATATTTTTGGATGTTTTCTGAGTGTAGACACTTAATTATTGAACTTAAATACTATTAACCTAAATTGTAATTTAATTCCAATACATGGATAGAAAAAAATGAATGTGGTTGTTGTAAATAACATTAGATTTCTATATTCAAAATAAAGAAAGAGAGATTCAATATAAGGTAAACATACCAGTAGTTAACTACTGTACCAGTAATTGACCATTTGATACATTTTTCATCAAAATAAGCTTTTGAATTTCAAATTAAACTCGAGATATCGATAAATATCAAGAAGAGCCTCTTCCGGATTGCTTAACAATGAAACAGAGACCAGTCGCTGCATATTTATATTATAATTATGAATTTTTTAAACCACGAGGTAAGCGTTATTGCATTTTAAGGTTAGTTATTTATGCAAATCGTAAGGATATGCTTCACTTTATTTTCATTATATTATGTTTTGTTTAATAATAATTTCAATCCAAAAGTGCAATTCAATAGTTGATACTACAAATATCAACTGGAAGGGAGTGGTCCATTTCTGAAATAAATATCACATTTTTTTAGAAATTGACCGGGGTTGTCAATTACTTAAATATTCGTATTAATATATAATAATAAATATCTTTTATTAAATTTAGGTATTATATATAATCATTAGAAAACAATAAAATTAATAGAAAATGAGCAGCTTTAGAGAGGCAAAGGAAAAGAAATGAAGGAAAAAGTTGGATAGAGCAAAATAAAAAGTTAGCTGGAGTGTCTCCACTCGACTATCTCGCAATTTGAATTGGATTAAATAACATAATACAGGGTCCGGCAGTGAAACCTGACGGTTTTTGAAATGGGATAAATAAAAAAGTTGTTGAGATTTTTAATTATTTTTTTTTTATTGTAAAGAGGAGAATTGGAAATTTAACATTCATAATAAAAAAGCACAAAAATAACTTATGTAGCAAAAATTATGTCACTTAAATGATGACCACCATTTCCATCTCAACGGATGTGTCAACAAACAAAATTTTCGATATTGGGCTCCAAGAAAACCACAGGAACTTCACCAGCAGCCTCTTCACTGTGCAAGAGTAACTGTCTGGGCTGCAGTGTGTAGGTCAACAGTGCTAGGGCCTTATTTTTTTGAGGAGAATGGCCAAACAGTGACAGTGAACTCAGCGCGTTATGTTGCCATCCGTGACTTTCTCATCCCAGAGTTACGTCGCCATCGTATCCCTCTCAGGAGGGTCTGGTTTCAGCAGGACGGAGCAAGTGCCCATACCTCTCTGGCGTCCATGGCTCAATTCAGAGGATTTTTCCCCGGTAAGCTGATTTCGCTCAGGGGTGACATCGAATGGCCGGCACGTTCTCCGACTTGTCCCCTTGTGACTTTTATCTATGGGGGGCCTCAACGGAAGAGTTTATGTTAACAGACCAAATAATTTGAACCAACTGAAGGAGAACATTCGGCGAGAAAGTCGTGAGATCCCGCGCCAAACATTGAAGAGAGTCATGACTAACTTCTCCAGGAGACTCGTACAGTGTAGAGAAAATGGTGGTCATCATTTAAGTGACATAATTTTTGCTATATAAGTTATTTTTGTGTTTTTTTATTATGAATGTTAAATTTCCAATTCTCCTCTTTACAATAAAAAAAAAATAATTAAAATATCTCAACAACTTTTTTATTTATCCAATTTCAAAAGCCGTCAGGTTTCACTGCCGGACCCTGTATATTATATTTAAATTAAATTTAATTAATTATTAATTTTAAATTAAATTTAATTAATTATTAATTTTAAATTAAATTTAATTAATTATTAATTTTAAATTAAATTTAATTAATTATTAATTTTAAATTAAATTTAATTAATTATTAATTTTAAATTAAATTTAATTAATTATTAATTTTAAATTATATTTAATTAATTATTAATTTTAAATTAAATTTAATTAATTATTAATTTTAAATTAAATTTAATTAATTATTAATTTTAAATTAAATTTAATTAATTATTAATTTTAAATTAAATTTAATTAATTATTAATTTTAAATTAAATTTAATTAATTATTAATTTTAAATTAAATTTAATTAATTATTAATTTTAAATTAAAATTAATAAATAATATTTATTAAAGCAGTGCATGTTTGGCTCTTTGTTGATGGCACCACGTCACGTGTTGGCGCGTGAGATTTGCAGTGTTAAAAATTTAATTCTGGTACTTTCAGCTATTCAATCAAGCTGAAATTCTATATATAGCAGTTTTATACAATTTTTAATCATGTAAAAAATTATCAAATATATATCTTTATTATTACGGTCACTGATTGAGCTACATTTATCAAAAGTTGATAGAAAACTATGAATTATGAATAATGTCCATGTACCAAATTTCATGATTTTAGCTCAAACCGTTTTTGCGTAATCTTGTCTACACACACACACACACACACACATATATATATATATATATACATACACACACAGATATTTTTCTCAGCCTTAGTGAAAATGAATCAGGAACCCTCAAAACGTATAAAAACATCAAAATCTCAACATCGAAAATTTTCGTGATCGCAATACTATCTCTGGCGAGATAGTAATAAAGGGAGGAAAGACAGTTTGTAATGAACGAGTTAATAGTTCTAAATATTGTGACTTCAGTTTTAAAATATCACACAGATGAAAATAATTGTCTTGGAGTTAGTGATGAGGATCAGAAGGCTCTAAAATTCAAAAAAAAAAGATAAACAAATAATACGTAGTGATTTTTAATATGGGAGATTACTTTCCAGAAAAAATCATATTTTCTGAAGAAGCCACCATTTCATTTATGGAGAATACAGGAGATTTATGGAAATGTCTAAAAACTGCTGACATCCTTGATTACAATTTGAATAGCATAGTAGGCACCTCGAGCAATTAGCAAAACAAGAAATGTTAACTAATTCCTGATATAAAGTGTAAATAAAAAGAATAATTAAAATAAATTATAAGAAATTATATATATATATATATATATAAAATATTTATAAAACCAATCCTTAGTGCATTTTATTCCATTTATTTATTTTAAACCCATTTTAGGTTGATGGTCAATTACTGGATCAAAATATGGTCAACTAATAGAACAAAAAATACGTTTAGAAAAAATTAAAAAAAAAATATTTAAATATACATTAACCGAATGTTTGTCTTATAGTAATAATTAAAAATAGTTATACAATATGTTAGCACTTGTTTAGTTGTTATTCTCACTTTTATTACAGAATAAAAAATTTTTTATGAAAATTTCTCTTAAGGCGATCCACCACTGGTACGTTTACCTAAATTAAACCAAAGAGTTATGAGTGAATGGATTGATTTGATATTTCGCGTATTTATTTATTTTAATTTTTAATTTATATGATAATTTATAACAAAGATGATTTTATTATTTTATACATTTTTTTTTATTAATTGTATGATTTCTTGTTGTAGAGGGTGGTGGTACTAGCGACATGGCTACCCTGGACGGGGCGGATATTTCTTCCTTAAGTGACAACATTGATTCGACAGATGATTTGGTGCCCTCGCTGCAGGTGAGGCCGCATTTACTCGCAGAATGGCACCGGTTAGGGTTCGATTTTTTCGCGTAAAAGGGGTTCGTATTATAAACACCATCTATGCACCGTGCTTTTGTTTTTATTTTGAATTTTTTTTAATTTTTTGACCTATTCTTTATCCAATCCTTAACAACCCAACCATCTCCATTCATCTCCTAATCTCTAATTCTCTAATTTTATATTTATATTATACTTTTTCTCTTTCTCCCACTCTTTTACTTTTTCTCTAATAATAATAAGCTTTAAAATATGTCTGGCTTCATTTTCCATCCCTAAATGACGAAAAATAAAATAAATATATAAAAATTTAATTTCTTTCTCTCTTTCTTCTATTCATCTTTTCTTGTTCTATGTTTTTGTTCATCATAGGCATGAGCGTTATTTTGGAATGTTCTTTTTCTTTTATTTTTTTTAATTTATTTAAAATAAATAATTAAATAAAACATCAGGGAGGTTTACTTAATCATCTTAATCTCATGAATGTTTAGATTGATTAATTAACTTGATTAATTAAAATTAAAAAAAAATATCGAGTCAAGAAAAATTGATTTTTCAAAAACCAATAGCAAATAATAAAATTAATAATAGAAAATTTTTAATTATGGTATTGGAATTATTATATATATAAATGTAATCTTTAGAATAAGATATAGATAGCATCTCTATTATTAAATTTTCTATTTTTTTAAAAATGCGCAGAGTAGGAGATTGTTTCATTGTTGTAGGTAATAGAGGGTGAGAGAAGAAATCATAACTCAGGGACAATTTTTAAAAATTTAATGCCAAAAAACTTTAGCACACTTTTAAACTATTTATGTACAAATATTGTTTTTATAAAATTATTTAAATATTTAATTTTAACTTGAATATAAATAAATGCTCGTATTCATCTTAATATATTTTATTTTTTGTTTTTGCTTAATTTTAATGTAATGGCTTTTGAATGGATTTATTAATTAATTTTTGTTTGTTGTTTTGTCTTTGCACTTTTTTGCACATATATGTTTAAAATAACCCCTTTTTTTATTATTTATTATTATAGCTAATATATATATATATATATATATATGTATTGATTTGGTTTTTGTTTTTTAACATTTATTTGTTCCAATATTTATTAATAATATATTCGAAATTATTGTAAAATTGGTGGGTATATAATATGGTTTTATTTAAAAATATGGGTTAATTAAATGAAAAAATGTATTAAAACTTTAAAAATTTATTCTTATTTTGAAGTACTGATAATGACCCATGAACCTAATGTTTCTTTTTTTTGAGAGTGGAGGAGGGATTGCGTTGAATTTACTTATTATTTGATTTTTCAAATTTTTTGATATATAATATATTATCTAATGTTTATGGAATGTAATAATCAGAGCTCTTAGATGGGGAGGAATTTGGGCTTGAACATGGAATTCTTTCTTAAGTACTACCTCTGACCACTTTCTTTATAAATATATACTTTCTAACCTCTCCAAAGCTATATAATATATATATATATATATATATATATATACTTGTAAATTCATACCATAAAAATATTATAATAAAATAAAGAGAATGATTGATAACTCAATAAATAATACCTTAAATAAAATAAAACTACATGAATATGAACATGGATAGTTTATCCTGATCACGCAACAATATTTTTTAAAAAAATTAAATTGTATTTTTCAAAAATTATACCCTAGTATTTTTCCGAACATTCCAGCAGAAAATAAAACAAATTATATCAATTACTTATAATGAAAAATCATTTTAAAATTAATAATTTGATATTTCTTTTATTAAAATATGTTTATGAATACATTTATTATTTTCCCCAAATTTATATATAATTATTTTTAAATTTTTTTTTTATTTTTTCGATTCTTTATCTATATCTTTCTATTTCTATAATTCTCTCCAAACCACTCTCTCTAAATCTTTTATTTATTTTAACAAAAATAAATATTTTTCTTAACAATATTAGAAAGACTTTTGACTATAAAACTATTATTATTCTTACACTTTTTTTTTATTGTATTCTCAATCTAGATCACTACAATGAATATTATTTTATTTTTTTTACATTACATAAAAAGTTATGTTATCCATACACACATACCTTAAGAATAAACCTTTTAATACTGCATATTACATATTTTGAAAATTATTTAAATAAGTTTTCATTGTACTGTTTAAGTATGTGAGTACATACAAAGGAAAAGATGTAAAAATATTTTTTTTTTATTTAAAAAAAAAATTAATACAAAATTATAATTAAAAATATCTACATACATTTATATTAATAATACCAAATAACAAATAATAGAAAAATATTTTATTTTTTTTTATTATTTAAATTTTTTTTTTCAAATTCTTTTTCTTAACTATTCTTCTTTTCAAATTACTAAATATTAAATTTTTGTTAAATTAAAATGCAAAATAAAAATTGATTATCTGGTGCATAGATTGATGTTTTTATTTTAGGTAAAAAACACTTTTAATTTCTGTAGAAAATTGATCAGGTGGGTAAGCTGAAAACTATTTAGTTGATTTTTCAAAACCGATAGTTTTGGGATGGGATGTGAATTTATTGGTATAGCGTGCATGATTTCTATTGTTAAATATTATAATAGTTTTGAAACATAATGATTTTATTAAAGACGTTGAAAATAGTTAAAATAAATAAATAAATTGTTAGATAAAACCAATGTCATAACTAAACAGTGCTAATCAGTAATTTGCTAAAAGTTTGTACCAAAAACGTGATTAGACAATTAAATATTAATAAAAATGTTTGAAATAAATTTTGATTTTATTAATAAAAATTTATTGAAATATATTTTAGTTTCATAACTTTTTCTATTGATCCAAAAAATTAAATAAAGCATAATTTCCAGGAAATGACTAGTTATGACATTGGATTGACCTAATATTCACAGTTATGGAAAAAGGCTAAAAATATTAAAATAATATATTTAAAAGTTCAGACTATAAGTCAAAGACTGCTGTTTAAAATATACAAAAAACAACATGCATATTTTAAAATCACTAAATTTGGAAAGAAAAATTTAAATTTCTAGTTTTAAGATTTTAAACCTTCATAGTCTGAATTAGAAAATAATGTATATATATAATTATTTATTTATTTATATATTGTATTGTTATTTATTTTTTTATTATTTTTTAATTTTTTTTCGGTCTCCCTCTTCTAGCTTGGTGAAGAATTCTCAAGTGACATTTTAGACGACGTTCAAGCGTTGATAAACCCAAATAATAAACCAGACAACATGCTCACTTGGTTGTAATATATAACAAACTACAACTACAACTATTACAAAAATCATGACTATGGATCAATTTTATATAAACACGACAGATATGAAAACATATTAAGACAATATTTGTTATATTTTTCAATATATATATACATATTCGTAAGAGATTAAAAAAAACTCTTCATATATCTATAACTATATCTATATAATTATATATATTATATATAGATAAAAGAATATATTTATACATTTTTTGAGATTTAAAAATAAGCCTCACCCAATCGAGACAATACAAAATCAAATAAGTATAAAAACAATCAACTGAAATTGTACATTATTTTTTAAATGTCATGAATTTATATTTATATAGATATATATCTGTAGAAATATATCTAGATATATATGTTGGTTCATCAGTGAATATATTTTTATATATAAATCTGTCATACACACACTGGACATCTATGAACAAACATTGGCCTTATAAATAAATAGAACCTTAATTTATTAGCAATAATACAAACAAAGCAATAAACGATAATTATCAAATAATCGAATAATTAATGCATACACTTCATTATTTTTTTAAATACATATATTTAAATATCACATTATGTACAACGATCTAGAATTTTTTATATATAATTTTATTATATAAAAATTCTTTTTAGATTAAAATTATAAACCGTCCATTTTATTACACTAAAAATCTTGTTCTTCTCTCTATCTCTATATCTTTATTTCTTTCAATAGATATGCTATATATATATATATATTATATATAGAGAGAGAGAAAATTTCGCTCTCTATTCATATTTTTTATTCCTAATATAATGTATAATCACAATCGTTGTCATAATTTTTTTTCATGAACTTCTTAATTGAGATGTAAATGTAAAAAACAATTAAATGTAAATTCATAATCATAATAACAAAAAAAAATTGTTTATATAAATAATCAAATGTGTTTATATATTGTTTCAATAATCATTTATCAATGTTTTTTTTATAATCTTTAAAAATAAATTGTTTATAAACAAACATTTATAAATATATATATATATATATATATATAAATGTTTGTTTTAATGGTTAATCTAATTCCTTGCAATTATGTATATGAAACTATTTTATTATTTTTGATTTTATATAATAAAAAAACATTTTTTTTTATTTTTAGTAATGATTTTTCAACTTTTTTAATTTTAAAATTTTAATGGATGTTATTAATGTTTTTATCTATATCTATGTATCTATTAATACATATATATTTTAATAATTTTACAAATATATATTTATATATATATATGTATTAATAGATATATATTATATTTTTTAATTTTAAATTAATTAGTGACTTTGATTTCGTTTAAATTAACATTTTTTGTATGAAAAAAAGATATATATATATATATATATATATATTGCTCATTGTACATTCTTATTAATTGTTATACTAGGTTTAAAAACCTGAAAGCACCGATCACCAATCAATCATAGACAAACTTAAACATACGTATATATATATATATACTTATCAAATTAATTTAAAAATCATAATATTATATTATTAAAGTAAATAATATAAATAATAATAATAATAATAATAATAATAATAATAATATTGAGAGGGTGGAAAACTTTTCTTTTGTCATTGCTCAATCTATAATATAAATACTTATTACTTATTTAAAATATTTTTAAAAATTAATTTGATTTAAAAAATAGGTGTCTGCAAATATAAATGGTCAATATAATTATATTCTAGTTATTAAGTATCTTATAATGGAAAAATACTTATATTTTAAAGTATAAAAATAAAAAAATAAATATAAAACATTATAAATTATTTATATTACTAAACTTTTAAAAGAAAAAATAAATAAAAAAGAATAATATAATAATATTAATAAATATAATAATGATGATAATAATTGATTTATTGAGATTTTATTCATATTCAATATTGTTAAATACATTTAAAATTAATAAAATATGTATAAAGTTCAAAGTGGAAAATTAATTATGGAAATATTTTTACATTAAGTTTCTCTTGAGATCTTTTCCTTTTGGGGCCCTAAATTGTTGTTTATTAATTTTTTATTTGAGCCATCCCTGCAATTTCAATGTGCCTTTTCTCAATTAATTAATGCCATCCATAAGTCATTTAACAAGATTTAAATTTTATGGCCCTAACAAATAATTATTATTATATTTATTATTTAATAACTCTAATATAAGAAAGTGCCATATATTTTAATACTTAAAATAAAATCTTGACTAGATTGTTTTTGTTATTTTTGGTTAATTAATAAAAAAACCTAAATGCTCATATTTTCTAATAAATAAAATTTATTTTTAACTAATTATGTAGATTTATTGAGATTAAAACTTTTTAAAAGTTTCTTTTTTAATCAAAAGGTATATAAATTTGCAGACACTATTTTTTTGGTTTATATAAAAAATTTTGAGATAAATATTACTTAAAATAAAATCTTGACTAGATATATATATATATATAATAAAGAGCGATAATTTTAAAATACTTATTAATTATTACATATTCATGTGTAGTAAGTCGTTTTAATCTACATTATATAGACTTGATTGTTGCCAATTGTTTTTAACAATTGAAATATACAAATCATTTGAAATGTTTTATTAATTTTTTCTTAAATCAAACATTATATTGTGATGAATATTCTATGTTTTTTTCTCTCTCTCTTATATATTTATATATAAAGAATGAGAATTTTAATTATATAAATTTAATTTATTTATTCATTGTTTATATTTTTTTATGTTTAATTTTTGTTCATTGCACTCAGAGCTCGTAAATGAGTTTTTTATATAATTCACTGACGTTTTGCAATAAATAGAACGGAAATTAAAGAAAAATTATCATGAAAGAAATTACAAGCAAATATGGCAAAAAAAAATATAGAAAAAATAACTAAAAAGATATGAATTGAATGTTTCACAATCCTTTTTCTCTATAAATATAAAAAATTTTAATATATTTGTAGAATTTTTTAAAAAAGGTTTGTTATGAGACAAAAAATATTAATGCCATATATTTATTATATAAAATATTTTACTTTCTATCTATTTATCTATATATATAAGTATTATAATATAATATAAATATATATACAATTAACTTGGATAATTTTTACTTTAAATATGATATTCATTAAAAAAAAGTATAAATAAATGTTGATTATTATTATTATTACATTTAGTTTATTATAACAATTTTATTATTATTATCACATTATGATTATTATAAATAATTATAGGGGTAGTTTAAATTGGATATATATTTCATGCATGAATGTATGTATGTCTAAATATATATATATAATATTATTAATATATATTTATATTTATATGATAAAGGAATCGATGAATGGAAATTAAATCGGAAAACACATATATATATATATATATATATAATGTATCTAAAAACAACTAACGAATGTTATTGATATAAATATTGTAAAATATAGATAGAAAAATTAAAATCAAAATTGTTTTTTTATTTAAAAAAACTTTAAAATATTGTTTTTCCTACTATGAAGGGATTTGTCTTTTAATAATGCATTCTAACAACAATACAATTTTTTTCGGAAATTTAAGATAATTTAATATTTTTTAGTAAATAATGAATGGTTTTTTTTGTTATTTAAAATACAAATTTTCTAGTTTTGTAATGTCTTGAAAATTTAGAATTTTTTTTTGTTTTTTAGTATTTTATTGTTGATTCTTTCTATTCCTAAACCCAATATCTCTCTCTGCAAATTATTTTAAATATTTATTAATATTATAAAATATAAAAGTGTTTTTTTTTATGTCGAGAGCTTTTTTATAGATGAACTATCATTTAAAATAATCATATTAGTACTTAAGAATATATATATTATATTATATTTTTGATAATATCGATTCCTTGTAATATAAATATATATTTCAAAAAATAATAAAATAAATCTCCGTCCTAAGATTTTATTATTTATAATATTTATCAACATCATTTTAAAAAGGACTGTTTTTCTTAATACCATTTTAATAATAATAATATTATTATAAAAAAATGATTTTTAATATGATGTATATATTTTATATATTTAAATACATTGTAAAGAATATATAATAATAATAATATTATCAGAAATAAATTTCATTCAAATGTTTTTTTTATTTTTATATAATATATATTATACACTCATATCTTATTATATTTTATAAAATACTCTTATTATCCTTAATTTATTAAAAATAACCTACGCACAAATAATAAAGCAACTTAACAGAAATATAATTGTTAAACCATTGTATCATAATTATGAGTGTATAAAAGAAAAATAATTTTTAGATAAATAAATAAAGAATAATTCTATTTTTTCATAATTTTAAAATAGTAATTATTCGATAATTGATTTTCTCTTAAATTGAATTTTTAATTTTTCAAAAAGCAAATTTCATTTTAAATATGCATAATTGACTAATTTTATAGGAAATAAATTTTTCAAAAAAAAATAATATTTGACCATTTATCAAACATATAAACAAAAATCTTTATAAAATGTAAGTAAATTATTTTTTCATTTATTTGAAGCAAAATAAAATAATGTTAACAATAATATTTCATACATTAAAGAAGGGTGAAAAAGGGAAAGAAAATGGGATTTGAGTAGACAGTTGAAACCTATCTATGAAGTTTCAAAAGTACTGAATAGGTAGTTGAAAAATAATTAAATATGATATTTATAATATTCAAAAATTTGACTGATATTTTAACTAATTATATTTATTTATATTTTGGAGAGAGCAAGAGAGAGAAAAACTTTAATTATTATTATAATTTTTTAATTTTAAATTTAAATTTGTATGTTAGCATTTGCTATTTTTTATATAATCATTATTATTTACATTTAAATAATGGAATATATAAATATATAAAACCTAATAATAAATAATTATTTTAAACTATTAATGCTCAATATTATACTTATTATTATTATTATTAATATTGCAATCATTATTTATTTAAAATATTAATTTTTAAGCTATAAAATAATTATAAAAATGATAAAAAAAATTAAATCAATCAATTGGGGCTCGTATATAAATATGCACAAAACTCTTTTTGACCCTCTCCTTTCCGATTTTTAAATTAAAAAGTCTATTGATAATGATTTTATATATACTTTTATATTTTATATATGTATATTAATAGTAGAATCTCGATTATTATTGATGGGAAAGTGTATAATATATTGGAATTGGGAGAATTAATTGGACGCAAATAGCTCAGGATAGTAACAGTTGGAGGAATTTGATTTCTGCTTGGAAGAACTTTCGAATTTACAAATGCTGAATGGTGGGTAGAGAAATACTCGGATAATAGATTTGTGTAATGAAATTAATAGATTTAACCATTTTAATATTTAATATAAATTTAAATTAAACTTAAAAATTTAACCTTAATAACAATAATTTTAATTAATAGAAGATTTCTATAGTTTGATATATATGTTTTTTGCGTATCGAAGTTGTTACAGCAGCTTTCTTCTTTGGAATTGGCTCAGATTCTATGAATTGTGTAATGTGCATAAAGCATTTAAAAATTATTAAGTTGAATATTTTTAAGTTTAATTTATATTTATAAAATAAATTGATTCGTGATTTAGTTTTACTTGAATGATTCATATAAAATTATCGATTCTAAAAAAAATTCTAAAAATTAAGAATAAATATGTACATACACCATTTTTACCAACAAATCTTTACATATATCAATATTTCATAATAAAATAGTTCGTAATAAGTTTTTTTTCTAAAAACTATTTTTTCATGGTAAATGATTTTAAATATTTTTGCTCTCTTCCTTAATCACGAATAGTTAAACTCCTTTATTTTCGAAATTTTACTAAATACATATATAATTTAATATCGAAATGATTTTGTGATTAAAAACACCTCATAATTTACATTATAATAAATTTTTAATATATTTAATTTATATCCCTTGAGAATATATTATTTCTAAATCAATGATAATGTGAATTTGTTAAAAGAAAATGCAATACCTTATCTTCCCACTTTTCCAGTTCCACAGCCCCAATAATTTTAATCTATGAACCACATTATGCATATAATAATATCAATAATAATTTTAATATAAATATATATTAGTCGAATCCATCCATTATAAAGGTGCCTTTTTCAATATTTGTTATAAATATATTTTATCATTATTATTATTTTATAGTGAAATAATATTTCATGTTTATCTAAAAAACATATATGTATAAATAAATATTGCTAATGTCTTATATTGTTTTTTTTTTAATCTCAGGGATTTATATAGCCATGTTTTTAAATAAATTACTACATTTGTGAAATAAAAAAAATATTTAATTTGTTTTAATTTTTGAAAGTTTTGTTTATTAAACACCTTTAAAAATATATATTTTTATTAAAACGTTTATTAAGATTTTTTGTCAAATTTATTTATATAGATATTACTTTCTACATATATTTAAGATTCGAAGATAATTAAATCACTTTAAATTCAACTCACACATAAATAACCACATTCATTCATGCATTCTTTGAATATATTTATTTACTATAATTATTTCCCTTTGTATGTCCTGAAAATCTTGGAAAACCAAGGAACACCAGTGGGTCTCATCACACTAATTTGGGAGATATATACAAATAACTATGCAAAAATCAGAATAGAAGGAAAACTAGAGGGTTAATTACAGTCAACCAGGGAATACGACAAGGTGATTCATTGAGCCCATTTTTATTTAACCTGGTGATGAATGAAATTATAAAAGATCTTAAAAATCTCCAAGGCTACTCAATGGGAGATGAAAATATTAATATCGTGCGATCGTGTGTTACGCATACGACGCAACTTTAGTTGCTGAAAGTGAAGACGACCTCCAACTCCTAAATAAATTTGCACTATCATGAGATAAATTTCAACTTAAAATATCTTCGAGGAAAACGAAAACTCTCACGATAGCTAAAGAACCAGCACGTTGTAAGGTCCAACTTTACGATACTATCGTGGAACAAGTACCATACTTATAAGTATAAAGATTTATATAATTATTTAAATTATTTTCATTATTCAAAAGGAAATGAGTTACAAAGGGCGTCCGATTTGGAATTTAGATTTAATTTATTTCAATTAATAATTTTTCTTTATATTCTAACTAAATTTTTATAAATAATAATAATATTTATTAATTTAAATTTTAATTAAATTATCATTATAAGTGTCACATTGATCAAATACATCAGGGAAAACTCCAGATAAATTATTTCTTCAAGTACCAAGAAATGATATAATCCGCAAAGCAAGGATAAATTATGTAAGAAGGGGCTAAAAGACTATCCAAAACTTCTATACTATTTGTGTGTGAAGATCATCTTGATGTAAGTAAATTATTATTTTTACTCCTATTATATATATATTTATGAGGCAAATCTAAATAATATATATATATATACATATATCTGTATTTTTCTGATTGGTCATTCAATTTTTGTAAGATATTTGAAATAGCGGTTTCAAATTATATTTTATTTTAATAATATATAAAAATTTCTTTATTAGATCAAGTATGTTAGAATGAAGCACGTTGCATGACGTCACAATACAATCAGGTGGCGGTTCTAGAACATATACCTGCCGCATCCGCTATAAAGACTTTTTAATTAAATAAAATTAAATAATTGACCTTTTTATGTCGGGCCCCAAGCGTTCCCGAACTTAAATCTAAGCCGTAGTTTCGTGTGATAGGTCGTTCAAGGAACTTGTTATCCAAGAATCATGTGTTGGCTAAAAGTAAACAATAAATTGCATATTTGTATTAAAAATTATTTTTTTTCCCATTTGAAAAAAATAATTACTAATTTAAAAGACCCGCTAATTTTGGCCAATTTTTTTAAGCTGTTTGGAATAGAAATGGTCTGATTGAATATTCAATACTAAAATTTATATGATTTTTATTTCGAAAACTAGAAAAGACCGACAATTTTTATATTTCAAAAAGATTTTTGAAATTGAAAAAGGAATGATGAAAATTTTATTGGCATTCGAATCCGTGCCCGGTAAACTGTGAGTGAGGTCCAAATTAGGTTCAAAAGCAAAAACTTTTTTAATTTTTCCATGTGTTATGATAAAAAACCGTTTCTTGTTTTTTTTACAAAAATTGGACTCCACACTGTATATAATTACCATATTTCTTTAATTAAATAAAAAATTTATCTACAGAATTTAAATTTACCGGTAATTCTCAAACTACTGCCCTGACACTTAGTGGCCGTTAATAAAGACATGTACAAATGTAGATGTAGATCTGTGGTACAAATATTCAATTTTAAAAATACCATTCTTAAATTTTAATGCAGCATTTATTTGTTTAAAGAAATATAACCTATATATATATAATTTATTATACAAAAATAAATAATACCTGAGATAAGTGCATCTTTTTATTTTCTCCTCTAATTGTTATAAATTTTATATTTTATTTTTTATTTATTAACTTGATAAAAATGGAAGATCCATATCATAATTTAAGCAAAGATAAAGACAAGTTAAAAACACCAATAAAGAGTTTAAAAGTATGTTAATTATTACTTAATCCTCTTTTTTGATAATGTAAATATTTAATAATTCATTTTCTCTTGTTTTCTATGTTTAATTTTAGGAAAAAGAACAACTTGTTCCTTCTTTTTTACAAGTTAAAGGTCTTGTGAAATTACATATTGATTCTTTTGACTATTTTGTTAATGTTGATATTAAAAAAATAATTAAAGCAAATGAAAAAGTATTATGTGAAGCTGATCCACTTTTCTATATTAAGTAAATATATGTTTATTTTTATTTAAAGTTTTTAAGTTAAGGTTAGAAACTATATAATTTTTTTGATTCTTTTATTATAATTCTATTTAGCTATATTTATGCAATTAATTAATTCTTTTATTTTTTATGTTTAATATATTTTACAGTTAATTAGATATATATTTTTAATATTTTATTTATTTATAGATATTCCAAGGTGAATGTAGGTATGCCAGAAGTTGAAGAGGCATTTAATGTGACTCAAACAACCACACCACATGAATGTCGTCTCCGAGATATGACATATTCGGCACCAATAACTGTAGATATTGAATACACGCGAGGCAATCAGAGAATTGTTAGAAATAATTTTCTTATTGGGAGGTCAGTAGCTATAAGTATTTTATTTATTTAATTTTCTGTTTCATGTTAAGAGTAACTCGGAAACTATTTTTTAATAATCATTATATTACAGCTTAAGATACTTCTCCGGGATTTTAATAAGATTTTTTTTAATAATTTATCTATTATGTATTTATTTGTCAAATATATATATATAGTTATTTATAAATATACTTTAATATAATTTCAAGAATTCTATTATTATTAAACTAATATTAATTTTTTATTCAGTTTATAAGTAATGCTTTGTTCGGAATTAATTAATTTTCTTTAAAATAGACCAATGTATCTTAGTGATTGGAATAATAAAGCGATCTCTGTTTCTTTGTATTTTTTATGAACAATACTGTTATTATTAATTTAGACTTGAAAAACATTTATTTATTAAAATTTTATTATTTGATATCATTGAGATTTTTTTAATCCCTTGAATATATTCTATATTGTTAATGTAATAAATTAAAATTTTCGAGATAATAAATTAATATTTTTTTAAAATTATTATTAGACATTCAAAACTCAATCTGAATAACTCTCTGATCTATAATATTTTAATTTTTTACTTATGTTTTAGAATGCCAATCATGTTAAGAAGCTCAAAATGTGTTTTA
This sequence comes from Labia minor, assembly GCA_963082975.1. NCBI lineage: Eukaryota > Metazoa > Arthropoda > Insecta > Dermaptera > Spongiphoridae > Labia > Labia minor. The sequence continues at coordinate 55,508,240 of OY720344.1, forward strand.
AAAGGTAAAACTGAATTTGAATTATCGAAATTGAATGAATGTCCAATGGATCCCGGAGGTTATTTCGTTGTAAGAGGTCAAGAAAAGGTAAAATCGGATTTTATGTTTATTTATTCATAAATCATTTTATCGTATTCTTTTTTTATTCTTTTCATGCATTGAAACTTTCAATCTAAGAGTAGGATACATTAAATATAAATAAATAATCAATGTTGAAAATTTACTTAATATATTAAAATATGAATAATATTTTTTTTTATATTAATTTATATTAGGTTATCTTAATTCAAGAGCAATTGTCTCGGAACCGAATACTGGTCGATAAAGATAGTAAAGGTCATTTTATCTGTTATGTTACTAGTAGTACTCATGAGAAAAAATCAAGAACCAATGTTATTCTTAAAAATGGAAAATTCTATCTTGTACATCATACATTAACCGAGGTGAGTCATGAGAGAACGAGTGTTTTTTTTCCAAAAAAAAAAAAAATATTTCAGTTAGTTTTAATTTAAAATAATTATAAATAAAAGTAAATGACTTGAGGGAGAAAGCTACTGTTGGAGTAGACCTCTTTATATTCTAGTACTTTGCTGTTGATATTTATTTAGGTTCTAATCATTTCTTATAATTTTATATAGAATTTATAAATTTTGGAATTAATAAAATAGAATTCATTTAATTTTTTTTTATTTTTCCTTGTTTTCAGCCAATTCCAATTGCGATAGTTTTTAGAGCTTTAGATGTAACAGCAGATATATTAATAATGCAAATGATTGGCACTGAAAAACATTTTTTAAATCAAGTTGCACCTAGTATTGAAGAAGCACATAAATTAAAAGTTTTCACACAATTACAATCACTTAGGTAAGTTTTATTTAATTTATTGATTGAGTGGAATAAAGGAAATTAAAAGTAAATATCAATTTTTAAATTTTTTTATAGATTTATTGGGAATAAAGCAAAACAGAGGCGCTTCGGACCGAAGAAGACACCTATTGATGAGGCTAGAGATATTCTTGCTACAACTATACTCTCCCATGTTCCAGTAAGTATTAAAAAATATATTTTCTTTTTAAATCTATTTACTTTAAATGTTATTTGTTTATGTGTTTTACAAACTTGTGTCATTTCTATTTGTCTTGTAACATCTAACTTATTCGTATTTTTATTTCTTGTTAATCTTATAATTAAGAAAAAAATTATTTTTACTTTCAGGATGAAAAATTTAATTTTAAATTAAAAGCATGTTATTTAGCAGAAATGGTCCGAAGATTAATTTTAGCACAAAATAATCCCAAATATCTTGATGATCGTGATCATTATGGTAATAAACGATTGGAATTAGCTGGATCCTTACTTTCTATTATGTTTGAAGATTTATTTAAAAATTATAATAAAGCATTAAAGGTATTTAATTAATATTAACCAATTTTTTTAAACTTCTAATTTAACATTTTATTTTTATTTTTAAGATAATTGCTGATAAAAATATTCCAAAAATCAAAGCTGCACAATTTGATATTATAAAACATATGGGAAGTGATATAATAACAAATGGACTTGTATATGCTATTTCAACGGTAATCAATACAAAACTACCGATTTTAAATATATTATATAAATATAAATATATTATTTCAACCCTTATACAAACTATTTTTTTAATATATACCTATAGGTGTAAAATGAAATTTAAAATTTATTCAAATTTGATTTGAAAATAAAAATATAAAAAACTAATTATTAAAATTTACTTCTTAGTTTTATTTTATTTCAATTTTAGACAAAATTATCTTAAAAACATCTCATATATTTTTTAAAACAATTTAATTTGTTTTATAGAAATGAATCATTAAAATGTAAAAAACTAATTTAATTTTCACATTGTTTTTTTAATAAAATATATAAATAGATTTGATTCTTATTTTTTACGATTACCTAGCATTTTTTGTTAAAAATATGTTCTCATCTTACGCTATTAAATTATATCTCAACCAAATTTTATTGCAATTCGTTGTTTCGTAGACCAAAAATACTATATATACATTAAATTTTAAAGATAAAGATATAATATTTAATATTGAAAAATTATTAATATTGTAGTTTTGTTTAATCTGTTGTACTATTAATAATAGTCAATATTAATTATTGAATCTTATGTTGTTTATTTTATACATTTTAGGGAAATTGGACAATTAAACGTTTTAAAATGGAACGGCATGGTGTAACACAAGTACTATCACGATTATCATATATTAGTGCACTTGGAATGATGACCAGAGTAAATTCTCAATTTGAGAAAACACGAAAAGTTTCTGGACCACGATCATTACATGGTACTCAATTTGGAATGATATGCCCTGCGGATACCCCGGAAGGAGAGGTAATATTTTATTTTAAATATATAATTGTTTTATCATTTTGAATTGAGTGGATGAATGAAGTTTAAAAGTTATTGAATGTGTAGATCGTTTATTCTGGTCTTTTCAACAAATTATTTCTACCATTTATACTTTATTACTTTTTTTATCAATCTTTGAAATATCTGAAATATGGGGGCTTGCCTTTCAACCTCGAAGTCATGGGTTCAAGTTCTTGCGTGACTTGGGGTCTATTCGAACGTGATCAAAATTGGAAAGCTACTTTAAATAAAAAGTAGTACCACCGATCAAGAAAATCTAAATAAAGATTGAGAGGATCTGTTTTATGGACCATATAATACATGATGTTCAAAAATCATATTTATTTGCTTCCACAAAATAATATTTACATCACTATAAAATTCTATAATATAACTTTGAATGTTTTTTGTATAGGGTTGTGGCCTTGTGAAAAATATGGCATTAATGGCCCACATCACTACTGATCTTAATGAAGAGCCATACCTAAGATGCTTATATAATTTGGGCGTTAAAGATGTTCATATTCTTAACGGCGAAGAATTGCATGATCCTAAAGCTTATATATTCTATCTTAATGGTTTGTTAAAACGAATAAACAGATATATCTATATATTAAAAAAAAAAAAAAAATAATTTAATTTCTTTTTTTTAAGGTAATATCGTTGGTGTCAGTTTACATTGGCAAAGTATCATAGACCAATTTCGTTTCTTACGAAGAAAAGGTATATTAAGTCCATTTGCATCAATTTATGCAAAACATCTACATCGTTGCGTATATGTAAGTACTGATGGTGGACGGTTATGCCGCCCATATATTATTGTAAATAAAAACGGAGAATCACGAGTGAATGAAAAACATTTAAACGAATTGAAACGGAAAATAAGAATATTTGAAGATTTTCTTGATGATGGTTTAATTGAGTAAGTAATTTTTATATTTTAATACAATAAATATTTAATAATGTGTATCAATATATAAATTATTATGATATTTTTTTAAGGTTTCTTGATGTCAATGAATTAAATGATTGTTTAATTGCAATGGATGAGGGACATATACTGCCAGGAATGACTACTCATTTAGAAATAGCATCTTATACTATATTAGGTGTTTGTTCAGGTCTCATTCCTTTTCCGCATCATAATCAAAGTCCAAGAAATACTTATCAATGTGCTATGGGAAAACAAGCAATGGGTAATTTCATACTTTATATTTAACCAATTTAATTTATTGAAAAGAGTCAAAATTTGAAGCTATATAATATGCCATATAATGTTCATAAGTGATAATAAAAAGTTCCAAAATTTTATTAAATAGATATATTTATTTTTTAATAAATATTTGTCATATTTTAGAATAATATGTTCCTAATAGTCATTTGCCAATATTAATTGATCAAATCAAAATTTTAAACAAATGCATGATTTATTGAAAATTATCTGTCCATCCAACTCCTATCTTCTCCCATCTCTCGTACGTCCCTTCCACATTGCCCACCACTTGTTCTTCCAATCGGTCGCTTTCCAATTGTATTCTCACAAATAGACATTTTGCCAGTCTTACCTCTACCATTCTTGAATCTTGTCCTGCCCATCGTAACTTTCTTGATTTTATTACTCTATGTCTGGAGATGTATAGAGGTCATGCAATCCCTTGTTTATACAGTGTCCGCCATTCTCCCATGACCTCATAAATACTGCGAACAATCCTTTTAAATTGATAATTATACAAGAATATATTAATAAAATCAATATCAATATAATATTGGTATTTAAATCAAAATTTTTAGCGATAATATTAGTTATTTATTTATCTAGGTTAATCTTTCCAAAAATTAAAATTTGATATTTTTATTTGTTTTTTAAGGCACTATTGGATACAATCAACGAAATCGTATTGATACACTACAATATAATTTAGTTTATCCACAAGCTCCAATGGTACAATCGAAAACAATGAAATTAGCGAATTTCGATCGCCTACCAGCTGGACAAAATGCAATTGTAGCTGTAATGAGTTATAGTGGATTTGATATTGAAGATGCGCTTATCATTAATAAAGCATCCATTGATAGAGGTATATATTTATTTAAATTTATTTAAATATTTATTTAATTAATTTCTTTAAAAAAATTTTAAGGTTTTGGCCGATGTATTGTATATAGAAGTCAGAAATGTACCGTAAAGGGTTATTCAAATCAAACATCTGATCGTATTATGGGTCCGTTAATAAATGCAGATACTCTTAAACCAATTTTTAAACATGATATTTTGGATGCTGATGGAATTGCAAGCCCTGGTGAACAGGTTGAAAATGGACAGGTAAACTATATTTTTAAAAGAAATATTTTATTATCACTCTTGAAATCTCAGTTCATAATTTCTATAATATTATTTATATATATATATATGTATATATTTTACAATGAAGATTGGAATTGTCCAAAATCTCTGGAAGGTCTATATAGAAATGTTTGCCATTTATTTTTAATTAAAACTAAGATTTCTTAACTAAAACTTCATATTTAAACATATTGTAATAATTTGATTTTCTTTTAATATGCTCAGACTCAATAATTATGAAATTAAAATTATTTTTTTAGGTTCTTGTAAATAAATCGATGCCCATTGTAAATTCTACACAAGTTGGAACTATTGGTCAACAGCCAGGCCAATCAACAGAATATAAAGAAGTTCCTCTCAATTATAAGGTAAAAAATAACATCTTGTATTTAAATTTATTTACGTGTGTCGTATAATTTTAAACATTTTACCATGCTTTTTCGTGTTAATGGAACTCTAAAAGTTCTCTAAAGTAATATTATGAAATATATTTACAGAGTTTCTAATCATAAATTAGTAAAATTTTAAGAATTATTTGATAAAAGCAAACGTATAAAATAATAAAATGCAAAATAAAAAATAAAAATAAATTGATAAAAAATAAAACATTTAGTTAGTGAATCATCTCCTTCATGTGTAAATAGTTGAGAAAATTTTTAGTTTTAGAATTTAAAGGATCTATCTAAACTTAGGAAACAAATATTTTTTTTTAATTTATATAGATTTATAAAATGATTAGACCTATATTCCTATTTTAATTTATTTTAAAAATATATTGTTTTGTTATTTATAATTTTTTAGTTTTATAGGCTTTCGGGATTAAAATCATTTTAGCTAGCATTTTAACTTTTGATTATTAGAATATAATTAATTAAGCTAAGTGAATTTGGTAAGACATGATACTTAGATCTTAAGATCGGCAGAACCAGAACTATAACCATTATAATTATTTTATATTTATAAAAATGTTTTGTATAAATTTTGGTATTTTTAGAATCCAATGGGACTCTTAAAATGGTTTGAAATGTTTTTCAAAAATAGATTTTATTTTATTTATTCATTAGGCATTTGTTTTATGTTTTTCAGTGCCCTATGCCATCGTATGTAGAAAAAGTAATGGTTTCTTCAAATGCTGATGAGGCTTGCCTTATCAAAGTTCTTTTACGTCAAACACGAATTCCTGAAGTAGGCGATAAATTCAGTTCAAGACATGGTCAAAAGGGTGTTATTGGATTTATTGCTGATCAGATAAACATGCCATTTAATGATGAAGGAATATGTCCTGATATTATTATGAATCCTCATGGTTTTCCCTCACGTATGACTGTTGGCAAATTAATTGAAATTTTAGCAGGCAAAGCTGGATTGTTTGATGGAAAATTTAGGGATGGATCAGGTAATAGAAGGGGGAATTTTTTAAAGGATTTTCTTTTCAAATATATCAATAATTTATAAATATTTTTTTTAAACTTTTTAATTTATATATTTATTTTTCTAATTTATATTTTTGTTTTTTTCCAGCATTTATTGATCCAAAAATTAATGAACTTGGTGATATTCTTGTACAACATGGTTATAATTATCATGGTAAAGATTTTTTTTATTCAGGAATTACCGGTGAACCACTTACTGGCTATATCTTTTCAGGACCAGTAAGTTTTCTTTCTCCAAACTCTCATGTTTTATTTGTATTTAGCTAATTATTTTTGTAAATATCTACTACTCAACTATAAGGTTGATGAAATATTCAATTCACAATTTTTCTATTTTTCATTTAATATTATTTAAGGAATTCTAACTGGAAATATTATTTTAAAAATACTGCTTTAAGAATATTAGCAAATTATTTTTTAAAAAAAATTATCTAAAGCCTCGCATTGTTACAAACATATACTATGAATACAAAAATATTAAATAATATTTAAATTTTTTAATTTATTCTAAAAGTTCTTATTTTAATAATTTAAAATTATTATATCATATATATTGAATATTTTAATTTAAAGATTTCTTTATTTAACATTTTAAATGGTTATAAATTAAACAAATCATGTCCAGCAAAATATATTTTTATGATAATAAAAATAATATTGAAAATAATAAAATTAATAATACTGATAATATGTTAACGTTTTCCATTTAGATAGATAATTACTAATTAACTTCTCAACTTGTAACCCAATAATTTTTATTTTTGTTTTATAGATAAAAACTAAAATGTATTAACATATATTGATTTAACAGATATTATCCTAAATAAATAAATTATTTTTAGGTATATTATCAAAAATTAAAACATATGGTTCAAGATAAAATGCATGCACGAGCACGAGGACCCCGAACTGTGTTAACTAGACAACCAACAGAAGGCAGGAGCCGTGAAGGTGGCTTGCGTCTGGGTGAAATGGAAAGAGATTGTCTTATTAGTTATGGAGCTAGGTATTTGAATATTTATAAATAAATTAGAACATTTTATTAATTTAATTATTTAAAAATTGTATTATTTTTAATTTAAATTAAATAATTTTTTGTATCTAGTATGCTGATTATGGAACGACTTATGATTTCTTCTGACGCATTTGAGGCTGATGTATGCAATCTATGTGGTTTAATTGCATTCTCTGGATGGTAATTTTTTTTTTATTTTATTGAATATATTTTTATGAATAGGTTCATTTAAGGTCTGTTTTCGCGTTAATAAACAAAATAAAAAAACAAACCCCATAATACTAGTAAAATATCATTATATATATATATATCTACATATAAAGGCGCCATTGGGTGTGCGGGTAGCGAACCTGCCTCACATTCACATGGTCCCGAGTTCAAGTCCCGGGCCTGGCAAGGGAATCTCCCAAGCTGGGGTCTATGGGACGGAGTTAACCCAGCCTCCGGGAACAACATTGGAAATAAGCTAATTGATAGCGCCTCCTATCAAGAAAATCAAGGTAAAGGTTGAAAGGACCCGTTCTACTGATCATAGGACACCTCATTGATTTAACCGGCTTGATAGGCGTTGTCAGAGGTTTTTTATATATATTAAAAGAAAGATCTTCCTTCATAAATGTCAATGTTAATTGGATTAGAAGAAAGATGCACTTATAAATAGTATCTTATAAAAGAGTTTTCTTTTTAGGTGTCATCCATGCCAATCAAGTGCTTCAATATCAACAATAAAAATTCCATATGCAACAAAATTATTGTTTCAAGAATTACGTTCCATGAATATTACTCCCCGACTAGATTTGAAAAATTATTGTGAATAAATAAAATAATATATAGACATATATATTATATTACCCAATTTTATATTTTTTAATATTATTTTAATAAATATATTTATGTTATATAAATTTGTTTTTTACTTTTTAATAACAATATTCATTTGAAGAAACAGAATCTAAATTTTCCATTTAGATATAGTAAAACACTTAAATTTTTTTAAACAATATTTTAAAAAATATTTTAATTTGTTATGTTACAAGTGATATATGATTTGTTGATTATAATATATATTTATATATATAAGTGAGGGATTTATTTGGAGATAAAAGAAGTGAGATGTAGTTTCTGAAATGTATAGAGATATTTATTTACATATGTACATTGATTTTAAAATGGCCAAGCTAGTACCTGAAATGTATAGAGAAACAAATCTCAAGTCTCTTGGTAGCGTAACTTGGTTAAATTCATAAGGGGAAAAAATATATAACAAAATAATAGTGGATAGGTGCTTCTATGATGAATGCTTGTTTCTTTCTGTTCGTGTGTCTGGCTCTGTTCAATCCAACGCCCTCCCGTGGCCAGACCCGAACTTACATATATTTAATTAAAGAAAACATTATTTGAAAGTAAATGTATTTTAATAATCTCTAATCTAATAAGGATTAGTTTTTTTGTTATATTTATTTAATTGAAATTCGATTCTGATTTTAACATATCAAATCAATAGTAAATATTAAAAAAATATTATTTTGACCTATAGTTTAGTTTAGTTGAGTATATTGACAAAAAATAACGGATTTACTTTCAATATGTAGAAATATATTTTAGTAAAAATTCATTATTTAATAAATATTAAAATATGATTCAATCAGATCGAACTAACTATTTACACGGTAAGGATGCTCTGTGATACAATTTTCTGGGATTGTTATTATTCACTCGCAAGCTGCGCGTTGGTGTAGCATAATAACATAATAACATAATAACAATCGTGTAATCCCGATGATAGCGGTGGCGATGGTGGGCACTCGGGTGCCCTGATGATTCCTGCGGGAGTTACGGCCGCCACAAATTAAAAAAAATATATTTATTTAATAACTTCAATAATTGGTTATTTTAATTATAAAACATTCTTATTATAATTTATTATTTAGTTTAAATTAAAATTTTTATATATATATATTTATAAAAATTATTCAAATCTTACAGTGGCGTACCTAGGGGGCGGTGGGTGCGGTCCGCACCGGGCGGCACTTATCTTGGGGCGGATTTTTTATATTTAGTTATAGTTGTAAAAAGCAACTTATTCATTTCATATTTATTTTTTTTCTTTCTTGAATAATAAATGATTATTATGATTATTATAAGTTTACTATTTGATTTATATAAATTATGATTAACTATATGATTTCGAATATTATTCCTCGGTGTATATAAATGCATTTTAGTGTAAATTTTGAATTCTAATTCCAAGAACAGGATAATAATTTTATTTGATTGTATTCATTAAAATTCGTTGAATTCGTAAACGCATCTTTACGATTTTGTTCGGCAATTTTTCCTAATTAAAATTCTTTGATATCAGTTGAAATAATGTCATTTCTTTTAAAAAGTTTATATGATTACTTTGAAGTGATATACCAATATTTTTTTAAAGCAGGGCCGGCGGAAAAATATAAATATAAATTTTGAGAGCATTATACACGATTTTTCTAGTATGAAAGCTAGAAGAGTAAATCTTCTATATATATAAAAAAAGGTTTTTGTCTGCACATTGCTCAGAATTTAAAAATTTTTGCATATCTTCGCGTTTCATGACCTCTAGAATCCAAAAGTGACTTTAGAATTTTTCATGTCTGTCTGTCTGTCTGTCTGTCCGGAAAATTACTATTTTATAGACTCAGAATTGGCTGAACCGATTTCTATGAAATTACATCACAATATTCTTATATACCCCTAGAATAACATAGGCTATAAATTTTATTTATATGTCAACAATAACCGCAGAAATTAATTTTTTAAAGTTTATATAATTCTCCGTGTTGTTCATTCAAGAGCAGCTCGCGGCTCACTGTCGGCCTAGCGGAATCATTTCAAACAATGAATTATCATAGCTATTCCCAATCAAAGAATTATTATAATATTTCCCTTTTTATTTTAAATTCTAATATTCAAATATCAATTCAATTAGATAATTTATTCTAAAAGTTCCCATTTTAATTAATTTAATAAAATATTTAGATCATATTTATATTAACTTAATTTTTATTTATTCTTTCTATATATTTGAATATATTTCTTCTTTTCTATTTGAAAGTGAAAGGTTAAAAAATCTCGCTAAGAACATTCAATATTTCTATACACAAATTATTCAAAGTATTGGCAAAGCGTATCACTCATAATCAGTTTAATTTGAAATTTTTATAAATTAACAAAGTGAAAATTTTTATTTGTTTAAATTTTATTACAATGAATCAAAAAAAATTAAATATATAGATCACATGATTAAGCGAAGCAAGAAACTTGAGGGAAATAACTGTTGGACGGAGGTCGGACATGACAGAAACTGTAAGCGAAATCTTCATATTGCGACTAATAATTTTCAAATCCCCTAGCACCACAGAATTAGATAAGTTTCTTTTAAGGGAGGAAAATAACTATGATCTAAAAAAATTAATAAATGAACTTAATAATAAAAAAACAAATAAATCAATTAATTTAAATTAATACTATTAATGAATGTATATATTGGTAATTTATCTATAGTTTTATACCGTTAATTTTTATAAATTGTCTCAAGTCTCTATTTTTGCATTTTCTCAAGTTTCATTATAATTAAAAATATTCAATAATAATCTAGCAATGAAAATAAAATATCAAAATGTAATGATCAAGAAATATTATACTCTATTTCACTATTATAACATATACAATACTTAAGAACCATAGGCGGAGGAAATATTAGGAGATATCATTGCGGGTTCAGGCCAAATCGACCAACATTAATTAAAATATTATCATTATGACAGATATTAGGAAAAAAATCGCGAATTCAATATTTCTGTCACTAATTATTTGTAGACTTTAGTAAAACATACGCATGACTCAATATAGATCAGCATAAACTTTTTCAAATTTTGATCTTCAAATTTGTCTTGAAGGTAGTAAAGAAAAAATAAGATACGGAAATCAATTGTAAAATATTAGGTTACCCAGAATACTTAAATATAATAGGAGATTCGGCAATTGCAATTACAGATAGCGAGGAAATATTAATGGAGGTTTGAAATTCATAGTGATAAGAAAAAATATTTAGTAACAAAGAGGAAGAGTATTAACATACAAAATCTTAAGATACAAAATGTAGAATTTGAATATGTTGAAAAATTGAATGTAATCAGTAATCACAAAGGATAATAATATTTGAGAAGAATTTAAATCGGGGATGCAATCGGGAAACACCTGTTATCTTGCAATAAAGAGGTTTATCTCATCAAAATTATATCAAAGGGAATATATAAAAAAATTATTTTGCCTGTAGGATAGGATTATTCCCTGCATTTATTGGCCAAAGAAAGATGAGGTCACCGGGTAATGGGGTAGACTGCATAACAAGAAATTGCATGGCCTCTCTGCATCTTCAGAAATAGTTAGGATTATAAAAGGGAAAAAGCTGCGATAGGCAGGGCACGTGGCTAGAATGGGAGAGGAAAAAGATATTGGTGGGGAGACCGATTGGAAAACGTCCGCTTGGAAAACCAATGACGCGTAGGAAGGGACGTAAGAGAGATGGGACAAGGGCTCAGGATAGGGACACTTGGAGAAATGTGGTTGTTGCGGCCAAGAACTTTCGAGTATCTTTGAGCCACATACATATATATACCATATACAATAATAAAATATATAATTAATTTACTGATTAAATAAAAATATATTTTAAATAAGAACACAAAAAGAAATGAATGTTTTATGAAATATATTGATTGAAACAAAATGGATGAAAACCTTTTACTACTTTCAACCAAATACTATGTACCACTCGGGGGTACAGGGGGCGGAGCCCCCGTCTAGGTGTGAAGAGCGCCGAAGGCGCTCTGAGCAGCTAGTATTATATAAATATGTTTACGAGTGCATACAAATATGTGTAAAAAAATTTACTCTGTATATTAATTAATATTGATTAAATAACTTAATAATTTATTTATGTGTATTAATTTATAAAAACAACTATTTGATTGACTTATAATAAAAAGGGCGGCAAACTGGAGATCGCCCCGGGCGGCAAAAGTTCTAGGTACGCCACTGAAATCTTAGCAAAACATATACATAATTGAATCTAATAAAAATATCAACTTGATAACCTACATATTGTGTCACATTTATGTACACTAAATTATTATAACTTTTTGTTTTTATATTCAAAAAATTGATTTCAAATTCAAATTTATTGCAATTCACATACAAATAATAATCTAAATATCTTCTTAATTAATAGAAACCAATTAATTAATTAATTATTAATAATAATAATCTATATATATAAAAAAAGGTTTTTGTCTGCACATTGCTCAGAATTTAAAAAATTTTGCATATCTTCGCGTTTCATGATTTCTAGAATCCAAAAGTGACTTTAGAATTTTTCATGTCTGTCTGTCTGTCTGTCTGTCTGTCTGTCTGTCCGGAAAATTACTATTTTATAGACTCTGAATTGGCTGAACCGATTTCTATGAAATTACATCACAATATTCTTATATACCTCTAGAGTAACATAGGCTATAAATTTTATTTATATGTCAACAATAACCGCAGAAATTAATTTTTTAAAGTTTATATAATTCTCCGTGTTGTTCATTCAAGAGCAGCTCGCGGCTCACTGTCGGCCTAGCGGAATCATTTCAAACAATGAATTATCATAGCTATTCCCAATCAAAGAATTATTATAATATTTCCCTTTTTATTTTAAATTCTAATATTCAAATATCAATTCAATTAGATAATTTATTCTAAAAGTTCCCATTTTTATTAATTTAATAAAATATTTAGATCATATTTATATTAACTTAATTTTTATTTATTCTTTCTATATATTTGAATATATTTCTTCTTTTCTATTTGAAAGTGAAAGGTTAAAAAATCTCGATAAGAACATTCAATATTTCTATACACAAATTATTCAAAGTATTGGCAAAGCGTATCACTCACAATCAGTTTAATTTGAAATTTTTATAAATTAACAAAGTGAAAATTTTTATTGGTTTAAATTTTATTACAATGAATCAAAAAAAATTAAATATATAGATCACATGATTAAGCGAAGCAAGAAACTTGAGGGAAATAACTGTTGGACGGAGGTCGGACATGACAGAAACTGTAAGCGAAATCTTCATATTGCGACTAATAATTTTCAAATCCCCTAGCACCACAGAATTAGATAAGTTTCTTTTAAGGGAGGGAAATAACTATGATCTAAAAAAATTAATAAATGAACTTAATAATAAAATAAGTTGACCTGTGGCCAGGTCCGAACCGACCGACGGTTTGAAGTAAATTAATTTCCAGCTACAAAAACAATTTCAAATAATTTTAATATATCTATTAATGTAATAAAAAACAGATATGGATAGAACATAAATATTTTTAATTTTATTTTATTTATAATATATAGCTGAAGTAGCCGGCGTTACCCGAGGCTGTGACGTCATGAAGGGCTGGGTGACGTCATATAATTTTAAATTAAGAAAAACATAATGAAGATGATTTTTCCCGAGGATAAAACCAATACATTCGTGGTGATATGTAAAAAAATCTCCTTATGTGAAATTTGGTGCGAAAATAACCCTTCCCTTCCTATCGTCGATCGCTAATACTACCACTTCCGGTTTCCGAATTTGCACCAAAAGTTGATCAATTCATCCCACTGATGCATTAAGTAAATATACCAAATTTCATCAAAATCCGTTGAGCCGTTCAGGCTGTACACATCTATACGGACGGACGGACGGACGGACGGACCACTTCCGGTTTCCGGATTTGCACCAAAAGTTGATCAATTCATCCCACTGATGCATTAAGTAAATATACCAAATTTCATCAAAATCGGTTAAGCCGTTCAGGCTGTACACATCTATACGGACGGACGGACGGACGGACGGACAGACATCATGCTAAAAATACTTTTTTCTGTTAAGAAAATGCATGATTCGTGGAGATATGTAAAAATCTCCACATGTGAAATTTGGTGTGAAAACAATACCTCCCTTACTATCCTCGGTCGGTAAAAACAAATAAATCAATTAATTTAAATTAATACTATTAATGAATGTATATATTGGTAATTTATCTATAGTTTTATACCGTTAATTTTTATAAATTGTCTCAAGTCTCTATTTTTGCATTTTCTCAAGTTTCATTATAATTAAAAATATTCAATAATAATCTAGCAATGAAAATAAAATATCAAAATGTAATGATCAAGAAATATTATACTCTATTTCACTATTATAACATATACAATACTTAAGAACCATAGGCGGAGGAAATATTAGGAGATATCATTGCGGGTTCAGGCCAAATAGACCAACATTAATTAAGATATTATCATTATGACAGATATTAGGAAAAAAATCGCGAATTCAATATTTCTGTTCACTAATTATTTGTAGACTTTAGTAAAACATACGCATGACTCAATATAGATCAGCATAAACTTTTTCAAATTTTGATCTTCAAATTTGTCTTGAAGGTAGTAAAGAAAAATTAAGATACGGAAATCAATTGTAAAATATTAGGTTACCCAGAATACTTAAATATAATAGGAGATTCGGCAATTGCAATTACAGTTAGCGAGGAAATATTAATGGAGGTTTGAAATTAATAGTGATAAGAAAAAATATTTAGTAACAAAGAGGAAGAGTATTAACATACAAAATCTTAAGATACAAAATGTAGAATTTGAATATGTTGAAAAATTGAATGTAATCAGTAATCACAAAGGATAATAATATTTGAGAAGAATTTAAATCGGGGATGCAATCGGGAAACACCTGTTATCTTGCAATAAAGAGGTTTATCTCATCAAAATTATATCAAAGGGAATATATAAAAAAATTATTTTGCCTGTAGGATAGGATTATTCCCTGCATTTATTGGCCAAAGAAAGATGAGGTCACCGGGTAATGGGGTAGACTGCATAACAAGAAATTGCATGGCCTCTCTGCATCTTCAGAAATAGTTAGGATTATAAAAGGGAAAAAGCTGCGATAGGCAGGGCACGTGGCTAGAATGGGAGAGGAAAAAGATATTGGTGGGGAGACCGATTGGAAAACGTCCGCTTGGAAAACCAATGACGCGTAGGAAGGGACGTAAGAGAGATGGGACAAGGGCTCAGGATAGGGACACTTGGAGAAATGTGGTTGTTGCGGCCAAGAACTTTCGAGTATCTTTGAGCCACATACATATATATACCATATACAATAATAAAATATATAATTAATTTACTGATTAAATAAAAATATATTTTAAATAAGAACACAAAAAGAAATGAATGTTTTATGAAATATATTGATTGAAACAAAATGGATGAAAACCTTTTACTACTTTCAACCAAATACTATGTACCACTCGGGGGTACAGGGGGCGGAGCCCCCGTCTAGGTGTGAAGAGCGCCGAAGGCGCTCTGAGCAGCTAGTTATAAATAAAATAAAATTAAAAATATTTATGTTATATTCATATTTGTTTTTTATTGCATTAATAGATACATTTAAATTATTTGAAATTGTTTCTGTAGCTGGAAATTAATTTACTTCAAACGGTCGGTCGGTTCTGCAGGTCAAGTTATTTTTTTCAAATTTCAATTACTTCAGGGTAATTTTCAACCCTTAATTCTAAACATTTACTTTAAAATAAATATTATTTTCAATATAATTTTTAAATTTTTTTTTAAATTTATTACAAATATTTATATTTTCAAATGAAATTATTATTTTTTAAATACCAATTCTTTCAGAATTAATTTTAGCCTTTAATTTTTAACTTTCATTAAAAAAAATTTCTATAAATTTCAATTGCAACCATATTCAATCATAAAACATAGAGGTTGTTTATGATACATTTTCAAATATATTTTTATAAATAATACCTCCCTTACTATCGTCGGTCGGTAAAAAGTGAATTTTTACTTAGCCCCCCTTGGACATAGGCAATTACTATTACGGCTGCACGCTTGCACGCACCCCCAGTCCCGCTAAAATTTTCTATATTTATTTTAGTTTAAGGAATATAGTAATATTTTTCTCTTTGGTTATTTATTTATTTATGTATGTATTTAAGCGAAAATTTTACGTTGTTGTTATATCCAAATAGAATCTTATATATAAAAGTTGGTAATGATGTCGGTTTAACCGGAAAATTTCTTTCACACAGACACACAGATACGTCAACGAAAAAACCATTTTTTTAAATCAGAATGACTTGAAATGTGAAGATCTGTAAAAAACTCTAGCGGTTTATTCTCAAAAAATTTAGAATTTTTTTTCGTAAATTAAAAAAGTATTTATTTATAGTATATTGTTGTATTACATATAATTAATTTGGACTCATATAGTGTATTCCACATGAATCTCTTCTAGTATCGAGAAGTTTGTCTGATGAACATTTTGAGAATTCTTAGCATATTTATACGTTATATTAAAACATAATAACCAAAGATAAAAATTATATAAATGAGTACTGAATTTTAAATTTTTTTTGTGTCTTACTTCACACATAAGAAATACCTAAAATTATCGAGTTGAGAAAAAATCTCAAAAAAATAATTACAAAAATATAAGTATACTATTTTTTCCACTCTTGGCCAAGTTCTTTATTAAAATATAAGAAATAAATAAATATAATTAAATAATAATAATACAGATTAATAATTTTTTTAAATAAAACTTTATTATTTTAATAATTTAATAAAAAACAACAACAAACATCTATTACATTTCATTATTATTTTTGTTATTACCCATTCCACCTCCTCCTCTCATGGACGATAGTAAATTCTATCTGTTATATATGTATATATATATTTATATTATATATTTACTTGTTTATTTTGTTTATGAATAAAATAGGCACTCGCATTTCTAACATTCTTAAAAAGCGTTTAACAACATTTATTTATATATATATATATTATTATTTAAATTATTTATATATTATATTTAGTATTATATTTATATTAAATATTTATAAATATATTTAAAATTTGATTTATTTGTTTAATTTTTTTTTAAATATTAATTTCATTTTTGTATTAGACTACTAATATTATTTATTTTTAATTTATTTTCCTATTTAATATAATATTATACTTACTGGTGAAAAAAATTCAGGTTTGAGGTGGTTAATTATTCTAATAGCTTTAATTTATTGATTTTGATACAAAACCTAATTATGATTTTGTAAATATTATCTGTATATTTTATATATATTTTTATAATTAAAATATACAAACATTTACAAAATAAATATTATATAAATAATTTAAAAATTATTTTCATAATATAACGTTATTTACGACTGTTAATTATATCTTTAAATAATTTTTTTCAACAGCAAGAAATATTTTATATAATTTATATATAATACTCTTATATATCAATTTATTGTTTATTCATTATTTTTAAATTTAATTTTTATTTAGTTTTGGTATTTATTTTTTTATAATATAAATTATTCATTTTGTTATCTTTAATTGAACAATGTTTTTTGAAATGATATTATATATATAAATATATTTCTTAAAAAAATTAATCTATATTTATATATATTGTGATATCTATTTTTCAAATTTCAGAAGCAAAATAAAACAAGTTCTTTGAGAATATAATAAAAGTTGCGCTTCTTGTTTCCGAAATTCCCTTATTTATAAAAAAAATTATTAGATTTGAATTGGTTTGAATTTGAGTCGGCTTATTAAATTCCCAAATCTGAAAGGAAAAATGTATATACAATAAATTTAATTATAAAAAAACACTTGAATTGTTTTTTTTAATCTAATAAAGGGTATACACATTTAATTCTTTTAAAAAAATCAAGATTAAAAGTATAATTAAATCTGTTTCTACTCTGGACTCGATAGTACTTTTGTCGAACACATTTCTCCGATTATCTCTCTTGCCCCCTACCACTTACCCTACCTACTTTGCATCCATAATTAAACTATTCATTAAAATTTTTTCCTCCAGGCCTTCCCTGAATTTTTATTTTAACTATGCCTTTCAGAGATTGTATATGGCATTTAATCCCGGTTTATCCCTTTAAATATAATCTTTTAACAGTAGAAAAAAATATTTTCTTCCTAATTACATTCTTATAATTAATATATAATAATACTAATAATAATTATTTTTTGAAACATTAAGTAATACTTTAAAAATTGTTTATATCTGATTTTCAATTAAGAGGAAAATTAAATTATAATTGTATTCATAAAAACAAAATTTGATAAATTTTAAGAAGCACAACAAAATTAATTTTTTAGAAATAAATTATAATTGAAACAATTTTAGATATACCTTATCTATATGACAAATGTATTATATTTTATTAATTACCTATATATTAAAAAAGTAAATATAGAAATTATCAATTTATTTTTATTTATATATTTTTAGCCAACAAAAATATACATATTATAGCTTAATATTTTATTGGTGTTACGAAGCTTAGCTTCTACTAACAAGTGTGAAAACGTGTGTGTGAGTTAGTTGTGTTTCTGTGTGAATTAATAATAATATACAAATACAAAGCTTAATCTAAGTATTATCTACTATCATTGTTCATGTATGTTCAATTGAATTTTTTTATACAAATCAACAGTCTTATTTGTTTTGTTCTGTTTTATTATTATTTTTATTTAGATAGAATGGTTAATTAATAGGAAGGAGGATGAGAGATTCTAATTTATATTTTGTCCTATTATTCATTAAAATTAAAAAAATTACCCTTTGATTTTTTTTATATAATAATTTGTTTTGGTGTTAATTTTTCATGTTCTATCAAATTTGTCTTAAAGAATTTTGAAGAATTGTAATAAAATATTCATTTATTTTTTTATTTATTAACCTTGTTAATAAGATAAAAGAAAACAATAGACTAAATTAAAATAATGCTCTTGTCTTGAGGTCTTTAAGCACAAAAACATTTGATATTAACACGCTTTTATTAAATTATAAGCATTGATATATAGTATAAATAATACAATTTCTTCAAAATTATTTAAGATATAAGTATTTTAATTTCATATTCTTTTTATTGTTTGGCACATTGTTTGACTATTCAAACTTTCAATTAAAAATATAATTCATTTTTTATATCGCTTAACATATTTATATGAATATATATATATATATATATTCGATTTATAGTTATAATATAGTAATATTAATATTAATCAGTGTAGTATATCCGAGATCAAATAACTCATCATTACGATTTTTTTCTTATTAAAACAAAATGATAATATAAATTGATACTAAATTATTATTCTATCTTATATATAAAGCCATTTAATAAATTAATTAGCAAATTTCTTTATATAAAAAAAATACAACAATACCTATATATGTATTTTATATACAAAATTTCCTATCTTTACAATGATTTATAAGTATAATAAATTTATTATTTTATTTAGTTATTATATAAATTTCACATTCCATCGTTGATAAATAATATTCAAATGAGATAAATATAATTTTCTCTCTTACTTCTCTTAAATTGTAATATTATATATTTGCATAAATAATTATGTATTATCGTAGACTATCTATTGTGATTATATTCAGTGGTGTATTGGGAGGGGAACGCGGCGGAACGACAAAACCGGAACGCATCCAGTAGTTTTTCATGACCCGACAACTCCCACTTAAATCTACTGTTAGAATTTCTTTTTTTGTGTTCGTAAACATTTTGTATAGTAAGAATAAGAAAAAATAAAAACTTATATGGAAAAAAATAGTTTGCTGAAATAGGACTTTTTTTGTTACCACTATGCGTTCCCTTACTTTTTATTTTACCAATACATCACTGATTATATTATTTCTTAGGTTAATATACATATATATATATATATATATATATATATATATATATGTTATGTATTAGAAGAAAAGATCTAAAAGGAAATTAAATACAAATATAAAGGATAATTTTTAATTAAATTATTCTCTCAAAGCAGATTTTTATATTATCTCCCCATCGGGTTGAATTGTCTACCTTCTGGTCTGTTCTTTGTTTATACTATTTAAAATTAAATATTATAAATTTATAAATTTAAATTTTTAAAATGTCCAAATATTTTAATGAAGTTTAAAAAAAAAATTTATTTAAAGAGAAAAATGGAAGGTCGCAAACAAATATCTATTTAGAACTCTAATTTATTAGAAATTAATAAAATTGAATTCAAAATTTATTCAGATTATTAATATTATATTAGGAAATACAATTTTATTCATTAGTTTGTTAATATTAACATTTTATTCAAATTTTGTAAATTATTTTAATTTTAAAATTTAATTTAATTAATTATATTAACATATATATATATATTTTAGTCATTTTAAGAAGTTTCCTTTATAGAATGTATAAAATAAAAAAAAATTACTAATAATATTTTGCAAGATATGTAAATCTATTATTTGTATATTCAGTGCTTTAGCAACATCACAGTAGAAATTACAAATTATATATATATATATATTTATATATATAAAAAAACAAAAAACAAACCAGCAATACAAAGCCAGACATCTTATATGTAATCTCTGGTGAAATCCAACATATGGATAAAATTGGAAATTAAAAAAAACTATAAAACATATTTTAAAGATAATAATAGTCAATTTTTAATAGGAATTATATATTAAATAAAATTTTTGTTTATGTCAAAATTAAAAAGATAATTTTTTTTCTCACTCTTTACACTTCATTCTCTCTCGGTATAAAATAAATAAAAAATTTACCATTGATTATTATTGATTTAATATCTAATAGGTTTAGTTAATATTTTTCTTTCCCTCTCTCCTGACAATTATATATATATTAATTATAATAGAGAGAAAAAAAATTATAATTCATTTATGATATGAGCAAAGTGACTTTGTCTAGGCTGGTTGGTGTTTTGTTGAAAACTTCAACCCCAACGCAGGTTTCTCTCTCTCTATCTATTTGCTGTTCCTGTCTCGTCGATCACCTCGCCTTTGCCATCTGTCTCCTCTTCTTTTTTCATATTATCTAATTCGGTGTCCTCATCAGGCGATGTGGGATCGGGTGGTACACACGTAGGAATGGCATTTGACCATTTACCATTACGTAGACATCGTAATTTATGCGCACCACGTAAAACCAACCCCGGATCACAAGTAAATGAAATTGTCTCTCCAATATGATAATAGAATTTTACTGCTGACATTCGACCACTAATTGTAGTCCCCGGATACGAACATGCGGGAACACCTGTAAACATATTTAACCAAATGCAAAATTCAATTTCATTACATATATATCTATTTCTCTTTCAATTAAGAATTGATTGAGGAGGGGGGGGAGATTGAGGAAAATATTCACATCTGTATATGTCTCATTTTAAAGTAAAAACATAATTATTTAATTTAATTTCTTTTAATATGAAAATATCAATATCATAATTATTATTCATATTAATATATAATTTTTATTATTATTTTAATATTAATATTAAAGTTATGAATACCACATTGTCAGATTGTATCAATACAATAGCTCATGTATAAGAATTAATAAATAATAACCATTTTACTATCTCGCCAGGGTGAGTGTGTGTGTGTGTAGACAAGAAAAACGGTTTGAGCTAGAATAATGAAATTTGGTACACGGGCATTATTAGAAATTCGTAGTTTTCTATCAACTTTTGAGAAATGTAGCTCAACCGGAAGAGGGTCATTACCTACCACGTTTTCATTTTTTTTCCTCTAAAGTGACCGTAAAAATAAAGATATATGTTTGATAGTTTTTCACATGATTAAAAATTGTATAAAACTGCTATATATAGAATTTCAGCTTGATTGAATCACTGAAAGTACCGGAATTAAATTTTTATCAATGCAAATCACGCTCCAGCACGTAAAATGGGTAAAAAGTATTCTTTGAAGAGATCGTTTGAACCGGGTATGGTTGAAATTTCATTCAAGGTTTGATACCAAAAATTATTTTGATTAATGTGACCACCACGTACTTTCCACGTCAGAGTTAAATAACCAATCACAGAATATATATATTGTACAGTGCACTTGAGCGTATATAAAGGGTGTGTGAGGGCTTCGGAAAACATTTCAATCATTGGCGTAATGCAAAAACGAAGCGATTTATCCGACGTCCAAAAGGACATGATCATTGGTTTTCGGGCCAAGGGTGGAAGCATTTCCGAAACGGCTGAGTTTGTGAACAGTTCGCGTGCCACCGTGGTAAAAGTGTACCGTGCATGGCAAAATGGCACTGTCCAAAATCAGCGACATGGCAAATGTGGTGTACCACGGGCCATAGATGACAGAGGCTAACGACGGTTGCGGAGATGCGTTCGGGTGGATAAACGGGCTACCGTTGAGCAACTGACCACCAAATGACCATCCCAGTGAACCCAGGAACCCCTAAGTGACTCCCTTCCTGCACTTCTCGCAGCAGATCGCTCTGCGAAAGGTGGTTATTCAGGCTTTTGCCAGATGGTCACATTAATGTGACTGGACTGTTATATATATAAAGTATTTAATTTACTAGGTAGTAATAATTATAATAATAATAATAATAATAGTAAATAGATTTATATTGGAAAAATTATTTAAATTGTATTTCTATGTGTATATATTGATTTAATTCAATTGAATAAAAGAAAAATAGATATAATAATGATTGGATAAAATATTAATAATCTTACATTTAGGTACGACACGTGACCACCGTCCATTTTCTTGACAAGCTACAATTGGTTGTCCATCCATCATAAATTCAGGATTGCAATTGAATTGAACAACATCGCCAGCTTTATAGGGACCCGATCCTTGAATATAACCATTTTCAGGAGTGGGAGGTGTTTCACATTGTACTTCTATAAAATAAAAAAAATATTAAATATTAATAAAAATAAATTAAGTATTTTTTTTAATTAAAACCTATAAAAATATGTATTGTTTTAATAAATAAATTTGAAAATCTTACTGATAATCAATTATTATATTCTTCAAAATTATTTTTTTTTTAATTTTCATAAATTTCGAAAAAAGAAAAACCTCTCCCAATACTACTCGAGTTGAAATTATTCTTTATTTGTTTTACGTATTGTAAATATAAATGTAAATCACTCAATTAATATTACCTTCACAAGTGGGCAATGGCATACTCCAATCGCCATTTTGTTGGCAAACAGCATCATTGGGTCCATTTAAGCCAAAGCCCTGAGCACATGAGAAGACAGCACGTCCACCCACTTCTCTACTTAAAATTGATACACGCAAATGGATATCGGTCAAATTTACTAAATCAGCACATTCAATACCTACAAGATAAAATTACAATAAATTGGATATCATTTATATTGGATTTACTTGAAAGTGAATAAAATTACTTTCACAAATGGGTGCTGGAGCACTCCAATTGCCAGATGGCAAACAAGTGAGTTCAGGAGCCCCAATTAAAGAATTTCCATTGGCACATGAAAGTAACACGCGGGTGTTCATTTTAGTGCTTGTTGAGCTGAGAATGAGCCCACGTCGACTGGGCACTGTCGGACAATGCACCGCTGTAATCATCAACATGCATCCATTTTACAAAATTAATATTATTATTTTATCTAAAATTATAAATATTTTATTATAAATTTTTAAACAAGACATTCTCTCTTAATGTATTTTGTTAAAGTAGAGAACAAAAATATTTATATTATTATATTATTTTTTATCAAATATAAATTAAATTATACAGAGACTGTACCGTACAATTCGTTTTTTCATTTTTTTATACATTACTTAAATCTTTTTTCTGAAATAACCAAGAGGTTATTTTAAAAATTAATTTCTACGTAATTTGATTAGATATTAATAAAATTTCATTGTAATCGGCTCAGTCAATATTGAGTGTAAACAATTTTGTTAGATATACAGCCATATTGTATATTAAAAATTCAAAACCAATAAATATTTGGATTCTCCAGATCACGATATGACGCGATTGAAAATAATCATTAAATTCTGAAATGTTTTTACAATATTTATAAATGTGAGTATCTATATAATGATACATACCAATATATTTTATAATTATTTTTTTTTTTGGTTTTGTGTGATCTTGGAGTTAATTTATTTGATCCTATTCAATAATTAATAGATAAAATATTAAAATATTTTAGTCTAATAACAATATTAAATAAACAATTTATAAAAGTTAAAATTATCCAGTAGTAAAACAAAAAAAAGTTCAGAAAATGCCAACCGTTATTGACGCCGTTTTACACCATGTTTTGAAAGTTTTTTTATTAAACAAGACAACATTAATATCACATAAGTTTGCAAAAATAGTTAAGTTAAAATCTATAGAATTATTATTTTATTATAAAAGCAACAGGGATCGCTTAGTGGATGAGAATAAATTTAAGATTTTTGAAAATAATATCTTCTGCAACATTTAGTAGGCCAAAAATTACTAAGGAATTAAGGAAATTACTTAATGAAGAATTACGATATCTCTATGCATTTTCATAATTTAAAGATAGAATTATAAAATCACTAAAAAAAGGCAGAAGAGAAATTTAAATGAGATTTACTCAATAGGAAAGAAAAGTATATACAGGGGAAGTAATAAATAGATAGATAGTCAACATCTTGGTTGCAAATATTTAAAAAACAACTGTTAAATGCTTTAAGGAAACAAAACTTTAATATGTAAAATAAAGTAAATGAAAGGTTGCAAATTAAAAGGTTCGTTGTCCATTTTGATGGTTTTGAATTATTTTCTGTATTTTCTAAACTAAGACTTATACTAAAGCGATTTTCGCTCGGGTGTACTTTTCATTATAAGGTAAAACAATGGAATATAACGCCCAATTCGGGTTTTTGTCAAATCTATATATTAATATATTATGATATGATTATTGGTGTTAATGGTACCTAGGACTATTAGGTATTCATAGCAAAAATTGTAGCTTTATGATTAAAATATGAACTACTAAAATTTACAAAAATAAAAAAAGTAAACTTTTTGGCAATATCTTTAACTGGGGTAGCGAAATTGCCAAGCCGGTGTGAGGAATATTGCTTATGGGAAACTACATGTAAAACAAAAATAAAAACTCACAAAGTTGAAATGTTTAAATATTTAATTAAGTAAGTTTGAAGAATTTAAAAAAGTAAGTAAATAATGTATTTACACAAGTTTCTCTATTCTTACTAAATTGTTTGGGAGGTTCAATTTTTCAATGTTAAGCAAAGGTAAAATGCTCGCCATATCCCTCGCACGCACAACACATCATATCACTTCTTCGACCTAATTTTAGACTTTGCAAATAGTAAACAATGAAGTATATGAGAATAAATAAATCTTAATATTAATTATAAAGAATGTACAAAAACGGGGAATATATTATACTTACAAAAATTGCAAAAGAAAAGAAATTACGAACTTTTGAAATAAATATGATAAAATTTGGCTTGTGTTTATCTTCAAGAAAGCAAACAAAAAAAATCCTTCTTATTCGACAATTAGCTTTAAACTAAAGTAGACACACTTCACCTGATGCCGTAAAAGGGTTATTTATAGAGAACCGCGTCATATCCCTCTCTTTTACCTTATGAATTAATCGTAATATAATCATATTCATCTAAATAAACACATAATAATTTGAGAGGAAATCAGTTTTTTTAATTCCTTAGAAAAATGCTTTAAGGGACATCGAACCTTTTAATTTGCAACAATTAATTTCAAGGAACAATTTTTTTTTGTTTTCAACTTCAAATTAATTTCAATTTATCATTTTTTCCTTTAAAAGACATTGATGTATCTAAAGCAGCGGTTTGAGCATATTCTGGGGGGGGGGGGGGGGGCGAGCATATCAAGTGCCCGCAAACTTTAGAAAATTTTGTTGTAAAAAAAAGGTAAGATGATTTTGTGGCCGAACTTTTCGAACATTTTTTTCAAAATTGTTCTTAAAAAAGGTCAGATGATTTTGTGTTACTCTGAAACGAGGGGCGTGACCTCACATCAGTGTTCTAAGGGGGACGCAGAGCCTGATCTAAAGAAATTTAATTATTTATTTCGAGAGGTATAATTATGAAAAAAATAAAGGTTTATTAATACTCACCTTGAACATCAATTTCAACAGAATGGGTATGCCGTGTGGGGGTAATACACGTGAATAAGCCACTATCGTCTTTGCTTGCATGATAAATACTCAGACGATATTCGAGTTGAGAGTCACGACCAGGATCAGTTGTCCAACCTTCAGGATATTTCCTAGCGACAACACCGTCATCGCCCTCTTGGCTAAATTAAACAACACACCACCACCACCACAAAAGCACACACCAACATATACACACAAACTAATCAACAACATTAACCGAAACATGCAGTTAATTATTTTTTTTAAAATTAATAAAAAAAATATATTATTTTTAAAAATATTTTTATAATTTAATTGGAAATCATTTTAGAAAACCTTTATTAATAATCTATTTTCTAATTTCAAAATAATTATCATTATTTATTTTAAAATCAAATAGGATTATTACTATTATATATATATAAAATAGTATATATACTAGTAATAATATATATACTATATATATATTACTATGTATACTCTTGTATTTACACCTTTATCTTTTTTAATTGATGAATTATAATTTTAAAAATGGAAAGTTTATTTTTCAGTAATTATTTTTAACAAATCTGAATTGTTGGTAAATTATTTGACATGAATCATTCTAGATTTTGAGTTTCAATGAATGGCGACATACAGGGTGGCGCAGATGGATCGGTGGTTTTAAACTACTTGTCAAACTGTTAATTTTAAAAATATTGGATTTAAATAAAGTGCAAAACGTGTAGTTACAATGGAAGTGTATTAACAAAAAATTAGTAAAGTTAGTTTTTAAAAATTACATCCATCAAATGCCCTCCTCGAGTGACGCATTCTTGGAGTCGGTCCTTAACGTTTCGCATTGCCCGCTCAAGTACATCACCAGGAATAGATGTGATTTCGTTGTGAATTTCTGCCTTCAACTCCTGAATGGTCCGGGGTTTGTTCATGTAGATCCTTGCTTTTAAATAGCCCCATAAGAAAAAGTCACATACCGTGAGATTCGGTGAGCGAGGGGGCCAATGGAAATCATTGTTAATTTGCAGCGTTATGTGAACACGATCCACTCTTTAAGATAGGTAATAGAACCAACTGCAATAACTATAGGGGAATTTTTCTTTTGATGACATCGTATAAGATTCTCTCGAATATTATCTCCATGAAATTACGACCATATGCAGAGGAAATATTAGGAGAATATCAGGGTTCAGGCCAAATCGATCAACTGTAGATAAGATATTCTCATTAAGGCAGATATTAGAAAAAAAACGCGAATTCAATATCTCGGTTCACCAAATTTTTGTAGACTTCACAAAAGCATATGACTCAATAGACCGGGAAAAACTTTTCCAAATCTTGATCTTAATGGGAATTCCAAAAAAACTAGTACGTATGATTCAAATTTGTCTTGTAGGTAGTAAAGGAAGAGTAAGATGCAGAAATCAAGTATGAGAAACTTTCGAAATTTAGAATGGGTTAAAACAAGGAGACGCATTGTCACCAATTTTATTTAATTTAATTCTGGAATATTGGGGAAAAATCAAAAGGAATAGAATTAAACAAAAAAATTCAAGTATTAAGTTACGCAGACGACTTAAATATAATAGGAGTTTCGGCAATTGTAATTAAAGATAGCGTAGGAAAATTAATCGAAGCAGGAAAAGAGGTGGGCCTGGAAATAAATATTTCTAAGACAAAGTATTTAGTAACAGAGAGGAATAGTATTAACACACAAAGTCTTAACATACAAAACATAGAATTTGAAAATGTAGAAAAATTTAAATATTTCGGTTCTGTAATAACGAAAGATAATAATATTCGAGAAGAGTTTAAAGGGAGGTTACAATCGGGAAGCGCCTGTTATCATGCCGTAAAGGGGCTTATCGCGTCAATATTATTATCAAAGGGGATAAAAATTAAAATATATATAACAATTAATTGAATGGTTGTATTATATGGTGTGAGGAATGGTCTATGACCTTAGGAGACGAGAATAGATTTAGAGTATTTGAGAATAGGATTCTGCGAAGCATTTATGGGCCAAAGAAAGATGAGGTCACCGGGGAACGAGGAATTGCATGACCTCTATGCATCTCCAGATATAGTTAGAATTATAAAATCGAGAAGGCTATATGGTGGGCAGGACACATGGCTAGAATGGGGGAGGAAAGAATGGCGAAAAATATATTGGGGGGAGGGGAGACCCAGTGGGAAACGCCCACTTGGAAGACCAAGGATGCGGTGGGTGGATAATGTAGGAAGGGACGTGAGAGAGATGGGAGGGAATAGGGATTGGAGGGTTGTGGCTCAGAATAGGGACTCTTGGAGAAGTGTGGTTGCTGCGGCCAAGAACTTTCGCTCTGTTCCCTGACCGTTTGATTTCCCGTAATGGATGTAATTTTTAAAAACTAACTTTACTAATTTTTTGTTAATAAACTTCCATTGTAACTAAACGTTTTGCACTTTATTTTAATCCAATATCTTTAAAATTGACAGTTTGACAAGTAGTTTAAAATCACCCGATCCATCTACTCCACCCTGTATTTGTAAAAATTGAAATAGACTTAAATTTAACAATAATGATGAATATTATTGTTAGACCAATCTATACCTAATTATATACCTATTAATTTGTTATCATATCAGTGATTGTGATAATATTGATTCAAAATTCATAATATATCAAATGGATAAATTAATTATAACTAATCTAATAGAAAGAGTGAAAATGCTTGCAATAAATAATTGCAATATATAAAAATAAACCAATGAATGCAATTGACAATGATTTTATGGGTATTAGCAGAACAAGTTCGATAATGAAAATCCGAGGTGAATTACAATATAAATAAATAGGTATTTGAAAATCTAATTAAACTCTTTGTTCATTGTTTAATTGGAGCAAAGGATAGAGAGTTTAAATTAAGAAGGGTGAAAAAATAAATAAAAAAGAAGATATTGTAAGGAGACCTTGAAAATAGTTTTTCTCTTTAATAATTTAATTTATTTAGAATATATAATAATAATATGAATAAAACACGATTTTGGTTTTGCAAAAAATATTTTTCTTACAACTGAAATTGTATTAAATTCAAATCTTTACCCAAAATCCTTTAACGCACTGCGCATGCGCAATTATATTATACATCATGGCTCCAACAATAAAAATAAGGTATTGTTATTTAATATTAATATTAAGAGAGAGCTATTAGCAGGTATGATTATGCATATAATGTGTAATATGTTAAATATCTATTTAATGTAACAATGAAAACAGTAAATCTTCTATTTTTATTAATTTTATTATTATAGGTGAAATAAAAAGTTCGGAGCACTGAGCTGATCATCTTTATGCCAATAGAGAAATTTTCTTTAATCATAGAGTTATAAAATTTTCTTCAAAATAAACTATAGTTATTTAACAAAATTGCGCATAATTTAATCCTAAGAATGTTAGAATCATTAACAAAATATATCGAAAAACGCTCGAACTTTTTACTTACTCAAGGTATTTCTACTTCTAACATTCATGCTATATTTTAAACTATTAGTTAACAGTTTAAATGGTCGAGGAAACAATAGTCGCTAAAGATATCTAAAGGATTAGTATAAAACAGGCAGACAGAAAATAGGAAACAACTACAATTTGAATGTAGAAATTTACTATTTTGTTGCCACTAATGTGTGTGTTTCAAGTTTATTATAATTCCCATGCAAAAAAGTTAACAAGAATTATATTGACAAATATCTCTATAATAAAAAAACTATTCGAGAAATTTCATTTAAAGAGAAAGGAATTCAATTTTTTTTTTTATATTTTGATAATTCACAATTTCAATTTTAACTATTCCATTTAGATTTCTTTTATAATTTCCATCTAGTTTCAAAGTGAAATAGGATTATATAAATCAGACATAGCACGAATAAGAATGTAGTTATTAAAAAATCGGTCCACTAGTGAGAAAAAAAATCAGTAAAACAAAATTTGGGTAACTAGAATAGATGGTTTTTAATTTATTCTATCTATATATATATCGCCCTATTTATTTATTAATATTTCTTTACCTGTATTCATGTGAAATATTCCATTTAGGCGTTCCAAAGCGTCGTATCCAGAGACATTCCATGTGCAAGATTGTGCCAGGATAAACAACTAATTTGCCATCGTTACTTTGTGCAATTGGACCTAATTGATGTCGGAATAAAATTGTTGGTGGTTTCTCCACTAAAATATTGTACAACAAAATATATTTAAAATTCAAGAAAGGACAATTCAATAAAAATACAATTAGAATTACTTACAAGCATAATCATTTTCTTGATTTAATCCAAAACAAACAGGTTTTTGTCCATCCCAATCGCCATTAATGCAACTTCGTCTTCGGGCACCAATTAATGCATATTTACCAATATCAATACATCGAGACACCTATAACACCGATAAAAAAGCATTTACATAAACTCAAAATATATATTATAATTGTTCACAATACCTCTACATTTTATTTTTAACAATAAATCATAATTTATTCTTTTATCTACTAGTTATCTAATAAAAAATGACTTCAAACT
Organism: Labia minor; assembly: GCA_963082975.1. NCBI lineage: Eukaryota > Metazoa > Arthropoda > Insecta > Dermaptera > Spongiphoridae > Labia > Labia minor. The sequence goes on from OY720344.1 coordinate 55,539,152, forward strand.
TTTGATCTTCAATGCGTTAAATGATTATATTATTATTATTATAAACTATAACTAAAATATTATTAAAGTATCAATATTGTTTCCCAAATACTGATTAAAAAACAATTACCCAAAGAATACTTTTAAAAGATTTAAAATAAATGTTAATCCTTTGTTTCACATGATTTTATATTAATTTCTCCATAAATATAGTCTAATCTAGAAATATATGTACCTTCACTTAAATATTAATTATATTCTTACTCACATTGTGGATTATCTGAAAATATTTAAAAAATTGGAAAAATGGAATCAAGGGTAAAACCACTCAGAAATTTAAAAAAAAAATAAATGTTTAATTTTGGCTTAAACAATTCTCTAGGGTCAAATCAAAATGGCGCCGATATGCATTTTCGAGAGTTCCGAACATCCTTATAATCAAAAAGGTTAGAATAGCAAGTTTGAAGATTAAACGAAAACAAAAATTTAAAGGATTAAGGTGTTTTTTTTTTGTAATTTTTACCGTAAATTAAGAATTTTTTTTATTTCTTTTAAAATTTTTTTAACTACAATGCTGTTTTATATATGAACTTTTTATTTTATAAAAATCAATTCACTTATTTAGCTTTTAGAATGGTTTCATCCCTTATTTGATATTGAAATAGAAAGAAAACTTATTATACATAGACTCAGGCAATTCAAACCTTTTCATTCCCTTTTCATTTAAAGAATATTACATAAATTTTAAAACTTTTTAATATTATTTTTTTGAATTCTTAAAAATTCTATTATATACGAGAACAGGTCAATAAGTTTTGAATGAAACTCAGGTTTTTGGATAAAAAATTATTTTATTTTTCAACGTAGCCTCCATTGAGCTCTATACACTTCGTCCAACTTTTCTCCAATTTATTTATCCCTTCCAAAAAATAAGATTTGTTGAGGACATCAAAATAGACTGGATTGTGATATGATTTCATCGTAGGAGGGGGGAGAGGAGAGTTAAATCTCTTTCCGCCGAACCATTTCTTCAAATTTGAAAACAAGAAATAATTACTCGGGGCTAAATTCGGAGAATATGGCGGATGAGGGAGCAATTCATTAATTTTCATGGAAATTCACTTTTTTCCATTTTCTTCTCAAATCACGGGTAGTCTGATATTAATAGATGTCAAACAAAAACTAAAAGATCCAGTTGGTTCAGATTTCGAGAGAAATAGTTGCCTGCTATCAGGATCAGTGTTTTCATTTCATTTAAGATACGGGAAATTCAAAATTTCACGGACTTATTGACCTGCCCTCGTGCATATATATAATAATTGTTAAACTATTATGTCCTCCCACCAGATATACTTACAAGTACAGATCCTGGTGGAAATTCAACAACATCCTCTGTGATCTGTTGATCGTTATAGAAGGAAACTACATTCGGCTCGGAATTTCGAAATCTGCATGTAGCGTTACGCGAGGAGGAGCCCTGATGTCCGCTGTCTAAAAGATCCTCGCCATCTGCCAATAGATTGCCTTGCTCTTTATAATTTTAATTAATCTCCATTAAATCATTCAATCTCAAAACAAATATTATTTTAAAATTAATCATTGTTTATAGGAACTAATTTAATATTTATTTAATTAAAAACAAATAATTAATTTATTCTTCAATAAAATATTAATTCTTTTTATTTTTTAATAGTAAAGTATTATTTATTTTTAGTAAAAAGTAGGGCCCATTTCGAATTCCTAATTGTATTAGTTAGAATGAGATTATTTTCCTTAAAATTGCCAAAAAATTAAATCCTCTCTAATTAGTTGATAATAACAAAGTTTATATTTTAGAAAGATTTTAAAAAAATATTAATTTTACATTTTATTTATTTATTATTTTTTAAATATTTTTTAGAATAGCTTGTAAATATTGATTTTGATTGAATGGCTATCCAACCATTCCCCTCTCTCCCTCACCACTTCACCCACAGTTTCAACCCTTTTGAAATCAATCTTTTATCGAGTAAAACAACCCTTGGATATTTCTATCTCTTTTTCATACATTCATTCACACCCACACATGATTAAATACATATATTATATTATTCTCTTTCTCAATTTGTCATAATTTGTCTTTTGAAGAAGAAATGAAAAAAAAAATGAAAAAACAATAAAAAAACATTCTCTACTAAACAAATTTACATTTTTTAACCTATGCATCTATCACATTCCTCCAACCATACCGTATACAAAATATATACTAATAATAAGTCAGAGTGAAGTTCACTCCCTCCTTCCAACTGATGATTTTATATATAACTTATAAAAAAAAACAAGAAAATGAATAAATTATTATACCGCAATTGAGTGAACGTCCAACCCAGCTGCCATCCTCGCAGACAATCCTCCATGTTGTCTTTTCACCCATAAAACTTGCGATACAATTAAATGTAACTTCTGTCCGATCAGGAAAACTTCGTTCACTATCTCTTATTGGTTGACCATCCCGATAAATTAAAGATCCTTGGACACGTGCAGGAGGGCCACACGAACGACGCATACCTGGCGATAATTTACTTACAGACATTGCACCACCCTTTGTGATATCAGAACCTCCTTTAAATTCTAAATCTTCCGCCAAACGATATAATAATGTACGATCTAAAAAAAAAAACAATCAATTAATATATATATATTGCATATTTTTATTTTGAAATTTGTAAGAGAAACTCAAAATAATTTTTCCCAAATTGTTCCCAAAAGTTTTTGATATTTATAATAATGAATTATTAATATTAAGAAGAAGAAAAAAATGGAGGAAAAAGAAAAATTTCTCCTATTCTTTTGAAAGAAGATTTTTTTATTATATGGAAAAAACAGAAATTTAAATATTTAATTTTAAGCTTGTTTTATTCTTAAAAATTTGAAATTTACATCCCAAGAAAGTATTGAAGCCCTTTGACTTACTTTTAGTTTCAGAAGGGGTAATTATCATATATTATCTAATATAATTTTTTTATATGAAATGTAACCAATTTTATATTTTGGAAGATAATATTTTTTATAATTTAACATTGGAAAATTTGGGTATTATCTACGTTTGTTTAATATAATAAATCTTGGGTTTAATAATTATCAAAGAATTATCAAAGAAAAAGTAAAAATAAATAAGTATTAAAGTATTATTCAAAGAAAGACAACAAAATATAATACAAATTATCAATTAAAATAAAATATTACAAATTTTTTACCGACCGACGATAGTAAGGGAGGTATTGTTTTAAATAATTTTTGCCGACCGACGATAGGAAGGGAAGGTATTGTTTTCACACCATATTTCACAAGTGGAGATTTTTACTTATCTCCACGAATTATCCATTTTGATAATAGAAAAAAGTATTTTTAGCATAATGTCTGCCCGTCCGTCCATCTGTCTGTTTGTCCGTTATGTGAGCGTATAGACGTGAACGCCTTAACGGCTCAACGGATTTTGATAAAATTGGAATATTTACTTAATGCATCAGTAGCATGAATTCATCTACTTTTGCTGTATATCCGGAAACCGCAAATGGTAGATTACAAAGTATTAATTTTATATTCATTGTCGGAAATTTTTCACTTAAAATATAGTAAGGTAATGGCACCAATAGATGACATTTTAAGCGCTCTTGTCGCTATTTTCTTTTATAAAACCGAAACTATACGTCTCACAAAAAAAATCTTTTGGTTATTATAAAGCTTATCTTACCTTTTATCACCAGGATAAATATTTTAAACTTTTATATGAGTTTAATAGGAAATATAATTTTTTTTCAAAGTAATCAAATGGAACCTATAGATGACACCAAAAATTTTGGTGGAACCTAATGATGACAATTATGGAACCCAAAGATGACATCTACTTTTTTTCACTTCGCTTGCTCTCTTTATCTTCAACTTATTTATTTACAAAGTAAAACATCTTTCCAACACCTTGTTGCTGCTTTAACTTTGGTTATAATAAAAAAATCAGGTTTCATATAATGATACATTAGATATATTTATTGGGATTGATTTTATTTTTAGCTGATTATTATAATAAAATAAAAAATTGATTTTAAACAAATCTTTTTTTAATTATGCATTTTTAATTATACATTGAGAACAGAGTAATTTAAATAAAATTTCAAAAATATAGTGTATGAAGTTTTGGAACAGAAAAAAATTTTCTGACAATGAGAAACACAGCGTCACCTTTAGGTTCCTATATCAATTCAGACATGCAACTTGGTGGAATTATATAAAATTATCTCCTCTTTACAGCTATTAATATAATAGACAATTTTTTAAAAACCTACTTATAGCTGACATTGCTGTCATCTATAGGAAAAACAATTTTTAGGGGCACCTATAGATGACACGCTTGATAAAAAAGATACTTTTAAAAATTAGGTGTTTAAATTGAAATGATTTATATCTATATTAAGTCTATTTTATAATGTAGTTATTAAATTCTTGATAAATATGAATATAAAAATATAAAATACTAATTAAGAACATTACTTCCCTTAAGGTTATCTTTAAGATTTGTTGAAAAAATCAATTGTTGACGATTCGGTCTGCTTTTCAAGTTAAAAGAAAAAAAATAGGGCGACTTATTGTATTGTTGTAGGATATCTCAGGTGGTGGAAAAGCATAACTATCATTTAAAAAAAAAAATTTCCGCGTATGTTTTAAAATTTGCTTATTTTTTTAGTTTAAATTCAAAAGTGTCATCTATAGGTGCCATGTCATCTATAGGTGCCATTACCTTAGTAATTAATAATTGAGTAATTAAACTAAAAATAAAAACCAAGATAATATAATTTAGTCATTTTAATTCGAGTTTTTTTTTATACTTTATATATATATATATATATTTAGTTGTTTGAAAATTAATGTATTTCAAATCGTCGGTCGGTTCTGTGCTTGGCCACAGCTCATTTTTTCATATCAGTTGAATATCGAAACGTTAATCATATCTAATATAACTTTTAATTAATTAATTAATTAATAAAAATAGTAGTAGTAAAAAATATATAATTAAAGATTTCTTATAGTTTTAAAAATGGAGAATTGTACATTAAAATTTTTATATTAATATTTGAAATAATGTTTTTATTCAAGAAATGTTTTATTTTGTTTTTTGTTTTATTTATCTTAAATTAAAATAATAAATCATTTACTTTGTCCGCATTCAGGATTAAATGGTCGTAGTTCGCCGAGGATGCATTCGACAGGCAACGGTGGCAATGCACTTCCACCAGCTGAATCATTCTCACATTGATAATGAACAGAGGAGCCATCAGCGATAGTGAGTCCCGCTCTGTAGCCGCCTAAATATTGCCCACCAGGCACAATAGGCAATTCACATGGGGCGGGTGAACAACTTGGCTCGGGACTTTGCCATTTGCCATGCCAACATTTTAAATGGGCGACACCCTTAACTTTATAGCCTGGACGACATGAGAACTCTACCAGCTGGCCATTCTTCACTGTTGAATTGAATTCAAGGATATCTCCAAAACGAGGCTCGGATGGATCATCCGGGATTGGTGGTGTGGATAAACTGCCAATTGTATCGCCACCCTCCGGGTCGGTTTCCAAATGGGATAATTTGAAAATACCATGTTCACTTTCAGGTATTCGACAAGGAACTGAAATAAAATTTTCTTTAATTAATAATTATTTTAATTGAATATTGATTTAAAAAAATTTAATAAATCATTAATAAGGCGCGATTGACATGGTCCCGGGTTCAAGTCCCGGGCCTGGAAGGGAATCTCCCTACCTGGGGTCTATGGGACGGAGTCAACCCAGCCTCTGGGAACAACATTGGGGAAAAGCTACTTGATAGCGCCTCCAATCAAGAAAATCAAGGTAAAGGTTGAGAGGACCCGTTCTACTGATCAAAGGACACTTCATTGATATAACCGGCTTGATAGGCGTTGTCCTTGTGTAGGACGTACAAAGTCAGAGGTTTTTTTTTTTTTTTTTAATAAATCATTGTAATAAATTAAATTAAAAAAATAGAATTTCTGTCAATACTATTTCATTGTATTAAGTATATAAAAATTTAGACAGGTTTAAATTATAAAAAAATAATAATAATTTGATTAATATTATAAAAATACGAGTAAAATTTATATGATTTAATTTCTCTATATAAAGGTATTCATAGTTCATAAAAAAATCAATTAAAAATATAATAAAATTAACGTAAAAAAACAATTACTTTTACATAAACTCTTTATTTATAAATAAAATTAATTAATTGTAGATAAATAATCAGTGAATAGATATACTAATGAATTTTATATACTAATAATCATCTGAAAATTATACGCAGATGGAATTTCGATTTTCCTCCCTCATTCCTTTTTAATTTTTGTTAATTTTTTTTGCCTAATGTAATAATAAATTATTATTAAAGGAAATATATCTATATATATATATATACAGTAAAACTTCGATTTAAAGTCCAAGGGAAACACAAAATATTTTAAGTTATAGAGGTTATCAAGGGTCTATGTTAGGAATAGGTTAATTTTTTTAAAGGCTAAATCATGTCGTTTCTTAAAATTCTTTAACCAGCCATTGCTGGCTTTAAAATTTTGATTTTCAGCGAATTAGCGAACTCTTCAGCTTTTTCTTCCAGTATGGGTCTACTAACACTGATGTTTTTGTTTCGACACTGTTTGAACCACGTAAACAAACATTGTTCTAAATTAGGGAAGTCAGCAATTTTTCGCCTTTTACATTGAAAACTTTCTCCTGATTCTTGTTTCTTCAAGATTTCAGCTTCTGAGGGCCAATACAGAGATTACTTATTTAAGTTATAGAGGTTGCTTATTTTAAGTTATTGAGGTTTGAGTTATCGAGGTTCTACTGTATATGCTTTTTCAATAATCCAGTATATAATAATCAAATTAAATTATATTATAATTATTAAATTATATCTTATCTTATTATACTAGCAAAAATTGTATTTATATATATATTTGTATTTGGGATATATTAAACCGCTTTAACAAATTTTTTTGAAAATCATACCATAGGTAATATTTATAAAGAAAAATCGATCTGTGTTGGTTTCACCCTTGGATTAGTTTTTTATTAATTTAAATTTATATGACGTCAGCAACTATGTTAGACAGCGCTTCCTTATATGCAAAATATATTATAAATAAAATAAAATTAAAAATATTTATGTTATATCCATATCTGTTTTTATTGCATTAATACATTCATTTAAATTATTTAAAAATGTTTCAGAACGTTTATTAGTTTTTTCTTAATTTAAAATATGAAATTTAAATGACGTCATCAATTTCGTCAGACAGCGCTTTCGTAAATACAAAATATATTATATCAAAAAAAATTTCGAAATATATATTATGTTATATCAACATACGATACTTTTCTGTCTTTCAGAACATTAATACATACGTTTAAGGTGTATATGTTTTATGACTAGTTTATGTCCTTTTAAATTATTTGTACCAGTTATTAATATTGCCAGTCAAACCCGATAATAAGGAATCATTTTTTTGAATGACCGAGCGGCGGCTAAATAAATACTATAACTATAAACTTTAAACTCATATGTTCATTGGTATCTATAGTATATCTATAAACTTTTAACGTTTTTTGGGTAATATAATTAATCTTTTATCATAAAACTTTATTTTAAGTGTAAAACAATCTTCTTACTTTTACATTAATGTAAATAATATAAGCAAATGGAAACTAATTAATATTAACATAGGGTGCAGTATAATTGTTGAGTTTTGCTGGATGTGTTACTTTTCAGGTGGATTGGGTATATGAAATTGTAGTATTAATGTCGGTTTTGGTGCAGCTAAAATCCAATTTGGTAAGGCCTTAATTTAAATCAATTATTATTATTACAAGTACCTTGGACACCGAGCTCTCGCTCGACCCGTTAAAAAATATTGATATACAATTCTTTAATTATTTATTACAATTATTAAATGTTACATCATAGCATCAATCTGATTAAAATGTGTGGAACTTGGTGTCCTCAATAATAATACGTGGTTCACCGAGCCACCACTTGGTCAATAAAAAAATATGATTCTTTATTACCGGGTTTGGCTGATAATATTCACAGAGTCACCGTTCCAATAATTTAAAAGAACTTAAATGACTAATAAAATTAAGAAATTAAGTCTTTCTGTCGAGAAATTTTGACGATATAGACTCAAAAATTGTACAGATTAATGACGCTGAATGACGAAATTGAATCTTCTAAACGTTGTGAAACAATTTCAAATAATTTAAATGTATCTATTAATGCAATAAAAAACAAATATGGATATAATATAAATATTTTAAATTTTATTTTAAGAATAGATATATCTTTCAGGCGCTTGCTGTGACGTCATATCTATTTAAATTAAAAAAAACTAATGAAGATGATTTTTTCCCAGAGATGTGATCAATAAAACTTGATTTTTCTTTATAAATTCTATTTAAGGTGTGAATTTCAAAAAAATCGATCGAGCGGTTTCTGATAACCCATTTACATATATATATATACAATTTTAGCTAGCATAATAAGATTAGATTAAGTATAATATAAAAATTAAATATGGTTTATATAACATTTATTTTAATATTATTGAAATAGATAATACTACAATCTAAGTAAAATAAATTAGTAATATATTTTAGTGAAATCAATGTCGATTTAAAGAAATAGATTAAATAAATTATTATTATTAATATTAAATAATAATATTATTATTATTATTAAATAAATAATTATACTGCACCCTATTCAACACAAGATGTAACAGCAACCAACTATTCCAGTAGTTTCACACCTCCAACTCAAAATGTTCAAACTACGAACATTACTAAAGGAATGAAACAAACCAAGCAAAAACAACCATCCAAATCTTAACAATTAACATAATAATTCAAAATCTAAAATTAGAATAGTTACTAATTTCACAATTAAAAAAATCATATCAATGAAAAAATTTTAAAAAATCTGAGGTCACAAATAAAAACAATTTGCGCTTTACAGTCTAATAATTTAGGAATAAGAATAATTTTATTTTTTAAATACTTACTGATAAGACATTCTGGTTTGATTGGCTTCCATACTCCCCGAGGGGTGCATCTGGCTGTGGCATTTTGATCTTCAAGATTGGTATGATAACCATCGCTGCATACCAAACGAACCACCGTCCCGGGTGAATAAGTTTGATTCAAATTTTTACCAGCTTTTACAATTTCAACAGTAGCAAATGCTTCGTTAGTGATCACCTCACAAGGAATTGCTAAACAAAATTAAAATTACATTAATTTATATTTAAATGGCGTTTGAGAAAAATCTTTACAACTTGGGAAGTCTTTTTTGAAATACACATTTTTTACCATTTCAGATAAATTATAATAGGCGAATTTATTCTTATTTATATAATAATATATAGTATATACAATGTGTTTCACAAAGGACTTTACAAGTTATAAAATAAAAACAATAAGATATTTAATAAATTTACTAATTAATAATGTCTAAATTTAAATATTACTAATATTTTTAATTAAACTAATTTTTTAATTGTTAATAGAAGAGGTATTATTTATTTTTATTTCAAAAAAGAAAAATATTGAAATTAATTTTTTTTTATTAAGATTTTTCTGTTTTTAATTAGTTACTATATATTTTTTCTAAATGATATTTTAGAATTCGATTTTTTGTTTTTGTTTTTGATCATTTATATTTTATTTCTCTACTGTATATTAAGTGTATTTTTGGACTCTTGTTGTTTGTGTTCTTTTTCCTTGGCACCCTTTAAGAAAGATTATTTGAATCGGTTGCCAGGTTGAAGAAGGATATTATTTTTTTTCTTCAATCCAAAACTCAATGATAGTATATCAATTGCTATCATCCGGTGGCGGTGTGTCAACGGCAGAGATTACAAAATGAATTGTTAGGGTAACTGAGTGTGTGTTTTGGTTTTAGGCGAGAGGTTGGAGGGGGAGGGGGATTGGGGTGAGTGTTATAAGGTGAAGATGGAATCGATTGAATGCGGACCTTTTCCTTTGCCAAGTCGTTTCTTGAGTTTGTTACTACCAGAGCCGCTACGTCCTTTTCCTGGTCGTCGACGATGTTGACGGGTGAGCAATGTCTGATGTGTTCGTTGATGGTGACCGCCCATCATCAGGGCACGTTTCTCTCTCACTGATCGACTCCAACGGATACGAGGGTGAAGACCCGGGACACATCTAACAACAGCAACAACAACAACGTCACTCTGTCACTTGACCTGTCAAACGTTACAAATGAAAAAGAGAAAGAGAAAGAGAGAGAGAAACAGAGAGAAATAAACAAAGAAAAAAAAAGAAATAAAGAAAAAGTATCATCCAATAAAATCAATAGATAATGTCTATCTCTTTCAGATACCATTCTGTTTATTAATATATTTTGATTAGAATTAAGGAATTTTTAATTAACATAATAAATATGAAGATTAAATTTAACAAAATTGAAGAAAAGAATAACAATAAGATTAGATAATTTATTTAATTATTCGTGATAAAAATTAATAAATATATTTTTGTGACATTTTATGATATTATTAAATAAAGAATAAATAAATATTTTTGATTTTTAATAGGAATCCTTATACAAAACAAATGAATAAAAATAATAATTAAAACACTCTTTAGTGGTTTAGTGGTTAGCACAACAGTCTACTACTCTGAAAACTCGAGTTCGGGCCAAGGGAATTTCAATAATTAATAAATTCTCTTTAAAGCTCTGCATGATCCTCAGGGTCTATCCGAAAATAATAATAATATTAATTAAAAGGTGAATATTAAATAATGAAACCCAATAAATTATAATAGTAATTTAAAGTTTTCTTAATAATTTTGGTCTCTCTTCTGAAATGTTACAACTCGAACGATTAACTCTCCTCCCCTATAAATTAATAAGTTTTGATTCTGAATTCGACTCAGAATCGTTGATATATGAATAATCTCGATTTTTAATTATTCTTTGTTAGTTATTAATGTATTTGTTTATATGATTTTATTTAGTATTGTTGTAATTATCCGAGCCAAATAAAATTTATTTTTCAAAATATTTTTATTGAATATATTATTATTATCTTCGTTACAGATAGTTCAGAGATTCGATAAGGTTTAAGAGTCAAGATCAATATCATCCATTCTCTTCCCCTCCACTTGAAAACAGTTCAAAAATTAAAAATTTAAAATTAAAATATTCTAAATTTTTTCAAATATTTTTTTATGAATTATGTTTATCAATTATTTTTAAACAAATCTATATATATAAAGGAGAGTGTTTGTATGTATGTATGTATGTATGTATGTATGTATGTATGTATGTATGTATGTATGTAATTTGTTTACTTTTTTGCTGTCATAGAAACAAACAAAAAAGAAATTTCCTACTTAACCGACACTTTACCGGTAATTTAGAATTATGAACATCAAAAAATAAGAAACGATTTCTATGAAATTACATCACAATATTCTTATATATCTCTATGGTAACATAGGCTATAGATTTTATTAATATCTAATTCTAATCAATAACCGCAGAATTTAATTTTTTAAAGTTTATATAGTTCTCCGTGTTGTTCATTCAAGAGCCAGGCGTGGCCCACTGACTGGCGGACTCATTTTACACAATGTATATAACTAGCATTCAAAGAATTATTATAAATTTTAACTTTTTATTTTAAATTCTAATATTCAAATATCATTTCAATTAAATAATTTATTCTAAAAGTTCTCATTTTAATTAATATAATAAAATATTTAAATCATATTTAACTTAAATTATTTTGTATTTATATTTCTATATTTGAATACTTCTTTTATTTTAAGGGAGGGAATTAACTATGATCTAAAAAAATTAATAAATGAACTTAATAATAAAAAATCAAATAAATCCATTAATTTAAATTAATACTATTAATGAATGTATATATTGTTAATTTATCTTTAGTTTTATCAATACTTTTATACCGTTAATTTTTATAAATTGTCTCAAGTCTCTAACTTTGCATTTTCTCAAATTTTATTATATTTAAAAATATTCAATAAAAATCAAGCAATGAAATTAAAATATCAAAATGAAATGATCAAGAAATATTATACTCTATTATAACATATACAATACTTATAACTATAGGCGGAGGAAATATTAGACGATATCATTGCGGGTTCATGCCAAATCGATCAACATTAATTAAGATATTTTCATTATGACAGATATTAAAAAAACCGCGAATTCAATATCTCTCTCTGTTCACTAATTATTTGTAGACTTTAGTAAAACCTACGCATGACTCAATAGATCCGGATAAACTTTTTCAAATTTTGATCTTAAAATATATCTTGAAGGTAGTAAAGAAAGAGTAAGATGCGGAAATCAATTGTAAAATATTAGGTTACCCAGACGACTTAAATATAATAGGAGATTCGGCAATTGCAATTACAGATAGCGAGGAAAAATTAATCAAGGTAGGAAAAGAGATGAGGTTTGAAATTAATAATGATAAATAAATATATTTAGAAACAAACAGGAGCAGTATTAACATACAAAATGTAGAATTTGAATATGTAGAAAAATTGAATGTAATCACGAAGGATAATAATATTTGAGAAGAATTTAAATGGAAGTTGCAATCGGGAAACGCCTGTTATCATTCAGTAAAGAGGCTTATCTCATCAAAATTATTATAAAAGGGAATGAAAATTAAAATATATAAAACAATTATTTTGTCTGTTGTATTATATGAGTGTGAGACATGGTCTATGATCTTAGGAGATGAGAGTGGATTCAGAGTATTTGAGAATATAGGATTCTTCCCAGCATTTATGGGCCAAAGAAAGATGAGGACACCAAGGAATGACGTAAGAAAGATGGAACAGAGGCTCAGGATAAGGACACTTGGAGAAATGTGGTTGTAGCTGCCAAGAACTTTCGAGTAGATAGTTATAACATATTGAATAAAAATATATATAATTAATTTACTGATTAAATTAAAATATATTTTAAATAATCACACAATAAGAAATGAATGTTTTATGTTATACATTGATTGAAACAAAATGGATGAAATCCTTTTACTACTTTCAACCAAATACTATGTACAACTCGGGGGTACAGGGGGCGGAGCCCCCGTCTAGATGTGAAGAGCGACGAAGGAGCTCTGAGCAGCTAGTAAAATAATAATTATTGAAATTTTAATTAATAGAAAATTTAATAATTGCAAAAAATAAAGAACAACTAAAATTAAAAATTTTAATTAATTATCAAAATATGTATATATTAATTAAAAAGATTTAATATATGAATAATTATTCCTATATTAAATCTTTTTATTGTAATATAAGCAGTGTTCTAAATATGTATATAGTTTAAAATATAATTTAATTTAAATATTGTAATGTGATCGAATGACATTTCATTTATTGTTAAGAATTAATAGCAGAAATATTTTCATTCAATAATTCAATATTTTTTTATAATTGTTTTATTTTCATTTCATAGGCAATCAATAGGATCCAAGTTCATTATAAACAACATCAGCAATTATTTATTTATTAATTTATTTTATTCATATTACATTCATATATTAAATTGTTAAATTGAAGTGATTTGATATGTAAATATAATCATTCATATTCTTGTTATATTTTATTGTTTAGAATTACACCACATCATCAATCAATAAATAATTAATCAATAAAAAAATAAAGATCAAAAGTTTTAATATTTCCGAAAGTTTTATCATTTTAGAAATTGATATAGTAGATAGATATTTTTTTCATTAATGACTTTTAAATGAGATTCAATTCAATGCCAAGTTTGAAAATTCTTTAGAAGGATGGGGGAGACGAAAGGTAACGAATGAATAGAAATTCTTAAAAAGTTATCCCTTTTGTCCTCTTCACTTATCTTCTAAAAGTATTTTATTGATGTATAAAGTGTAGGGGATGATGGTTTTGATACTCACTTAGGTAACTCTTTAGGGGACCATTGTCCTCCAATGCAGGTGGCTCCTGGTGGGCCCCCCTCGAGAACATAGCCCTTGTCACAGTCGTACATAATTTGCTTGTTGTTAGTCACTTTCCTCACGTACGGACGATAATCGTAGAGGCCCATATTGCCAACCAACATCACTTTCCCATTATCAATATAACCGGGAAATGGACAATATACTACAACAACAGCAACAACAACAACACCAACAACAACATTATATAAATATATTAACATTAGATTACTTATTGTAAATAATATATGAAAAAAAGATATTAAAAATGATTTAATTTCCTACTACGTCTACTTAATGGATAAATGAATATATATGTGTATGATTATTTGGTAAATAAATTAATAAATATCAAATTCAATGTAATTTAGCAGGTTTACAGTATAATACTAGGAAATGATCGCTGGCATATTTTATTTCGAACATTTCAAAGGAAACCTAGAAAATTTTAAATGAAAAAAATATAATAGTATAATTATAGTATAGTATAATAATATAAATAGAAGATATTAAATAATAATAAAAAACTTGATATATTATAACACGAACAAAATGGATTAAAAATTCGAAACCAAGTATATCCTAAATGGTTTCCAAAAATAAGACATCTCGGAGAAAACCAAATTAGTCTCTTCATATTAGACATAATTAAAAATTAACACTAAAGGATATTTGGTTATATATTAAGATTAGAGCAGATAGTATATTTTACTGGGAAGAAAAATTTCATCTTATGAATTTATTATTGGTTACATTATATTCCAAAATCTAGTAAACCAAAAAAAAAATATCAAGGTACATATCAAATCCTCCCTCCAGAATTGACAATTATTCAAATTATAAAGAAGCGAGAATTTAACATTTCCACTCTAGAAGTATATTTTTAACGTAAGACGTAAGAAATAAACAAACAATCAATCAATTTCAAGAATCGTCAATCAAGAAAATTCGTGATTAATTTTATTAATTTGTTCTTTTTTATTTAATTTCTATTAAAAGTAAAAATGTTTCTTTTTTTAAATTTTAAATTTAGAGTTATAAATTTCTTATGAATTATAATATTCGAAAAAAGTATATTAATTACAAATAATATCATTGTTTTGATTTGAATTATAATTAAGTTTTCTATAATATAATTTAATATCAAATAGACAATTTAAATTAATGCATTCTTCGCAAGAATTATGGGCCAAAGGAAGATGAGGTCACCGGGCATGGCGGGACGCCATAACAAGGAATTGCATGATCTCTATGCATCTCCAGACATAATTAGGGTTATAAAATCGAGAAGGTTATGATGGGCAGGTCATGTGGCAAGAATGGGAGACGGTGGACGGACAATGTAGGAAGGAATATAAAAGAGATAGAAGAAAATAGGAGTTTGATAGTTGGAGAAATATGGTTGATGCGGCCGAGCACTTTCGAGTTCCCTAGAGCCACAGAGATAACACTTTTAAATTTGATGATAATCTAAATGTATGATTGTGTTGGTAGTGGTGGTGGTGATGGTATACATTGCTTACCTTCTTGGCAAAATGGCATGTCGCCTGTCCAATTGCCAAACTGGCATACATTGGTGTCCGGCCCACGTAATGTATACCCATCCCTGCATTGGAATCGTGCAAGCATTCCGTGGTCTGTTTTTGGTGCAATCACCATTCCATTTCTTGGCGCTTTCGGTAAACGTTTGCACCGTGCTGGCTCGCATCGTGGCATTTGTGTCCAGGTACCATTGTTGCATGCAACAGGGGCGGATGCTGCTAGAAATTCATAACTCTGATTGCATCGGACAGCCAATCTTTCGCCATGAGGGACCACGGCAGATGCGGCAGCTGCCAAAGATGAAGATGTCCCATTGCCTCCACGAGCCACCAATTCTACACGACCATGTTGAACTCCTGGGACAACACATGGAGCTACACACACACACACACACACATATATACAATTAAATTTAATTGTAAAATAAATTATATTTAGATTTATTTTATCATATTAAAAAAAAATTAATTGCTTTTGAAATGAATCCTTAATATTATTTTACTATTAATAAACGAATAGAAATAATAATAATATTATTATTAAAAATCTGGTAAGTATATCTCTCATAAAAAATGGGAATTTTTTATAATAAGAAAACAATTTTGTGTTATTCAACGGAAAAATATTTGAATTGCTACACCTCTTGAATATTTTTGCTTATCTAAAATTCAAACAATTTCTTTTTTTACTGAATATATTACAAATATATTTTGTTTTTGATTTCTTCGTTCCCTTTATTCATTTCATATATTTATATATGAAGAAATCGATTTTTTTAAAAAAACATTCTTCGTTTCTTTTCTAATCCTGACAGTGTATAATAATTATATTTTCATATAAAGTTATGAATAGATACATGGATAAGCTCCAAATATATAGTATATATATCTTATTTAATATTTTTACAAATTCAAGTAAAAATCACGCACCTTATAAAAGTTATTGTAATGTCGATAGGTATATTATAAGGTATATTTTGAAAATAAACTAAAAAGTTTTAAGAATATTTAATTAAAATTCTAAATGTATCAAAAACAAAGTCCAAATTTTTATGAAAAATTAGAATGCTTAATTTAGGAATTAATAATAATACCAGAGACATAGCATGATATTACAGCGCCTGGATAAAATTATAATTGGCGTCTCCCGTTTTTATATTTTTTATTATGATAATAAAAAGTGTTGTTTTTTTGTGCATAAACTTTTATCTAAAATTATCAATAAAATCTATTACGGAAACAATTATAAATATAATACAATTGAAAAACATTAAAATAAATATTTCTATAATTGAAAAATCGAAATTAAAATTTCACCCTGAATTCTAAGTCTTAATTCTCTTATTAATAGGCGCTTGCATGTATTTTGATCAGTGACATCTATTGGTTAAGATGCGAAGTATCTTCGAATTAAAGTTCGAAGATAATGTAAGATTTATTGAAAGAGATCCCAGCCCAAGAGCTCTCTTCAGACAGATGAATCAACTGTTAGATGATGTATACATGTAATGGGAAAGATCCGAAAGGAGGGAAAATGGCTACTATATGAATTGACAGAAAATTCAATTTCGAACCGTTTCAACATCGGAGTTTCATTACATGCCAGGCAAAAAAGAAGAGTGTGGCGTATTGTGTGACTTGACGATGAAAAGTAAATCTACTACGACAATCCCAAGCGCAAAAAGTCATGGATTAGTCCAGGAGAGCCATCCACATCGGCACCGAAGTCGAATATTCATGACTATAATAGTCTTGCTCTGCTTATGATGGAATCAAAAAGATGTAATGTATTACGAGCTGCTAAAAACTAATGAAACTGCATGACCAGCAATAAAGTCATCTTCTTTCATGACAACGCTCGGAAAGACGTTGCGTAAGTTGTGAAGGATGTTACAGCTCGAATGGGAAGTTCCACTGTACCCAGCATACTCACCAGACAGCCCCTTCTGATCACTACCTGTTTAAATCGATGTACCTTGGCTTGGCTGGCACAGGGTTTCAAAATGCTGAAGAAGTGCGAAAATGGATTGATTATTGGATCTCTGGTAAACCAACATCGTTCTTACGACACTGTATGGCCATGTTGTAAGAAAGATGGGTAAAAGTTGTAGAAATTGATGAAAATTTTTTTGATTAATATATATTGTATCAATTTTTCTGAATAAATAACTTTTTAAAGTGACAAAATAATCAGAATACATGAAAGCACTTAATACTTTATTCAAGTTTCAATTCAGTGCCTTTATCGTTCGGCGCCTGGTGCTCGCACCACTCACGCTATGGTCCCGATAATAATAAAACAAATGAACATAATTAACTAATATTCTATTAAAAATCATCTCGAGACATCCTATATATTATAATTATGAGGTTAATTTGGTTAGGACTATTATCTCGAATGTAAAAAAGAAGATTAGTGTTAAATTTATTTATTTAATAATTATTGTCATTATTTTTTTAAAAATTATTATTGGATTGGATGGAATATGGAAAGGGGGAGCGTAAAAATGAGATAATCATCATTTTAAAGTATTTATTATTCATTGGTGTGAGTGTGTGGGTGAGTGGGTGGGTGGGTATGACTTACCAAGGCACTGTGGCGGTGGATAACGCCAGGTGCCATCCACTTGGCATACACTTGATGAATTTCCAAGAAGGAGCATCCCATCTTGACATCGGAAGATGAGACTGGCACCAAGACCAAAGCCCGCCTCGACGTTCTCGATCCAGCCGTTGTGGAGCACGCCCGGATGACCGCAGTTGATTTCTACGCTCCCCCACCCCCCAATCCAATCCAATTAACAACAACCTTTAAGTTTCTTTAATTTATTCTTTTTTTCTTATATATATACTTTTTATTAAAATAAAAAAAAAAATTCTTTCTTTCTTCATGCAGAACAATTTGGACTTTGTTTTATATTTATAATTAAGAGTATTTATAATAGATTCTGAATAATCTTTTATTTTTTTTAATATGTTAAAAAAAACAGGTTATTTATTTATTAATTACAATTTATTTATTTTTGTTTCTTTTTTTATATAAAAAATTTAATCTTTTAATTGTTTTGGTTTTATTTTGTTTTGTTTTTCTATCAACAAAATCTTTTAATTTATTGATTTTTTTTTAATATTAGTCACTCACAGAGAGTGACAATCATTAAAAACATTTTTATTTTTAATTTATATATATATATATAAATTTTCATTAAAAAATCATTTTTAAATGAATTTAATAAAATAATTTATAACTTCTGGTTGAAATAAAATAAATTAGAATAAACCTCGGTTTGGAGAGAGAGGGAGAGAAAAAAGGAGGGACATGCAAAATAGCAAATGATATGATTAATATGATAAATTATATACATTTTTATTTAAAAAAAAGTCAATTTTAATCCAAAGACATCTAAATAATTTTGTATATATCTCTATAAAGGATATTATTAATAACATAGAATAATAATATAATGACCAAATGATGTATGACAAACTAATATTACTTTATATGAATTATGTATTTTTTAAACAACTCTAATATTTTTGTTACCTATAATAAATTTTTATTTTTTTAAATTTTTTTTTCTATATTCATTGGCATTCACCAGCATTGGCAATTATTTTAAATGATCTATTAAAACAAATTTAATTGGGGTTCGATTTTTCAATCTTAAGTTCAGTGGACCTAAACTAACCACTGAGCTACCGTCATGGACAATTTTTAATTTATAAATAAAAATAAAAAATATTTTAATTAACTTATTAAGTCATACAATAATAATTTAATATATTTTATTATTTATTAAATTAAGTCTAAGGTGATCTGTTTCAATTGCTTAATTATATTTATTTATTTGAGGAAAAAATAATAATATCATTATGGACAGTGTGTGAAATGCCGATATGTTATCTTTTCATATTAATTTTTGTTTAGATAATAATTTATAGTGTTTTCACTGATCGTTTATTATATTTATTATTACATATTGTTATATGAAAGAAAATTAGAATAAAATGTTGTAAGAGGGATGGTATAATACTATAAAGTACAGTTGGGTGTCAGTGGAGATTGAGGGGGGGGGGGGTGAATGGATTACTTACCCTTGCATTGTGGTTGATGTCCGCTCCATTTGCGATCAGCTCCACATCGTCGTGTTGCCTCCCCGGCCAGCGTGAAGCCGTATTTACACTCGTAGGTGACCACTGAATTATACGAGGTACTCGTGTAGATGGCTTTCCCGTTGGCCGGGTGATCAGGGGTGGGACACTCGACAGCTGTAACGACCACACGCACACCAACGTCCCAAAGACAGCAACACCATTTCATACAAAACAACACAATCATCCCACCCTCCACTCCCTCACCTTCATTATTATCATCACTAACTCTACTGCTACTCTATATATAATACATAATACATGCTTTTTATATTTCAAGTGATGTTATAATAATCTTATCACTAATCAAATGTTTCAATTAATTAAAAGAAAATAGATGTAAACAATGTCCACTGTAGGAATTATAATTTTTCATATTTAATAGAGCTTTATGATAATTACTGAAGATCCTAACGAATAAGAATATATATAATACATAATAATTCATGCTTTTTATATTTCAAGTGAAAATGTAGAAAAGTTTAAATACTTAGGATCTATTATGACGAAGTATAATAATATTCGAGAAGAATTTAAATCGAGATTGGAATCAGATAACGCCTGTTATCATGCAGTAAAGGGGCTTATCTTGTCAAAATTATTATCAAAGGGGATACAAATTAAATATATTCGAGCTGGCATCCAAAAATTGCCAGAAAGGTGGAAGAAAGTAGTAGTGGCCAGCGATGGATAATATATTTGTAACCATTATTTGAAAATAAATCCGTAAATTTCGAAAAAACCGCTCATTATCAATTCAAGTTCCCTAAATAAATTATTATCTCCGAAAATTTATATATAATGCAGACATATTTATTAGTCCTGGTAATAGGTAATCATAATAATATTAAAATATATTTATTTAGTAATTTTTAATTTTCTTCTAATTTTTTTTTATTTCATTGGCTTTTAGAATTTATTCAATTTAAGTCAGCATTAGAATTTATTTTAAATATTAGCTATTAAAACTTAAATCTAAGTTAGGTTCATGAATTTGATTACACTCAATTTTTTTATACGATTTTGAAATAACACGATTAACCAAGGTAGTTAGTGAAATATACGATTTTTATATATATTCTTTATCTTGTTATACTTTATATTGTAATCCAAGAAAGAAATTATTTCTTCGGTGTAATATTTTATGTCAGAGCACAGTTTGTAGATTGGAATAAATAATTCACTGAAGTTCCAAAAGAGTTAATGTTTAAATTAAAGTTTACTTCCTAAATCTATGGGAAACTGAATTTAATTTCAATTTGAATTTATATATATATATAATATATATACACTCATTGGGAAAATATGAAAGGTTTTACATCTTATACGATCTTTTAAAGTAGTGTAACACATCCCCAAATTTATCATATTATGAGGGTTGATCCAGAAATAAAGTTTTCGTCAATTTTACAAATAGAGTCGGATTCGCTGCGCAGTTCAGTAATTACTTTGAAGCCGTCTGAGATGAAGATCGCCATAGTTACTCAAGCCAGGTGCGGAATTTCTTCTGTAATTCGTGTTTAGAACGCATTTTTGGATTCCTACAGTGGATACTCATCATTTCAACAATGGGGTATGGCGACTTAATAAGATGTGGAACATAGTGTTGGATGAGTAAAATTTGTCATATTGAATGAAATATAATTAATCTAATGTGTATTTATGTATATATCTTGATTATAGAAATAATTTACTATCTTTATTATAGAGACATAATGCACTATCATACTTCATGATTGTAAACGCTTGCTTTGAAAATTGCTGCTGACTTCATGTTGAGATGAAGAATTGGCGGCAAAAATGGGAGCCAAAAATTGGCGCCAATATCACTGCCTATATAAGAGGTGACGTGTCCCAACATGCATCAGTCCGCTTGAATCGGAGCAACTTGAAAACGACTGCAGAATAAGCAGTTGAAACGTTGTACAATTATTTTAATTTAATAAATAATTTTATACAAATAATGTGGTCTTTTAATAAAAATTCCCTTAATAATTATCAAAATAACCACAAAAGCTTTAATAAATACACAAATGAATTAAATATTAAATATAAAAAAATTTATTGGCTATTAGGAAAAAATTCCCAACTTGAATTAAAATCAAAAGTTTTACTATATAAGTCAATGCTTATGCCAATTTGGTCATATTCATGTAAAATATGGGGAACTGCTAGCGAATCCAGTATAAGTAAGATTCAAAGAGTGCAATCCAAGATACTCAGATGTATAGCAAACGCCTCATGGTACTTTACAAACGAAAGTTTACACAGTGACTTTCTAGTCCAGTCAGTTAGGGAAGTAATTCTTCATAGATTCATAAAGCATACACAAAAACTTGAAAATCATCCAAACACATCAGCCATTACTCTCCTGGACAACAGTGAGGTGACCAGAAGGCTCAAGAAGAACCATCTTCTAGATACTGAAGTACGCTCTTTCTTGAACAATTGGAAAATGAAAGTCAAATAGGGAAGTTATCGATGAATAACTTTCCCTTCAAGTGACGTGTGAGTGTATGAATGAATGTGTGTGAGTGTGTGTATGAATGAAAATCACTTTTATCAAATTTACTAATAGTTTTTGTATAAGCTGATTGTAAATAGAAAATAAAATTAAAAATATATATATATATATATATATATATATTTGATCTGATTATACTAGCAAAAATTGTGTATGTATATAGTATTTGTATTTTTGAAATATTAACCTTCTCTAAGGATTTTTTTGAAATTCACACCATAGATAATTTGAAATTAATTAAAAGAAAAATAGATCTGTATTGGTTTCAGCTTCGGGAAAAATAATCTTTGTTAGTTTTATCTTAATTTAAAATAGTAAATTTAAATGACGTCAGCAACTATGTCAGACAGCGCTTCCTTAAATACAAAATATTATAAATAAAATAAAATTAAAAAAATTTATGTTATATCCACAGGCCATACTTTGCTGTCTTTCAGTTCATTAATACGTACGTTTTATGACTATTTTATTTTAAATTTATGTTCTTTTAAATTATTTGAAATTGTTTAATATATTTTGTAGTTTATTTATTTTAAAATAATCTTAATCTTAAACATTCATAGTTCTTAAGTAGAGAGCGCACTAAAATTTGAGCCTTTTCAAGATTTTTTTTATAGATCTTCATCGATCTATAAAAATCAAACACACTGGTAGATTTTAAAAAAAGTCTTTTTCGCCTTCTTTGGCTTTTTTGGCGTCCCGCGCCTTTTTTAAAAAAATCGCCTTTTTTCGAGCTTTTTTTTGCCATTTTTCACAATTTTTTTACATTTTTTCAGTCATTTGCAATTTGACATTTTAAGTAAATATAATTTTGAATTTCCTTTAGAAATTAAAAATATTATATTAAAAAAAAGAGTCGAAGTAATAGAGAGGGAGTAGAGAAGTGGATTTTCGCGAAAATTTCATATACCTGGTTGATATGATTCAACACCAGACAGCAGTAAAGTTTGAGAACCAGCCCAGCCATTAACACAAAAGATTGAAATCTGCAATATTCAGATTATATATTATTTAGTTTAAACCTGTTTATACATTTGGTCTTTTCTATGATTTGGTCTTGTGTCAATAAAAAACTCTATCGACATTCTATTTTTTATTACTCTTGTTACGATTTACAAATAATATATTTTTAATTTATATTAAGGACCTATAGTTTAGAGGAATTTGTTCTCTTCATCAGTCTATAAGACAAAGTCCTCAAAACTACAGTATAATCTCTTTATATAATAAAAATCTTATTTTACAAGCATAAGGCAGCCTTTTATTATTTCTTGACTATCTAAAATTGAACATCATTTTTTTTTATTGTTAATTTCATTTTTTTATCAGCAGGTAATTCAAATGATTAATGTAGCTCTTTCTGTACAAAAAGCTCGCAAGTTGATACTAAATTCTCAGCTACCCAATGATTTGATTTGTGTTTCTTCTAACTTCGGGTTCATCGCCACTAAGTTAAAAGAACTTGAAGATCCCAAATTAAGCTTACACGATTCACTTTACATCTTAGATGGTGTGAAATAAAAATAGAGAAAACTGTCGGATCCCGACCTATATAGTTCAAACAAAGATTTCCAAAGTGTTGGAGAATAATATGAGTTTAGATTTTATGAGACAATCATCTATATACTAAGTGGTTTAAATATTGAGCCAAACAACAAATAAACTGAAACATAGTGAAATTATGGCTCTGAAATTTGTACCTCTCACATCTTGTGATCTTGAGAGGTCATTTTCTATTTATAAAAATATTCTGACCGATCGCCGAACAAATTTCACAATTCGAAATCTTCAAATGTATTTTGTATGCAATTTCTTTATAAATAGGGATGATGTAACATATGAGAGAGAACAGTTATAATAATTATGTTTTGTTTATAAAAGGTTGTCATAACCTGAATGTGAAGGAACATGCGATCAATTTATTGAGTTTTTTGAGTGAGCAGGTACTAAACGCAACAGTGATTTATCAGTGAATTAGAAGAAAAGAATCAGAAAAATTCAAAAGAAAATAAATAAAAATAAAATTATTTTTAATCAATACTTTCGAATTCATTGAAAACAAAATATTTATTTCTCTAAACAAGACGAGAGAGATTGGAAAAAAAGGTTCTGCAATGAAAGAACTGTGTGAACTAAGGAGATGATTTATTAAAAAACTTTAATTATAGGACTTTCGAAATAATTTTTTGTTTTTGTTTTTTAATTTATACATAAATTTTATGTCATAAATTGTAATAATTGTCAACTCAAATCCCAAATAGGGAAGAGCAGGAATTAAACAAATAAATAAATAATCCTTGAAATATATAAAAAGAGATTTCACCTAACGATCAATCTATAAAAAAGAAAAAAAAGAATAAAGAAAAGTGGAAAATTTCTACATATACTATTTTCTACAAAAATTAATCTTGTATATTATTTAACATTTTATTTATTTTTATAATTATATCTATGTGTATTATATAAAATAAATACTTATATATTTTATAATGGTATATTGGATTTCATATTTTTTTTCATTCAATATATATTCAATATATAAATTAATATATTAAAATATCAATGAAAATGGAAAATAATGGTAATCAGGGATAATTAATGGAACAATGAAAGTACATACTCGTGAATGAAAGTAATATTATTTACAAGTTCAACACCATATGAATAAAAATCTATCCAATAAAACTAAAATAATCCATTTATTTTGTTTCAATTTTAATGAACCTATAATAATATAGAATATTATTATTATTAATAAAAAAAATTTTACATTTGAATAATGACATATTAGTTCAATAATGAATATTGTAAAAATGTTTCTGTCATAAATTATTTATTAATTGTACACCACATTTGTACACAAATATAAATATTAATATTAATATTATTTTAAATAAATATTAATAACTTCTAATCTCTGGATCTTGATTCCTTTCATATTTTTAATTAATACATTTAAATATATAATTATTTTATAAAAAATTCATTTGTTTTTCTATTAAATTTTCAATATGAGAATTAATATAACTTTTGAAAATTTGTTTTTGTTTTTAATTTTAAACAATATATGCCGTTAGATATATTTTCTTTTATTTTTGGATTTTGTTTTTGTAATTATAATACATTATCGAATATAATAACATTAAGATATAAAAATTCTACAATATTTTAAAAGGGGAAAGTTTTTAAAAGTGACTTTTTTACATTTTGATAAAAATGAAACAAAATAACAAAATAATAAAGTTAATCACTTTTTTTAAAATAAACATTTTAGAAATGAGAGTATGATTACTTAAGTTAAAATTAGTAGCAATTTTTCCAAGAGGGAATGTATAATGCTTCTTATGTAATTTGATTGGCATTGTCAGGGGGAGGATTTGTTATGGTATTCTTTCAATGTTGGTACTATTAAATTATGAAGCCAAGCGGTACAAGCATAGATATGCCAAATCTGTATTAATGATCATTTTATAAAGATGTAGGTTTCTTCCAAATTAATTATACAGGGTGGGACAGAAAAACCTATCAGATTTCAAAACGTTATAAAATTAAAACCACTCAGCTTGTCAAAAAATTTACACTTTGATAAAAACAGAAGTCATTTATATATCGTATTTACACTTGGTTTTCAATTTTTACCGACCGACGATAGTAAGGGAGGTATTGTTTTCACACCAAATTTCACATGTGGAGATTTTTACATATCTCCACGAATCATGCATTTTCTTAACAGAAAAAAATATTTTTAGCATGATGTCTGTCCGTCCGTCCGTCCGTATAGATGTGTACAGCCTGAACGGCTCAACCGATTTTGATGAAATTTGGTATATTTACTTAATGCATCAGTGGGATGAATTGATCAACTTTTGGTGCAAATCCGGAAACCGGAAGTGGTAGTATTAGCGATCGACGATAAGAAGGGAAGGGTTATTTTCGCACCAAATTTCACATAAGGAGATTTTTTTACTTATCACCACGAATGTATTGGTTTTATCCTCGGGAAAAATCATCTTCATTATGTTTTTCTTAATTTAAAATTATATGACGTCACCCAGCCCTTCATGACGTCACAGCCTCGGGTAACGCCGGCAACGCCGGCTACTACAGCTATATATTATAAATAAAATAAAATTAAAAATATATATGTTATATCCATATCTGTTTTTTATTACATTAATAGATATATTAAAATTATTTGAAATTGTTTCTGTAGCTGGAAATTAATTTATTTCAAACCGTCGGTCGGTTCGGACCTGGCCACAGGTCAACTTATTTTCATTAGTAGTAGTAATGCTTCAGTTTTCTTTAAATTTTTGGAAAATAAGTAAATCATATTTTAATTAATATACGATATTTAATCCATTTTCATTTTGAAATATTAAAAAGTAATTAAAATTAAAAAATAGAATTTGAATTAAATTATTTTTATTCATAAAATATTAACACAATAATTTCTTAGTTATAAATTTATAGAATATGTTCAAGAAAATAATATTTAATAATCTCTAACATAAGTGGGGTAATTCAAAATTTTTAATATTAGTGATTTTTAAGTAATTAGATAGGTTTATTCCACACGTATTCCTTTTTAGAGCATGAAATTTAAAAATATTTAAAACTTCTAAAAGATATTCAGAAAGAATATTGATAAATGTTAATGTATTTTTATAAATGGATTTTATCATTGACTTTTCAGTTCAATCCATCAGTAAATTTTCTTTTTGAATTTGGCCCTTACTCAACTTACTGAACACTTAAAATTCTAATAGAATAATTTAGATGTAATTATTGTACAAATTTCAAAGTTTTTTTTTATGATTAACGAATTTATATTGATTTAAAAATATTGTCCCTTACCTAGGTCTAATTAATATAGCAATTATAAAAATAAATATTTATAAAAAGAATAATTATAATAATGTCACTTACATTATTAAATATTGTTTTTCTTAACTATACTAACTACCATTTAATATGAAAAAGAGAAAAGAAACATGATGAGTTAAGAAAATGTGCAGTTTATAATATATACATAATTATTCTAACTTCAGAAGTTTCAACGTGTATATGTATATATTTGAACATTAGAAAAGATAAACTCATTATTCCGATAAGAATGAAAAAGTAAAAGAAGAGGATGAGATGGATGGGGGGGGGGGGTGATAATCTCTAAAACAACAACCAGAAAGTTTTTCTTCAACTTCTTCATCTTCTTTTTTTCCTATTGTTTTTCTTTAACAAGTGATTAAAAGTGATTTATTAATTTTATATTACTTATAAAAAATATATATAAATTTATATATTTACAGAGGCAAATTTTAATTAAACGACAATTTGAACTTTATTAACTCCTCAGACTATCTCATTAGATGTTTTTTTACAATAAGTGCAGATAGAGGCTTTTCCTATCACTTTGTGAAAATTGTTATATCCAGTCAGAGAAGGTAGTTTTTTATACGCTTTTTATTAACTTCACTTTACTGTCTGTCTGTAATGTTCAGAATCTGTAATTGGATTTTAACCCACTTCTAGTTGAGCGATTTCGCTCTAATATGTAACGTATATTGAAAGTAGATGACACTGCAATAATCAAAAAGAAATATTTTTAGTTTTTCAAAAATATACGGATTTGTAAAACTTGTGAATTTAATTATATTTACTTGGAGATAACACATTAATAGAGTTCAACCCGAATAACTTTAGGCACATAAATCATTGTGACAGGTACACAGTTGACCAAAAATATTACGATTTTAAATGTACCCTTATAGTTAAAGCAATAGTTGTTTGGATTACTATACTGGTCAGGGCTTATTTGCCCGGTGTGTTTGTGTTGTTTTGTAATTTCGAAAAAAACTCAATGCCGCATTGTACACGGCTGTATATCGATCGTTTAATAATCCACTTGCATTATCAATGTCATCTAGAAAAGGCCTAGGCCTAAAACTACGCAAAGAATTTAATATATGTTCGAGAATAACAGATTTAAATAGTAGTTAATAGCACATCTGACAAGTAGCAATAAAATATTAAAATAAATATATACACATATGTATTTAAATTAAATAATTAATTAATTTGGATTATATTACATCTAGTCAGTGATATAATTTATAAATATATTTTAAATAAATTCGGAAATATAAATATAAAATAAGAGCAACGGAAAGAAACTGCTACACAACGGAAGCGTCAAATTAAAATGTACCTAGAAAAACAAAAAAAAAATTTGAAAAGATTAATTGGACTATAATTTATAAAAGTTATCCATTAAATTTACAAAAAAAAAAAAATATATAAAAAACTAAAAACTTGAAAATAAATTAATAAAAAAACTGATTAATATACACGCTTTTTAATCAAAAATGCCATAAAAAATAGAAAATAAAATATTTATTAAACCTTAAATATTATCCTTTACATATGCCCAACAAAATAGCGTGGGCGCATATGAACATAAGTATTAGGTAAAGAATTAATATTATTATATGCGCCCACAGCTTTTTTGTTGGGCATATATATATGGGCACAATATATATGGATAATATTCAAGGTTTAATTAATATTTTATTTTCTATTTTTTATGGCATTTTTAAATAAAAATCGTGTATATTAAACAATTTTTTTTATTCATTTATTATTTATTATTCTAACCATACATACGTTTCATATTTTTCGAATTTTTTAATAACAAAATTCTCTTTAAAAAAATAACTCATATATATATATATACTTCTTAAATTTTTCATTAAAAATCATAAGTTGGTTTTTATTTTTAATTAAATTTATAATGATATATATTATATTAATTAAGACTATTTAATTATTTTATATTTATTTATTTGATATTTATTATAATGTATAGAGTGTGGTGTATGCATGAAGTATTACTAAATTCACAACACTATAGCTGTTAAACCGTCCAATGTATTTTATTTGTACATATTGTTAGTTAATTTAGTTGTCAACAAGCGTACAAAAGTCTTTTCGTTTATTTTCTCTCAAAGAAATTTTATTAACCATGGTTTCAAACTAAATATTGTTATTGCGTTTTATTTGTCTGGAAAATTGAATTCAACTATTGTTCAAAATCTCCAGAATCTGCAAGTAAATAAAATGTTCATGTCTCGAACTATAAATCGTAATAACGGTATTAGAGATAGAGTAAAAAAATCAGGAAATGATTCCAAAAAAAATCAGTCTGAAAAATCTGATAAGATCTCTTTGAAGAATATATAAAAGATTTATGGTTTCAACCCTACTCAGATAAAAGCACGGTTAAATGAGCAAAAGAATTGAAACGCTTTCTGATGAACACTATTGAACAATTTTTGTAGAAACAAAACAATCGGCGAAGTGAAAGATCACACGAAAATTTATATATTTGTTTATCAAGTATTCTGTTCATGAGGGAATATAGACTACAGAAATTGCTGGTGGATGTTATCTACTTGTTTTTTAAAACATTGCACCAAGATAAATGCCTTTAAATACTATTCCAGGCCGTAGAGGTTTGATTAAAATTACATAAAGTTCTTGTGGATCACATTTTATTTTGGATTATCATGGTATGCAAATCTAATATAACTAAAGGTCACGAGAGCTATTGCACTCCACCGGATATTATAAGAGTTCTTTAAACTGCCGTTGTCCACGCTCAGTTCTGCCATCATTAGTTCTCGTGTACTTGTATATGGCTTATTCAAGTAGGTCTTTAGTATTACCTTGGTGAGGCTTTATATGCGTATTGGGGATTTTTAAAACCTAAATATTTTTAATCAAATTTTCTATAATCATTTGATAATAACAAAACTTTAAATAAATAAAATTTAAAATTAAGTATTTCATCAAATTGCCAATTTGGATATTAAATTAAATTAAATAAAAAGTCCTGATATTAAAATAATTATAATCGTATTTATATATTATTATAACTTATAATTTGTTAAATTTTTAATAAATCATACCAATTAGATCTTTGAAATTTATTTTAAATTAAAAAAAAAATCATTTGAAATCATTAATGCCATGAAAAGTAAATTTAATCAATTATTAATCAATATAAGAATAGAAATACCTAATATAAAATGAAATAAGTTATTCTTCGAAAAGTAGTATTAAAACTAACGATATAATAGTAATTTCTAATCAATTTAAAAATTGGCACAGATACTTTTACTTATTTTTAAGTTGGCTGGAGATTCTTTGCCATGTCTTTTTTTGTTTCCATGAATTGGTTGCGTGAGGGTAGAGGGTAGGAGAAGAGGGAAGGTTGAGAATGGTTTGGCTTTCATTGCTGTGCCAAGGAGTATCGACTTGACTAAATCGTAATCAGGTTTTCAAACGATACAATCTTACAAACCACTCTCTCCTCCTGACTCGTTTTCTTTTTTCCTCACCCTCTCCACACTTCATCATTTTTCAGCATCAAGATCACGATTAAAACCCTTAAAATCTTTAATTTTTTTTTTATTACAAATACATTCTTATAAAAGATTAGTCTTCTTATGTTTTATTTTGTTTTCCTTTATTTTTTTTTACTTCTTAAATGTCTCATTAAAATTCGTAAAGTGTGTTTTTTTTTAAATTTATATAATGAAATAAGATTTTTTAAGTTAATTTTCTCATTCATTATTAAATATAATTAGTAAAGTCATTAAAAATACTTATATCAAAAGCTTTTTTATTTAAAAATAATTTCAATGAACAAAGAGAAGTGAAAATATTTGTTTTTCATTTTAAAATTTATTATTATTTCAAATATATATATATATAAACTTCTGACTTTTGTACATCCTAGGTAAAGACAGCACCTATCAAGTTGGTTATATAAATTATGATCAGTAGAACGGGTCCTATCAACCTTTGTCTTGATTTTCTTAGTCGGATGTGCTATTTTTTATCCATTAGCTTCCCATAGACCCCAGCTAGAGAAATTCCCTTGCCAGGCCCAGAATTAAATATATATATATATATCTTCTCACTATATTTATAAAGATTACTAAATAAACCCGCTTTATCTGGTGTCTAGGTTATAATTATACAAGAGCATGCAATAAAAGTTGAAAATATTCATGAGCGCTAAAATATTTTTATTCTTAAAGATTGCAGGATTAATCTTATATATCTGAAATTTTTCCCTACAAAAAATATGATTGACATTTGATTGATTCAATTCAATTATCTTTTTTCTTTATATCTATCTATTTCTGTGGCTCTACGGAACTCGAAATTTCTTGGCCGCAGCAACCACACTTGTCCAAGTATCCTTATTCTGAGCCACAACCCTCCAATCCCTACCCTCTCCCATCTGTCTCACCTCCCTTCCTACATTGATAACCCACCGCGTCCTTGGCCTTCCAAGAGGACGTTTCCCAAACAATATATTTTTCGCCATTCTTTCCTCTCCCATAAATGCTGCAAAGAATCCCATTCTCAAATACTCTAAATCTCCTCTCGTCTCCTAAAGTCATAGACCATGCCTCACACCCATATAATACAACCGGCTTAATAATTGTTTTATATATTTTAATTTGTATCCCCTTTGATAATAATTTTGACAAGATAAGCCCCTTTACTGCATGATAACAGACGTTATCCGATTCCTTGTTTTAACCCATTCTGAAGACAAATTTGAATCATACGTACTAGTTTTTTGGAATTCCCATTAAGATCAAGATTTGGAAAAGGTTTTCCCGGTCTATGGAGTCATATGCTTTTGTAAAGTCTACAAAAATTTAGTGAACAGAGATATTGAATTCGCGTTTTTTTTCTAAGACCTGCCATAACGAGAATATCTGATCTACAGTTGATCGATTTGGCCAGAACCCGCACTGATATTCTCCTAATATTTCCTCTGCATATGGTCGTAATTTCATTGAAATAATCTTATACGAAGAATCTTATTCGATGTCATCAAAAGAGAAATTCTCCTTATTATCTTTTTTCTTTTTTTGTCGATTGTTACAAACTAATTATATAAAATATTTATATAAAAGAAATGAAAATAGTACAAATAATATATTAATTGAAAAATATTTTTTTTAATCCGGAAGGATCACATTTTTACTATCTCGCCAGAGTTGTTTGTGGAATAAGCACTTCGAAGCAAATGGTCGCCTGTTTCTTCGGCAAAACTGGTCATGTGGCGACTGTTCTGCTTGAGCATCGTAAGACGGTCAATTCTGAGTGGTACATCACAATTTATTTGTCTGAAGCCTTCGGAGAAATTCGAAAAACGAATAAGAGAAGACGAATCATTGTGCACCTTGCTCTCACACAGTGTATAAATCATGCTGGAGAATACTTTGAAAAACAATAAAATCATTTTTGATGATAAATATTCGCATTTTCATTATTAGACTAATAAATAAATATAGCACCTCTCGTATTTTTCAAGAGAGATAATCCTAAAAAGATTCATAATCAACAATGTTGGGGTTGTAAATAATGTTTATTTAAATAAGTGGATACTTTCATTTATGTATTCTATTATATACTTACGTATACAAATATTTGCTATTCAATTGATATATTTACATAATATTTATAAATGTTAAAAACATAGAATAATTTATTTAATATTAATTGTATTTTATTTTTAAAAGACTCTTAATGAAGAGAATTGTTGTGATATACAAGGTAGTGTCAAAAAGTTCGCGGAATTGGTTATTAAAAATTTATTAAAAATATTTATAACATTCTTACATTATTTCCCTTCAAAATACTCTCCTCCTGCATCTACACATTTATTCCACCGTTCATATAATTGTTGGAACACTCTTGAAAGCCGTTTTTTGAAAGTTCCTTCAGCCGCTCCGTCGCATTTTCAATCACCTCTGACGAATCAGCAAAACGATGTCCCTTCAATGCCATTTTTAACCTTGGAAACAGGTAGAAATCTGGTGGTGCGAGATCGGGAGAATATGGAGGATGTTCCAGAGTGGTAACATTATGCTTGGCAAGGTATTGTTTCACCATTAGGGATCGATGTGCTGGGGCATTGTCGTGCAACAAACACCAGTCATTCTCTGCCCATTTTTCAGGTCGTTTTCGTCGAATTGCATCTCGTAGCCGTTTTAAGATCTCTGTGTACAATTCTTTATTTACTGTTCTCCCTTGTCGTCTGTAGTGGAAGTGGAAGGCCGCCCAGTCCGAACGTCATCATCAATTGTTGTGCGACCGTCGCGAAAACGCTTATGCCACTCGTAAACTGCTGTTTTCTTCATCGCAGAATTTCCGTATGCTTTTTTTTAGCATCTCAAGAGTCTCCGAGGGTGATTTCTCCATCAACACACAGAATTTAATATTGCCACGCTGCTCTAATGACGACATTGCACAATCCGACGAAAGAAAGAAATTACGATCTACAATATTAAACACCGAACGCACGGAACCAACTACAACTGCCTGCTAACCTCAAAAGCACATTCACTACCAGTTATGCCAACCTCACAAACAAAAATTTCCCTTTCAGATAAGAAATACTTGACTATAAGCGACCATTCCGCGAACTTTTTGACCCTACCTCGTATATATAAAATATTTGTTCATTTAAGTTGCCGTGAAAATTTTTATTATTATGAGAAATTATTTCCGGGTTATTTTCACGTCTAATTGTGAAATTTGGGACCCAAATCTCACAATTATACCCTGGAAATAAATTCTCTTAATAAATAGTAAATATATAAATAAAGATAATATATTTAATATAGGGGGGTATTATATAGGCTAAAAAAATTCTGACATTTCAGTGTAAAATAATTAAATTCTTCTATACAATTTTTCATAAAAAAAGAAAGAAACGTCTAAAAATAAAAATAAAAATAGAAATAATGGATTTATTTATTCACTTGAATCAAGATGGTTGTAAATCAATCATTCACCAACAACAACTCAACACTTTAAGCTCTCTTTCCCTATCTCTTTCAATATTTATTTATTGAAATTTTCCTTTCAAGTGCTTATATATATATTTAAATTAAAAAAATACACCCTTTTGTTCAGGACATATGATGACCGTCCATTTTTTTATTATTGATGGTATTCAATTTCGATAGAGGAGAAATGATGATGTCATTGACATTACTAGATATTATTATTATTAATATTATTATTAATGATTGTAAATGGATTGATTATTTCAATGAACAGAAGTGAAAATAAAAAATAAAAAATTTCTTATAGTTTTTTGTAAAATAGCCACTGTAAGTGCTGTATCTTAAGAATACCTCGAAATCTTGCTAATTATTTTATTTTCTGTATGTATTGGAGAGGGGGGGGGGGGGGGAGACAAACAGAATACTTGAAAGACATTCCCATGAAAAATACGGTCTGATTCATTATTGAAATTTCCTTCAAGTCTAAATAATAACTTATATCATATATATATATATATATATATACTAAATATACTAATAATAAATTTTAATTTTTATTGTATAGGGTGTTCCAAAAAAGGATTTGATAAGTTGTAAAGATCTCTTTGAAACACCTTGGATAATAAATTTTTCATCAGAATAATTAATTTATAATTAAAAAATAATGATATATCAAGACTGTGTATTAATTAATATCAAATCTCAAATTAAAATAGATGGGCAGGAAATATGAAAAGAATAGATTAGAGCAGTGGTTCTTAAACTGTGGTCCGCGGACCCCTGGGGGTCCGCGAAGCCTTTACTGGGGGTCCGCGGTCCTCGGAAAAAAATCATCGTAAAAATATATACATATATAAATATTTAAAGTTCATTGTGTAACTATATCCTCCTAGAGAATTACGGCTATAATTTAATACTATTAATAATACTATTTTATTTTATTAAATTGATAATTATGTCAATTAATTTTTTGTGAATAAATAAACATATATAAAAAACTATATATAAAATTTGAATTTTCATCCATTCATTCATTTAAAATCATTTTTCGATTGTTCCTTTAAAATAACCCCTCTTAGGGGCTCGGAAGGGGAGGCATATAAGGGAATTTTCTTTCACTTTGTTATTGGGGAAAACCAGGGGAGGGGACAGTCTTACCCGGAAAAACCCAAATTGTCAGCGTCCACTCTGGGGTTTTAAACAGTTTTAAAGCAAATGTTAATTATAAGTTCATTTCTCAACGAGTTGTATCTTTAAATTATTTTTATTAATGTTAATTATAAGTTCATTTCTCAACGAGTTGTATCTTTAAATTATTTTTATTAATTTAATTAATTATAATTAAATTATAGCTAATAATAGTTTATTATAGCTAATAATTTTTTTTAATTTTTAGTGTAATTTGCATGATCATTATTTTATAAAAACACTAAACACATTTTGCAATTTCCCAGAAAGGCTGTTTTTGAGAGTAAGTATAAGTTAGTTTTATGAATAAAAAATATTTATTTTAATAATATTTTAGAATCAAATTACGAAATTAATAATATTTTAGAATCAAATTACGAAATTAATAATATTTTAGAATCAAATTACGAAATATATTTATTATATAAATTAATATTCATTTAAAATGATATTAAATCATTTATTTAAAATGATTTAAAACATTTATTAAAATGATTTAAAACATTCATTTAAAATGATATTAAAACATTCATTTAAAATCATATTAAAACATAGCTAGTAAATAATAATTCGTTATATTTATATTATATTTATATTATATTTATATTATTGTAGTTCAATGTTAATAAATTACTCCATAAAATGGATCGTTGGCTACAAACTGGTTCAACACAGAAACGGAAAGAATCAGATGATGAGGCATCAACAGCAAACTCTACCAAGAAACGCAAAACTAGAAAATATTCGGATGATTATTTATCATTTGGATTTACTTATATTTGCAACAATGATGTGGAAAGACCAGTCTGCGTTCTATGTCAGGAAAGTTTATCCAATGAAAGTATGAAACCTGCTAATCTCAGACGTCATTTACAAACAAAGCACAGCGAGCATGTTAGTAAGTCTATCGAATTTTTTAAAATGAAAAAAGAAGAACTTAATTCAAGTCAGAAATTGATGGTAAAGACGGGATCTGGTGGTATGAGTAAGAAAGCAGTAATGGCATCATATGGAGTAGCTCTACTTATTGCTAAAGCAGGAAAGCCGCATAATATAGCAGAGCAATTAATTCTTCCTGCTACAAAAGTAATTACAAATATAATGTTAGGAACTAAAGCAGCAAACGATATAAATTTGATTTCATTATCAAATGATACGGTTAAGAATAGGATTGAAGACATGTCATGTAATATAAAAGAAGAATTAATATCGAGAGTGCGCAAAAGTCACTATTACTCATTACAATTGGATGAAAGTACTGATGTCACTAATAATGCCAATTTGTTAGCTTTCATTAGATATGAGTTTGAAAATCAAATACAAGAAGATGTATTGTTTTGTGATTCACTACCTTCACGAACGACAGCTAATGACATATTTAACAGTTTGAATAATTTTATAACCGAAAATGAAATAGAGTGGCCAAAATGTGTTGGAATTTGCACTGATGGTGCTCGTGCAATGTCAGGTACAAGAACTGGATTGATTGCTCTTATTAAAAATGTTGCGCCTCAGGTTGTTTGGAATCATTGCTGCATTCACAGAGAATCATTAGCAGCCAAAAATATGTCACCAGATTTGAAAAGAACATTAGACGAAGTAGTTAAAATTGTCAATTTCATTAAGGCTCGTCCACTTAATTCCAGAGTTTTTAAAATTTTGTGTGAGGAAATGGGTAGTCAACATACACATTTATTATTACATACAGATGTACGTTGGTTGTCCCGCGGGAAAGTACTCATTCGCCTTTTTGAGCTTCGAGATGAAATACGATTGTTTTTAATAGATGCGCATTTTGAACTGACCGAATGTTTCAATGATTTTATCTGGTTAGCTAAGGTGGCTTACTTGACTGATATTTTTACAAAATTGAACGAACTTAATTTGAGCCTGCAAGGTACTGTTGTAAATATATTTAAAGTTGAAGATAAAATAGAAGCAATGATTAAAAAAATCGACTTGTGGTCGAAACGCATCCAGAACGGTGTATA
Source organism: Labia minor (assembly GCA_963082975.1). Lineage (NCBI taxonomy): Eukaryota > Metazoa > Arthropoda > Insecta > Dermaptera > Spongiphoridae > Labia > Labia minor. Next base: position 55,576,481 of record OY720344.1, read on the forward strand.
TGAGTCTTTTCCAACTCTCAATGATTTCATAGAAAGCTCCAGTGAAAAATTGCTTAATCAAACGCGTCAATTATTTGTTGAACATTTAATTACTTTGAAAAGCAACTTCAGGAAGTATTTTTCTACTCCTGATCCTTGCAATAACTGGATCAGAGATCCATTTAATATGGAAATTACAAATACTAAACATTTATCTGCACCTGAACAAGATATTCTCGTGGAATTATCATGTGATACAACTTATAAACTAAAATTTAACAAAACTGAATTGAGCAACTTTTGGTTACTTCTCAGGTCAGATTATCCTGCGCTTGCAAATAAAGCACTTCAACACTTGATTCCATTCTGCACAACATATTTATGCGAACAAGCTTTTTCGGTACTATTTTATATTAAGTCTAAATATAGAAACAAATTAAATGTAGAGCCGGATCTTAGATTAAAAGTTTCCAATATTAAGCCAGATATTGAGATTCTTGTTTCAAGAAAACAACTGCATACATCTCATTAAATATGTAAGTTATATTTAATGAGATAGATGCAGTTATTTTTTAAAATATTTCTTATTTAATATTTTCTGAAAAAAATTATAAAATATTTATATGAATTTAATGTAAGTACCCATTATAATTTGTGAGATTTGTTGCTATGACAATGTTTGTATTTTCTTTCTTCAATATTATAATTTCTAATAAAATGTGTTCTACAATATGCAAAAAAATCGTTATTCACCAATCACTGTTAGAAATATTCATCATATATCCTTGTCCTTATGAGATCGTAAGCCAGAAATTAATTAATAAAATGACGTAAAGTACCTAAAGTTGTGATGGGGGTCCGTCAAAAAAAATTTTTTCAAGTGGGGGTCCGTGGAGTACATAAGTTTAAGAACCTATGGATTAGAGGATTTAGGAGAGAATAGAAATTCGATGAAGGTGGGTCAATCAGGGATGGTTAGAGAGATATGGTTGGTATAATCAAGAACGTTATAGTTTAGCTCGACATGGTAAATATATAAGATGAAAATTTATTGTTACTCTAGCTTCATTTTGATAGATTTTGGCTGAATTATATAAAAATTGAGATATTTCATACATACTTATTATATACATAATTTTCATTTATATAAATAAACATATCTTTTATAATAAAATTTATACAAACTTTTAATATATACCATAAATATACATTAATTGGATTGAGAATTGCATCATTCTGATTTTATCCATAAAATAAGGGTCTGTGTTTGTGTTGTTCTTGTCTTTTGTCTTCTGTTCAATTTAAATTTAAACATTCAATTCTTGTTTTTCTTCATTGTGAAAATCGTACAAATTAATTTGAGATTACAGTAGAAAGTATACAGAGGAAATGGAGAGAGTGGATAAGTAATAGAAAAGAGGAAGAGGAGAGAAATACTGAGAAGTATATGCATAAAATCGAATAGAGAGATCGTAGAGGGAGGATTGGAGGAGGGAAAGGAGGAAGAGAATTGATGGAACGAGCAATGTATGGGGATGATTTGAATGTAAATCCGTCGAATATCCAACTTAATTCATTTTAATTTATTGATTCAACTCTTACAAGCAGTCGTCTGGTAGGATTTGCCTTTCGTTTCAAAATTTTGACTGATTAGCTTGCAACTCTTCCCCTTCCTGACTCTCATTCAACCCCTCAATTTCTACTCTTTCCAATCCTCTCTCCTCACCCATTAAATTCATCCAGCCACTCCCCTCTTCCAATTATCTTTATATCTCACTATATGATTAAAAAATATTTGTTTTTTTTATTGTGGTTTGATTTAACATTCAATCAATTATTTTATTTATTTATTTATTTTGATTCTGTTTTAAAAAAAAAAAATATTTATACGTATTTATTATAAAAAAATTTACATAATCCGATTATTCTATTAATCTATTATTATTATCATCATCAAAATAAAATGAAAATATAAAATAATATGTATGGGTGTGAATTTAATCTATAAAATATACTCGTATATACATACATTCACTAACAACGAACAAAAATTAATGAAAAATGATAATTTAATAAATATTTCTGTCCTTATGTGGGTGTAAGTAGGTAAACGAGAACACATATTTCTATATTTTTTTTCAATAATAATAATAATAATATAAATAAATAAATAAGTAATAAGATTATATAATCTTTTAAATAAATAATAAATAATAATCGATTTATTTATTAAAAAATATATTATATATTAAAATCTAAATAATCAAATAATAATAAATATCTTTAATTATATTTATATTATATTATTAGGTAATTTTTCAAGTAAACGCATTTTCGTAGATTTGGATAATACTTTTCCAGTGCAATTTCAAATAAACTTTTCTTATGAAGTTTTTTCGGGCCACTTCTAGTTTACGAGGTAAAAATTATTAAAATTGGCATATAAATCCATTGAGATTCTATTTAGTTAGCATGTTTTATACGATTGACTAGCAAATCCAAACCGAACTTATAAAAACTGAAAATTAGTGAATAATTAGTGAATTAGTCAATAAAAAATTACTTAATGGCACATTTGACGTTCATAACTAATCTGTCAAACTTAAAAAATCTTTATTTTAATAATTTTTATCACGAAAACTAGAAGAGGCCCAAAAAATAACATAAGAAAAGTTTATTTGGAATTGTAAAAGGAACCCACTGGCAAAGTATTATCCAAATCCACAAAGATGCGTTTACTTGAATAATTATCTATTATTATATTTAACCATATTTCTATAACCTTCCCTACTTGACCAACCTTCATCGACTCTTATTATTCCATGTTATTCTTACGCAGGGACTGTTCTAACCTTGTTTACATCGTTTCATTTCTTAATAAATTTTAGTAACGTATTATGTATTAACTATTATATTATTATACAATCATAGATATATATTCAATTGTATCCAAAATAATTACCTTGCCGAAAAAAAAATTCAAACAAGAAGACATTGGATTGGAGAAATAAAATTTAAGCAAAACATTTGTCTACTTAAATTATTTAATTGATTGATAATTAAAGGTTGCATGTTAAAAAATATTTTAAATGTGAAATATTCGTGATTTTATATGCAAAATATCGAAATATTTTATGTTTATCAAGAACAAACCATTCTTAGAATTTTTTTTTCCGATTTTTTCAGTCAGTATACTAAATCAAAATAAAACCATAATATAAAATAATATACCAGTATATATTTTTTATATACTATGTATATACTTATATTTGAATAGATTTAGAATAGTAGTGAAAGTTTAAATATGTATATTACATTATTTTTTTTAAAAACTTTATTCATTATAGTATTTTTCTTTTAGAGATCAATTTCTTCTTCAGCAGGAAATTGGAAAGAAAAAAATTGATATAAAAATTGGTTCTTAAAATATAGATAGAATGAGCGAAGAAGAAAAACGAAGAAGATGGAGAGGGAAATAAAAAAAGAAAGTCTTTAATTTGAAAAAAAGAAGAAGGGGTTGAAAAGAGAGGATGAGAAGTAGAAGGGGGTGGCTTTTTGGTTGGAGGAGATCTTCTCGTTATTTTGACGCTCTCTGGGATTGAACCGTGAGCCAAAAGGCCCTGGGAGTTCAATTCTAAACGCCAGTCACGTCTTCCGGCAATCTACCTACGCGTTTCCGAATTACTACTCTCACCCTCTCTCTCTCTTCTTTCTGTTGGTTGGACTGTTTTATGCATTCGAGGTAGGCGACGACGACTTCCCATTTATGATGAGCAATGGACCAAATCTTAAGAGATTTTCTCTCTTTTTGTTTTTTTCTTTTCTTTATATATTTTGTGCATTCTCTCTTCTATCATTTCCAACTTTTTACAATTCACAAAGTTTGTTTTATATATCCAACAAAAATACTATTTGACTACTAACTAATATAATAATTTGTGTTTTATTATGATTATGAATTCTTTAGTTTTATGTGGAATAAGTAAAAAATAGAAATAAATATTTAAATTTAACATAAATATATAATATCCGAGAATATATTAGACATCAAACAGACAAGATAAATGACTTTGTTCTCTAACTTTATGTGAATTTTCAAGAAGGAAAAATAAATAAATAAAATATGGGTAGTTATAGGAATATAAACAAAAAAAATGTTTTTTCTAAGGCAAAGAATATCTTGAATATATACATAGAATATAATAATATAGATATAGATAAACATAGCTGATTTGACTCGAGTATAGCCGGCCTACGTGTGACATTTCAGTTTAAATAGAGCGCAAAATGTTACCTGAATGGGACAGGGCAAACCGGTCGGCAATTAGACGATTTTAATCCCCGGTCCCGGCGGGTTGAGCTGGTTCGGTGAAAGGAATTGAGTGTGCTTACCGCTTTGGTGATAAGCTGTACCTTCCAGCGGGCTGCGATGCATCTATGCGCGGTGAAAGGGGCCGAAAACGCTTGTTTCCTCCTGCTTCTTAAATGCGGGTATGAAAAGATGATAAATAGAGCGGGTGGGAAGCGAGTGAAAAATGAGATGGATGATGTTGATGTAGCGACTAAGAGAGCAGGTATGAGATTGTATGAGCGCGGGTGTGTTGCGTGTTTCTCGTGTGAGAGCTTCACAGCAAGTGTATATAGCGAATAAGAGAGCGGGTATCAGCGCGGGTCTGTAGCGTGTTTATCGTGTGAGAGCTTCACAGCAAGTGTATATAGCGAATAAGAGAGCGGGTATCAGCGCGGGTCTGTAGCGTGTTTATCGTGTGAGAGCTTCACAGCAAGTGTATATAGCGAATAAGAGAGCGGGTATCAGCGCGGGTCTGTAACGTGTTTATCGTGTGAGAGCTTCACAGCAAGTGTGTGTATATCGTGCTTTCACCAGAGTGCGCTTCAGTACACTCTAAAGGAGGGGTCAGGAGAAAGGGGTGGGAGGTGACTATTTGTCCCAAACATGCCCCCACTCTTGAAGGATTCTTCAAAACAAAATCTTAAAACTAGTGATACCCCTTTTAATGCGAAACAAAGAAAAGAAAAGAGCAAAAATATTAAGAAAAAATAAACAAACAAATGAAACAAACAAAATAAACAAAACAAACAAAATAAATAAAATAAATTTCTCCGTAACCTATTTGGGCCGGAGAAATAATGGAGAGTTTTCCATTATTGAGTAGGTAGCCGACACAGACGAACCACCGGTCGTTTATATGAGCCGGATTTGGTTTTTATCCATGCGACCCTCGGAATTCCGTCCGAGCCAAGAATCACTCTTTCCACCACTCCCATAGGCCACTTTAAAGGATGGACATTGTCCATCTGCATCACTACAATAGTTCCGACTTTTATCGGATTTGTAGCAGTGTTCCATTTTTCCCGCTGCTGTAACAGATGTAAATAGTTCAAACTCCAAGCCTTCCAAAATGATTGAACCATTTGATCCATCAATTTATGTCGTTGCACGAGGTTGACCACTTCATTTCCGATATCATAAGCGGGAAGGTGGGCTAATGGTTGAGCCATAAGGAAGTGAGCGGGTGTTAATGCGGTAGGTTCGTTTGGATCCTCACTAAGTAAGGTTAAGGGGCGTGAGTTTAGGATCGCCTCTATTTGTATAAGAACCGTATTCAGCTCCTCGTAAGAGAGTAACTGAGTGCCTATTACTCTCCTTAAATGCGTCTTAAACGATTTCACTTGAATTTCAATATGACCACCGAAATGCGGAGCAGAGGGGGGAGAAGTTTTCCATTCAACGCGGTTTTCAATTAGCTCTTCACCAAATGGTTTAATATAATCGTCCGACGCCAAAAACTCATACAATTCATTTAAATGGGCCTTTGCTCCGATGAAATTTGTTCCATTGTCTGAGTACATATATCTACAGGGACCTCTACGGGATAAAAATCTCTTGAGACAGGCAAGAAAAGTCGGAGTGCTTAAGTCGGATGCTAACTCTATATGTACGGCTCTCGTGACCATACACCCGAATATGCAAAGGTAAGCCTTTTGGCGTCGAGCTCCACGCAAGCGTGAAATAGTTATTTCTAAAGGGCCAGCGTAATCGCATGCAGTATGAAGAAAGGCATTGCTGGGACGTACGCGGCATGCGGGTAAATCTGCCATTAGCGGATATAAAGGGCGTGGTCGAAGGCGAAAACATGTATTGCATTGCCTGACTAGGCGTTTGATTAAATTTCTCCCAGAAATAATCCAAAATCTTTGCCTAATAAGCGATAATAATAAATTAGCCCCAGTATGGCAATATTTTTTATGGTAATAAATAATTAAATTTTCCACCACAATTTCATCACTGGGTAATAAAATTGGGTGTTTATTATCATAGGAGATGTCAGCATTTCTCAAGCGACCTCCTACGCGGATCAAACCTCCCTCAATTATTGGATTGAGTTTTTGGAGATGGCGGGGTAAAATTTTATTCAATTTAATAGTTTCATATTCCTTGGAAAAATGTAACTTTTGTATAGTCCTTAACAATTTAATTTCTGCCATATCTATATTAGAATTATTAGATATTTTATTTGTAGGACAGATTATCTTTAAGAATTTAAAAATATACATTATAATTTTTAATAATTTTTTCCAAGAGGAAATTCGTAAAGTTAAATCATATATAACATTAGATTTTTTATTAATTTTTATGTTAGTTAATGCTATAAGTTTTATTTCCGGAAATGTTTCATGAGTATCAGATTTAAATGGCTTAACCGGCCATTCATTTGTGCCTTTAGAATAAGCCCAAGTCGGTCCATGAAACCATAAGGGATGATTTAATAATTTAGCGGGAGTGAGACCGCGGGATAGGCAATCAGCCGGGTTCGTTTTTCCATCAATATAATAAAAATGTTTAGCTTCTAAGTACGAATGGATTTTTGCTACCCTATTGGACACAAAACACTTCCATTTATGTGGAGATGAATGTATCCAATTTAAGGCTACTGTCGAATCTGAGAAGGCCAGTATATTTTCTATTTTATAACGGGATTTATATGTTTCTAACACGGTGCTCATTAACTTGGCCAAAAGAAGGGCGGCGCACAATTCCAGACGTGCTAATGTCACCGTTTTTAAAGGAGCTACTTTTGATTTAGCACAAATTAACTCTATACAATGAGGCTTATTTTCATTGCGAACGTGCAGGTATAAACAAGCTCCGTACCCCGACTCACTTGCGTCGGAAAATCCCAATAAAATAACTTTAGAAATACTTACTACCCCTAAATGTCTAGGAAATTTTAAATTCTCAATCAATGATAATTCTCTTTGAAAATTATCCCAATCGTTTATAATTGATTCCGGAGGCGTGGCGTCCCAATCTAAATTAAGAAGCCATAATTTTTTTATAAGTAATTTAGCGTACATGATGACAGGCGCTACTAATCCCAAAACGTCCCATAGTCGCGCTACTGTCGATAAGATATTTCGTTTTGTACATCTTTTATTCGTATGCGATATTTTAAAATAGAATTCATCAGTTACAGGTGACCATTCTAATCCTAATATTTTTAAATCGTTATTTTTTTCAAAATCCTTTAGCTGATCATGAAGAAACTCTCTTGGAATTATTTCCTGTACAGAATTTGAATTTGTAGCCCATTTAGATAAGTCAAATTTAGCGGTTTTAAAAATATTAGTTAATTGATCAAATGCCTCCTTTGTTTCATTTTCAGTCATTAAAGAGGTGCATATGTCATCCATATAGCTATCTCTTTGAATGATTGTTGCGGCTAATGGAAATTTTTTACCTTCTTCAAATACTAGTTGGCGAAGAGTTCTTAATGCGAGAAATGGACTACAATTTAATCCGAAAGCAAGGCGATTAAATTCGTAAATTGATATAGCGTCTTTGGAGTTAAATCTATATATTAATCTTTGAAATTTTCTATGTTCCGATTTAACCCCTATCTGAAGGTACATTTGTTTAATGTCCGTTGTTAGAGCCCAGCGAAATAATCGAAAATTTAATAATATGATAAATAAATTATTTTGTAAATTAGGCCCTGTATATAAAATGTCATTAAGGGCGCGATGACTATCACTCTTAGCGCTAGCGTCCAATACAATTCTTAATTTAGAGGATATTTTATCCTCTTTCCAAACCCCGTGATGCGGAATAATATACCCTTTATCTTTATCAGGGTTTTCTACTAGCGATAAATATTTATTATCAATATAATTCTGTATAACTTTATTATATTCTAAGCGCATTTGAAGTGAATTATTTAATTTTCTTTCAAGTGAGAAGAATCTATTTTTTGCCATTTCAAAAGAATTGCCTAGCAATTGAGGATCTTCCTTAAAAGGGAGACAAACAAGATAACGTCCATCGTTTCCCCTTTTAATCGTATCTTCGTATAGTTTCTCACATTTATTATCATCCGCACTCAACAATTTCTCATTAGGAACCTCCTCAATTTCCCAGAATTTTTCTAAAGTTTTTTCAATGGACATTTCATTCCAAATGTGAAGAGAAAGCCATTCATTATTCGATTGGGATGAGTTAAATTCCCCCAAAAGAATATACCCTAGCGTGGTTTCTATAGCGTCTGGGAAGTTATTAGGCGCCTTAATTCGTCCCGATAATAATAATTTTGAAAACAGCGATGCTCCAATTACCAAATCAATCTCACCCGGTTTGTAAAAACTATCATCTGCCAAAGCGATGCCTCCGAGATACTTAAACTCTCCCGGACAAATGGATTGAGATGGTAATTTATTGGTTATCGTATTAACCACTAACGCGTCTATTGAATATTGAATTGCGGATGGCATTCGGGAAAAGAATTTAAAAGAACAATGACCTAAGACGATAGTTTTATGTCCACCGATCCCGCTAAGCGAGTGATGTTTTAATTTAGAATAATTTAATTTTAGTTTTTTAATACAGGAATTAGTGATAATATGACTTTGTGAGCCACTGTCAATTAACGCCCGAATGGTCTGGGTACGATCTCTCGAGTCCAGCGTGTTGATTTGCGCTGTTGCCAAAAATATTTGATTAGTCGATTGACTCATAGCTACTACAGGTTCAAAGGTGGAGGGGGGCGTGTGAGCGGAGGGATAAGGAGAAGTATCCCCACCTCTTCTCGAATTGGAGACCTCCTCTCTTCTCCTCTCAGGGTCGTGTAGAAGGGTATGATGGCGTTTCTTACAGATAAAACATGTATTTTTTGATTTGCAATTTTTATCAATATGCTTACTACTCAAACAATTGGAACATAATGATTTTTTATGAACAATTTCGATCCTTTTTTTCACGGGAAAGTTTTGGAATTTAAAACATTTAAAAATTAAGTTATGATTTTCCAAATTGCAAATTATACATTTATCTATAGATTTTTCAGAATTCGCTGTTAAATGCGAATGAAAATTATTTTTTGTAATTGGTAATTTTGCGGGAAATTCCAAATCTTTTTTAATGTTCGGAACGCGGTCTAAAATTTTCACTCTTTGTTTAACAAATGTAATAAAATCATTAAGCGAGGGGATTTCTTTATCTCGAACAGATATTTCAAAATTTTGCGCGGTTTGTGTATCTACCTTTTTTAAACCCCAAAAAAGAAAAATAAAATCTAACGCATCTTCAATTTTTAAAGATTTAAAAGCGGCTATCGAAGCATCAAAACGTTCGATGAAAGTTTCTAAACTTGAAGAGTTATTAATTGATGGATATTTTAATGCATGAATTTGGTTTAAATACGCTTCTCCGAGGGCCCGTTTATCTTGATATTTTTTTTCTAATTCCTTCCAAATGTGGAGGTAATTCTCTGCGTCAGGTCGAATTCCTATAAGAATTGACCGTGCCTTACCAGTTAAACTGCCAACAAGGTATTGAATACGTTCGGAGTTAGAAAGGTTGTGGTTTTCGTGAATATTAATTTTAAAACTTTCATAAAATAGACTCCAATTTTGCGGTAATCCATCAAATTGCTTAATTGCGATTGGAGGTAGATTTATTTTGCGATCAGATTGACCTACAGGAGCTGTAGTGGTGGATTTGCGGTGTTCGAGGATGGACAGTCTCTCAGCTTTGACCATATTATAAACATCCTCGAAATTTAACCAAGCCTTAAAGGAAGGTTTATACTTTTCATTCAAAGATATATTCAATTCATTAATTTCACCAATCAATTTAATATATTCTTCCCTTAGATTATCTATGGATTCAGTTGCGGCTAAAAATGAGGTATTTTCTTTAGAATCGCGTGAAGAAAGATGTTTTGATTTATTATATAATTCCGTAATTTTCTCATAATAAGCCTCCTTTTTTGCTTCAGCAATCGAAAGTCTAATTTCAGAATTCATTGTAAATTAGTTTAATTAAATTCCACAGTTAAATTATTTAATTTTATTTTATTTTTATATTATTTATATTTTTATTCGAAAATGTTTTAATAAAATAAATTAATTTAAATAGAATTATTATTATTAAATAATTTAATATTTATTATTTATAAATATAAAATAGGATTATTATTTGTAACCAAATATGTATTATTTATAAATTTAAATATATTTTTTAAAAACAATGTATGAAATAATTTTGAACATTATCCTGAATGAAAATATCTATATAAAATTTTCTTTGCTTTCATCGAAATTAAACAAATATTAATATACCCAATTAATAAGGATAATAAATTATTAATTATTTAATTTCTTAATTAAATTAATAATTATTGCGGGCGTGTTTGAGAACAATTATAAAAGATAAGGAACAATGTAACGGATGGAGATCCGGCTCGAAGGACCAATGAATGGGACAGGGCAAACCGGTCGGCAATTAGACGATTTTAATCCCCGGTCCCGGCGGGTTGAGCTGGTTCGGTGAAAGGAATGGAGTGTGCTTACCGCTTTGGTGTTAAGCTGTACCTTCCAGCGGGTTGCGATGTATCTATGCGCGGTGAAAGGGGCCGAAAACGCTTGTTTCCTCCTGCTTCTTAAATGCGGGTATGAAAAGATGATAAATAGAGCGGGTGGGAAGCGAGTGAAAGTGAGATGGATGATGTTGATGTAGCGACTAAGAGAGCAGGTATGAGATTGTATGAGCGCGGGTGTGTTGCGTGTTTCTCGTGTGAGAGCTTCACAGCAAGTGTATATAGCGAATAAGAGAGCGGGTATCAGCGCGGGTCTGTAGCGTGTTTATCGTGTGAGAGCTTCACAGCAAGTGTATATAGCGAATAAGAGAGCGGGTATCAGCGCGGGTCTGTAGCGTGTTTATCGTGTGAGAGCTTCACAGCAAGTGTATATAGCGAATAAGAGAGCGGGTATCAGCGCGGGTCTGTAGCGTGTTTCTCGTGTGAGAGCTTCACAGCAAGTGTATATAGCGAATAAGAGAGCGGGTATCAGCGCGGGTCTGTAGCGTGTTTATCGTGTGAGAGCTTCACAGCAAGTGTATATAGCGAATAAGAGAGCGGGTATCAGCGCGGGTCTGTAGCGTGTTTATCGTGTGAGAGCTTCACAGCAAGTGTATATAGCGAATAAGAGAGCGGGTATCAGCGCGGGTCTGTAGCGTGTTTATCGTGTGAGAGCTTCACAGCAAGTGTATATAGCGAATAAGAGAGCGGGTATCAGCGCGGGTCTGTAACGTGTTTATCGTGTGAGAGCTTCACAGCAAGTGTGTGTATATCGTGCTTTCACCAGAGTGCGCTTCAGTACACTCTAAAGGAGGGGTCAGGAGAAAGGGGTGGGAGGTGACTATTTGTCCCAAACATGAGTTAAAAAGATTTATCTTAAAAATAATAATAATAATAATAATAAATAAAGTAAAGTAATAAAATTATATAATTTTATAAATAAATAAATGATAAAACTAAATTAAAATAAATAAATATCTAATAATAATTTTTTAAAAAAAAAAATTTGATTTCATGTTATAGCTGTTAAACATAGAACTCTAACGATCAAAAAACCACCCCTATACGCCCTTGTAGAGACAGGGAGTGGGGGAGGAAGAGAAAAAAGATAAGAAGGGTAAAAAGTCGAGTGTTATTAATAAGTGACTTAAACAAGTGAAAGAAGAAAAAACACTTATAAAAATGATCTTTCTCTCTATCTCTCTCTCTCTATATATATATATATATATTATATACATCAGTATTATATAAAGTTTGTTGTTCTTTTAAAAAAGAAAGAAAAGTAAAAAAAACACATTTTCTATCGAAGATGAAATAAAATATTTGTTCGATAAATAAATACTCATTAAAAATATCAATTACAAATAAAATATATAGGTATAATATATATATTATATAGAAAAAGAAGAAATGAGAATTAAACGAGATTGAGTGGAAATAGGATCTAGAGGGGATAAGAAAGGTAGAGAGAGAGGTTGGGATTGAATTGTTGTAATACAATGAAGGATGTAGTGTGAAGGGAGTGGGACGAGGAACTGTGTGGGCTGAAGTGAAAAGAATTGTCTTTTTACTAGTGGCAATAAACAAACCTAAGGGTGGATATAAAACAAATATATATATAAAGCAAAGCTTGGTTTGCAATAACAAATCTTGTTAACATTTCTGCAATGGTCACTCACAAACAGCAACAACAAAAGAATAAAATCTAATGAATACAAATGCCTGTGTCTTCACTCTCTTTATTTACACAATTTATTTTTATATAGAAGATGTAATAGAACATCTTTAAAGGTCAAAATAATAAGACCACAAGATTTCCAATATAGTATTAATAGTAAATTATAGAATTTTTTAAATTACATTTATTTTATATATTTGTATAAATGACAAATATCTTGTTAACAATAATAATAATATTAATATTGTAACAGACAGCCATTTCAAAATATTTCTGAACGCCCCTGTTGAAACTATCATCCCCTCTCTAATACCTCTGATATATGAATATTGGTCTCAGAGGTCACTGTGTTTTACCTTCAAGGAGTGCCATTGTAATAACATCTCGCCTCCATTACCTCTATTCTCTTAATATCTCATTCACATTATACGCCAACCACTGGCTTATTTAGTGAAATATTTAAGTCTTAAATTAAGTATTTTTCAAATTGTATATAAACAATATTTCTATATTTATTTCATAAGTCCCCACCAAGTGGATTTTTACTATCTCGCCAGATCACGAATATTTTCGATTTCGAGATTTTGATGATTTTATACTTTTTGAAGGTCCCTGATTCATTCTCATAAAGGTTGAGAAAAATCTCTCTCTCTCTCTCTCTCTCTCTCTCTCTCTGTGTATGTGTGTGTATGTATGTATGGAGAGAAGAATACGCAAAAAGGTTTGAGCAAGAATAATGAAATTTGGTACATAGGCATTATTCAAAATTCGTAGTTTTCTATCAAATTTTGAGAAATGTAGCTCTTTCGGAAGAAGGCCATTACCTACCACGTTTTGATTTTTTTTTCTCTAAACTGACCGTAATATATGTTTGATAGTTTTTCACATGATTAAAAATTGTATAAAACTGCTATATATAGAATTTCAGCTTGATTGAATCGCTGAAAGTACCGGAATTAATTTTTTAATACTGCAAATCACGCGCCAGCACGTGTCGTGGTGCCATCAACAAAGAGCTAAACACGCGCTTGTTTAATATATATTTATTCATTTTAATATATAATTTTAATTAAATTTAATTTAAATATAATAAGTATATGTTAATTTATCCAATTCAAATTTGCGAGATAGTTGAGTGGAGACACTCTAGATTTTTTCTAATATTATCAGTTACACCCTGTAACTTAGTGTATACAATAAAAACCCGTCTATTAAGGCACTCAGTGAATTTTATTTTCATCAATTCCCAATCTCCAAGCGAATTTATTTTAGCAAGTTTTTTCGAACTTATAAGTTTATGAGTTGTTATTGAGCCTTCTGCTCCTCAAAGAACAACTCGTTGGCGCCAAAACTACAATCTAGTATTGGTTGTGGACTATTGGACTCTCCACGAGAGTCGCCGACTTCACCAGGGGTTCTAAGGAGATTTCCACTGTTTGCCTAAGGACAAGGGGCAAGTAACCGCACGGACGCCATTACAAACCATCTCAATATTATTTATCCAGTTCTCTTTCAGGAGAAATGAATTGGTATATTTTTTCTAAAACAATATAGATAAAAATTTTGAAAACGATCAATAGACCTATAAGCTCCACTTAAGTCTAAGGAAGTACTGTTTTTCAAGATTGCGGATTCGGGTTCAAGTTTCGGACATGGTAAGAATATTTTTCTTTAGTGGGAAGGAACAAAGTTTAATCAGCCTACGTGATCCAAATTGAGAAGCTACTTGAAAAAAAGAGGTAGTGGCCTGCGATCAAAAAAAAAATCAAGATGAAAATTGAGATGATCCGCTGTAATGATCAGACAACACCCCATTTATGCGGTAACTGATTTGATAGGCGATGCCATTTCATAGTGTTTTAGTATATAGAAAAAATAAAAACAAATTAAAATTTACTATCTATTTGGTTTTACAAAATAATATTTATTTAATTTTAAATTCTATAATATAAATTTAAATGTTTTTTGTATAGGAATGTGAAAAATGTAGAATTAATGGTATAATCACTATGAATATAATTTAAATAAATATGTTAATAAAGATATTGATATTCTTAATGACAAAAGAAATACATTAAAGTATATATATTTTATTATAGGGGTTTATAGGATTTTATAGGGTTTTGTACTAATTGACCTGACTAATTATTTTTTCTCTTTTTTTCATTTTAATTGCCTTTTTATACATATTATAATTTAAAATTATATAATAATATATTAATGGAAATATGTTGTTATGAAAGATGTGTTTGTAGCTTATTATATGCTTGTTTATTCATTTGGATAAATTTCACGTAATATAAAATAAATCAATAAAAACAAGACAAATTTGTACATATTAGCAGTGGCTACTACTCGTTGTATCATGATTGAGTGTTTACAGAAATGAATAATCAGCTGTTTGTTTATATAACAAACATTAAACTGTTAATTTTTAATTAAATTTTATATATTTTTAATATTTGAGATACAAAATATCAAATATATAAAAGCAATTTATTCTTTTTATTTATAAATAACCTATTAAAAAAATTGAAATTAAATCATTTTTTTTTATATCCTTTGATATTTTCCACTTAATGAATTAGAAATCTTTCCTTTAATCGTGGCCATATATATAAATCAGTTTAAATTAACATTAATCAAATATTTTTCTTCACTTATTTCCTTTTTTTTTATCTTCTCTCTCTTCTATCCCCCCCACATAACAAACCTCCCTGCTGTTGCTCTTCCACCTATCTATTCACCATGGCTACTAATTCAATCATTAAATCCAATAATGGTTCGGTCAAATTGATTTTACGCCATTTCATATTTATTATATTAATTTATTTATCTATCATGTATAATAATAATAAAAATAATAATAATAATGATAATAAATAAACTGCTCATGTTCATCAGCATGATTATCGATATTATAATATATCTATTCTATTATTTTAAATAGCACGGACATGTTTATATATACATTTAAATATAAATGCTTAAATCCATTCACAGTGAATATTCATCCAAGAGACTGTGAGAGATAAATAAATTTTATACACAGCATCCACGTTTGAAAGGATTAAACAACAACAAACAGGCGATTAAATATATATTTATATATATAAAAGAAAAATAATAGAAAATAATGTGTTTGTGGTGTAACGAAAATTCAAAATGGCTGACTATACGAAATAATTCAATTGGAAGTAAATTAAAAAAAAAAAATTAAAATAAATAAACATTACAAATGAAATAAATATTTTATATGAAAATTGTAACATATATATATATATATATATGTATACAACTTTGTGGAATTTATTGAAAAAAAAATCAATTTTCGTGTAGATATAAAATAAAGTAATCCTCCCACTACCATACCCTTATCTACCTATATAGGGATTTTTCAATAAATACGAATAATAAAAATTTCTCAAATAATATTTGAAAATCATTAATAAAATATGCATATAAAATATTTAAAGTATTTTTACATTCTGAATGCTGTGTAAAAGAGAAATATATGATCAAATGATCATAAATAACAAAAAATAACTCAAATATGATTAATAGTTGTGTGTGTACAGTTGAGCCTCTAAATCACTGTTATTTAAGCTTTTTTGTGATAACATATGTCACCAACCTAAGCGTTTCTAAAATTTTAATGCCCTTCTTCCCTAACATACCAAGAAAAGTATTAATAATTTTTTTAGTAAAAAGCAAACACATTTTTATATCAAATGGCCTAATTATATATACACCGTTAATATATAAGCATTATAACTTTTATTTTTAAGCATATGTATATTCTATTTTAGGAAAAACAGGATATTTTCCCGACCCTCTTTGCATTTTAGAATCTAAAATAATTTTGTCATATTACAATGTACATTTCAAATATTGAAAATGGCCCGAGATCCTCGAAAAACTCGAAAAAAATTCTAAAAACCGATTTTAGCTTCTTTTCTGTTATTTTTAATATAAGAACGTAAATAATAATTAAATAAGTATTATTTATTCATTTTTTGCATCTTGTTACGGTACATGATTGTTGTTTAAGCTAGTATTTAACAGTGTTTCAGCAGATGTTTTGTATACCCCTTTAACACGTTATTTTTTATCGATCCTGGGGAGACCCTGGACTACCGTCCAAAGACTTCCCTTGTCGTTTTGGGTTTTGTTGTATTTGAAAAATTTAATATTTTCGGCTATTAGATATTTTACCTATTTACCAATATGGGGAGACTTTGGACATTTTCCCGCTCGGTATAAAAATGAATGTCGGCGACATAGGTTTTCCTGGGGATTTTTAAAAAGTGTCGAATGAATCTTAATCTTTAAGCTACCTTATGAGTCATTGAGGAATGTTCTAGTACTTATGGCGACTTAAAAAAAAATGAGAAACAAAAAGTGTCCAGTCTCCCCGGTCTCCCCTACAATACATCTTTACTTTTGCTATATTTATGAAAGGATATGATGAATTGTTTAAAAATTTATTGTTAATAAAAATAAATAAATAAAATCATGAGAATGTTTGGGGAAAATGATCTTTTAAGTTCACTTAACATAAAAAAATTAAAAAAAAAAATATTTATGAAAATGAAAATAAATTGAGAAATAAGTTTGGTGTTTTTTTCGAGGTATAGAACTTTAAGTTGGCATTACTGTTCAAGTTGACGACCGATTTAGCAGCTGTCAAGTGATTTATTCTCAGTTTGGTTTGGCAATTCATCATGAATAGACTCACGCCTGAACAACGCTTGCAAATAGTGCAATTTTATTTCGAAAATAATGGTTCTGTGCGGAATACGTATCGTGCACTACGCCCATTTTATCGTCGACAAAATCGTCCATCAGAGCAGTTAATTCGATTAACTATGGAACGTTTTCGCACCACGTTTAGTCTTATTGATAACTCGCATCCCCAGAGACGCCGTACGGTGCTTACAGAAGAAGCTATTGCTACTGTAGAGCGTAGCATTGAGGAAGACCCGAATGAGCTTGACCATTTGGAAGACAACATTCGCCGTGTTATTGCCGATATACGGCCACAAATGTTGGAAAAAGTTATCGAAAATTGGACGTCCAGATTGGACTACATCCGAGCCAGCCGGGGCGGTCATATGCCAGAAATCATATATAAAATGTAATGCCACAAGATTATATTTCGTATAAATAAAATTTATGTCATTCGAATAATCCATCGTTGTTTTATTGCAATTTAAAGTTCTATACCTCTAAAAGAAACACCCTTTATAATTCTGAGATTTTTTTTAATTGTGATTTAGGTTTTAAAAATTAAACAGGTCTGCAACTTACGCACACAGGTGGGTAGTTCATGTGGATTCCATTGGCCATCTGGTTGACAAATTCTCTCTTTTCGTCCTACCAATTCGAATCCGTCAGCACAATGATAAGAGACTCGACATCCATAAGTATAACATTCTCCTGCATGCCATCCATGGGCAATATCATCAGGACTGCCACATGAACGGGCTAGAAAACAAAAAATATAGACCTATATAATATTCCATATATGAAGAATCTTGGAGAAAAAATAATCTTAGTACGAAAAACAAAATTTTCACAATTTGAAAAAGTTTAGTAAGTCAGTCTAAAACTTATATTGTTTATTTTGTCAGTACGAAGATAGATAGTTTTGTTCCATAGAGTTGATACACCTTTGGGACTAAAAGGCGGAGATTCTTTTTTTTTAGATTTTTTGATTTTGAAAAAGTGGATTAACAATAAGTTGTTTTTTTCCCCGAGGGTCTTCACATATTATAATAATATATATATAATATGTTAGATCAGTGATTCCCAAACTGTGAGCCGCGGCTCCCTGGGGTCCGCGAAAAAATTTTCTAATACTTGAAATTTTTGGTTCTAAAAAAAAGGTAAGATGATTTTGTGGGGAAACTTTTGAACATTTTCGATTATTTTTAAATTTCTTTCAATATTGTTCTAAAAAAAAGTCAGATGATTTTGCGATGTCTGAAACATTTCCGTTGGAGGGAATAAAAGTTTTCCAATTTTTCAAGAGAGTAAAAGTTTATATAAAAATCGGATGTATTAAGGGAGCCTCGGAAAAAATCCGATTATTCAGGGAGCCGCAAACCAGAAAAGTTTGGGAACCTCTGTGTTATATCACTGGTCTTTAAAAATTAACATTTTATTTATACAGTTTTAATTTAACTTGTTTTAAATACAATGTGTTTCTTTGAAATAAATTGTCTTGTGCAATATATTATATTAGAATCTTGAATAATCTCGCTGTTTTTGTGAATATTAATAGTTAGTTTATGGTATTTTTTAACATTGTACAAGTTTAGCTACTACAGGAACCTTCAAAAAGTAATTTCACTAATATTTTATCTTTAAACTTTTTCAGTAGAACCAGAGCGTTCTTCATCTATAAGATTGAAGCGTTGAAATAAGTCTATGTATACCGTGCTCAGTCTAACTTTCAATAAAAATTCGGTTTACTTTAAATACAGATTACTTTTGAATAAAATAATGCAATAAAATTCCCCAAAAATATTATTTACTCAAAACTCAACATTTTGACATCTGAGAGCAACTTCAATACTACTAGCAGTAAAGTAGTGCTTGTTTATGCGTTACCATCTAAATTTTTGGAATAGGATGGCATTATTCTAAGAAAAAATTAAAATATAAACAAAGGTAAGAAAACTTACGATGACAAGAGATATCTGGTCCATACCAGGAAGCAGTGCCATCAATATAAAGGCATTTTGCTTGAGGGAAACCATCCGTGTCGTATCCATGATGACATCGATATTCAAGGGCGGTATCCACATCAAATGTCAATTGCTTTGGTGGTGCTGAATGACGTGCATGTTCCAATTGTGGCGGACCTCTACAAAATACTTTTAAATAGTACACAATTATTATATATTATTTCTAAATTAAAAGTGAAAATAAATAGAAAATGAATAAATTTTTACTGTTATGTTTGCAGAGAGTATTCTGCCCAGACCAATTGCCGTCTGCTTGGCACACTCTCTCTGCTAAGCCAACAATGTGATATCCAGCCTCGCATGTGTAGGTAGCAAGATCACCAAAGAGACGACCAGTAACAGAGACAGCCCCAAATGATGGAGAGGCTAACTCTTCACATTCACGTTCTATAAAAAATAATATTAAATACAATTATTAAATCTAGAAGGTTTATAAAATATTAAAGTTAAAAATATTATATATATAAATGTATTTTAAAACACGATAACCAAAAATTCAATAATAAATTTTGAACAGGAGATAGGTCTGTTCAGAACTATCGAAAATACAATCAAAAAACCAAGAGTATCATATTGTTGCTGAATTCTTGAATCAAAAAATTTTAATCATCTAACTTTGTCTCTATATCTTAGAAAGAAATTATAAGAAACTATCATGTTAAATTAGGTAAAAAATTGATGCAAGATCCCAAAATTGAATAAACTTTATAATTGTTGTTTTTAAAAACAATTATATAGTAAAGAACCTAATTTCAAAACATGATTCATAGCATGAAAACTAATTTAATTTATTCAAATATTTTTTATTTAAAGTAAATATACAAAATTATAAATGTTTTTATTCAACTAATATTTAATAATATTTATAATTACATATTGATATTAAAATTATTTAATATCTGAGAGGAAATTAATCAATTTCTAGGGACCAAAAACCAATGGAAGGGGAAACATTATTTTTTCATTTAAATGTTTTACTATAATACTATAATAAATATTCTAATTATTATAATAATAATTTGAGCAAAAAAAATATTTATTAAATTAATATATATAAATTATCTTAATAAAATATTTTAATTAAATAAAACCTATTTAATATAAAAATAATAATTCTTTATATTAATTTTATGTGAATAAAAATACATTTTAACATCAAGAAACCAATATTTATAAATTCACTAATTTTATTTAGGTAAAATTAAAAAAAAATGAATATATCAAATTATTATTAAATAAAATTTAAAATTAATAAATAGAAGAATAAAATAATATATATAAACAGAGTGGAGCATTAACTTGCTGATTTAAAATAGAATTGATTTTAGATATTGATTTATTTCCCTGGACGACGAATCTCTTAGAGGCGATATTCAATGGCCAACGCGATTATGGAGCTATCTTAATTGCATTGTGTATACCTAAAGGGCTCTTGCTGTACTTAAAAATAATATTCGTCAAGCCGTGGCCACCAACATACCAGTTGCTATGTTGGAAAGAGTCTGTCAAAGTTTTAAGAATAGAGCAATGCAGGGCATCGCCTGTCCGAGACACAATATTTAAAACAACTTAAAAATAAAATTTCTAAAGTTGTAGAATAAGTGTCCAAAAGAAATAAATCAATAACTATAATCAATTCTCTATTAAATCAGCAAGTTAATTGTCCCACCTTGTACATATATAAATAATTAAAGAAATTAGATATCTTTTAAAAATATATTTATATAAGTATATATATATAAGGTGCTGAGCCTTGGTCGAGTGCGGTCGATCCTATACGTATCAAAAGTGAAAATTGAAAACCATTGAAATAATATAATAAAGTCAGTGAAAGTGATAAAGTGTATCTATATTGTTTTTTGCTTGTTTTTTACTTTCCCGCATACTTCGTATAAGGGAAGTATTGGAATCGTCAAAAATTTAGACTTCGAGATTTCGATAGATCTTGACGTTTTAGACCTCCCTGAGTCGGAAAATACCATTTTTCGAATTATGTCTGTGTGTGTGTGTATGTATGTATGTAAGTAGGTAAGCAAATTTACTCAAAAACTAATCAAGCTAGGACTTCGAAATTTGGTACACCGATATTATTCACAGTTTGTAGATTTCTATCAAAATTTCGTCAAAATCGGTTAACCGGAAGTGGTACTTTACCTAAACTGGTTGCGTTTACCTTTCAAGTAAAGTACCAGTTTGCTTCGAGATATTTGCTTCATATTTTGTATATAGATTTAAAAATATGAAAAAAATTGAGATACCAAATTTCATCATGATCTGACTACCGGAAGTGACATTTTACCTATACAAGTAGCGTTTCTTTTTTACCGACCGACGATAGTAAGGGAGGTATTGTTTTCACACCAAATTTCACCTATGGATATTTTTAGGTACATATCTCCACGAATCATGCATTTTCTTAACAGAAAAAAGTATTTTTAGCATGATGTCTGTCCGTCCGTCCGTCCGTATAGATGTGTACAGCCTGAACGGCTCAACGCATTTTGATGAAATTTGGTATATTTACTTAATACATCAGTAGGTAGAATTGATCAACTTTTGGTGCAAATCCGGAAACCGGAAGTGCTAGTATTGCCGATCGAACAGAGGAAGTGAAGGGTTATTTTCATATCAAATTTCACGTGAGGACATATCTCCACGTGTTATGCACTTTGTATTGGTTTTATCCTCGAGAAAAATCATCTTCATTAGTTTTTTCTTAATTTAAAATTATATGACGTCACCCAGCACTTCATGACGTCACAGCCAGCCCTTATATATTATAAATAAAATAAAATTAAAAATATTTATATTATATCCATATCTGTTTTTTTTACATTTAAAATATCAGTTAACCGGAAGTAGCACTTTATTAAAATAGTAGCAATTATTAAGTGAATAATTTGCGTTTTTTATCAAGAATGGAGTTAGACTACTTTCAAAATTAACAATTAGATTCATTATAAAATTTGATGGTGCCCAAGTTCATTCGACATAATTTAAGATGCTTCAAATTGAAAAAAAAAACTGAATTTATTTTATATATCTTCAAAACACTTAGGAAACATAATTTATGCGATTCAAAACATTTTTTTTAATTATAGAACATACAAAATTACAAACATAAATTTATTACAAAACAAATTACTATTCATTTATATTTTGCACGTGTGAAAGGGGTTTGAAAAAATTATCATTTTCCGGTTGTATGTAAAATTGAATTTTGTTTTTGTAATTGGTTTGAGATTTTTATTGTCATTACAAAATTTTCGAATTTTCTTGCTCTACCCCGACATGGTAATGAATTCAGGATTTTAAAATTCTCATTCTCATTCAGTGATTTCTTTTAGAAAAATTTATATGGTTCATTTCTGACAAAACGCATCCAACATATTTTTAACTAGTTTACTGATTCCCCATCAGAATTCTTTGTCCGTTTAAAAATTGCGTCTTTTAATAATTTTATTGTCTCATTTCATTTACAATAAAATAATTACGTTTCTGACACCTTTTAGTAATCTTGTAAATATTTTGGGAAACGAACAGTAAATTTTTTTTTTTTAATGACATTTGCACCACTCCAAAATCTCGATATAATTATAAAAGGAGTTAGTTCACTTTCAAACTACATGGTTTAGTTATTGAATTCATTCTGCAAACTTCTCAAAAAATTATTCTATTTACTTGGAATATAAACTACCTGAAATACTCCACAGATAAATAATATGAAGTTGTACATGTAGCCATGATAACCGCAAAAAAAAAAATGAAAAACGGAGTTAGGCCACTTTCAAAATAAACGGCTCAAATATCTATCTATCTATTTCTGTGGCTCTACAGAACTCGAAAGTTCTTGGCCGCAACACCCCTCCAAGTATTCCTATTCTGAGCCACAACCCTTAAGTCCATATCCACTCCCATCTCTCTCACATCCTTTCCCACATTATCCACCCACCGTGTCCTTGGTCATCCAAGTGGACGTTTCCCACTCGGTCTCCCTAACAATATATTTTTCGCCATTCTATTTTCTCCCATTCTAGCCACGTGTCTTGCCCACCGTAGCCTTCTCAATTTTATAATTCTAACTATATCTGGAGATGCATAGAGGTCATGCAATTCCTCGTTCTCCGCCATTCCCCGGTGACCTCATTTTTCTTTGGCCCATAAATGCTTCGAAGAATCCTATTCTTAAATACCCTAAATCTACTCTCGTCACCTAAGGTCATAGACCATGTCTCACACCCATATAATACAACCGGTAAAATTTAGATGGTAATAATTTATTATATATTATTATATATTTATATATTTATGGTATAAATATATGGTTAAAAAATATATAATTTCTTTAATTATTTATTTTTATAAATTTATCATTAATTTTGAATTATTTCATATAAAAAATAAAATATATTAAATATGCATTTATGAAGTTTTTAATTAAATCATTTATATTTAATGTAAAAGATAATTTTTTTAACTGGGAAATATCCATTTTGTTTTTAAATTAATCATTGAATCCTTGATGATTAAAACATTTTCGCTCATGGAATTTCAAAAGAAATTTAATTATTTTTTTATTATAAAACTTTTCCTGATATTCCTAATTAATATAAAATTAAAATTATTTTATTATTTATCTCTTTTAATTGATATTTTTTCAAAAATGTTATTTTTTTTGTATATTAATTAATTTAATAGAATAGATATGAAACCCTTTAAGTAGTAGTATCAGTAGGTGGGTGGTACTTGTCCCTTCTCTCTCTCGCTTTCCCTCTCTCTTAGCTTGATGGACTAACTTATGCATGTACTTGAAGGAGGAGTTGAGACGAGAGAGAGGAGCACAAGTATATTTGGTTGACTGGTCTCCAACCAGACAATCTCATTGTTCTCTCTGGTTCTCTTTCATCTAAAGGCCCATTCTCTCATTCATTCACCTTCTATACAGCCTACCTCCATCTCCTTACCTCCCTTCTCAACTGCTATTTAACATCCCTTTTCCTTTCATAATCACGATCACTTGTTAATATTAACCCAAGTTACATTAAAAGGACTTATAAATTAAATACTACTTATTATAGCTTCTTATATCTTATTTATTATAATGAATAAAAAAAATATAAAATAATTCAGATTTTATATTAAAATGAATTATTTTCAAGTTTAATGTTAATAAAATGTTTTATGGTTAGAGATAAATTTTAACCAGACAAAAAAAAATTCATTAAACATGAATTGAAATAACAAATTTGTTCAAAGTTCTTTAAAACTGTTATGTTTTATAACTATCAACACAAAATTGAAAATTATATAAAGATTAGAGAGAAAAGGGGTCATTTTAATTTCTCTCATTTTAAATTTTATTATTTTTCATTAGATAAATTAGTGCGGCCCAAAAGTCTTTATAAAGCGGGCAAATTATGAAATTATTTAAAATTACACAATTTTATTTAAAAAATTAATACTTACACAGAGAACAAAAAAATTTCAAAAATCGTATACCTATTTTTTTCACATCCATTTTAACCCATCATGCACCAAGAAACATAAACATTCGAATTATTGAGTCGTCAGAAGAAGAGGTTGTTATTTCGGTTTTGTCCTCGGATGCTAAAAGAAGCGATTTTGCAATCAAATTTTTGAAATCTGGCTGAGGCATCTGTTTAAACTTGGTAGTAGCAGCGGCAAAGCAATGCAATCACCACAGCGGTATCGAATCATACTGGCCACTACCACTTTGCCGATTCCATAATTTCTCGTGTAAACAAATCCTGCCCATACATCGGTTGAATGTGTCGTATACATGCGACTGTGCAACACTCACCTTTTGCTTTTTTTATAATATTGCACATTTATTTTTGCCTCAATGGTATAATAATTAGTTGCGATGGTGACTTCGGAATTGCCCATCCAACGAACTAATATCTATATCTAACAAATGATCAAATTCATATTTCTTCAAATTCTTCGTGCCCGTATATGGCACTAGCAATCCGATTAGAGCAAATAGTTCCGGATACACAAAAATTACGTTCTTTCAGTATTCAGATTTAAGTATTTGAAATAAGAAAAATATTATACCTATTTATAATCAAAGTTCTCTCTAATATCTTCTAATATTATTTGAAGAATTGTATTCATTCAGATTATAGATTGAATAAATTATGATAAATAAAGAGACCCCTTTTTGTTGTACAAAATCTGGAGTGTCTCCACTCGAATATCTCGCAAATTTGAATTGAATAATCAAGCTTTTTTCTATATTTGAAAATTAATTAAAATTTTATTGTATCCGATTATAGGATTTAAGGTTTTTAACATAATTTTCAATGATAAGAAGACAATTGGATAATATCGACATTGATTGGATTTTTTTCAACGTAAATAAAAACTTTACCTTCATTTTTAAGTAAAAATTCAAAAAATAAATTCCGGTACTTTCAGCGATTCAATCAAGCTGAAATTCTATATATAACAGTTTTATACCATTTTTAAGCATGTGAAAAACTATCAAACATATATCTTTATTTTTATGGTCAGTTTAGAGCAGAGATTCCCAAAGTGGTCTATTTCGACCCCTTGAAACATTTTTGGATTTTTTTTCAATATGGCTTTAAAAAAAAGATAAATCGTTTTTCCGGCTTGGCTCTTAAAACATTTTTGATCCTTCAATAAGGCTCTAAAAAATGGTAAATTTTTTTTATAAAAAATCAAAATCAATTTAGGGGGTCTACCCAAAACCGAAAAACATGGCAAGGGATCTACGACACAAAAATGTTTGGGAACCTATGGTTTAGAGGGAAAAAAATCAAAAAGAGCTACATTTCTTAAAAGTTGATAGAAAACTACGAATTTTGAATAATGCTCGTGTACCAAATTTCATTATTCTAGCTCAAACTATTTTTGCGTAATCTACATACAAACATGTACAAACATTTTTTTCAACATTAGTGGAATTGACTCAGGGGCCTTCATAACGTGTAAAAACATCAAAATTTCGACATCGAAAATTTTCTTGATCGCAATACTATGAGATAGTAAAATATATTATTATAGATAAATAAATAAACAAACACTTATATTTTTATTAATTAATTAATTAATTAATTATTTTATATTTAATTTTTGATAATTAATTAATTTATAAAATTATGGAACTTATAACAAAAAAATATATATGACAGACACATAATAAACCATTTAATTTTATTATAAAATATAGTTTATTAAAGCCAGAAATAGAGGGAAGATGATAAATAAATAAAAAATATGAGAAATAGAGAGATAAATAGAGAGAGCATACGAAAGGGCCTGTAGAAAATTATTCAAAGGACAAATGGCTTGTATCATTTTAACTCTGAACTTTTAAAATATTTCTTTCTCTCTCTTGGTTTATTTTTCTTGAATGAAGTGGATTAAAAAGGTGAAGAAGGGTGATTGTATGATGTTAATGGTAAAGGAGTCATGGTGGTGGTAGTGAAGCATAGGTCGGAGGGGGGGGCATGATAAAGAAGTTGGGGTGTATAAATTTCATTCATTCATAAGCAGCTGTTGTATGGAATTTTCTTCATCTTCATCTTGCTGCCAAAAATATGCTCCAATCTCTATTTCGAGTCATTTGAATTTCTCTCCTTCTTCATTTCACTCTTTAAAACGCCAAATTAAATGGATAATTGTGAGTTGAATGGGTAATTAATTTAAATTTTATTATTCTGTGTCCAGGCATTATAGAAACATGAAAGACGCTATTATCGAAAGCGATGATTTTTTCTAATAAATTTTTAAATATAAATCTTTTATTGTTATATAGAAGTAAATTAATTTTATGCATAGGGTCCATTGTATCTCTTATTCACTATTTGATAATAAATTATAGTAAATTAATATTATAATAATAATAAATTTTAAAATAATATAATTAATTATAATAGTATATAATAAAATAATATTATATAAATAAATATATTATTATACATAAATATGAGTTATAAGAATAATGATTAATATGCGACTTCTACGGATGACTCCGCCTATCGCATCCCGCTCTCCACATCGTCCTATCAGAATAATGATTCTTTTTCTAATAATTCTTAACATACTCCACTATATTTACATCCAAATATAGATGTATTAAGTAATTTGCTCCTTGTTCTTACGAGAAAGAAAACAGAGAAATTAGAAAAAAATTTCCAGAAGAAATAAGTTTCTATTTTGAATACATTTTAGAAATAGATATATCTTTTCAATATATTTTTTTTGTTTTGCATTTTTTTTCTATTTTAGGAGCTATTTTAATCATTTATATTATATTTTACTTGTAATTTCATTTAGTTTAGGGATCTCTGTCCATTTTAACCAACAATTTAATTGAAATTATTTATTTAAACTTATAATTAAGTGAACACATGGCAAGTTCGGTGGACCACGACTATACCTATCCCTTTAGTTATTAGAAACAAGAAAAATTTTGACTTTTCATGATAAATGATTTCTCATCATCTTATACACCTCGATTAAATAATCTTATCTTATTATACTAGCAAAAATTGTATCTATATTTGTTTTTATGAAATATTAAAACGCTTTAAGGATTTTTTTGAAATTCACATCATAGATAATTTTTATAAAGAAAAATCGATTTGTATTAGTTTCAGCCTCGGGAAAAATCATCTTTGTTAGTTTTTTTTTAATTTAAAATATAAATTTTCGGACAGCGTTTCCTTAAATACAAAATATTATAAATAAATTAAATTAAAAATATTTAATGTATTTTAATAATATTTTGTAATCAAATTACGAAAGGCCATACTTTTCTGTCCTTCAGTGCATTAATACGTACGTTTAAGGACTGTATATTTTATGACTATTTTTTTTTTAATTTATGTTCTTTTAAATTATTTGAAATTGTTTCATATATTTTTCTCGTTTATTTATTTTAAATAATAATCTTAATCTTAAATATTCATAGTTCATAAGGAATAATTTTACCTGAGCGACGGCTCGGTGAACCAGGGACTTTGGAATAATAGAAAATGAACATCAGAGATTTAGACGCGCATCGATAAACATGATATATAATATCTTATTATATAAATTAAAATAAAAATAAAAAATAACCAAAATATTACATATAAGGATTGCATTTTAATTGGAAAAAATTATATAATAAATAAACAATGGTATTATAAATTAAGGGAGAAAGTCAATAGTGGTAATAATGATAAGGATGAGTGAAGAATGCAAGGGATCAAAAGAGGAGAGGACTTGAATGACTTAAGCCTTCCTACTTTGGACAATCATTCACAAATTAATGTATATAATAATAATTAATTATTATACTCAACACTTAATATTATCTAAATTTAAGTGGTAAAGTATTGATAGTAGAAGTTGTATTACATTGTATTATTAATCTCTCTTTATATGTAGTTATTTAGTTTAATGAGTTAAGGGAGTAAAAAGAGTTTAATTTGAGTTTTGAAATTGTATTGTATGTTGTCTATCGATGTATATAGATATATACTATGCTGTTATCTAATCGTTTAATTTTCGTCTTGGTTGAATGTCGAAGAGCTTTATCTCTTTATCTTCTTCTATTTTGGGTGCTGCTGCTTGTCCTCCTATCCATCTCATCTCTTCTTCTTCTTCTTCTTCACCCTTCTATCTATCCTCTTTCGTATAGTTAATCAGCAAACTTTGAGAGGCACAAATAAAGTTTGATGCAAGTTGAATGTGCTACTACATCTACTACTAATGCTAGTAGTATTCGTTGTGTTGATGAGAGTGAGAGGAGAGAGGGGATGGGGTTTGGATATAAGTTTAAACCGCCTTGTTTCGGAACACCAACCAACCAAACAACAACACTATATATATAATTGTTGTTTCCATTTTATAAATTTTTTAACTATATAATCACGATTTGGAAAAAAAACTTTGCGATTGATGCAAATTGAGTTAAAAACAAGTATTGTGATTATGAAAAAAAAAACATTCCGAGAAATTTGAGAATTCCACTAATTATTTTTTAATGATAGTGGAATCTTTTCTCAGATAATTTCGATTAGGCATGCCTGTCGTGTTTCAGTCGCAAGTTAAATTAAGTTTAAATTTTGTAGATTCTAAATCATATTTTTTTAAAATTTTAATTAAATTAAAGATAATATTTGTAGTTAGAGTTTGGTTTAATGTTTTACTATTCTGTTTTTTTTATATAAAGTTAGGCATCTAGCATGTAAAAAAAATAAAAATTGTTCTCAAAAAAATATTTAAAACTTTTTTTATAAATTGAATTTGTTGATAATCAAATGGAATCCATTTCTATAGTATCTCTCTTATTCACTATTTGAAAATAAATTATTTTAAATTAATATTATATTATTAATATTTATTATGGGAGATCTCAACCAGTTGAACCCTGAGGTGTTTACCTATACATATTTGTCACATAACAGATTCTCTCTGGATGGCGTTACAAATGCCAGAGGAGTTAGGCTGGCAAGGTTTATGGGAACTGAGGGTTTGTTTCTCTTGAACGGACGCACGCGAGATGATACTCCTGCTCAGTATACATTCATGAGCAATAATGGCAGGTCTGTAATAGACCTGTGCCTGGTTAACGAAGCTATCTCAGAATATGTCTTGGATTCAGGCAAATAATTCCGACCATCTCCCATATTATGTTAAAATGGAGGGGAATCTCAAAACTCTGGATTCATCGGATAGAGAAAATCAGGAGCATAGGGTTAGAAAGATATTTAGATGGAGTGACGGACTGGCTAGCGTATTTTTCAACAGATAACACAATAGAAGAATCCAATGTCATTGACAATGAAGAGCTGAACCACCAGATAGTCAACAATATCAAGGAATGCGCTATGGTTGTGGGACTCTGTAGGGAAATCAGGTTGAGATCCTCAAAAGTACACCGTCGACAGCCCTGGTTTGATTACGACTGCACAGCTGCTAAACGAAGATTAAAGAGATGCTTGAGAAAATGTAGAGTATTAGGTTTTGAGGGCAGAGTCTTAGCACATTATTTGAGAGAGAAAAAAATATCTCGGGAGCTCTTGAAGTCAAGAAGAAATAAATTCCATAGAGAAAATATAGATAGGGTGTCTGTCAAATGCTAAGAACCCGATAGAATTCTGGAAATCATTGAGACGCTTCAAGGCTCGGAAAAAAGAGACTAACCAATAGATATTACAACATGGGAAAATTACTTTAATTCATTTTATGGTGGGCCTCTATTTCTTACCACGCGGTTTCTAATAGGGACAACAAATGCGTTTCTGGATTCTGAAATAACTTTGAATGAGTTGGAAACAACGTTGAGAATTTGCAAAAAAAATAAGTCGCCAGGATTGGATGAAGTTCCTTATGAGTTTTATGGGGGAATGTCACCCCTCGGGAAGAGACTCATATTGAGATTATTTAATGCAATTCTTAGAGATGGAAAAACTCCAACATCGTGGTCTATGATTCAGATCAAAATAATATTTAAAAAGGGTTACCCAGCCCAGCCAAAAAATTACAGAAGCATCGTTCTAATTAACTTTATCACAAAGGTATTTACACAGATATTATATGGTAGAGTTTTTACTTGGGCTGATGCACTAGGTCTGATACCTGAATGTCAGTCAGGCTTCAGGAGGGGCCGAGGATGTAGAGACAACCTCTTCATTCTATATAGCGTGATAAACGGATATCTGAGAGTCAGAAAACAAAAACTATATTGTGCATTCATCGATTTTAAATCTGCCTTTGATACAATCGATCATGCTATTCTGTGGGTAAAGCTCAATAAAATGGGTTGCTCAATAAAGATCATAAATATTCTAAAGAGTCTCTATGATAAGGGTCAAATGGTGTTTGAAAAGGGGGAGATAATGTCTAACCCTATAAGAATAACGAGAGGGGTTCTACAGGGTGATTCAATGAGTCCTTTGCAGTTTTCTTTGTATTTGTCAGATTTTATGGAATTTCTTGCTGCGAATGAAGTAAGCGGAGTATCTATCGATGGTATCAACGACCTACCAGCCTTATTCTATGCAGACGATCTGGTGGTTTTGGCTCATACTCCCATTAAACTACAGAGGGGACTGGATGTGTTAAGCCGATACTGTAGAGAGAATCGTTTGGAGGTGAACGTTGAAAAATCAAAGGTCATAGTGTTTAGGCGGGCGGGTAAGCTAGCAGAAGACATTAAATTTATTTACAATGGTCAACCAATGGA
Organism: Labia minor; assembly: GCA_963082975.1. Classification (NCBI taxonomy): domain Eukaryota; kingdom Metazoa; phylum Arthropoda; class Insecta; order Dermaptera; family Spongiphoridae; genus Labia; species Labia minor. The sequence goes on from OY720344.1 coordinate 55,607,990, forward strand.
CATAGTGGGCGTGCATAATTATTTGGGTCTGCTGTTCAGTTCTTCTGGGGTCTTTCTCAACGGTGCGAAGAGGATGATGGCGAAGAGCTCGATTGCCATGCACGGCGTAAGAGCATTAATTTTTAAAGCCAGAATGGAGTCTCTACCAGCGGTGAATTTACTATATAACGCCTGTATACTGAGCACTCTACTTTACTCGTCAGAGATTTGGGGTCTACGTTATGTGGATCTCCTCGAGAGAGTTCAAGTTTTATACAATTATTGTAGCTCAAACCATTTTTGTCTTGTCTATATACATTTATATACACACACACACACACATTTTTTTCAACCTTAATGAAATTGACTCAGGAGCCTTCAAAACGTGTAAAAACATCAAATTTTCGACATTTCGACCATAAAGCATTTCTTCTTCTTCTTATATTTAAAATTTAAAAATGCTACACTAGTTTAAAATTTTGGTTAATTTTATATTAAAAATTTAATAAATTTCAATTAATGTGATATACAATAAAATAATTGGATTATTTTATTTATAATTTTCAAATATAAAAAAATATTAATTAATAATTATAACTCTTGTACAAGTATTTATTATTTTTTTTATTTAATTATAATAAAAGTTTAATTTTTAGATACTTTAATTAAGCTATAATATTTACTTTTCATCAATTATAAAATCACTGAATATTTAGAAAATTTAATTTTTATATTTACAATTTGTTTATTATTAATTTCAGGACTGTATGCTTTGTAAACAAATTAATAAACTAAAAATTAAAGGTTAATGAAGAAGTTTTAAACAAAGTTATTTTCATCAAACTAAGGCCTATAATACAATGTGTATTAGGATACTCAAAAGGGTATTATAGTAGGATTAATTGGTAATCAGATAATGAGATGGAATTGAATGACCAGATTATGGATTATGTTTTTTGAATTCCGTAGATCTATAATGGTAAATTAATAGTAATTTATTAAGATTAGAAAACTTTAATATATCATTATATTAGAGAGAACAGAAAGTTCATTTAAAAGTATTTTTCAATTCAAATGACTATTAATAAATTAATATGGAATAATTTGCAGTCGATTTTTTATTACCCACATAATATAGACCCTCCCTTCTCGCTTCTTCGAAACTCTTAAAATAAAAAAAAAATTCTTCAAAATTTTAACATTTATAAAAAGGAAATAAAAAAATCTGGAGTGTCTCGACTATCTCGCAAATTTTAATTGGATTAATTAACACATATATTATATTTAAATTAAATTAAATTAATTATAAATTATAAATTAAAATTAATAATAGATGTTTATTAAACCAGCGCGTGTTTGGCTCTATGTTGGTGGTACCACGTCACGTGCAGGCGCGTGATTGCCAATCAAAGTATTTAAAAAAATACGAATTTTGAATAATGCCCGTGTACAAAATTTTATCATTCTAGCTAAAACCGTTTTTTCGTAATCTTGTTTACATACACACACACACACACATTTTTCTCAACCTTAGTGAAAATGACCCAGGGACCTTCAAAACGTATAAAAACATCAAAATTTTCGTGATTGGTTTTTTGATTCAAGGCGGACATGCTAACTACTAACGTTCCCTCTTATATTTTTGTTAATCTAAATAAACTTGAAGTTTGTACATTTTGAATTCATATTTATAAATGAATTTCATTGCAAAATCGCTTCTTTTAGCATCCGAGTGAAAAACCGAAATAACAACCTCTACAACTGACGATTCACAAAATATAAGTGGTGGCACTCAAGGTGAAATTTGTCGTCAAAGAAATCTATCACGATTGACTGGTACATACGTCCTGATAAAATTGAAAAATAGTCGCCATTTATAGGTCAAAATTTATATTTTTTTTTATAAGAAAAATGCAACACAAGGAACACTCAAAAAATTACTAATTATTAAGTCTCCTTCATTGTTGAATTAATTTTTAGGCCATAATTGTTGCAATGTTGATTTTATACGTTCAATTAGACATTGTAAGTAGTATAGTAATAGTTTCCGCCACAGCCATACAATGTCTTCAGCATATCTTATATTATTGAGACTTTTTAAATTCAAAAACTATGATATTGCGATGAGCGAGACAGGGTTTTTGATTGGGAAACAATTACCATTTAGAAGCAGATAAGGAAAAGAAAAGAATTGTGTTAAAATGAGTCAGGTTAGGAATGGATGGAGGAATGTGATTGATGAGTCTAAAAATTTTAGAATTTGAAACACGGAAGAGGTATTTAGCGTTAATTTAGTTTAGTTTTCTGCTCGTGTAAATAATTTTATATTATAATTTATATTTTTTACTAAAATAATATTAATAATATTAATAATATAATATTAATTAATATAAACGTGATATTATATAAGCTTTCTTCTCTTAAGAAGATATAATTTCTTTTTTATTAGTTTGAATGACCATCTAAAGAAAATAAATGATTTCTTAAAGATTTCTTAAAGATCAAGAAGAATTAAATCTTTTTTAAAAATAGCAATAAATGCTCTTTTACTTTGTTTTTATCTTCTTTTTCTTCTTTTATTTTTGATGATACTGTGCTGTACGGTGGCACTGCTAATGTTCGATAGATAGCCATAGATACAGCCATGAGAGGGGTTAATGACTCTAGATGGATAATGTTTTCTTTCCGCCCCCTTCTACATCCACCCACTCTGGTTGTAATTTGTACAAATAAAAGTTGAGTGTTTTAACAGGAAAGGATGAGAACAAGGGATTGGAGAGGGGATGAGGTGAAAAGGGGGTGGGGGACAAGAGAAGTGAAGAGAAAGATGAAGTTAGGCAGTATGAGGATAAAGAGAGGTGGAGGGTGGACTCGAGGGAAAGACAATACTAAGTACACATCAACAACAACAACAACGACAACATCAACAACAACGACAACTGATGAAAGCTGTCTTTTGATGTCACTGACACACGCAAACATTTCAGGGCAAACCTTAATTGCTCTTAGAAATGGAAAGGGATGAATAAAAAAAACAGTACAGTAGAGGTTACAGAGACGAAACGAAGAGAAATGGTGAAGCAGAGGGTTGAGTTTTCAAGTGATGAAGAGAAAAGAAAATGAATGGAAAGTAAAGAAGAGATAAATTAACAACCATCATTTAAACGTAATAATATATATTTTTTAAAGAGGAAAAAAAGTAATAATATAACATCAATTAAAAAATATCTTGGAAACATTTTTCAAATAATCCGTATTTATTTTTATTTTTTTATTTTTGAAAAAAAAAATAATTAATTAAAATGTTTATCTTTGTGAGGCGTGGTCCTTAACTTGAACAGATGAGAAAAAATAACAAAGTTTCTTAAAAAAAAATTGATGGATAATATATATTAAAGAAAAGATTACATGATGAATTCTTTACATGATCTTTTTAGGTTTACTATATATGTATATATACTTTGTCGTATATTGGAGGCTTACTTAGTATGTGCGTTGAAAAAAATGTATTTTAAAATTAATAAATTTGATGTTTAATTTAATTTGGTAGCACTCTGGTATTTATGAATAAAAAATAGATGGGTGAATCCAGCGACGGTTGATAAGGGAAAAGGTAAATTTGAATTAATTCAGAATAAAAATAAAATATTAAATTAAGATAAAATTAATATTTAATAATAAAAGCATTCAACATAATTATATTTAGTATCTTGAGAAATTATAAATAAGTAATTAACGAATAGAAAATAAAATTATTTATTTAATATTATAAATTAAATAGAATTTTGTATTTAATTAGCAATTGCAATTTATTAAGAGTCGATTACTTATCTGTTATTGTTTATTGTAAATATAAAGAGTTCAGTGTAACGGGGATTCAAGTGAGGATGCTTCGGGTTATTTCTTCCAGGCATCTAATGATCCATCTTCTATGGACTGGCAACTGAGGCCTGAGGGAAGATCCTGTCTCTATCTCACTTAGGGATGAATTCTCTCCATACAAACTTTGTCTAACTATAATCAACACTCTTATTTACAATTATAAGGAAAATTCTGTCATTTAATTTATTAGTTTTAAAAAGAGGAATTCATGAAATATTTTCTCTTCTTCAATTAAAAATATTTCTTTTTAGATCTTTTGTTATATTAAAGTTTTATGAAACATGCCATGTAATTTATTGAGAGTTTGGACTTGAGGATGTCAATGTTTGTTATAAATGTTTATTTATAGTATTTTAACTATATTTTCCTATTAAAGGGCATTTTTATGCTTATATATTACAATATATATATTTATCATTAATTTTCAAAATTTTAATTCCACTACAAGTAATTAAATATATATATATATATATATATATATATATATATAAATATTATTTTGTTATTGTACAAATTAGATTATTATTTAATTATATAGTAGAAGAATATTGTATTTGTATATGAAAATTGTTTGATACTATAGAATCGTTTTTTTACAATATATGTTAAGGTGATTTGATTAAAATTTAAATGAAATAAAAAATAAAAAAAGGATTATGATCTGTTGGATTGCAATTTCAGTTGAGAGGAGCCAATTGGATAATATTAATCCTCCTCCTCCTTCTCTTCCTCCTCCATTACCACCACTCTACCATTCTCTCATTTGGAGTGGTGTATTCTGTAATTGGCTTTGTATGAGTGGGTGGGAAAGGAAAATGGGATGATATAAGGGAGAAGGGAGGGGATGTGATAAAAGGGAAGAGAGAATATGAAAAGCAATCTAATGTCGAACAATTGTACGAATCTGTTTTCTGGGAAAGTGAGAAAGAGGATAGTAGATGGAGTGAGAGAATGTGGAGGGTAGGGGAGGGGGCGGAATGGAGAGAGAGGGTGTATATATGCCTGAGGATTGTTTGTACCTGATTTAGCTTAGTGGTGCGAATCCAACTGATTTTAAATCGACCCACTTAGTCTCTCCCTCTCTCTCTGAGAGGGATTTAACGAATGGAATACAACCTCTCTATCTCTATCTCTCGATTTTATTGGAGGCTCCGTTTGCTGTTCATTCAATTCAGTAATTATCCTTTGACGCCTATCTCTACCCACCCACCTTCTCACCCCCCCTCTCTCTCTCAATTGAATTCGTATTTCCCATTATCCAACCATTCAACCTTTTTTATTTTTCTATCTCACATACGAGAGTGCAAAAAAACAAAACAAATAAATAAATTTCCACCTACAAGTCTTTTTAATTACATTTGAATGTTAACATTGACATTAAAATAAAATCAGTATAAATAAATAAATAAATAAAAATAAATATATTTTGGGTACACAATTATTCTTGTAATGTTAATAGATACATCAGTCTGTATATTTTTTGTTTATTTTTTTTTATTTTATAATTTTTTATTTATAAAATAAATTTAGATTCTGAATATATACCCATTAGAGCATTAAAATAAATTCGTTTTTGATAGTAAATAAAAGAATATAATTATATATATATATATATATATATATATAAAAATTAATTTTAATTTATTTTTATAAAAAAATAAATAATTTAATTAAATAAATTCTTTAATGAAATAGAATTTTATTTTATTTTATTTATTATTAATAAAAGAAGTTAAACAAAATCAAATAAAATAAATATCTCTCCTTTAACTTGAGAGATGTACAGAAAAAATGATAATCAATTTATTATAATATGTAATAATTATTTATACAAGGGTGGGGTGAAAAGTGACCGGTCTGTTCAAGAAAAACGATTTTAAATTTTTTTTGCTTTATTTTTCAACATAATCTCCATCAACACTGATACATTTCTCATAACGGTGTTCTAATTTAGTTAATTTAATTAACTAATTAATTAAATTTAATTTAATTTAAGTCTCTTCGACAGTTATGAATCGATGCAAAAGTTCGTTTGGATTACGCCTACAGCGCCAAATTGTCGGTAGAAATGGTTTTTCGAAGCAGTTTTTGGTCTAACGTTAGCAAACGGCACCCACCTTGCACAGAGCTTTCCATGTTTAAATGGTTGTGCAAAATATTACGCACACGTTCAGCTGACATCGTACAGGTCTCAGCTATCTTGAATGTTGAAAAATAAAGCAAAACAAAAAAATTTAAAAACATCGTTTTTCTTGGTCAGGCCGGAAACTTTTCACTACACCCTCGTATCTTTGGATGACGAATTTAAATAAGTTGTCCATGTCGGAACCGATCGACGGTTTGAAGTAAATTAATTTCCAGCTAAAGAAACAATTTCAAATAATTTTAATCGGCGCTCTTCACACCTAGACGGGGGCTCCGCCCCCTGTACACCCGAGTGATACATAGTATTTAGTTGAAAGTATGTATATAAAAGGTTTTCATCCATTTTGTTTCAATCATTATAAATAGCAGAGGCGGATTAAACGCCGGGCGGACTAGGCGGCCGCCCGGGGCCCACCAGCCTGAGGGGCCCTCCGAAACCTAAATATAAATATTTCCTTAAAAAAAATTTAAAAAAACTGTAGAGTTTATGGATAATTGGAGTTTAAATAAAACAAGTTATTCTTGATACAGATCTATATTGAACAACAGATATTTATTCGGTCGTGTTTGAACCCCGACTAACTTAAGAGAAAATAATCAATTTTGGGTCTACAGTAAAAATTATGTATTTTTTACATAAGTACTATATATGTAAGTATAAAACAGCCTAAATTATAATATAATATTTTATTAATAGGTTTGTTTTTTTATTTTTAATTTTTAATAAATTCTCTTTTTTTTATATGTTATTAATAAAAAATAATACTCCTACTAAATTGTATATAAATTTAAAAATTAGAATATTTGAATTTGTTTAAATTTTAACACATGTATTCATGCATAAAGAATAGAAAGTTTTGAAAATCAACTTGGTATTAAATTCAGAAAAAAATACTGATATATAGAATATATAGACTATTCGAATATAATTAGAAACTCTTTCTCTCCTTCTATTTTAAATTTAAAAAATCAGGAGTGTCCTCCCCTAGACTTTCCCGCATATAAAGAGGTATAAAGAGTTGTGAATGAATATTTAGAATGTGTATACTTGGTATTGATAAAGAGCCAGTTCGTATTAGTTTATTAGTGTCAAATTTGATATTTGGTAACATTTATATATATTTAAATTTATTTATTTATTTATATATATATATATATATATATATATATAGAATAAAGTGCTACTTCCGGTTAACTGATATTTTAAATGTAAAATATTCGCAGTACTTAAAGTCGGTATCGGCAAAGTCACTTCGTGTTAACTTATCACTCTCAAATTTGACACGCCAGTGTAAAATAATGAAACATATGTTAAGATGAATGTTATATGATACAAATATTAATTTGTGTTATAATTAGAATTATGAAGAATTAAAATTGATGATGGGGCATATGTTGCAAAACCGGTTGGGTGGAATATTGTATATTTAATTCCACAATCATCCTAGTAACTACTATGAATAAAAATTCGCAGTACTTAAAGTCGGTATCGGCAAAGTCACTTCGTGTTAACTTATCACTCTCAAAGAAATCGACTTTGTTTTATACTAAGTAATGAAGTAGATTCTAAATGTTATTTTACTATTTATTTTATTAATATGAAAAAATTACATATTGTTTTATTAATGAAACTTTAATTTTAAATAAAATATCATTCCACCACCCATTTCTATTTGCTCTATGAGTAAATAATTAGAAAAGAGGATAGATTTAAAATAATAGAGATATAATTAATAATAAATCATTGAGAATAGTGAAATGAAAGGAGGGAAGAATGAGAAAGAAGAGAAATGTAGAAGGGGAGAGAGGAAGAGGAAGATTGTGGGATGTGGATTAATCAAACTAAGATGAGTTATTAGTGAAATAGCAATGAAAGCTTATGCTCTCAACATGACAAGTTTAAATTTATGAACGTATTTCCAATGTCACCATTAATTTGAATATAAGTGAGGGAAAGTGATGGGTGGAAATAGAGAAAAAGGGAGAGGGGGGAGCTCATAATGGTGGATGGTAAAATGTTTAAATGATCAAAATATGAGTATAATATACATATGTAAATTATATTTATAATATTTAATCTGTAATTCTATCTCTTTTTCATTTTCTCTCTTACCCCTTTACATATTATAAAATATATAAATATATACATTTATATAATTTGAAATTTGAATACTTTAAAATCTTTCATTAATTTAAACAAATCATTTTTGAATGAAATGTAAAAATAAAAATAATTTTTAAAAATGAAAATTAATTTTTTTTTAATTATGTATTTTTTATAATAAAAATACTAACGGAGCTAAATGAATTGATTTAAATAATGATTTAATCAATAAAAATTCAACAAGACAAGAGTTAATTAATTTATAGGGTAAAATTAATTTTGATTTTTTTTGCCATATTTTTAATTGAACGATAAAAAAATAATATTTATTAATACAACTCTATTATTTTTCTATTTACAAAAATTCTACATCATATTAAATAAAGATTTGTTTTAAAGCAATTGAAGAAGTATGTATCATTATATTGGATACTTTTTTATAACAGGTCAAAAAAATAATTTCGGAGGTTTTTTTAATAAAAATCTTAATTTATTGATCAAATAAATATTATTATTAACCATTATTACAATATCTATGACATTTTGGAAGCATTTTAATTCTATCGTTAAAGAATTTCTGAAGTTTATCCTCGAAAAATTTTAGTGTCGCTTCAGTCGGCCATCAAATGTGAGTTTAGCAGAGACTGAAACAAATCATAATCCGACAATATTCTCGTATTTCAACCATTTTCGGCCTCCTGGTTCAATTTTATTGCTTTTCAGCTTGCTTTTAGGCAAATCAAATACCTTTCTGTTAATTTTCAAGTGTCACCCAAACATCGAGCTTGTTTTTGCAACCTAGGGCTTTTCCAATGATTTCCAAGTGCGATGTGGTTGATGTTTAATAGCGACGTCATTACGAGCCGAACTTGCTCCACAAGTTGCATAATTTCATTGACTTTTTCAGTGATTAGCCAACCCGAGGGAGGTGCATCATTAATATTGAAATTGCAAGAATTGAATTGAGAAAACCACTTTTTATATTTTTTATAATAAAAAGACATCTCATAGTATTCCTTTATTACTTCACTCATTTTCAAATCAAGATAAAATAATTAAATATATATCTATTGAAATAGTTTTACATGTAAGATAATAAAATAGATAATTTTAGCTATGTATCTCAAGGAAACTCGACAGTTCTTGGCATAATGTTCCTATTCTGTGCTACACCCATCCAACTTCTATTATCTCACATCTCTCTTAAATCCCTTTCTAGATTGTTCGCACAGCACTTCCTTGGTCTTCAAACGTCGCTTCCCAATCGGTCTCCCCACAAATAGACTTTTCGTCATTAACCATTCTTTCCACGTGTCCTGTCCATTGAAATCTATTCGATTTGATGACCCTAATTATGTTTAGAGAAGCATAGAGGTAATGCAATTCCTCGTTATCCAGTCTCCGCCATTTCTTAGTGACCTCATCTTTTTTTGGCCCATAAATGCTGTGATGAATCCTCAAATACTCAATAATTGTTTTATATATTTTAATTTTTATCCCCTTTGATAATAATTTTGACTAGACAACCCCCATTACTGCAGGATAATAAGTGTCACCCGATTGCAACCTCGATTTAAATTATCGTTCTTGATTACAGAACCCAGTGGCGTACCTAGGGGGGTGCGGTGGGTGTGGTCCGCACCGGGCGGCACTTATCTTGGGGCGGCATTTTTTATATTTAGTTATAGTTGTAAAAAGCAACTTATTCATTTCATATTTATTTTTTTTCTTTCTTGAATAATAAATGATTATTATGATTATTATAAGTTTACTATTTGATTTATATAAATTATGATTAACTATATGATTTCGAATATTATTCCTCGGTGTATATAAATGCATTTTAGAGGGTAAATTTTGAATTCTAATTCCAAGAACAGGATAATAATTTTATTTTATTGTATTCATTAAAATTCGTTGAATTTGTAAACGCATCTTTACGATTCTGTTCGGCAATTTTTCCTAACTAAAATTTTTTGATATCAGTTTATAAATGTCATTTCTTTTGAAAAGTTTATATGATTACTTTGAAGTGATATACCAACAATTTTTTAAATCATCGATTTTTCTTTTGAAAAGCAGGGCCGGCGGAAAAAATATAAATATAAATTTTGAGAGCATTATACACGATTTTTCTAGTATGAAAGCTAGAAGAGTAAATATTATATAAATATGTTTACGAGTGCATACAAATATGTGTAAAAAAATTTACTCTGTGTATTAATTAATATTGATTAAATAACTTAATAATTTATTTATGTGCATTAATTTATAATACCACTATTTGATTGACTTATAATAAAAAGGGCGGCAAACTGGAGATCGCCCCGGGCGGCAAAAGTTCTAGGTACGCCACTGACAGAACCTAAGTATTTAAATTTTTCTACATTCTCAAATTCTATGTTTTATATGTTAAGATTATGTGGGCTAATAGTCTACCTCTCTTATACTAAATATTTTGTTTTAGCACTATTAATTTCAAGCTCCACCTCTTTTCAGGTACCTATTGATTTTTTGCAGCATCTTTAATTAAATTTGTCAAATCTCCTATTATATAAAATAGATAATTAAGAAATTAAAATTGGTTAAATATTTTAAATTTGTAATTTTACACTTAAATAATTTATACCTATATAGCAATGAAAAAAAAACGATGGAATAAATGTAAAATTTACTAGTTAATACAATTTTCAGGCTAAAAACATTTTTTCTATTTTTTCATTTTTGGCTGTAAAATTATTATTAATATGAATTTAACTGTAATAATATATTCTTGTTTATATTTTGAACAATTCTTCTATCATTTTCCATCTATCTCACAGGTCCTGTTGATCTTAAAAGTTGTTATCTATTTCTCTTTCTTTACTAAATATTTTAATTCTCTTATTACTATCTCGCCAGAGATAGTATTGCGATCACGAAAATTTTCGAAGTTGAGATTTTGATGTTTTTATACGTTTTGAAGGTTCCTGAATCATTTTCACTAAGGTTGAGAAAAATGTCTGTGTGTGTGTGTGTGTGTGTGTGTGTGTCTGTGTGTGTGTGTATGTAGGCAAGATTACGCAAAAACGGTTTGAGCTAGAATGATGAAATTTGGTACATGGACATTATTCAAAATTCATAGTTTTCTATCAACTTTTGAGAAATGTAGCTCAACCGGAAGAGGGTCATTACCTACAACGTTTTGATTTTTTTTCCTCTAAAGTGACCGTAAAAATAAAGATATATGTTTGATAATTTTTCACATGATTAATAATTGTATAAAATATGTATATATAGAATTTCAGCTTGATTGATTCGCTGAAATTACCAGAATTAAATTTTTAACACTGCAAATCTCACGCGCCAACATGTGACGTGGTGCCATCAACAAAAAGCCAAACATGCGCTGGTTTAATATTTATTATTTATTATTTATAATTTATAATTAATTAAATTTAATTTAAATATAATATATTATGTTATTTAATCCAATTCAAATTGCGAGATAGTCGAGTGGAGACACTCCAGCTAATTTTTTGTATTGTTTTTCATCTTCCTTCTTTTCCAGAATAGTAGTAAGTCTAACTAAAAGACATTTCTCAATTGTAATTTCCAAAAATTAATTTTTCAGTAGCAAATATAATAATTTATATTTAATAATTATATTAATTATAAAAGTAATTTATTTAACAAGATTTAAAATTTAAACAAATTTAGGATTCAGATTTATACACTAAGAGGAAATTAGAAAAAATATTCATTTCATTAGATAAAGTAGGTAAAACCTTATATGATTGCATGGTGTTTCTGAGTATTAAAATAAATTTTATATAGACGTATAAGGCTATTATTTTAATTGAAATTTCTTTTTTATATCTATATGTTAGTATATATTTGGAATTTTTAAATTAAATCTATATAATGTTATATTATTATATAGTAAATATAGAGGGAAAGAGTAGGGAGAGGAGGATTTATTAAATAAAAAATATCACAAGAAGGGAGCGGGGGTAGATATGTAGAGGGATAAATATATAGGAATTATTTTGTAATTAAACGAAGCAGCCCGGAAGAGGGTTCAGTGTTACATATATCCGATAAAAGTGGGCTGATGAAATCGAATGGGCTGTTTCCAGCATGAAAGGGAAGAAGAGCGAGAAGAGTGGGAGTGGAGGGGGTGAACATTAAGCCCCCCTTCGCTTGGAATACTAATGGCCCGGGCGGTGGCGGACACCAATTCAAATTCAAACTCCACTTCTTCCTACTCCACCCATCTACCCTCTTCCCACAACTTCTCCACCCTACTCCACCCAACACTTCCATTTCTCTCATTCCATCTTTATCTCTCTCTCTCTTTCTGAAGAAGATTTCCAATTTAATTTTAAGTGAAATTAAATCACGTTAAGGGTTCAGGAGAACAAAAATACTCAAAAGAGAGAGAGAGAGGGGGATTGGTATTTACAGCCACGTGACTGAAAGATTTTCAAATCCAGAATTTTTTCCCTTTATTTGAATAAAAAGTGAAGTAAAACATATCTTATAAGAGAGAGAGAGAGAGAGAGAAATTAATTATTTCAAAATTATCATCATTTTTATTTTCATTTACCAATAAAATTTAATGGAATTACTGAAGTCTTCTGAATTCAAAAACAAATTAGATGGATTAACGTTATTTATAATTGTTTATTAATTTATTTCATTTAAACCTTAAAAAATGTCCCTTGACTATTAAATGAAATAGATTGATTATTGTTTGTTATTTATTATTATTATTATTATTATTATTTTATTTCTTTATATTTTGATTATGGAGATCAACGAATATACTCGTATACGCGTTCGATTATTTTGGATTAGTCAATGTAAATAATTTGAAACCGTTTCTTATCTAAATCCGGATTTAAATTAACAAATAAATTAACATTTATAAGGATTAACATTAAATTATCAGAAATAATTTAGATACAAAATCCTAATAGCAAAAAACTATTGGGTTCTAAATTAATTTTGAAAATACAAAATACATACACAAATTATCAACTCATAAAAGAGTAAAAATTATATTATTAACTATTATTATTAAATATTTTTTTTTTTGCTTTTAAACTGAAATTAACTAAATAAATTTGATTTACATTCTTACTGATTTTTATAGACATTTCTTCTTATCTATTTTCCTAATATTTTATAACAATGTCGATCTATCATTGTTTTTCTAATCATTCAAAGAGGGAAAAAACTATTTACTAGAAATTATTGACATATAGTTAGATATGTATATATATCTGAGTATCTAACGACAATTTATTGTATTAAACCCTAAATAATTCATAATATTTGACAAAGAACTCTCTTTTCGATATTAACAATATATGGTAGAACCTTGGGTTACGAATTTAATTCGTTCCGGAAGGTATCTCGTAACACAAAACAAGTTTTCATATAAAAAGTAATGTAAATGCAATTAATTAATTCCGGACCCTAAAATATTACTATGAAAAAAATTATATTCAATAAAAAACAGCATTTATTAATGTACATAATAACGTAATATATCGATAAAATATTAAAAAAATGGTTTACCTATCGACTTTATATAGAAGATTGTGACCAACCGGAGAGAATTAGTCGGTGCTACTAAAGTCTGCTGTATCTCAGTAGATTACACAAAAGATTCACTCTCTTTATCACTAACTTTAACTTTTTTCGAAGATTTTGATTCACATTCATCATCACTATCCTTAAAGAAGTTTACAATAGGTTCCTAATTTTTACGATGTAATCAAATGAGGCATCGCAGCATCATCAAATAAATTAATAGTCCTAATAGCTGCTGGATGATTTAGATGGCTCATTTTGATGATTTTCTTTTAAAATTTTTTAACTGTAACTACATTGAACTATTAGCTTAGTGTCGACAGCTTCTTCTTCTCTTTGTTATATTGACCGTAAAAAGAGGCACAATACTCACAAGGAGATGGCGAAAATTGTAAAATAGCTTTTTAAATGAGTAAATAGTTCATTCTATAGAGTAGGATGAGGAATGAAAATGTGTAAAGGGGTTTGTGTGAATGGGCCCTAGTTTTCGCGAAATTGCCAGGCAAAGTTCTATTTTTCGCGGACGTTAGTTAACTATCCTGGTAGTACAAATAAAAAGTGTGAAGCGTGTTGGGTGATCAAGCTTTTCATGTTTTTATAAAAGCCTTTTTCCTGAATAAAATTAATCATATTATTATTAGCTGTATAATTAAACATTATAAATTAAATTAGAAAAGTAAAGGAAACAATCTAATAATTTAACTTCTAGTACATTTTATTTGTAATATTTCGTTTAACAACGAATGTGCTAGAGTGCACAATTTTGTTATAAATTTTTATTTTTTATTAAATTGTATATCCCATATGTGTTTAGGGATAATCTTCTTTGTAAATATCTATTGTATATGATTGACTCAATAAACACATTTTAAACAAAAAAAGGTTGATAAAGCTAATGTTTTTGCCTCCGCGGCCTGCAAACGGCGAGGGTTTGAATCTAGGCGAAACAAAATTGTTTTTAAGTGTTATATATATTTTTTTTTACAAATTTACTAGTTTTTATTATTTTAAAAGGCAAATTATACTAATAATTGTGTCAATTAATTTAATCGTAATCCGAGACGCTCGTAACTCTAAATTCCACTGATATTTTGATTTTTTCTTTCAATTTGAAATTTAATTTAATAAGGTTAACATTGTTAAATGAGGGAGAGAATATATAAAAACTGAATGTACTGTTAATGGCGATGATTCATTAAATATCTAGTAATTGGTTCCAGTAACAACATTATTCCCTCAGCTGTCTCTATTTAATACACACCTTGATTTATTTAAAAATATGTCATTTCCAATTTAGATCTTTCTCTCTTCTCTCTCCCTCTTTGTTTGAGTAGAAGTGAGTCTGAATATTTTCTAAGAGGGTGATTTAAGTTAAATGTGATAATGCCAATCTCCTCCATTAAGCTTCTTATAAAGTTATTAAATAAAAGTATTTTCAAGATTAGAATTGCAAGAATAGATAAGCATCTTTCGAAAACAGAAACTTTTCCTTTATGAACCTTTATTTTTTTTTATTTAATATATACTACATATCGAAACCCATAAATATTTTAAAATATAAAAAAGTAGGTACGTAATAAATACAAGAGGATATATTTAATTTTGAAAATATTTTTTTTAATATTTATAAATTATCATCATGCCAGTTATCATATCTCTCTAAAAAAATTAATTTAAAAATTATCAACTACAATCATTTTTAATAACTACTATTAAATAAATAAAAAGTAAATAAGAACGTGAGTCTACCTAATTAATGGATTTATTAAAATTTTTGTTGACTAATTATTATATATAAATAAAAATTATTATTAAGTAATATGATAAAATTAAAAATATTTTATAATTTAATTTATAATTATTGATTGATGAGAAATTAATAAATAATTAAGAAAAATTTATAAAATGATATTTAAAATAATCCTTTATTAATTTATTTAATTTTTATTATTTCATTTATTATATATTTAATTATAATAAATAACAAGTAATAATAAGAGAAAATTATAAAAAAAAGAATATGAAATAATAAATATACAGACCAGGTTTTATACAGCTCATGCCACACGCGCCATCACACAAACATTTTTTCTTTTTACTTTTACAATCTTCATCAGTGGAACATTTACGTAGACATTTATGCTTCTGTAAATTAAAAAAAAATAAATTTAAGTAATAAGTAAAATTTTCAATTTATTAGTGAATTAGGAAAATAATACTAAGTGTACCAGAGGGACAAATAAATTCTAAAACGAGGAACAGAAATGTTTGTTTTTTCTATATACTTTGTGAAAGTAAAATTAAATAGAACACTACATGGTGTGAGAGAGTAAATTTAAGTGTGTGAGAATGGAGAGAGGAAATGAAAAAGAATATTTACTATATATATATATATATATATATCACTTACACCTCATTAACATTAACAGCAGCACGTTTCGAAAGAAAATGAAGAAAAACAAAAACAAAAATACAAAACAAAAAAAAAGAGAATATAACAAATGTTTTTTGCCAAAAGCAATTTACATTAACAATTTAGAATCAAATTTATTTTCTACTTATTTGGGACGAATAAAATATATTTAATATATTTACAATATTTCTGCGAAATTGGCTTTATATCCATTTAAAATATTCCCCATTAAGATCATTACACTTTTCCACGTATTTTTGAAGAACTTTTTCCACTCTGATTGAGGAAATAAGAAAGAACTGTCAAGAAAAGTCAAATGCAATTTGGAGTTACCTTTACTGGGCCTGACAGAATGGAATTAGAATTCATTTTCATAATAAAATGTATAAAAAAATTTTACAGTTAAAAATATCTAATGTTAATATATTTTTAGACTATTTATTTAATTTAATTGTAATCACCAATTATATTTATAAATAAAAAACAAATAGCCAGATATCTTAGTATAAATTATTATTGTGTCCATTAAGATAAAAAAAAGTAGAGCAAAAACAAAAGTCATATTCCTATCTAAGAATGCATTTTGTTGTTTTCTTTATTATTATTATTACTATTATTATTATTATTATTATTATTATTATTATTATCTTTTAATGGGAGACTAATATACATAGATAAATACTAGTAGATAGGTTTATATCATTCTATACATATACTTTTATTTTTTGTTTATATATATATATATATATATATAATATATGGATATATAAACGCGCAAAAGATGTTCTCTTAGATCTTTTCTTGTTTTTTTTATCATTATTTCTCTCTCCATTTATATATGTATTCTAATATATAAGTATATATGATATATGTAAATACATATTTCACTTGTCACGAGTTTCGTCGTCTCATGGGCCTCTTTATTTAACACACACACAAGAAGTGAAAAATATTTCCAGATTTTCTTTTATATATAAATATATACGAGTATATAAAAAAATGTTATATATATTTCATATGCCATTTTCACTCTATCATTTATGTTATTTTTTATATTTTCAGAATAGTACTTGAATGGTAATGATCAAATGCTCTATCTGACATGATCAAATTTTGTTTTTGTATTGTTTTTTATAATAAAAAGAAAAAATAATACATCTAGGGTTTTTATTATTAATAAGAAAATTTAATTACTTAGGGATTTTTTTATTCATGATAATTTTATAATTTTTTTGAGATGTATTTTTCCATTGCATAATATTCAGGGATTAATTTTCTTTTTATCATCATTTTATACAATCTCTACTGTATATGACTTTGTACTCGGATCATTTTTAATAAAAATATCCTTGAAAACTACCAATTACCAACCATGTATTCAATCTTTTTTTTTTCTTTTTCTTCTTCCTGTTTTTCATCTCCCACCTACTTAATAAAATAATTTTTCATTGGCTTTCAATATATTAAAAGGTAATTTTTCATTCATTTACATATATATATATATATATATATATATATAGTCATTATTTGCTTTGCTTTTTTTATTGAATGGGTGCTAGGATCGTTGTAAGTAAGATATTAAGGAGATGTCTATGTATATTAATAGACATGTGAATGTGTGTATGTGTATATGTGAGAGAATATATAACGATTTTCTTTAAAGATTTCGGTTCATTGATCCTTCCTGCTATCAAAGGACTAACTAATAACCTATCTTTGCAGAAAAGGAATAGTAATAGCCAGAAGCGCATTTATGGGATACTTTTAGGATTAACCTCCCTTCTACATTCTACAGACCAGGATAAATATATAGGTGTATAAAATTTTATTATTTTATGGGTATACTCTATTTTATCTACCCATTTCAATTGAAAATGTTCAATATTAATTAATTTTATATTCATTTATTTATATATGTATATATTTAATCTAGATATATATATATTGAAGGTTTCTAGAGCAAAATAATAATAATAATATATATATATATAGCTAGAAAGGATTAATAAAGAGTAAAGTTTTTTTTTGTTAAGAGGAAAAATTGGGAATCTTCCACTTGAATGACCATGGACGTAATGTGCAGTCAATATAAAGGAGAACGCGAGGGAGTTAGGAGAGAATAAGAATTCGATGGAGTTAGTTCAGTATATGAAGTATTAAAGAAATGCGGTTGCTGCGTTGTGTGTTGTACATAATTTTTAACAAAAAAAAAAACGCTTTTTGAAGGTATCTAGGTCAAAATAATAATAATAATAATAATAATATATGGTATATTTAGTGATCACAAAATCTATCTATATCTATAAATTAATCCTTATATATTTATTTAAATGAAATATTTATCTGATTCAAAGATGTTCTTATTTGTTTATATTGTTATGTATTTACTAATTCATTATATTTATATGCGTATATATATATATCATTCGTATGAATTATAATACTTATGAATGCTGTTCATTTGAATCTGTCAAATTTACCTCTTGGGGAAAATTTTCCTCCCCATCACTCACACATACACACACACAGTATTTGAATAGGAAATTAATTTTCTCTCTCTTTCTCTCTTTCACACTTAATAATCCTAATAATAATAATACTTCATTTATAATTAATTCATAAATAACTTTATTTTATAAAATAATTTTACTAAAATAGAAAATAACTTTTTACATTGAATATTTTTATAATTATAATTAAAGTAATTAATTAATTAAATAAAACTTACAAGTAATTCTGCTAGTTCTTCATCTCGTGGACAAAAGGCTGATGGAGAATTGCGGGGATTTTTGTAAATACGTCCATCGTCATCAGCCTCCTCGCCTGATATCTCTTCAGAATCAACGTCTTCACAATGTACTGAAAAAAAAACAAATTAGAATTATTCCAAATTGGAACGATAGAACTTTAAAACTTTCATTAATGTTTACTTACTTTCCTTTTCCCTATTGTTTTTTGGGATTAGGAAACAATAAAAAAAATAATGTAATTATTATATGTATATGATTAATAGATCATTATATAGGATGTGGCTATTTATACATACAGTATGTATACGCAATTGAATATTTATACATACCGTATGTATAAGAAATTAGCTATTTGTAGTTACGTTTAACGTACTAACTAACCAAAAAGTTTATAATTATATTACATTTTATTTTAATTTGAAATTTTTATTAATTATATCAACTATTCTATTATACTAATAAATATTAGTTCTCAAAGCGATTTTTATTAATAAACTCATATTTGTATATTCACTTGAATAAGGAAGCAATGAGAAATGAATGAATTGAAATGTTGAATAGTGATACATTTTATATTAATTTTAATTTCTATTAAATCAATGTTTACTATTACAAATTTATTATATCAATATTATTACATTTTATTTTAATTTGAAATCTATTAAATTCTTATTAAACAAATGGTCATTGGTATCTATTTGAATTGTAAAAATAAACTGTAGTTTAAAATATGTATGCATAAATAGCTAATTTCTTATATATACTGAATGTATAAATATCAAATTACTGTATGTATTTATACATAGCCACATCCTTTATTATAATAATAATAAATATTATTCATAGAAGAGTTCTCAAAAAGCGATTTTTATTAATTTAAACTAATAAACATATTTAGTATTCATTATAGTATTTCAATTTATTATATTATTTATACATTATAGTAAGGTGCAGTGGGGTAAGTCCGTAAACGGTTATATTTCTCACAATATGATATAAAATGTATGGACAATTCTTAGTTATCTACTTTCTATCATTATGTACCATTTCACATAGATATCACCTATTTAGAGTGCGTTTCCCGGCTAATATATCACTCTTTTGAATTCACCCGAATAAATTAACACATGTAACTTTGTGACTTGTAATAACAAATCTTAGTACTATAATAAATATAGAGTTTTGGGGTTTTGATTTTTAGTAAATAGATAATATATTGATTATATTTTATATAGAATATATTTTTATTTCTACATCTTTAAATTTATGAGTAAAAATACTCTTTTTAAATCACGCCTTATACATATCCTATCATGGTGCAAGTGCATAGTATCATGTGGGGCAAGGGCGCTGTAGTTTGCTTGTCTCATATCGCAATGCATTTCTCAACAAAGACTAACTAAGAATAAATTTTTCTGATTTCTCTGCAAAGTATAGTAGAACAATCTTCAGGGAATAGAGAACCTTTATAAATTTATTCCTCCAGAACCAGAAATTACTGTTGAACATATTCTACTGACAATGAGTTTTATTAAAACCAATGCGCCTAAACCTTTAAAAAAAGAAAAGTTGGATGTGGAGCAGAAGATGTAATATTTAGGATTTTAAAAGAAAAGGTAAAATTTCAAAAAAACGAATCAGTCTTGAAGAATCTAATGAAAGTTTATGCTGTATCTGTAAATGCGATTTCCAGATTGAAAATTACGATTGGATTCAATGCATAATATGTAAGAGGTGGGTGTGTGGTTTATGCAATAAGGGATCAAGAAAAAACAATACGAATGTGAAGAATGTGAAGTCGATTTATATTAATCGACTTCACATTCTTCACATTCACATTCATATAAGTTTCAAATATAAATGATTTCTATTATTAACTTTATGTTTTATATTAAAATTCTAATGTTTATTTTTTCTAATTTTTCTAATTTTATTTTTCTAATATTTCTAAATCATACAACTTTTAAACTAATAAACATATTTTAGTTTTGAAAAAAAGAAGTTTATAGTAAAAATGTGTAAAATTCTCCTCCTGTCCCGGAATTCATCATATAAAGATTCAATTAGTTCGTAATATGCGTGTACGAACTTGCCCCGTTTTCAGGAAAAGTGCGTACTACTTGCCTTTTGTTACAATTTGTTATATTAAACATATTTTTGAATATAATTGTATATTTCTATCAATACAAATTTGTTAGTAGTAACATAACAATTCAACAATACTAAAACAAGATTATTTTTTGTAAAATAAATAAACTTTTTATTATTTCAAAGTCAAACTTTGCAAAAACTAGTCCGCACTTACCCCACTTCACCTTAATTATTTAGTAATACCAATCGTATGAGTCATTTTTTAAATTTAAAGTAAACATTTTACAATTTAAAAAGATTAAATTAACTCAAAAACTGAAAAAAGGTTATTTTCAAAAAATATTTTAATAGATAATAATAAATTCTTTAGATATGTAATAATTTAAACTTGTGGTAAAAAAGTACTATTTAAATATAAATTTAAGTACATAAATATAAGTACATGTTAAATTGTTTGTATATAATTATATAATATAGTATAGTATATAAATTTCTATTGCTAATTTCAAAGTAACCTATGACCCGTAGGTAATCATCCATCTATTTGGTAATTTTAAGGGACCAACCAAAGTTCTCAAAACAATATTTTAATTGAAATCAAAAAATGAGAAAATTGTAATAAAGAAAATATACAAAATAAAACAAAACTTGTAGAATAAATCTTAAACTTGATAAGTTACAGTTGACTAGAAGTTTAGCCTCAGTTTAGCATAAAAATAAATTGATAAATAATATTAATTTCTAAATAAAAAAATAAAAGTAGGAAAAGATTATTTCAAGATGGGTGCACTGAGAAATATGAATTGGTTGAACATATCAATAACTTGCTTTATAGATTATTTTATATAAGAGAAAAAGTTATCACAAAATTAATTTTATTTATTTTTTACATTTAAAATGATTAATTATTATTATTATTTTGAATAAAATTTATATTATTAATAACTAAAAGCATATTTTAAAGTTTAAAACTTATTGACCTAAAATGACAAAATTTAAATTTAGTAAATTTGGGCCCCCAATATGAAAAGTGGATTAGACTCCTTATTTATACAGTCAGTAGCCGTCAGTTTTTATCATAATAAACCAAAAGTCTAAAATAGCAAAAGCTCATATTTATATTTAATTTTTAAATCATTTTAGATTTACATAATATACCAGTAGATAGTATTGATAAATTAGATTCACACCCTTGGTATTTTGACCATAACTCAGGAATGAGTAGATTGATTTTTATAATTTTCCTTGCGCTAGTGCAATTGAACATCAAAAATTGAATGCCATCATCGGGTCTTTTGTGAGAAAGGGCTATCACGGTTATATTATATTTAAATAGATATTTGACAATAATATGAATTCTCAACTGATTGTGCTGTCAAAAAAAGAAGTTATCTTGTAAATAGATTGAGTGATAAATGAGAGAAAGGGTATCAATACACTTTCGAAAATGGAATAAATTTTATCAACATTTCACAATCCTATGAAACATGATTATACAATATATATAACATTAATAAATATATAAAAAATAAAACGATTCATATATTTATTTATTTACATTATATACAATAAATTGTAAATATAAAACTTAAAAATAATTCTAATTTAATTAAAATTAATTTAAAAAAAATTGATTATGTCTTTAGTATTAGATTATTTTATATTAAGTAAGGTTGAAAATATAAAAAAATTGTTTTGTTTTTTGTTGTTTTTAATAAAAAGTTTAATTGAACCAATTGAAACTTTCAACTTTTGTTGTTTTTTTACTATAACTTATTTGTATGAAAATAAAAACAAAAAGTTTAAATTGATATGATTTTTGAAATTTCCATATATATATATACTACTACTATTAATAGTAAAGTCATTGAATACAAGTGTGTGAGTAAATGTGTGTCCTTTCTATTCTCTTTTTTTTATTTCATCACCCTAACAACACAGAATCTCTCTCTAAATATATGAGTCTTTTATTTATTTTTTTTTAATGGTATAAAAATGAAGTAGAATGAATAGAAGGAGAGGCAGAAACGTTGACGACGTCGACGATGAACGACGAAAAGATCGGATATTGAAATTTTTTGGTTAAAAAAAATCGAGAGTGAGAGATGATGAAAAAAAAATAAAGGTGAAGAAGAAGAGATTTCTGGTTGGTTGATGGTAAAAAAAAAAATAAAAAAAAAAGGAGAAAATGTGAGTTGCTGAATTGGTTTGATCGAAAACGGTTAAAGGGTGTAGGGAATAGGATGTAAGAGGGTAAGAGAAAGAGTGAGAGAGAAAAGGGAGAAGAATTGTAAATAAGGGTCATCTCACACAAAATGTTGATTTTAAAATATACTAATTTTTTTCTAACAAAAAAACTAGAGATATTTTTTTCATTTAAATTTAAAAAAAAATTATTAATAAAACATTTTATAAATATTTATTGAATTATTTATTTATTTATGAATAATTTTTTTTTTATTATTAACTGAAGATCTTTGTCCGTTTATTTTGAGTTCATTACATTAAATAATATAATGTAATTTTAATTAATTAGCTGCTTTTTCAACCTTCACCTTCAAGTTCAGTAGCTCAACATTTTCTGGTCTTGTTCTTTATGAATCTTTACAAAAAATAAATTTAATAAACATTTTTAATGTATTATATACGATTATATAAATTTACTTTTAATAGAAATATATTGGGAATTAAATTTATTCAATTATCTTTTTGTTTTATTTTATTATATACATATGTATATTTGATATAAATATTTTCTTTTTAATTTCTAATCTTAGTGAAGCTTTGTCCTTAAATTTGATAGTTCACGGCTTTATCAAAATTATATGTTTATGTTTATGTATATATCCTTTTAAATCTCATATATAAAATATTTATATAAGAATTTAATGTGGAGTAATTGTACCCGATAGGTCTAGCGAATTTATTTTATTTTCCATACATCACATTTATAAATATTTTTTTAACTAAAAATGTATATCCACCAGATGGCAGCACTTTTCAGAAACGCCTAGAATATATGCAACTAAAAGACATTTTTGTATAACATCTTTTTACTATCTTGCCAGAGATAGTATGGCGATCACGATTTCACTAAGGTTGAGAAAAATACATGAGTGTGTGTGTGTGTGTGTGTGTGTATGTACATAAGATTACGAAAAAACGGTTTAAGCTAGAACAATGAAATTTGGTACAGGGGCATTATTCAAAATTCGTAGTTTTTGATAAATGTAGCTCTTTCGAAAGAGGGTCATTACCTACCAAGTTTTCATTTTTTTTCTCTAAACTGACCGTAAAAATAAAGATATATATTTAATAGTTTTTAACATAATTAAAAATTTTATAAAACTGGTATATATAGAATTTCAGATTGATTGAATCGCTGAAAGTACCGTAATTAATTTTTTAACACGTTGACTGGCAATCACGCGCCAGCAAGTGTCGGTGTCAACACAGAGCCAAACACTATCTAATCTAATATCTAATAATTATATTAATTATTAATTAATTAAACCTTTATTCTTGATTAATCATATCTTAAGTATTAAATTTTACATATATTAATTAATCAATTTTTTATTTTTAATTTTAAATTTAAAATATTAAATGTATAATTAATGATATATATATTATTATTATATAGTTAAACCGATGATTTTGTGTACTGAATAATACGAGATCTTACCAGTCATTTACTGAAATGTCAAATATCAATGTAAATAATAACAGGATATTAACAATTAAATCCAACTTCATTCCCATTGGCATTTGAAATATGCTCTGCGCGAAAAGTAATATTCAATTAATGAAAATAACATCATTATAATTAATTATAATTGAATGAAGGATAAGGTATTATTGGTTATCCACAGGATCAAAATATAAATCAACTACATCAGAGGTTCTTAAACTTATGTACTCCGCGGACCCCCACTTGGAGAAATTTTTTTTAACGGACCCCATCCCAACTTTAGGTACTTTACGTCATTTTATTAGTTAATTTCTGGCTTACTATCTCATAAGAACAAGGATATATGTTGAATATTTCTAACAGTGAATAACGATTTTTTTGCATATTGTAGAACACATTTTATTAGAAATTATAATATTGAAGAAAGAAAATTCAGCTAAATATGAAGATGGAAACGGTAGCAATAGTTTTCTTGCACATTTCGTTGAATTTTGGTATTTGATCTCTGTTTCCTCACAAAGCCATGCCATCGCTCCTTTTATATTAAATAAAGTTTTAACTGACTCATCATTTTCTCGTGCACCTGTACGATGGCTTTGCGGACCCCCAGTAAAGGCTTCGCGGACCCCCAGGGGTCCGCGGACCACAGTTTAAGAACCTCTGAACTACATACATTTGTAATATTATTTAATATAATTTTTTTTTTCTTTTTAATTAATATAATAATATATAATATATCTTTTCCATTCACCCAATTTATAAATTCTTGTTATAAATTTAGAATTAATTAAACAAATTATTAACAATACCAAAGTATAAAAAGTAAAACTTTAAAATTATACATTCTTTAATAATATTATCTAAGAATTATTGAAATGTCTAATAACAATTATTATTCCCAGTTCATCTTGTTCTGAATCAACAACAATCAACAACTCCCGAATCTTTCAACAAATATGGTCATTTGGTCTAATGCTAATATTAATATTAATATTAAACCTATTTATAAACAACCGTCAAGATGAGTTTATTTCCAAGTATATTATTAATTTTTATATTTATTTCTTAATTAGTTATGATAGCAATTTTTTAATATATTGCTTTAAGTAGGTATATATAGGCGGATACTAAGATAGTAACTATTTTCTTATCTTTTATTAGAATTTTTTAAAGAAACATTTATCAAGTTAGTGCTTTTTTTCTTCATTTATGAAAAGATAAAAAGTTTTTAAGAATGGAATAAAGTGGGTAAAAAGATAGTGAATAAAGAGAGTAAGAGAAGAGGGGGGGAGGGGCAATGTGGAAATCAGAATATCATTGGGTTGAATGTAATTATTCTCTTTAGGCAAGAGAGAGAGAGAGAGAGATCATTTAGTTATGTCTATCTAAGTATACTTTACTATCTTCATTACATGTCAACTCTCTTTCTCTCACTTTCTCTCCTGTTCTCCATCCACTTTTCACCATCCTCACTCATCACCAACCCTTCAGGTGGAAAATGAACTCTTGACACCTGACAATGTCATCCACCCTCACAATATCAATTATTATTATCTGGACAATTTATTTCGACATTAATTGACATCATTATAAATGATAAGAGTGATCAGATCATGGAAAAAGATATCAGCAGTATCAAGTAATAATAATAATAGATGATATGAAATTTGAAATTGTCAAAAATAAAAATAAATAAATAAATTATATATATAGTATGTATCACAGACACACACATCATAGATATGTTAATAAATATAAAACGAAAAACATCTTAAAGGATCAACGATATTATGGATGTAAATAAATTTATAAATTTCCTTTGAATATGTAGTCTAAATAGGATTATTAAAGAGTTTATTGAAACTATTTTACAGCGCTATTCAAAGGTTATCTATTCATTATGTATCGTACATCATGAAATTTTCTTAAACTATTCACTATAAAATTATAATACAATATCAGATTATAAACAAATAATTAACATTTTTACTTTGTATTTCTTGGATGTTATAAAAAATTAACAATTTTCAATATTAAAATTATTAGTAAATTGCAAAATATTATATGAATTTACATATATTATAATAAATTTCTTTCTCTCTCTCACTCTCTCTCTCTATATATATTATCTTATATATACAGTGTTATTCAAAAAGAAAGAGCAGATTTCAAACATTCATTTCTTCCTAACTACAAAAGATAGAATAATGATAGAGAGAAGTTTACAATTATGCAGGCATTTAATATATAAAAACACGCTCTTTTACGCGTAGCCCCAAATATAAATATAAAATTTTTTTATAAAATAACGTTTTTCCAATGGACTAAAAAGAACAAAATAATCTTTCTATAAGCCTTACATAGTTTATGGATTAATTGCTTCATATTCAACGAAAAACGTTGGGCGCTTTTAGTTTTATTTATTCATATGAAAAAGCAAATCAAATTTTTGTAATAATAAAAATTTTATTAAACACATAAACTGACAAATTTTCTTATCATGCAATAAAATTGATAGGTTAAGAGCTAAGAAATTAATTTTTTATTATTTTTCACTGTAATATACATATATCAAAGTAGGTATCAAAATTTAAAAGAATTTTTATTACATTTACATATTATCAATCAAATCCAAAATGGTTGATTATATTTGAAGAAATAGTGTTACTTGTTAATGAAGTGTTTTAGTGTGGTATGTATGTATATATATATACGAATAATAGCTCTATAAAGGAAGTTAATTGCATAGAAATCAATGTCAGGCTTATTATTTTATTTTTTTTTAGTCCATGAGAAAAACGTTATTTTATAAAAAATTTGTATATTTATATTATTTTATTCTTTTTAGTGCAATTTTAATTTGATAACTTTATTTAATATAACAAGAGAAATAGAAAAGATGAACTTTTGCACCATCTTGCACGAAGATTAAATCATCTTCAATTTGTGGAAATAACCAGTTTTAAGCATATCTAGATAGGCTTTGCCTTTCATAGTTTTCTCCATGAAGAAGAAGGGCCCATACACTTTGTTTACAGATATCGCTTAGAAGACGTTCATCTTTAGTGAATTTCTTTCATGTTCAATAACTGCCGTAGGATTTTCAGTTGCCCAAATTGTAACATTATGGCGATTAACTTTACCAGAAAGATGAAAAGTGGATTCTTCGGAAAAAATTAATTGTTCAGCAAAATTGTCTTCTTCCATATCATCTAACATGCTACTGCAAAATTTGTATCTTTTGTTGTGGTCGTCAGGATGCAATGCTTGCAATAACTGCAGTTTGTATGGCTTCATGTGCAGACGATGTTTTCGAACTCACCATACCGTTGGTTGAGGAATTTTAAGTTCTTTGCTTTCTCGCGATATGGATTTCTTTGGGCTCCTTTCGTAAAGTATACGAAAACGCTCGACATTCTCGTTCGATGTGCGTGGACGTCCCGTGCTTTTCTCTTTGTAGATGCAACAATCTTCTATGAATTTCCGATGCCACTCATAAATTTGCTTGTGACGCGGTGGTTGTTTATTAAATTGACGGCAAAATGCTCGCTGTACTGCAACAATGGACTCTAATTTTGCCAATTGTAGAACACAAAAAGACTTCTGTGGTGTCGCCACCATTTCACTACAGACTACCAACCGACAAATAATACCAGAACAAACAACAGCGCAAATGCGGCCATGATTGAAACTTTTACGTCTACTAATAATAAATTGTAAACTTTTCTAAATCCATTAACTTTAGAATCATGTTTCCATCTTTTGTAGTTTGGAAGAAATACTCGAACATGTTTGCAATCAGCTCTTTCTTTTTAAATAACCCTGTATATATATAATGGCGTAATAAATAAATTTTGACCAGAATTCAATTAATCTAAAAATATTTATTAACATAAGATTATTTACAAGTTTACATATTAATTAAATCATTATAATTTTTACCTAAAAATATAATTGGAAAATACTTGGAAATCCCAAATAATGACTTACTTATTTATACATAAATGATAATTAATTAATATAATTAATCTAATATAAAATAAATAACAAAGTAAACAAATTAAATTTAAACAATTAGAATACATTAAAAAAGAAATAAACATGACTGACACATTAATCAATAATGATTTATAAATATACGATTATATACCTTTTTGCGTTCCCAAATGTAGAGATAAAGTTTAATGCCAGGTGAAAAGTATTGACATAAATTTGTTCTGAAATTTGCAAAGAAAATCCATAAATGTTTCCATTTCATATTATGGAAATCTAAATAAATGACAAAAATAATAAATAAAATATATACAAAAAAATTTTAAAAAATTTACATTTAATACTTTAAAAGTAAAATATTTTTAAATAACTAATTATTAATTTTTCTTTCTGTATAGAAATTTATATTTCAACAAGAATTTAGTAACTATATTAATTTAAATTTAGTATCCGCAACCACTACCGGCTGTCTAACGCTCCACATACCATGGTAACCAGAGAGGGGACATAAAATCAACCAGGGTAAAATTCAGTGTCGAAAACATTACTTACGGATTAAAAGAGATTTCCATATGGACCGATCAATTGTTACAGAAATCTTCTTTGTAGTAAACAAAGCTACATTAATTCTTTGACATATATATACAATAATTTCTAATTCAATTAATAATTTTTTTTTGTAAAAATAACCAGGTAACATATATTAAATTTTAATAACATTACTTTTAATATATACATCAATCTAATTTAATTTAAAAAGTATAATGTGTCATTAATAAAAAATATTAAAACATTTGATTTAATTAATTATTATTTTTAAGATTAAACTGAAAATTGATAATGGTATGAAAATGGGCGTAAATGGATGTTTTAATAATTTAATTTATAAATGTAATTTGATTATGATAACAAATTTTAATAATCATGATTAATTAATTAAATTTAGTCATTTAATTTGACTGAATCACAATATCTTATACTGAACTCGTCAAGGAAACGGGAGGATTTTGGGTGGTTTTGAGACAAAGTTGAGAGGTAATGGGGGAAGGCAACTGGCGCATCACTACCTGCACAACTCTCATCATTTTGCAATGAATTTATAATTATTTAGTAAGAAAAAATTATAAAAAAAGCAATTACAAAAACAATCAATTATTCCATCATCATGGTTCAATGACGACCCCTGTATTTAATTCTTTTTACGCCTAATTAATATTTTTTACCGACCAACGATCGGAAGGGAAGGTATTGTTTCCACACCAAATTTCACATGTGGAGATATTTACATATCTCCACGAATCATGCATTTTGTTAACAGAAAAAAGTATTTTTAACATGATGTCTGTCCATCTGTCCGTCTGTCCGTGTGTTGTGTGTCCGTATAGACGTATTCAGCTTGAATGGCTCAACGAATTTTGATAAAATTTGGTATATTTACTTAATGCATCAGTACCATGAATTCATCAAATTTTGGGGTATTTCCGGAAACCGAAAGTGATAGTTTACAAAGTATTAATTTTATATTCATTGTCGGAAATTTCACAGTTAAAATATTGTAGATATTAATAATTGATTAATTAAACTAAAAATAAAAACCAAGATAATATAATTTAGTCATTTTAATTCGAGTTTTAAAAATATTTTTTTTAAACTTTATATATATATATATTTATTTGTTTAAAAATTAATTTATTTCAAATCGTCAGTCGGTTCTGTGCCTGGCCACAGCTGATTTTTATTTTTGATATTCTCTCTGTGGCTCTGCCGAACTCGAACTTGGCTCCAGTAACTACATTTCTCCAAATGTCCCTACACTGAGCCTCTCCCAAACAACTCCTATAAATATATTTTCATTACACTCCATATATTGCATGACCACCACCTCTTTGATATTTTTATTACATAATACATACAACTTAATTATTTATATTCAACCAGACACAACTTTGCAGTTTCTATATAATTTATAATAGCCCAGTTAATACACACTGCCTTAACAATGTTGACTCGTGTAGTTTAGTCTCAGTTTATATTTCCATTATTATATAAATACTTATAAATTATTAGTCTTAAATGAAATAGTAATTATTTATTAATTATATGATCAATTAATCATTTAGTAATTTCAGTTGTAATGATAATGTTGTTGTTGATCTTGTTTTTGGTTAATATAGTAAATGTTAATTTAATTTCTAAAACCGGAAGGAATCGATCTTTGACAAAGTTTCGAGCCAAGTTTCAGTTAATCTCACCGAGCATCGTTCCTTTCCCCCTGGTTGCTTGGTTGTATCTCTCCTCGGCCCATTTCAAATTTGGAATTAAGCAGCTGATAATAACGATTATGCAAATCATTTAATAATATAAGACAGATGACTTTAACGTTTTATTCTATTATCATTGATAATTTGTCTCGTATATACTGATATTAAATTAATAGTAATTATATTATATTTCATTATATTTTATTATAATTATTATAGATTGATTTATAAAAATAATGTAATAATTTAATATATCGTGTAAATTTAATTTATATTTTATAATTATCATTCTTTTTTCGTGAAAAAATATGTATAATTAAAATTAATTAATTTAAAAATAATAAACATTGAACAAATCGTCAAATAAATAATAAAATAGTACATATCAATATTTAATTCGTAATAAGTAAAATAAATAAAAAAATATGTATGACAATAATTAAAGAGCTTTGAATTATTTTATATTAAAAAACAATATTATACTTATTCTTTTTTTTGTTCCTTTTATTAATTTTTATAAGTAAACTTAGCCATTTGTTTTTCTTTTATTACATTTGAATTTTTGTATTTATTTGATTTTCACTTCTTCCCTCTTTAATTCACCCCCCCCCCCCTAATCTTTCATTATTAAATATGTATATTGTGAATGAATGTGAAACGTATTTTCAAGTCTTTTGTGATTAAAGGTTTGATTTGAAACGGCAGTGGGATTATCCGCCTCAATTCCATTTCCATACCCTTGGATATCAAATTTCAAACTCACTCAATCTCATTCCTAATTTAACTTGCAACACCCTTACCTCCGCCCACACCCTTTCACTTTCATCCCCCACATCCGACCCTCCTTCCTCACTAGGATTATAATTAAACGTAACGAGCAATTCTAGATTGGGAATAGAAGGCAAGGAGTAGAAAATTTGATTAATTTATTCACAAAACAACAACAACAACAAGAGCGCGAATAAGAAAAACAATGATGTTGACAAATGGTGTAAACATCCAGTTGGTAAAAAACAATGTTTTTTTTAAATTTATTTTTAACTAGTGCAAATTAACAGAAATAAATCTATTATTTAAATAAATTATTTAATTTAGTTAATTAATGTTTTAATGTATATTTAAATTTGATTATCAAATAGAGGGGGATTATTCTTTATATTATTTTAGTAAAATTGACGTTAATATGTAACAGCTTCATAGATAGGGATTTCAATTGTGACATCCATTTTAATTTAAGACCTCTCAAAAAATTCCATTGAAACGGACATTTTAATAAATTTAATAGTATGGTGGAGTACACTTTATTAAATGAAGCAAGATACTATTGCGCATGGAAAATTTAATTTCGAATTTTATACATAGTAGCTATCTAATTATTATTTAAGAAATCATTTTAAATCATCCATTATCACAAACGAAATAAGCACACTAAGATTGATATTATTAGGATATTTATTATTATTTATTTATTATAATTGCAAAGGCTATAACCATATTACTTGATAAAATAATCAAGTTATATCAATAAAGCCTAGTTTACACGGGCT
This sequence comes from Labia minor, assembly GCA_963082975.1. Lineage (NCBI taxonomy): Eukaryota > Metazoa > Arthropoda > Insecta > Dermaptera > Spongiphoridae > Labia > Labia minor. The sequence goes on from OY720344.1 coordinate 55,640,426, forward strand.
TAGTACTTGTCATTAGTTCAGGTGTGGGCAAATATTTTTAAGTGCGGGCCAAAATGAAATTTTCAAAATGTCTTCCGGGCCGGAGGACCATATTTCGAAAACACTAATAAAAAAATGTATCTTGCTTTTTTTTAGAGACATATTGAACGAAAATCAAAATAAGAGCCAACTTTTTCAACGGGCAGGCGGTCGTTCAAAAGGCCCGCGCTTAAAAGTATTTGCCCACACCTTAACTAATGACAAGAATTAAGCCCGTGTAAACTAGGCTTAACATAACCAAATCGTATATAACATATTAATAACGAAATGTATAGTATGTGTTTTTTCATTTCTCAAAAGAAGAATCAACAAGAATCCTGTGAATACAATCAAAACGCTCATTATAAAAATCAATAACCAGAATTCGAGATAATGTATTTCAAAGTTGTAAGGTGTAGGGCAGTGATTCCCAAAGTCGGCGCTACCGCCCCCTCGTGGGTGTTGCAGCGATCCAGGGGGGCGGAGATGGCCACAGGTGCATTTAAGGAAAATTACTTGTATATTACTTTTCTATTATAAGTTTAATAAATAGATACAATTTTAATGTTTCTAATTTACACCTTTATTTATATTATTTTGCGAATAGACTCATTTATCATTCTGTTTAATTGTCATTAAAATTAAAAAAAAGTTAATTTCAAGGAGGCACTGAATATATTTTTTTCTGGAAAGGGGGCGCTTGACCAAATAAATTTTGGTGTAGGGAGATGAAGATCTGAAAGCTCCTAACAGACGACCGGTCGTATTTTTGCAATCATTTGTACTTATCTTTAGAGCCTAGTAAAAACCATCAATTCTTTTAAAATAATTATATTAATTAATGAAACTGAATTATATATTTATATATATATTTCACTTCAAAGAAGAGTTATTGTCGCTTTAATATGAAGTTTGTTAAGTAGACTGATTTTGATTCATATAATAGGAGAATCTATTTCAAAACACAAGAAAATATTTCTTATTATTAAAAATTACAATAAACAAGCAACAAGGTTTAATAACTTTAACTGTCATTTTTTTCATATATAAATATATACAACTCTAAAAAAAAGGCAGACAAAGATAAAGTACATACATTTTAATAAATTGAAAAGAAAAATTACCAGAGGATAAAGATGAAATAAAAAAGAAATGTAGAATTTATGATAAGCAAAATAGGAACACCTGAATACTAACTAAGTATATAATATTCCATATATCATTTTGTTTATTTGTTAATAAGAATTATTATTAAAAAAGATTGTAACGAGCGAAACTTATTTAATTAATTAATTTATATTTAAGATAAATTGTTATTTTTAAATTTGGGTAATTGTTCCGCTGTGTTTGGCTCCTGGGAGGTGCTGCCCTGCGTGGCAGCCGAGAACCATGGAGGGATTCCCAAAATGCTCTCAATGTATTTTATGTATCATTTTTAAAATTAATATGTATATATGAAAGAAAATGCGGTTTAAGGTATTAATCCTTGTAGTTTACTTAATGAATTTTTCATAATAAGAAATATTTTCCTATGTAATTCCTACTATATCCTTACTACTAGACGTTACTTAATAATATTCTATAACCATAAGGCTAATGTTCTGTGAATATTTACTTTTAATATAATATAGAACTACATATACTATGAAAAAATATTGAGTTTGTTAGAATAAAAAATTACATATTAGTTTAGAAACCAGAAGAACTTAATTTATTTCTAATAACATTCATTTAATTATATAAAAAATTGAAATTTTATAAAAACCCTCATTAGTTTTTTGAAAAAAAAAAAATTAAAATTTTTCAAAATATAATTATTTTATTGATTTATTTTCTTTACTAATTAAAAAGAATAATTAAATAAATTTCTTTTGAAATAAAAAACAAGAAATTTATTCCAATATATATAAACTTAGTAATTCAAAACAAAAATTCAACCATGCAAACAAATGTATTAATTATTTATTTTTGTACATATATTCAAATAATTTTGTAAGCCAAATTTGCTTATTTATTTATTAATTATCTGCCTTTATTAAATGACTTGATGAGTTAATTATTATTTTTAAAGGTTCAAAAAATATAAAAAAATAAATGAATTATGAAATATTATGATCAAAGATGATCATTGATGATGAATTGAAAGCATTGATGCTCATATTAAGCCCCCCTGGCTGTTAAATATCAATATACTATAAATATAGTAGATTAATACATTTCACTCTCACTCTATCTCTCTCTAATAAGTAACCCCTTCTCTTATCATTAGTTGTTGAATTGAGTAATAATAACTCTCTCTCTCTCTCTCTATATATATATATATATGTGTGTGTGTGAGTGTATGGATATTGGCTGATTAGTTGAAGCATGCCAAGGTCAGTTCAATCCTCCACCTCACAATCAACAGATTGAATGTTAACAGGAAGGGAGAAACATTACTAATACTATTAAAATTTAATACATCCTACTAAATAATTTAATATGTATATGCAGAATGAATTTAAGTAAATTAAATGTTATATTTTTTAATCAATTATATATATAGATATGTTAAAGTAAAAGTAGATATCGAGGCAAATGTGCACATTTACCGAAAAATGTGTACATTTACCTCCTCGTTTGGATAATGTGCATTCAATCAACATTTATGCAGACCTAACTTTACAACAAAATGGGACTTCTGGAAACCTAATTTTTACACTTAACGTTGCTAGTGGGCGCTGCTGACGACAAATTAAATGTTTTTTTAAATTTTTGTTGTTGTTGATCATGTCATTTGTGTAGCATACAGACATCAGCTAACATGGTTTATAGAGTAAGTATAATTTTATTATTATAGAAATTATTTTATTATTATATAAAATATGTATATATATTTTAATTAATACGAGGTGTGCCTATTAAATAACGAGACTGCTTACAAAAAATGTTTTAATTAAAAAAATTATGGTACAATCGAACTTTCCCCCCTCAATATACTCCCCTCCACTCGCCACACACCGCTTCATCCTTTTTTCCACTGGTTCGAAATCGTTTTTTGTTAGGCCTTTCAGCGTAAGCCTCTTTTAATAATTTATAGCACTCGGTCGGGGTTTTTTTCAGTTTCACGAGGAATTTCATATTGATACGTTGTTCGTGTTTTTCGTCACACATCGTTTTCGGCGTTGGAACATAAACACGTTTATTTTAAACCACTACAGAAAAAAAACTACTTCACCGCCAGACATGTGTTCTCGTACTGGAATAGTAGACCCTTCCAGCTGTACAACGGTGCATTAGGTTCCCGTCTACCCTCTCCTGAAGGCCGTCTGCGCGCGCAGTCTCGTTATTTAATAGCCACACCTCGTATGATATAAAATATAATTTCTTTATGTTCATTTATTATAAATTATTATTATTATAAAATTTAACTTTTATAACAAAGAAAGTATGTTAAAATAACACATATTCTATTAAATTTAATGTTACTTTTTTAATGTAATAATATTTTTAATTTATTTGTATTCCAGCTTCTCTTAAAATATGAAGTTAAGAGTATACATTTACTATAACGTGAAGGCAAGAGTACACATTTGCCCAGAAATGTATATATATGTTACTGTGAAAGACCGAAATTGGAGAATGTATCATTCACCGGTGAATGTCAACAAACACCAAATACGTTGATGAAAGATCGAATATTTCAATACATTCTTCTACATTAGGACCCTCACCGGTGTAGTGCACCTAAGAAAGGGATTGTTGTGAAACCAATGATCAGTTCTGAGTTAAACTCAAGATGTCAAATTGATCTGATAGATTTGCAGTCAAACAGAGATGGCGAATATATGTTCATAATGGTGTATCAAAATCATTTAACTAAGTTTGTCCAGCCATGACCTTTGAAAACAAAAAAGACGGAAGAAGTAGCGCATCACGTTCTTTCAATATTTTTAACATTTAGTGCAATCAGAGAATTCAGTAATCAAGTCATATCCGAAATATGCGCTATATGGAAACATGTTAAGATATTTCATGGAAAGCCTCGTCATAGTCAAACACAAGGCTCAGTTGAAAGGGCCAATCAGGATATACAGAATATCCTAACTGCATGAATTAAAGATAACAATACAAATAAAAGGTTAGAAGGTTTACCCTTTGTTCAATTTTCAAAGAACATAGAAAATATAAATCTCAGAAATCTATCTATTATAAAATTTGATAATTTTTGTATTTTAACTTAAATTTTTAATATCTTTAATATTTTCTTTGACCTTACTGATTAACATATTTCTTTGTTCTTTGTTAATTTTAAATTTTAATTCACATTTATATATTTCTTTCTGAGAACATTTAATTATTTCAAGATCTGAATTTCATTTCAGTTTCATTATTGATATATTATATTTATATTTCATATATATTAAATTTATTTGGATAATAAAAATTGTTCAGAGATTTCAACACACCCAACCACAATCTTTAAATCAAAAATTTATCTGTTTTATTTAATCAACAATCTAACGATCAAACGGACTGCAAACTTCAAGATCATTCAAGAAGTTCCTGATCAGTTTAAATTACACATGGATTATTTGATTTTGTTTTTCGAATTAAATTCGGGATTTACTTAAATCCAAATTTTTTGCTTAATTTTTTTCGAAATGATACGAGTACATAATTTGATATTTTCAAATAAAATAATAATAATAATAATAATAAATAAAATAAATAAAAAGTGCCTCTTTTAAAACAAGTAAAACAAACTTTCTGCCTAACCCATATTAATATACATATTCATATATCAGCTATATATTGTTATAATCTTATATATATATATATATATATATATACTTTTATACTATATATATATATATATATATATGCGGAAGTGAAAGTTTTCTTTTGGGATTGAGGAGATTTATACACTGGTACCTATATATAATAAAAAGTTTTGTGCTTCTTAAGTTTCTCTTCTTTAGTTACTTTCTTATATATATAAAATCTTATGCTTATCAACATCATCATCATCAATTATTAATCTCAATCTTTTGTCTATATTTTCTTCTTCTTTTTCTTCTTCTACTTCTATTTATTCCATATATATCTATTAAATTCTAAACCATTCTCTCATTCATTCACTTTCCTAGAAAAAAATAAAAAATGTGCAAGGAGAAGATAACTTTCACTTTTACTTTTCAAACTCCCTTCCTCCTTTTCATAAACTTATTAAGTCTTGAAAAAAAGGAGAAGAAGCATAGGGATAGAAATAGAGAGGGAAAAGAAAAAAATAAGTTTGATCTTCTTCTCTTTTTTAAACTGAAGAAGAAATTCTTTTGTAAGAATCGTGGAATGCTATTTTATTATTATTATTATTATTATTATTATTATGTCTTGTTCTTTAAATCCTTATTGTTTTTTTTTATTTTGTTAGGCCTGTTTTGCTTTTGTTTAAGTTACAGGATTATATGTGGATTATATAATTTAAAGTTTTATATATATATATAGGAGGAAGAAAATAGGGGGTATGAAATTAATATTCAAGAGATAAATAAATAAATAAATGGGAAAATTGGAAAAGTGAAAAAGATTTATATCCTTATGTATGAATAAAGAGAAAGGGAAAGAGAGTGAAATAAGTATATAGAATGAGAATTTAATATAAGTAAATTTATTCAATGAAATTGAATATGCTTTTTTTGCCTTTTATTATTATTATCATTATTATTTTCAATTATCGAATACCAAAAAAATTTTAGTTGAAGGGTAAAGAAACTTTTACAAACAATATATATGTATATACTTTTAAACATCCCCTTGACATTCAAAAAGTGTCTTGAGAATGATGGAGGGGTTGGTAGACTCACCAGATGCTTCCTTGACTGGCTTTGTTTTAGCTTTTTGGTGACCTTTTTTCTTACCCGCCCCAAGAGACACGAGTTTCTTCACAAGTAAGTCTTTTTCACATTTTAGGAATACAATTGATATGTGAATATCCATAGAAACAAAAATGAATTTGATTTTATACAGTATAAGACAGGTGTACGTTTATATATCAGATCCCGGGAATAACAGTGACACAACTAAAAAACTTTGAAATTTTACAATATCGAATTAAAGAAAATGAAAAAAACTTGTAGGGAAATTATACAAGCACCTTTTCCTTCCAATAAAATATTATTTATTGTAAATTCAATTATACTCTATTTAATAATGTTATTATTATAGATTTTATGTATATATAGGCAACATCTTTGGCTCACATTCTCGTGGTCCTGGATCGAGTCCCGGGCCTGGCAGAGAAATTTCTTTTGCTGGGCTCTATGAGACGGAGCCAACCCAGCCTTCGAGATCAACATTGGGAAGCTACTTGATAAAAAGTAGTGCCTCCGATCAAGAAAATCAAGGTAAAAGATGATAGGGCCCTTTCTAAAGATCATAGGACACATAATTGATAGGCGCTGTCAGTGGCGTACCTAGAACTTTTGCCGCCCGGGGCGATCTCCAGTTTGCCGCCCTTTTTATTATAAGTCAATCAAATAGTGGTATTTATAAATTAATGCATATAAATAAATTATTAAGTTATTTAATCAATATAAATTAATACACAGAGTAAATTTTTTTACACATATTTGTATGCACTCGTAAATATATTAATATGTATAATATTTACTCTTCTAGCTTTCATACTAGAAAAATCGTGTATAATGCTCTCAAAATTTATATTTATATTTTTTCCGCCGGCCCTGCTTTTCAAAAGAAAAATCGATGATTTAAAAAAATATTGGTATATCACTTCAAAGTAATCATATAAACTTTTCAAAAGAAATGACATTTATAAACTGATATCAAAAAATTTTAGTTAGGAAAAATTGCTGAACAAAATCGTAAAGATGCGTTTACGAATTCAACGAATTTTAATGAATACAATAAAATAAAATTATTATCCTGTTCTTGGAATTAGAATTCAAAATTTACCCTAAAATGCATTTATATACACCGAGGAATAATATTCGAAATCATATAGTTAATCATAATTTATATAAATCAAATAGTAAACTTATAATAATCATAATAATCATTTATTATTCAAGAAAGAAAAAAAATAAATATGAAATGAATAAGTTGCTTTTTACACCTAAAACTAAATATAAAAATGCCGCCCCAAGATAAGTGCCGCCCGGTGCGGACCGCACCCACCGCACCCCCCTAGGTACGCCACTGGGCGCTATCCTTGCGTAGAATGTACAAAAGTCTTATATATATATATATATATATTATAAGCATAACATCGACTATATCTTCATCTGTAATGTTGTTAATTACAAATTAGAGAAATTAAGTTCAAATTCCCATTTGTTTAGAGATTATAAATGTACAAAATTGAAATATTCTTACATAATAAACACAATGTATGGTTATAGTCCTGTTGTGGCGAATTTGAGATCACGAGTTCTATCTTCGCCAGGTTCATGTAATTCATAATTTAATAAAAATAATAAAAAAATAATATATAGGATACAGTATAAAAATAAAAAGATGAGTAACTGGAAAAATTGGAAGTAAAAAAAAATAAACTCTATGTTTTAGCAGAATGGCGGATTAATTTTTAAAGACCTGGCAAGCCGAATTTGAGGTCTAAAGATCTAACTAAGACCACTTAGAATTAAGATTTAACAATAAATAAGCCCGAATAAAATTGACATAGATAGATAGATAGATTTTAAAAGGCAATATTAATTTAGCTTAAAATTAATTTACATTGTTTATAGAGAAAGTTTAATAAGAGTTCAAATTTCTAAATAGAAATTAATAAATATATTTTATTTATTTATCATCTCTGATGCGAAATTGATTAATGTATAGAAAAAAAAAGGATGAAAGGGTGGAATGATGAAGGTGATATTAGGATAACAAATAGTAAATGAAATGAAAAAGGTTAGATAATATTTCGTGTTTACTCACTCACTGGTAAAGAAGAAATAATGTTGAGTTAAGGTGAGAGGGTGGAATGGGGTTGAAAGAGACCTAGTAATAGCAAACAAGCAACGAAACGACCTCGGTCGGATATAAAAGGGTCGTAAATAGCAAAACGAATCAGCCAGAAGAGAAGAAGATGATGATCATCATCATCAACTTAGAATAATAAACTAGAAATTTATTATCACAAGATAGAATACTAAATTATAATAATATTATTATTTTTATTTCCAACACCAGCAGTAATACCATTCAAAACATTTAAATTAAACGTTTTATACATTCATTTACACTCTAATATAAAAATTATATGAATAATAAAGAAATTGAATTATTTTAAAGAATTAAACAATAATTGGTGTTATTGTTGGAAACAATTAAAAGAAAAATTGCAATAGATTAATCTAAATTTATTAAAATATTTTGAATCAACAAAATAATATTTCACATAATCGTTCTTTCAAATTATTTCTATAAAAATAATATTGACTTTTATAATTTTATAGAATTATTATTTTCTATTCAAAAACCAGAATATTTATTTATTAATAAGCTATTATAAATATTACACTAAAAAGTTTTTTTTAATTGAGTTTATTTAAAAATTAAATACTATAATGGACTTATGATAAAAAATATAACATCCAAATTATAATATTTATATACTTAAACTTGAGTAGATAGACCTGGGGAGCAATAAATGTTTGGAAAGATGCGTACATTTTTTTAATATGAACAGAATCCATTGAAAACAACTGGATCACTTAAATAGCACTATTTATCTCATCTTATATTATTATACTAGCAACAGTGGCGTACCTAGGGGGGTGCGGTGGGTGCGGTCCGCACCGGGCGGCACTTATCTTGGGGCGGCAATTTTTAAATTTAGTTATAATTGTAAAAAGCAACCATTTCATATTTATTTTTTTTCTTTCTTGAATAATAAATGATTATTATGATTATTATAAGTTTACTATTTGATTTATATAGATTATGATTAACAATATGATTTCGAATATTATTAAAACCACTATTTGATTGACTTATAATAGAAAGGGCGGCAAAAGTTCTAGGTACGCCACTGACTAGCAAATATTGAATTTATATAAATTTCTATTTTTGAAATATTAAACAGCTCTCAAGATGAAATTCACAACATAGATATTATTTATAAAGAAAAGTCGATCTCTATTAGATTCAGCCTCAGGAAAAATCATCTTTAATAATATTTTGTAATCAAATTAGGAAATCTATTTTATGTTATATCGACAGGCCATACTTTTCTATCTTTCAGTGCATTAATACGTAAGTTTAAGGGCTGTATGTTTTATGACTATTTTTTTTTAATTTACGTTCTTTTAGATTATTTTAATTGTTTAATATTTAGTTTAAAAAATAATCTTAATCTTAAATATTCATAGTTCATAAGGAATAAATTTTTTATAGTACCGAGCGGCGGCTCGGTGAACCAGGTGCTTGTTCATTATTATAAATGATATCCAATTTATACATATATACATATAATTAAATTATCAAATATAATTAATTAAAAACGTTTCTTATAAATAATCCATTAAAATATTATGACTGTGGAATTTAAAATTAAATAAAAATAAATTATATATGACAATATCTATTTTTTTCTAATTGGCGGAACAAATCTATTTTAAAACAACATTACACAATGATTTATTAATTTATTTGAATTAAATTTGAACATATTTCGATTGATTCACTCAATAGTTCATCCCTCCTTTCAAAATACTTTTTACATTTAATAAAAGGATGGATTCAATATAAAATTTATTTAAAATACAAAATTAGTAGGCTTTATGATTTTACGGGTGAAATATACGCTTTTACAAGTTTTTCAATTATTTGTTTATTTACATTTAAAAATGGTTTAGAGCTATCTGTTCATGTTTAAGTCAAAAAAATAAAAAAAAAAACAATGAAAATATCACATCATTAATTGATTTGGAAATTAATAAAAAAAAAAATAAAAATAAGCTTGTGTTTGATAATAAGTAATGTATATACATAGGTATATATAAATACTATTATTAATTTAATTTAATTTTAACATTCCCAATTTATATTTATTTTATATTATTAACCATTAAATAAAATTTTGTTATTTTTTCATTTATTATATATTTAATTTTGTTATATTAAATACTTAATTTTAATCATACATTTTAGTCTTAAATTTAAATGTTATCCTTATTTCCCCTTAGTACCCCCATAAAATATAATTATATGTGTCTGGAACGAGTCTGAAGGAATAAAAACAGTCCATTTGGAAATTAAATAAGAAAATAAAATAATAATGACAGTATTTATAATTACATATATATACCATATATATAACTTAAAATTTCTTGGCTTCAGCAACCATTTCACTCCAACTATTCTTAACCTCCAGTGTTTTATGATTCTAGAATCTAGATCTAGAACATACATATAAGAATCAATTAACGAACAGCTTCTTTTACTATTTAAGAAAACAATAAACTCTTTGTTCTTTTTCCTGATCTTTTTGTTTGGATTTATTTATGTTGTTGTTCTTTTGCATTATTTTTTATTTTGTTCAAAGAATTTTCTCTCGTTTTATTAGCAATTCCAAAAGGTGCTCTTCTTTTGAGAGAAAAACGGATATCTCTATATTCTCTCTCTTTCTCCCTCCTTCTCTTTCTATATATATATATATATACATATGTATGTATGTATGTATGTATGTGTATTTCCTTTTTACGATCTTCTCTCAATCTCTTTCGTCTGGACATCAAAAAAAAATTTTTCGCTTGGGTCCAACTTGATGTCGCCAACATAAAATATAGATAGATGGATGACTAAAGGGACCAAGGGTTGAATCTGAATGGATGAAGGATAAAGAAGGAGAAGGGGGTAGGGAATGGGGATGTTATAGAGGGTTCTGAATGTCAGAAATTGGGGATGAGTAGGGATTGAAAGAGCGGGATGAATTTCCGGCATTTTCACCCACCGACAACCTTTCCATACCCTACCCTCCACACACAAAAAGGGATAAACGCTTATGGTTTTATTATCACGGAACAGATTGAATATTAATATTGTTAGACGAGGCAATTTAATCGAAAATGAAATTTCAACAGTTGACTGAATTATATTATAATATTATATTATTCTTTAATATTTTATCTAAGTCAGCCCTTTCACACCCACTTTTAACCTCTCCTATGCCCTCCAGTATATTATCTCAATTTGCACATTATAACTCACCATTCAACGTTTTTATATACACTATAAAATTATAATAGCATAAAATGTACGTATAATCGTATTTTTTTTTAAATAAATAATCTCTTAAAGGGGATATTAGTTAATAAAGATTAAATAAAAGTAACACAATCTATAAGACACTAAGCCCTTTCGGAAATACAAATAAAATAAATTTTAAATTTCCTGATTGTTATGTAGCAATATTTTTCCACAATATTTTAAATTTGAAAATACTCTTTTAAGAGAAATTATTTAATATTATTTTATTAAAATAGTATATAAATGTACTATTATATGGCATACAATCTAAGGAAATTAAATCGTTAACAAAAATAGAAGAAAAAAATATGAGCCTTGACCAGGCGATGAAATAGCAAGCTTGGCGAGCTCTGAAACTCAGGCAGTGCCATACTAACCCTATGGGCTGTTTGGGTTACATCCCTTGGGCGCCGTAGTTCAAGGGGCGCCACGAACGTAAAGATGGAGAATTTTTAAATATGCTTAAACTTAAAATGAAATGAAGGTTAACAGAAACTTCATTTAACAAAATAATTTTATTTATAACTGTGATGAAATATTAAAAAAACATATTTAAGAATTTTAGGGCCTAGGAAGCTAATTGATTTAGAGCCTAAGGAGCCAAAAGAGAAGAACAGCCCTGAATCCAGTTGAAAGAAAGGAAGTGAGAAAACTGAAAATTGTCAGTGAAAAGCTCATTTATGTGTGACAAATTAGTGATTTTTATATTCAATTTTAGATAAGTTATATAATAAATATAGTTTATAAAGAAAACTAAATTTATTGTTTTGTAAATATAATATATATTGGTAAATATTTAATAGTGTAGAAACCCTGCTACAATAAGGAAGATAACATTTACGTAATACAAGTAGTTATAAGCCACCGCCTATATAGAATGAATAACACAATTAAATAATAAAATCAAATAGGATCTGCTTTCTATTTTTTGTACAAAAAAATGGAATATGTTTTCAATTTATATATTTTAATCATAAATTTTAAAATAATATTTAATTTGAAAAAAAATATAATTATAAAAACATTTAGTATTTTTAGAACCCGTTTAAGGAATCTTTTGCTTAATAGTTTCTTTTGATCTAGCGATAGTTCGGGTTCCTCAGAATCCAATTGCCCAGATGAGGGGGGTGGATTGAATGTTTTTACGGATCATGGGTTTTGGCTTGTCTTGAAGTCATCTTGCGTGCACTGGCTTATTTAGAACCAAAGATTGTAAGTTCTAGTCGGTAGCAGTTATTTATTTATTAATAATTAAAAAATTCGTTCTTGATTGGTCTTGAAATTGAGATTCCTACTTGCTACCGTATTCTACTTTTAAAATAATAAAATATAAAAAAAATTAAATTAAAATAATAATTGTAATATTTGTGTATTATTTATTTGTATCAGTCACTCAATGCCTCAGTTTATAAATAAATGGATAGATAAAATATTGGTATAAATGCAATATTTTATAAAAAGATTCGATATCTTTTCTGATTTTTTCTGTCTTTAATTTTTTTTTTCATTTTGATTTGTCAAACATTAAATGTACGATCAATAGAGATAGGAAAAAAAGGAGATTTTTTTTAATGGAATCGGAACTCATGATATATATATAATATAATAGGGATGGGGTAGATAGAGGGAGTCAGTCAGTCAGTTACTGACACAGACAGACATACGGATAGAAGAGAAAATCCTACAACGAACGGTTAATATATATATATATATATATATATTTATATATCTCCATTGGACTTAGATGCTTTCATATGTTAAGCTAACCTTACACCCCCCTCTCCACCCCTATTCTTCCCTTAAGCAACGGCTGTCCCATCTCCTACTAATACTTCACGCTCTATGCATGGAAAAACCAGACAAGTCCTTTTAGTCAGGCATTCGTAATACAAATGGCCAACATAAACAGAGATAATCCCTTCACTCGCCTGTAACTGACAGACATTTCAAGACGAATATTAATGGTTGTTAATTTTAAACACCAACCAACCAATAAGGCGGACACAATCGACAGACAATTAAAACGAATCCTTGTTTTAATTTATTTTTTATTTTACACCAGCACTTATCAAATATTTCATAAATTAATTACCACAAATAAAATATATATTAATATTATCAATATTAATTATCAATATTATATGCAACAAGTAAATATCTTTTTCATTATAAATTTTTAAAAGACGCTGTCATCTTCTTAATTAATTTTGAAAATTATGTGAATATTTCTCAACATACACTGCGATGCAAAATATCGAGTCATCAAGACATATTCGATCAATTGAATAGCGTTGATTAATGTTGAATCATCAAGACATATTCGATCAATTGAATAGCGTTGATTAATGTTGAATTTAATAAAAAAATAAAAAGAAAACGACATATTATCATCACTTCTCAATATTATTTTATAATGAAATAAAGTTGTAAAAAAAGTTAAAATTCCTTATGAATTAACAATAAAAGAATCATTTTGAATTAAGCATAATTGAAAGAACAATAAAATATGTATACAAAATTAATATTTCTGAAACTCATATAAGAAAGAAGGGCAAAAATACTAATTAATAATATATATTATTAAATAACATTAATGAATATTAAAATTTCATTGTTTATCCTTTTTAATGGATTTTTCTTATATTCAATTTAAAAAAACTAAATTGAGTGTTATTCTTATTAAATTTATTTTTTCATATATTTCTTTATAAATTTAAAATTTATTAATATTATTGACTTGTTAAGAGCTCTGTAAAAAAATGATAATTAGGACTATTTTGGATTATTTTGTGCAGTGTCAACTTAGAAAAAATTATAAATAGAATTATTATATAGTGACGGAAAATGTAAATACCTTGGGGGAATCAACTGATTGAGAAAGACCATTGCCATTGCCCTCATGACGTTTAAATTTTGCCATCACTATTCAACAAGAAACTTTTTCATTAATATTTAATAAAATTGTAATTTAGAAAATAGGTACGTGAACCTACTAGAAAGAACAATCAAATTTTGTATTAAAGTATATTATATAATAATAATAATAATAATATTAATATAAAGAATCAGCACTACAACTAAATGAATTATATGCTTACAGAGATTTCTATAAATGTATTTAACGATTTTTTTCATTAAATATTATTTCAAGATGATAACGATGATGAAATGTACAACTTAAATAATTTAACACTTGGCTTTTATAAGTTTCAATTTATTTTTAATTATTTATTAATAAGAGAAGAGAATATATATATGAATGAAAAATAAAATAAAAAATACACATGAGTCACTCTTGAATTAGAATAGTTATCCAAACAAAATAGGGGTTCTATGTAAAAAAGCTGTGAGCTGTAAAAGAATTGGAAAAGAGTATCTCTGCTGCCAGAGAGCGAGCCGGCTCCCAACATTTTGGAAATCACCCAATGGTTTTGGGTTGCATCGGCAGGGGCACTACTTTACAGAAGCGAAAACCAACAAGCAGAATTCCCAAATTTAATTATAATATTTTAAATAAAATAATGAATCACGTCAGCTGCCTGTTTTTATTGTTTCTTGGATACTTATTTAAAATAAATAATAAAAGATGAAAATATATAAATTAAAAAAATAAAATATAAAATAACTACTTAATTGTGTATTTACGAGGGTGGACTGAAGTTTCCGACCTGGCCAAGAAAAACGATGTTTTTCAATTTTTTTTTTGTTTTATTTTTCAAAATTCAAGATAATTGAGACCTGTACGATGTCAGCTGAACGTGTACGAAATATTTTGAAGTACTATTTGAATATGCAACGTGGGTGCCGCATTTCCTAACGTTAGACCAAAAATTGCTTCGAAAAACCATTTCTAACGACAATTTGGCGTAATCCAAACGAATTTTTGCGTCGATTCATAAATTTTAATTTAGCATCAATAAATTAAATTATTTGTTGAATGAATTAATAATGCAATTCAATCAAAATTGATAAATGTAATATTTTTAAAAAAATGATTATAATAGAATATGTTTCACTAGAATGATTTTAATTACTAAACAATGATAATGAAGATGGTTAATGTTAAGGAGAGGAATGTTCGTTAAACATTACAAAGATCAAATTAACTGTAAGAGAGAGTGGAAGTGTGGGTGAGTATTTAATTAATTGATTATCTTTCATTCTCTGCCCTCAAACTCCCCAGTGAGGAAGATGGGAAAAGGAAGGGGTGTGTTTAGCCTTTAATTGTTCGACATAAGAGATTACAGATACGTAGATCTAACCAACCAACAAGACAAGAGAGATTACGAATTCAATTGGATTTGAGATCTATGATTGGTTGGGCTTAAATGACAATAGAAATCAAAAACAATTGCTCAGTGAACAAATAATTAGTTTATTTGATGTTTAAACAAATCAAAAAATACAATTATATATTTTATCTAATAAACATAATAACTTTATAAAATAATTATTTAATTAAAAATTCCACTAAAATCATTTTTATTTATTAAAAAATTTAATTAAACTTTAATATAAGTAAATCTTCATTATAATAATTTAATGAAATTTAAATAAGTATTTTATAAAGAAATAATTAAGTATATATATATCAGGATTTACTTGAAAATAAAAATATTCCAATATTTTTTTATAAAAAATTGACATAATTTAGGTAATTATTCATAATTTAATTTAATTCAGCTAATATTATTTCAAGATTTATTAAAATATATATAAATTTTTATTTTTATTCCTAATAATCATATTTGTACGAATCAATGTTTGATTCGAGAGCCTGTTGTCGGGACCACTTATTAGAGCAGTTTTGGCAGAATTCTTGAAGCGAATGGAGTATCGATGAAAGAACATATCGATTTTTCTTTTCTTCCAAGTACATCTCATCCTAGTTTATTCTTCAACAAATTTGTATAAATTAATTATTTCATCTCCATATAAACATACGATTTTTTTCATTATTTTATTATTATATATTATCCATTATTATATTCGTTAAGAATCATTCAACATATTTTTATAACCAGTTCATCAAATGTTGTACCGGTATAAAAAATAGTTTTTACGATTTCATTATTCCGAATATTTGTGGAATACCTCCTGGTTGATGTTCAGGATTAATATAGAACAAAATATAGTTTTGTGTATTCGTTGAGGTAATAAATTGCTCATTTTCATATATTTAAAATTATTTTTATATTATTAACATAATCTTCTATTTTCCTGTACAACCCATGGGTCAGATGTGTTAAACATAGATTCAGGTGATTTTATTCCATACAGTTATATGGTTGTCTCCTACATTATTTATTATAATATATTAAATTAAAAAAATAAAAGTGAAAAAAATGGGCAATCTTATTTAATCCATCCTGAAGGATTTACATAAAAAAATCAGAAGAAATGGCCAAGGAATAGAGTAAAATAATTTAATAAGACGAAGACAGATGAAATCACAATACAAAAAATGTTTCTAGGTAATCTTTCATCGATAATAAAATTATAGATCCATTGACTTAAATTTTTTCACAGGTATATTAAATTCATTTATCTAATGGTATTGATAACAATATCAATAAAAAAATTGATTATTTTTCTTAGAACTACTAAACTAAATTTAGTCGAAGAGTTTAAATAAGAAGGGAAAAGAAAATGAAACAAATGAATTTTGATATAGCCAGAGGAAAAAGGGGAGAGAAATATTTATTCCAAATATCCAGTGGTGGGGAGAAGAAATAAAAGATGAGGCCCCACTATTGTGCAATTTGTCTTAATCATCTAGACTGCAAAGCAAGCGTTCTCGAAGGGTTAGTTATTAGACCGTGTGACGTAGAGTTGATATATAGTGAATTTCTATTAACAAAATCAAGAAAATTTAAAAAAAAATATCGAAAAGTGGGGAGGGCTAACTTTTTTCAGGCGAATAAATGTGTCTTAATAAATAGTGTGTATTAATTACATGAAAGAGAACTTAATTAAGAAGTACATTTATATAAATATATGGTAAATGGCAAATGACCTAATCACCAAATTAACATCAAATATAACAATTATTTAATATAATTCCATATAAAAGAATAAATAAACTATACAATGAGAACAGCTAAGAAATATATATAATATTAATCAAATTTTTATTTAATTTTCTCACCTTTTATTTATTTAAAATATAACAAACTTTCTTTATCTCTTATTAATATTATTGTTATTATTATAAAGAATATTACGAAAAGAGAATTTAATAAATTATTCAACACTTTGAATGAAACGTAATACTTATGGCTTAAAAAAAATATTATATTAATAATTAAATAAGCAAAAGCAACATCCAATGAATGTTCAGTAGAAATAGCAAAGAGGAATTAAAGCAAAAGAGAGGGAAATGAAATGTGTTTAATTTAAATTACAATTCATTCACCTTTCATTTATTTTAAATTTAAATTTCTAATTAAGTAATGTAAAATATTTGTTTTCTATCTCATATAATATATATATATATATATATATATATATATATATATAAGTTATGAAATGAATAAATAAGAGAAGACATGGGCAATATGGTAGGAATGAGATTTCTATTACACCTATCCCCCGATTTACACGGTACTTGTTTTACACGTTTTCGCTTTTACACGGTTTTCCAAATAAGTTTTTTTTTGTTTTTATCGCACTCTACTAAATGCTACTGTGTACACATCTCATGGGGAATCCCGAGCTTATGTGCTGACTTGCTGCACATGCACACTGTGTCTGTATTTCTTCGCATAAAATTAAAGTTTTATCTACGGAAAATTGTATTTGAGTGAAAGTTTCACAGTTTCAGAAGATTTAATTTTCCATATTCCAACCTTCGATTCCGAAAAAAAGAATGAGAGTAATTTCTGATAGTGATGAAGGATAATAAAACACCTTTGGTTTTATTTTTTGTTCTTCTGTTTAATGTATTGTAATTAAATAAAAAAACAGTGTTTCCGTAATATATTACATATTTTAAACTGTCAATGCATTTTATTTTTATTTCTGTGTACACCTAAAAATTTTGAAAAAAATCACAACTGTTAAATAGCAAAATTATGCATTTTCTGCAAGCTTTTCGATTTACACGGTTTTGACTTGAAAATTTTTAATTTTCGATTTACACGTTTTTCTCAGGAACGTATCTACCGTGTAAATCGGGGGATAGGTGTACTAGTATTTAAAAACAAACAATAAATACTTGAAAAATAATAAACTTTGAATTTTCGAAAATGTCGAAATATAACAGTTTATTTTTTATTTTATTAAACTAGTAAATAATTTCGTTGATACTTTGTTTAATTGTGCAAATATAATTGAGAAAATAAAAAAAAATAGAAAAAGACTATCAAAATGATAAAATAACATGCTCATAATTCTTATATTTTTACTATCTCGCCAGAGATAGTAGCGATCACGAAAATTTTCGATATCGAGATTTTGATGTTTTAATACGTTTTTTTATATGTTTATCAAACATATTAAGAATATGTTCCAAAAATACCTTAAAAAGTTAATAATAATTTAATTTTATTAAAAAATTTGAAAAGTCCTAAATTTTAAGGTATGTTTATTAAAAAATAATTGCGTTAATTAATAGAAAAAATTTATATAAAATGAGAAATAAATATTTAATTTTATTATTTTTAATTAGCAAAAATAGTATGTCTGTATATACATTATATTTAATAATTTGAGATACTTTATTCTGCAAAGGATTTTTTAAATTCACACAATAGGTAATTTTTACCGACCGACGATAGTAAGGGAGGTATTGTTTTCACACCAAATTTCACATGTGGAGATTTTTACATATCTCCACGAATCATGCATTTTCTAAACAGAAAAAAGTATTTTTAGCATGATGTCTGTCCGTCTGTCCGTCCGTCCGTATAGATGTGTACAGCCTGAACGGCTCAACCGATTTTGATGAAATTTGGTATATTTACTTAATGCATCAGTGGGATGAATTGATCAACTTTTGGTGCAATTCCGGAAACCGGAAGTGGTAGTATTAGCGATCGACGATAGGAAGGAAAGGGTTATTTTCACACCAAAGGAGATTTTTTTATATATCACCACGAATCATGCACTTTGTATTGGTTTTATCCTCGAGAAAAATCATATTTATTAGTTTTTTCTTGATTTAAAATTATATGACGTCATCCAGCCAGGTCTTGCATATATATTATAAATAAAATAAAATTAAAAATGTTTATATTTATTATTTATGTATCCATATCTGTTTTTTATTACATTAATAGATATATTAAAATTATTTGAAATTGTTTCTGTAGCTGGAAATTAATTTATTTCAAACAGTCGGTCGGTTCGGACCTGGCCACAGGTCAACTTATTATGAATAGACATATAAGTTATCAATTATAGTGGAAAAGGGAAACAAGCGCTGGTTTAATAAATATGATTTATTAATTTTAATTTAAATATAATATATTATGTTATTTAATCCAATTCAAAGTGCGAGATAGTCGAGTGGAGACACTCCAGCTTATTTATTATTATGACACTTGGCGTGATATGCCGGGAGAATTTTACTTTTCTGTTGGTCTTGTTTTTAGCTGGGCTCTGACGATACGAAAAGGGAATTCATCCTAACCCCTAGGCTCTTCGATAATTTTTAATTGATGAACTTTCTAACTATATGGCATGCTTGTAGTAGAATCGCTCTATGGCCAGTTCTTAAAATGTTATGTGGCAAATAAAGCTCCTTAATTATCTTAATAAGTTTTTTTGAAAATATTCCTTCAACTGATATGACAATCGAACATATTTTAACTGATTTCAGATCTTTTTAATTTGGATAGCAATCTCCTCATAAATACATATTTTTTCATTCTCAGTTTTCACTATATTATGAGACAGAGAAACCCCTAATCAATTACCAAAACTGTTCGGTTTTTTTTTGTTTGTAAAAAGATTATCGGGTCTGTTGTGGTTTACTTTTTGGTCTGTCCCAATAAATAATTGTGTCTTTTCCCTCTACAGTTGCTAATGGGGTATACTTATAATATGGTGGTGTTACTTTCCTATCAAATATTCCATATTTAAATTCAAGATGCTGGTGGATTAGCTTTGTCAGTTCATTGTGTCGAGAAAGATACGCTTTGTCAGTAAGAACAGGGAATCCCGTCAGGATCTGTTTTGTGACTTCACTCACCATATTATACACCCTCCATTCCAAAAGAAACAGAACTTTAAAAAAAAATAGTACCACTAATGCCATCTGTTGTAATATTTTATCCGTAGATGGCTTAGTCCCTCATTGACAACTGGTATAAATTTCATGACATTTGGATGCATACAACAAAAGTTATTGCGTTTCAAATGTCAGTGTACATCAGACGGAAAATGAGTTTCAAACAAAGAGCTGCGACTAATAACTGAATTTTTGGTCAAAAATCACGTTATTCCTTTGCATCATTCGCCCTATTCACTAGATCTGGCTCCGTGCGACTTCTATCTGTTCCCTAAACTGCATTTGGCGATGAAAGGAAAGTGGCACGCATCGATTGAAGTGTCATTGAGAAGGCGACGACCGACGTCCTAAAGACCATTCCAATAAAGGACATGGAGAAGTCGTTTGACAACTTGTTGGAGCGTGCAAATTTGTGTATCGATGCAGAAGGGGAATACATTGATTAATAAAAATGATTTGTTCCAAAATGTACATTGGTTTTTTGTTTTTTTTAAAAAGTTCAGTTTCTTTTGGAATGGAGGGTGTATCACCTAGATCAGGCGTCGGCAAACTACGGCCCGCCATCTATTTTTATCCGGCCCTCGGATAAATATTGTCATTTTTTATGTAAATGCAAAAGAAATTTTCTTATTTCAAAATCCATTTCACTGTACGATTGACGAACTTCTGTCCGAACTTCAGTTAGAAGTGATTGATCTGCAAAATGATGACACACTAAAAACTAAGTTCTTAGATATGAATATAACACGATCCTATGGATATCTTTCCGAAATTGAATATAAACAATTAAAATCATATGCACGAGGGTTTATTTCTGTATTTGGAAGTACATACCAATGTTTAAAGACATTTTCGAAAATGAAGTAAGTATACAAAATCGCAATACAGATCATTATAACAGATGACAATTTGCAAACAACTTTAATTATAGTATTAACTTTGTACCCAATAATGATGAAATAATATCTCAAAAAAAAATTACATTCATCACATTAATGCAAAATTTATTATTGAATTAATTAATTAATTTAAAATCTATCTATACAATTTTTATATTTGGTCCTTTTCTAAAAAAGTTTGCCGACTCCTGATTAGATCGATCCTCTATGTTACTTTCCAATATGTGCTCTTCGTAATTTTCGTTTTGATGATACGATCTTGGATGAACTTGGATTTTTTGGATGAAATTTTATCAACATAGGCACCATCAAGGAGCTTAGGGACCTTTCCATGTTATTATTATTATAAGTATTTAGAGCTCGTGGCTCAGCAAGTAAGGCCACGAGAAAATCATCGATCATATCTATACGTGATTAATTTAATTCTTAATCAAGCAACCCCATCAGGGAGAATTTAACCTTCTTCGTAGGGGCACAGTCAAGCAATCAGTAAACAACTGCATCCTGACCGATTCCGATGTGCCAGACTTTAAGTTCTCCGGGCAGATAGAAAAAACTATTAATCTCAAAACGAAAATCTAGGTTTAACAATAATAAATATTTTAAGACCAACCAACCAATAAATCAATATATAGATAAATAATATATCACAGCTTAGTTTGTGAGACAGTAAGAATGTACAGAATTTTGTTGTCACTTTATTGATTGTGCTTGTCTAGAAATAAAGAATAAAAAACAATCATATAAATAATAACAACAATTTATAAATACCAATAAATATTTAATAAATAAATAAATATAAAATAGAATTTATTTAATAATCTATCGAGGAACTTAAACAATTCTCAAATATTTTCATCAAGACACATCTGTCTCTCTGTCTGTCTGTCTGTCTGTTCGCTCTTTTGACAAATTGAAATCGATTTTTCATCATCTTAATATTGAGATAGACTTTTGAAAATTTTTATAGATATTTCAATCGATCCCTAGAAGGTATAGAAGAAATATAATTTAATTATAATTAATTAATTGTAATTAATTAGCGATTAATTACTTTTAGTAACTAACTCCTTTTGTATTGCTCGGATTCTAAAGAAGAAATATTGATTTCAAGATAGATAGATAGAATAATTAACAAAATTTTTATTATTGCAAAAATTTGACTTGATTTTTCATATAAATAAATAAAACCAAATGCGCCCAACGTTTTTCGTTGAATATGAAGCAATTCATCCATAAACTTTGTCAGGCTTATAGAAAAATTATTTTATTCTTTTTAGTCCATTGGAAAAACGTTATTTTATAAAATTTTCATATTCATATTTATATTTTTAATTAATCAAATATGCATCTGCAAAAGAACAGTGGTCAATTGTAAGAAGGAACAGAATGGCACTCTTTCTTCAGAATTATATCTATTAATATTAATTTATATTTATTGATACTCATTTAAATTTTTTTTTCGCCAAAACTTAATAATTATGATAGATAATATTTAAAAAGATTTTAAATTAAGGTTTATATCAGGAAACGTGTGTTCAAATTATAAAATCTTTAAAACTGTTATTTATTTTACCAGTGTATGGGTGTGAGGGGTAAACTATGATCTTGGGGAGAGAATGGAATCATTGGAGAATTAGCCGAGAATTTATAATCAGGAATTTCATAATCTCTATGCTTAATTGGTGGGCAAAGTACCAAGAATGCGTAAGGAAAAATTCATCAGAAGGAGACCATTTGGTTGTTAGACCAAAAAAGTTTCGAGTTATATTTATAAGTAAATATACTTTGAAAATATACTATTTAAACAGTTAATAGAACGATATAAAGAAATAAGGGACAAAATTGAGTTTTTGAAAAGTAAATAAATCTATAAAAGAAAGTGATTCCAAGTAAAGGATGATATATGTTTGCTCACATTTCCACAAATACGAAATTAAATACTCTTTCCAAGTTTTATTTCTATTATAATTCTATATGTTATAGTATAATATACAGGGTGGGGCAGAAAAACCTATCAGATTTCAAAACGTTATAAAATTAAAACCACTCAGCTTGTTGATAAATTTCTTTTATTAACATATCGCAAATTTTATGCCATTATTAAATTTAAGTTTTGAAAAGCACATCACTCAATGCTGGAAAATTTTCTTCGACCCAAAATGGAAGAAAATGGAGTGGAAAATGTGTGGTTTCAACAGGATGATGCAATCGCCCACACATCGCGACTATTTTGGGTCGAAGAAAATTTTCCAGCATGAAACAATAGCGCTCACTGTTGACCGTTACGGTTTGCCCATTTTCTTCAAAAAAGTAAGGCCCCCAGACGCCTAGGCTGGAAAGAGCACACCGCACAGTCTCTTTTGGGCTATGGAGGGGTTCCTGATGGATTTCCCGAGGATTTTCGTCACTCCAATATCGAAAATTCTGCCTGTGGAAATGACGGTGCAAGTCATGGAAAGCTACCGCGAGCGCCTAAATCAGTGTATCCCCTCCAAAGGACGACATTTAAATGATGTGCTTTTCAAAACTTCAATTTAATAATGGCATAAAATTTGCGATATGTTAATAAAATAAATTTTTTGACAAGCTGAGTGGTTTTAATTTTATAACGTTTTGAAATCTGATAGGTTTTTCTGCTCCACCCTGTACATATTTGCATTATATTCTCTATGAATTAGCTTATTTTGTTTTAGATTTAAAGATGAGTAGTCAAATTTACAAAAATAAAAAAAACACTAAATACTCGGATTTTAATTGAGGTATTATTAGTTTAATTGTAAGTTGTAATGACATGTGACAAAATTGTATAATGAAAAAAGATTGAGTACTGTTGATTTTTAAAAAATTATATATTGTTTGTTGTCAAGGTAAAAAAAAAATAAATTCCTTTGATGAGAAATAAATACCAATTTGTAAACCAGTAATCCATCCCTCTCTTTCATTTCAATGTTTTTTTTCTTTCTTCTTTGCTTAGCCTGATCGAATAACTGGCAGTGATTGAACTAGAAAACCCTCTCACTGTCTCTTTCTCTCTCTTTCTTCTCAAGAGAGGCTAAATACAAACTCCCTAACCCATCTATTGTCTCTTTCTAAATGCCTCCTAGCAGCAATAATACAACCAGCACTACTACCACCACAACAACATCAACAAAGGATAACTAACCTTTGACCTGAATGTAATATAGAATAATCGAGCCCGATTATACATATGCTAATTGAATTGTTGTGATTTGTATAAAGGAACAAACCAGTAGTTTAAGTAGTCCTTTATAAAATGAAACGCCCTTGCTTTATCTCTTTAAATATGTTTCTTTTTTTTACTTTGAAAATACTTTGTATATATTTGTTATTAAACTAATCTTTGCAATTAATCAAAAACAACAACAGCAGTGTCTTAATGACAAGAACAACAACGTAAATGAGTTTTCTGAATAGGTGATATGATTACGATACACTTAATGAGAACATAAATGAATGTGGTAGGTGGATGAGCTTTAGATAAAGGTAGGTTTAATTTCAATTAGAACAAAATCAACCAACTGTTGTTGAGGTTGATGGTGTAACGTTGATTATTATTATTATTATTATTATTATTATTATTATTAAAGAACCGTTTAATCTTTTAATTTATGAAGATGAATGTATATTTTATCTGGATATAATTTTTTACCGACCGACGATAGTAAGGGAGGTATTGTTTTCACACCAAATTTCACATGTGGAGATTTTTACATATCTCCACGAATCATGCATTTTCTAAACATAAAAAAGTATTTTTAGCATGATGTCTGTCCGTCCGTCTGTCCGTCTGTCCGTCTGTCCGTCCGTCTGTCCGTCCGTATAGATGTGTACAGCCTGAACGGCTCAACCGATTTTGATGAAATTTGGTATATTTACTTAATGCATCAGTGGGATGAATTGATCAACTTTTGGTGCAAATCCGTGAACCGGAAGTGGTAGTATTAGCGATCGACGATAGGAAGGGAAGGGTTATTTTCACACCAAATTTCACATGAGGAGATTTTTTTATATATCACCACGAATCATGCACTTTGTATTGGTTTTATCCTCGGGAAAATCATATTTATTAGTTTTTTCTTGATTTAAAATTATATGACGTCATCCAGCCATTCATGACGTCACAGCCTGGTCTTACATATAAATATATACATATATTATAAATAAAATAAAATTAAAAATATTTATGTTATATGCCTATATGTTTTTTATTACATTAATAGATATATTAAAATTATTTGAAATTGTTTCTATAGCTGGAAATTAATTTACTTCAAACCGTCGGTCGGTTCGGACCTGGCCACAGGTCAACTTATTATTTTTCTGAAGTAAAAAATTGAAATAAAATTTAATCTTAATATAGTTAAATACTAAAAGCCAACCACAGACAAATATTTTGCAAATAAAAAATGATTTGACAGATAAAAATTGATTTGTGTTAATTCCGCCTATTAGTTATCAATATGTATGTATATATATTTTTATATATTTTTCTTGTACAAATTTTCATTTGATAATAAGAAACTTTCTATTCATTCTCTCAAGTTCAAATACTTTTTTACCGACCGACGATAGTAAGGGAGGTATTGTTTAAACTTTTAGTGGATGACTCTAGATATTAATAGAGTTTTTTCTAATATTAATTCATTAATTAAATTTAAGTAATTATTTTTAGCTTAAAATATTTTTTATTTAAGAAATTTAGAAGAATATCAATTTCTCTTGTAATGGGATGGTTGAGCATCGACTTAGAAAATTCATGCATTTAAATCAAATCTCGTCTAAAAAAATTTTTATTAAATTTTCAAATAATTTTTAATACTTTAGAGCAGTGATGGCGAACCTTTTTGAGAAATGGGTCTAATTTTGATCATTATTTTTTTAGATTTAGCTCGTGGGTCACTAAGTATTTGATTTAAAAAGGAATAAAGAAAATATCATACAATATATATATTTTGTATAAATATTTATTAATAATTAATAGCTATATATATATAATTTATATATGAATAATAAAGTTGATTATAAAGAATTTAATGGGAAATTTGTTGCTGTTTATTTTCAGACAACTTTTGAATATTTGGTTCATATTTTGAGTTCATTAATTTAACGCAATTCGCAGTTAAGTGTAGTATCAAGTGTATTTCTGTTTGAAGATTTCAAGTTTGAAGAAAACAATTTTTCACATGAAGATATGGAACCAAACATCGTTAAAAGAGCATTTGAATGTTTCTTCATTGATACAAAATTATTTGGTTACGAATCCTATACTTTTAATATAATATTTTCAATTTTTATTTTCTGCACTACTTTCAGACATGTTCCTTACTACTTCTAAAATCTAGTCTTCAAATTTTGTTTTCCACACTACGCTGTTTCGAAATTCAACTAATTCCATTTCTAAATTAACTAGCCACATAAATTCGGTTAATTCCATTGTTTCAAATTCCATTTTGTGTGGATATAAAATAAAATTAAATATAGTTTCCAACTTTTTAAATTGTTTGAACCTCTCCTCAAATGCTTGTTTTATTTCCTGCATAATCTCTTTGAGAAAATCACTGATTACAATATTACCGTATATAATAATTGTCTAACTTTCAAATATTTTAACAAATATATCTTTCAGAATCGTTATTAATTAAGATATTATTAAAAAAGGAATCCATAGGTAATTTTTTTTCCAAATTCATGATATATATGCTAAACTGAACAATTACCGATTTTTTTATCAACTTTATGTACATATTACATATAATACACATCATATTTGACAAAAGTTACACTCTGCGATACAACGAATATGCTTGCGCGCCAAGTTGCACAGGTACAATAATTCGATTCAAATAGAAAATCAGCTAGCCAATATCCAGTTGGAAATATTCTTTTATAAATTCGATTATAGATATAAATATTTTATTTTTTAATTTTTTTTTTTTGAGAATTTATTCTACTTTTTGTCATAAAAAAAAAATATAAAAATCAAAGTGTGGGGCAGTGTTCGCCTTTACTACTTTAGAAGTTTGAAATAAGACTTGATCTTAACATTTTTCTATATTATTTGTTTTTATTGACTATTTATTGAAAAGATTAGATATGCAAAAATTCTGATATTTCTTTGTTTAAAGTCAGTTTTACTATTATTCAATATAAAAAGAATTTAAATTTAAATATGGAAATAAAAATAGCAATATGTTCTCGTCAGTAATTTTAAAAACTAAGAAATGTTAGATTAAAAATACAAATTTTTATTTTTTTTTTAATGAACATTATTCAATTATGCAATTAATAAAAGATAAATTGGATTCACTGATTTTCAATAATTGAATCAATTTAAATTGAATAAATTATCAATTGATTAATTGTTTCTTTATTGATTTTATTATTAATTCATTGTTATTAATACGTTATCAAATTATAAAATCTATTTTAATTATAAATTCAATATAATTGAAAGTATGTAACATTTAATTAGGACGCTTTAATTATTTGAAAACTTGATTAGAGTTTTAATTAAAAAAATAATTATTTTAAAGAAACAATCAGAATGGGAGATTTTGATAATAAAGTAAATCTAACAATTTTGTAAAGCTGCCAAGATTTAAACTTTTAATATTTAAATTTGTTAATATATACCATATATATATATATATATAGATATACAGATATAAATCTATATATCTATATATCTATATATATATATATGAAAGAAAGAAATAAATTTTGGTTAAGTTCGAAAGTGAATGGAACATCAGAGAGGCGTGGGTAGTAAATGAGACAGACCATCTGATATGGAATAGGGAACTTAAGAGTAAAAAAGTAAACAGAAGTTGGAGTGAATGACCAAAATAAAAAAGACAGCT
Organism: Labia minor; assembly: GCA_963082975.1. Taxonomy (NCBI): domain Eukaryota; kingdom Metazoa; phylum Arthropoda; class Insecta; order Dermaptera; family Spongiphoridae; genus Labia; species Labia minor. The sequence goes on from OY720344.1 coordinate 55,668,718, forward strand.
ATAAAATAAAAAAAATTAAAAAAATAAATAAATAATATTATATTATATTATATTATATATATATATATATGTGTATATATTCTTTAGGGAAGGTTGGATATATCAAATTAACATAATATGAATATCTTTAAATTAAAATATTAAAATCAATCATTTTGTTTTCTATAAATTTTAGTAAATAGTATAATGGACTAACTAATTAATTAGGTCTGGGGAATCCAATTAAAATATTGGTATTAGTAAGAATTGTGAAGTAATACTATATAAATAAATTATAATTGGAATTGTTAATATATTATATAAAAGTAATTGTTAGAGAAACATTATAAATTGATAAAATTATGGATTTAACAACTTTAAAAATCGATTTCTTTTACAGATAAAAATCTTTTAATATTGTAAATTTATATTAAAAATGTAAATGTGAAAATCTTTTACACAGAAGAAAATTGATTTAAAGTAATACCAATCCTAAACATTCTTATATATATATATATATATATATTATATATATATATATATATATATATTATATATATATATATATATATATATACGAGGTCTGTTCAAAAGAAAAGATGAATTTTGCATTATTATATAGTTATATTTATTCTTTATACCATATAAAACCAAAATTTTGAATGGATTCTCGATAAGGGACCGAAACGTCTATATTAAAAAAGAAGCTAGATAGTTTTATTTTAAACTCGCATGTTTTGACGTCACATTGTGTGATTCCCAGTCCATATCCATTTCTAAACATTATCAAATATTAGAAAAAGAGTTTTTGATTATTAAAGACAGTTTCTTTTCCTACCATATGATTTGGATAATTAATTTATTGAATTAAAATAAATGTAGGTTTCAACTACTTATACTGCAGTCGTTATCAAGAACTGCACACTTGCTCTGACTTAGATTTTGGCTTAATACGCTTACGCTTATAATATATCATAACATAATATATCAATTAAATATATATATAATTATTAATCTCATTAGAGAAAAAAATGTATTTTTTGAAAATATTAAATCTCACTAATGAGTTTAATTAAATAATTATATAGGTATATGAATAAATTTAATTTTGAAAAAAAAAATTAATTAATATTCGTTTTTCTTTAAATGTACACGTAATTTACTAATTGCATTTTTTTTAAAAATTTGCGAAATATATTTAAATTAGAATAAATACTTTTTTGGTTATTAATTCTTTATGTCAACATATATAATGTGGTACATAGATAATTTTATTCGAGGGGTAACCTGATTTATTTGCAAAATACCTACTGTATCTAATATCAATTGCTGTACTACTTTAGAATTTGAAATAAGACTTGATCTTAACATTTTTTTATATTATTTGTTTATCGTTAATTATAAATATTTATTTATCGTTAATTTAAAATATTAATTAAATAAAAATTACCTATATTGACAGAATTTTTTGTTCTTTTTCTGAAACATAAAAAATTAACCAACATACATACTGCTTTATAAATACCATATTTATAAGATAGTTATTTATTATTTATTTTTGGGTTTAAAATCTTTTTTGGAATATTTTCTTCATGCATTATCTTATATTTAAATTATAACCTCGTATTTTAAACAAATGGGAGAGCAATATAACCCACCTTAAATATATGAAAATAATAATAATAAAAAATAAAAATAGAATCTTTTCCCTAGTGGTACACAATCTCAGTGTAGGATTCATAAATTATTTTGTTAAAGCCTCTGAAAATCCTCTCTTGAATCCTTTTTAGAGTCCCATCCTTCTATTTTCCCTTTTCCACCCATTCAAACAGCCACCTAACCACCCTCCATTTACAATTCCCCTTTACGGGAAGGAAAGAAACGCCTTCACCCCCTCTACAGAACTTCACGTGACAGATTGTTCTTTTTTATTATCCATCTTCCTCCCTCTCTCTTTCTCTCTGTCTCTTTTTCTCTCTTTAGAAATATTAATTGCATTCGTAATAACAAAAAGAAATCCTTGTTGTTGTTTTTCATTCATAAAACATCAAATTAATAGATATTAACAAGAACAAACAAACAAATATATATATATATATATATATATATAGGTATACATACACTTGTATAGTAAACGTATATAATACAAAAGAATTTTAATACAAGATAAACAATAATTATAATTAAATTAAAATGATTTAAATATTTTAATATAATTAATTAAAATAAGTATACATATATTTAGAATATAATTAAAATTGTTATATAATACATAGATAATTAATCTTTATAATGGACTATCTATCTATCTGTATGAAAAACAAGAAAAAATATATAATTCTTGAAAAATTATAATATAAATATAATAAATATTTCAATCACATATTACAATTTAAATAAAGTTGTATAAAACTTAGACTAGGTTTTGAAAAAATTATAAACGAGTTTGACTGATTGAAATTAAATACATTTCATATGAAATATTTATATGCTATTCTTTATAAATAGTATAATATATATAATAGTATAGTATTCAACCCTATCATTAGTATAAAAAAATCGGAGAATTATTTATTCTAAGGATAGGGTTGAATTTTATGTAAGTAAATATGTATATATAATACATATATACTTAAAAATAAAATAAAAAATTAAATGATTTAAAATAGAAATATTATATTCTTTCTTGATAAAAATTTTAATATACTAAGCGTTAAGGGAATAATTCTTGAATGGAAATACACCTCAGACTTCTGTACATACTACCTAGGACAGTAAGTCAGTATTCTAATTAGATGTCCTATGATTAGTAGAACGGGTCCTGTCAACCTTTACCTTGATTTTTTTGGATGGTGGAGCTACTTTTATCAAGTAGCTTCCCAATTTTGATCCCGGAGACTGAGTTGACTCCGTCACATAGTCCACAGCTAGAGAAAATCACTTGCTAGACCCGGGACCACAAGAATGAGGGTTAATACAGGTAACCAACATCCTAGTAGGCGTCTCTCAATTTATTTGAAAATTGTCAGTTATTTTTGAGGTAGGAGATTGATAGCTGAAATGTTACGGAATAAAATGAAAATGAAGTTTACAAGTTAATTGTGAAAAACCATACCATCTACGATATTGAATATTTTAATAAAAAAAAATTAGATTTATTTAACCAATAAAATAAATATTTGATTAATCAATAAAAAATTAAAGAGATGTAATTACATTAAACTATATAAGAAATAATAAAGAATAAATTACTTTTCACAATCTTCCAGTGATTGTATATCAACTATCACATTTCAAATGTGATTTTTGTTTATATTATTGTCATTGTTTGTTTAAAACTCGTTTTCATTAAAGATCAAATTAAAAAAAAAAATATTTTTTAATTAAATTAAAATAAGTTTTAATTAGATAACATAAATCTTATTATAAAATGACTGAACTGTTAGAATTATATATATATATATATATATATATTAATAATAATAATAACTAAAAAATTTTAAAAAATTATAATAAAAAACTTTATGCAGAATATGGCACAGGGGGAGGGGAAAGAAAGGATGGTAATCAAAAAAAAAAAAAAATTAAATGAAAATCAATTAATTATTATGAAATATGATGCAATAGATTTTGTTGATATCAAAGGGAGATTTTTTTTTTTGTTATATATACAAACTGTCTCTCTTTTTCATGGTAATATTTTAACTAAAAAAAATAAATTTATCATAAGGTATAAAGTAAAATATATATATACATATATATATATATATATGTATATATATATATGGTTTTTAGAAAGGTAAAGAGAAGGTGTATAAGAGAAATGAGTGAGCGATAGAATGGTAGTGGTGGTGTTGTGAAGGTGGGGGCGGTTGGAAGATATGCTAGTAAACTGAATCAACAGCCAAATGGGTTTATAAATTAATCAGTCAATGATTAATGGTCTGGCTAAAGCAGAAATCCTAACAGATGGCATAAAAAAAGAAGGAAACTAAAATAAAAATCAATTTCCATCCAGGATACACCTTCACCAATCCCCTCTCTACTACTCTTCCCTTAATCCTCCACCATATAAACACACACACCACAATCCCACAACAACAACTTCCCACACGCATTCCATTATAAAACAAAAATGGATTTATTGAAAAACGATCAATTTTTAATATTGAATTTAAAGATTTAAATGAAAATTGACATTGAATATAAATTAAACTTAAATAATAGTCAGATTTAAAAATTACATTTATGTCCACAAAAAACGGATCACATTCCGTAAACATTACTATTACTAATTCATTTTTAATTTCTAAATAAATATTAATAAATGGAATTGTATTCTTTAGTTAACGGTTTTTTTTTTCTTTTTTTTTTTTTTGTTTTTTTTGATGCAATATTTAAATAATTTTTTTTTTCATTTAATTTTCTATTTTATACATTAGTATCATTTGAGGAACTATAATATTATTTCTTTTTAGTCATATCTATTTTTGTGAGAATGGGGTGGAGAAAGTGATATAGGCTTTATTAAAATTGTAGATAAAGAACATTTCTTTATATATTGAAAGGAGGATGGTAAATAAAGTAATAAAGAGATCAAGTGAGGACAGTGGTGTTAATTTTTGATGTAGATGTCACCGGATGGATTGTAAAGGAACACTTTAGGCCCGATTCACACACAAGTGGCGTATCGCACTGGCGTGGTTCTGGCGTGGAACAGGTTTGTTAATGTAATTGCATTAGCTTAGGCCCGATTCACACACAAGTGGCGTATCGCACTGGCGTGGTTCTGGCGTGGAACAGGTTTGTTAATGTAATTGCATTAGCTTATGACTCAATACCCACAGATATGGCGTATGGCGTGTTGGAGGCGTGGAAAATGGCACGAAGACCACTCCAAATGGTCTAGAAGTGGCGTGCCAGTCCCTACGAGCCACCGGTGGAGTCGGAGCGGAGTGGTCTTCGTGCCATTTTCCACTCCTCCAACACGCCATATCTGTGGGTATTGAGTCATAAGCTAATGCAATTACATTACAAACCTGTTCCACGCCAGAACCACGCCAGTGCTATACGCCACTTGTGTGTGAATCGGGCCTTATACATTACAAATTACAATATAAATAAAAAAATGCAACGTTCATTCCACTTAATTTCTTCGAAAGCATATCAAGTTGATTTAAAATAAAACTAGTACTGTTTTTAAAAATGATATTTAACATTAAAAATAATTCTTTTTTAATTAATAAGTTCCAATTTAAGATTTGAAAAGTTTGAAAATATAAAAAATAGTATTTGTTTATATCTATCTATCTATCTCTATGACTCTACGGAACTCGAAAGTTCTTGGCCCCAGCAACCACCCAGTATTCCTATTCTGAGCCACAACCTTCCAGTCCCTATCCTCTCCCATCTATCTCACATCCTTTCCCACATTATCCACCCACCGTGACCTTGGTCTTCCAAGAGGACGTTTCCCACTCCGTCTCCCTACCAATATATTTATGCCAATTTATCTTATCCCATTCTAGTCACGTGTCCTGCCCACCGTAGCCTTCTCGATTTTATAATTCTAACTATTTCTGGAGATGCATAGAGGTCATGCAATTCCTCGTTATGCAATCTTCGCCATTCCCCGTTGACCTCATCTTTCTTTGGCCCATAAATGCTTCGCAGAATCCTATTCTCAATTACTCTAAATCTATTCTCGTCACCTAAGGTCATAGACCATGCCTCACACCCATATAATACAACCGATAAAATAATTGTTTTATATATTTTAACTTTTATCCCCTTTGATAATAATTTTGATGCGATAAGCCCCTTTATTGCATGATAACAGGCATTTCCCAATTGTAACCTCGCTTTAAACTCATCTCGAATATTATTATCTTTCGTTATCACAGAACCTAAGTATTTAAATTTTTCTACATTTTTAAATTCTATATCTTGTATATTAAGATTTTGAGTGTTAATAATATTCCTCTCTGTTACTAAATACTTTGTCTTAGCATTATTAATTTCTAGTCCCACCTCTTTCCCTGCTTCAATTAATTTTTCTACACTATCTATAATTGCAATTGCCGAATCTCCTATTATATTTAAATCGTCTGCGTAACCTAATACTTGAATTTTTTTGTTTAATTCGATTCCATTTGACCTCTCCTCAATTTGTCTAATTACATATTCCAGAACTAAATTAAATAAAATTGGTGATAATGCGTCTCCTTGTTTTAACCCATTTCGAATTTCGAAAGTGTCTGACAATTGATTCCCGCATCTTACTCTTCCTTTACTACCCACAAGACAAATTTGAATCATACGTACTAGTTTTTTTGGAATTCCCATTAAGATCAAGATTTGAAAAAGTTTTTACGATCTACTTAGTCATATGCTTTTGTAAAGTCTACAAAAAGCTGGTGAACAGAAACATTGAATTCTCGTTTCTTTTATCTATCTCCTCCGCATATGGTCGTAATTTCATTGAGATAATATTCGAGAGAATCTTATACGATGTCGTCAAAAGAGAAATTCCCCTGTAATTATTGCATTTGGTTCTATTTCCCTTCTTGAAGAGTGGGATAATAACTGCCTCCTGCCATTCTAATGGCATCTTTTTCTTATGCCATATCGAAAGAACTAATTTGTGTAAACACTCTACTAAAGGTTTTCCTCCATATTTAAATCATTCTGCCGGGATCCCATCTATTCCTGTCGCTTTATTATTTTTAGATTTTCCTATTATCATTTCTACCTGATGTAACATAGGTTCTTCGAGATTAATTTCCGCTGAGTCTACAGTTAAGGTTTCTGATCTATTACCTAGATTCGAATTTAATAATTTTTCAAATAGTTCCTCCATATATTTTTAATATCGCTCGCGTCTGTTTTTAAATTATTATTAGCATCTCAAATTAAGTCTAACCGTGCCTGATAACCCTTTTTAATATTTTTAATTCCCATGTATAGATCTCTACTACTCTTGTTGCGGTTACTTTCTTCTATTTCTAATATTTTATTTTTTAGACTTTCTATTTTTTGTTCCTAATGATTTTCATCACTATTTTCCTGCTATTAATATACTCCAATCTATCTACTTCGCGTTTACTATTAACCCATTGTAATTTAGCTTTTTTTCTAACCTCTATTACTTCTAAACATTCCTCATCGAACCATGGTTTACGCTTTTTGTTATTCTTAAAACCTATACTACTTGAAGCAGCCATTTTAACATTTGTTTTTATTTTTAAATTGTATCGTATTTGATTAATTTCTCCTAACTTCGTGTTACGCGTCGAGAGCCGTTCTCTTAAAGCTCTTCATCAATATCAAATTTTTTTTACTGCCAAAAAGCCCTTGGGTTTGGTAAACAGATAAAAATCTGAAGGAGACAAATCTGGATTGTATGTATAGTGATGGATTAGTTTAATGAACAATTTTTGTGTTATTCCAGTTGTATGAGGACTCGACACCATGAATGTTCTCTCTTCTCAAATTGGAATTATGACTCCAACGCCGAACAAACGACTATAGCATTATCTACATCCTTAAATACCTATAAATATCGTAATGACGCCCATTTTTGCGTTAAGAAATTTTATGACAACTATAACTTCACTATTTTGTTGACAGTGGCGAATCTATTTGTTCCGGATGATCCTTGTAGTTTTAAATTAGAAATTAATTATCTTATTTTATAATTCTTTCAATGTATAAATGTTACTAAAAATAAATAATAAATTTAAAATGTTAAGTGTAAGTTATTATTAACCACACTCGGTTTTTTATATCAAAATAAATTTTTATTCAATTTTATGTACATTTCGACAGTAACGTCATCTTCAGAAGTTTGTATTGTTGCAAAAAAAACGAGTGTTGTTAATAACAATTTAGCTTTAACATTTTAATTTTATTATTATTATTTTCAGGTTACAATTATAAATTGAAGGTTGTTATAAAAGAAAAAAAAATTCAGGTTAAATATATCTACAATGTTTCAACGAGAGTTGTCAGTCCAATCTTTAAATCTAATTATTTTATCAATATTTAATGAATCATGAAGGTGATGTAAGGTAATAATATAAAGAATTAGAGATATAATGGATAGACAGGTGAGAATAAGATAAGTAAAGAATTTATCATTGTCATTCTATTCTTTTTTTCTCTCTCTATCTCTCTCTTTCTCTATCAGTTTTTCGTTTAAAATATATATGTAGATAAGATTTGCATTTGGTTGAGATGTAATTCTATGCCGAAAGTAGAGTGTGAGTGAGTGGATGGATGAAAAGGTGTATGTTTGTGAGAGAAAGAGTGAGTGAGAGAAACGTAGAGAAAATGGATTGGAATGTAATGTATTCAATAAATATTAGAAAATAGCTTGAATTTTCATATAAATATATAATGCTAGGTATAAATATTTGCCATTACGTCCATATACGTAATGTTTGCAACCATTTTACTGAAGCAATGAATTTGTAATTCAAATCCTCATACAATTTATTTAAAAAAAAGATAATTAATTATTAATTATTAAAAATTAACAGTTAGATAAAGAGATACACATTAATTAATTAATAATTTTTATTGTAATTTTGAATTTAATTTAATTCTGATTCTCATTTTCATTTTTTTTTTAAATGAACCTATACTATAGACACAATTCGCTATATACAATTGCTTTTTCTTTTTCAACATTGGTTTTTTTTTTGGAATTCATATTCTTTATCATCTATAATAATTAAGATTAATTTGAAAAACTACCACTACATAACAAGGAATTGCATGACCTCCAGACATAGGAAGGGTTATAAAATCGAGAAGGTTGCGATGGGCAGGGCACGGGGCTAGAATGGGAGAGGAAAGAATGGTGAAAAATATATTGGTGGGGAGATCGATTGAGAAATGTCGGCTTGGAAGACCAAGGACGCGGTGGGTGGACAATGTAGGAAGGCACGTGAGAGAGATGGGAGAGGGTGGGGGTTGGATGGTTGTGACTCAGGATATGGATACGTGGAGAAATGTGCTTGCTGTGGACAAGAACTTTCGAGTTCCCTAGAGCCACAGAGATAGATAGATAGATAAATTTAAAAACTACCAAATTCTAAAAAGAGCAAAATTTAAAGACCACATTTTGCCCTTAATTTTTAATTAATTTAAAAGACTCTTGATTCATATATAGGTATTGATGAAGCGTTGCATGCAATTTTAATTATTTATAAATGTTAACACTTTGGTTTTCAATAGCTTTATCGAATTTTAGATTATTTATATTTATTGGTTATTAAATATAAATAATGTAATTTAGAATACTATATAAAGATAAAATTTAAAATAAAACCCTTTTAATATAATTAATTATACCTAATTAAAATGTTTATTAATTTAATTAGTTATTTATATAAATAAATGACATATAAAGATATACTTTCTCACATACACTTTAAAAAACTATAATAAAATTAAAATTAAAATTTAACATTTAACTATTTCAAATAAATTTAATATATGTGGAATATAATTAGAGTTAAATCAAAATTAATTATATAAATATTCAAATAATTTCATAAAATAACAACAATATTATAAGAACTTTTTTTTTGTTTTGATTTATTATACATATTATAATTTGTTTAAGACTATTGTAATATAGCTAGTTTTTTAATAGAGGGGAGGGAGAAATCCTCCTGGGCGTTCTACCAGACACTTATCTCCTAAAACCACCCCCTCCTTCACTACCCCATTTCCAACCATAAGATTTTGAAAATTTTCTTATCATTGGGATCAATTTATCCAGAAATAATAAAATATACATTTTCATTCATTCTAGTCTTAAAATTGTAATTTTCAGAGTTGACGGGTTTTTAATTATTTATTTAGAAAATTTTATTTGAAAATTTTCTAATTGAGTTTAAATTAAAATCTCATATTTTTTAAATGTAATTAATTTTAATTAAAAAAAATTATAATTCCTTTTACAATAGTTGAGAACACTTAGAGAAAGAGACAAAAACCTCTGCTTAACCATTCAGTCCAATATATTATAAAAAAAAACAAGTGAATGAAATGAAAGAAGGGATTGGTAGAGAGAGAGGGGGGGGGGATGAATATTATAGATGAGAAGTTTGTGTGTGAGATAGAAAGAAGATTGCCAGCTGATCTGTCGCCCACAGTATTACACCTCCTTCTCCACCTCCCCACCCATCACCCTCCAGTTTCCTCCTTTTCTCTTGACGTATGGATCGATTCTGATGTTTACCGCCAAGCATTGCGTGCGTGGGTGTTTGGCATAAAAGAGACCGAAGGGAAGGGAAATGGGGATGAAATTGTATCGGATTCCATTATATGCCCTCAAAATGTACCAATGACACCTTCTTCCACACCATTATATTTATATATATAGTTGGTGTAGTAGATATGAGGGAGAGAGAGAGAAAGAGAAGATGTGTATTATAAATAACAGCATTTGCACAATTCCGAAATGGATTCCAATAGATACATAAATCGAAATTATATTCTATACTATTATTTATTTATTATTTATTTTTTAAACGTTTAAAATAAATGATGAGGAAATATAAACGACATTTTATGTTTTTTACTTTAGAAAAGTGATATTCAACCTGTCTGATGGCCAAATAGCCAAACCGAAAAAAAAAAATATTTCAATAAACTCTCTCGAGTGATGAAAAGAACGAAAAACTTAATTTATAAACACTTTTTCTATAGAATATAAATATATTATTATTATTATTATTATATTTATAAGTCTGTACTGTCAACATGATTTTTGCAAAAATGGAATGTTGCCAGCATTAAAAAGAAAAGAATTTTAGTATTTAAGACAAGGATAAAGCTAAAGAGAGAGGGAGAGAAGTGAGGGATAGTAGGAGATTCTAAATAAATTCCCACTCCACATTGTAGTCGTCGATGTTCTCCATCTTCTCTTTTTTCATGGGACCCCCTCCATCCTCGGCAGTGAATTCACGTTATCGTTAACATGCGCTTGCAATTGCTGACAGGATAGATAATGGCCAAATGGGGAGAAATATTTCAACTACTCACCCCCTCCCCCATCCTCATTCCCATCATTCTCCTCCATCCTCTCCCTTTCTCTCTTGGTCCACAAACGAACCCAAACGAAAGAAAATTTATGGATTCCCCATTTTCTATTAAAAAAAATGATCCATTCACCTTAAAATTTCTTTCATTATAATATATCTATAGCTATAAATATGGATGGATGAATATTTGGAATACAACTTTATATGAAATATCGGTCTCCAAAAGAATTTAGCCGAGATAAAGTTAAAGAGCATAGAGATTAGAAGTTACAGATTTTTATTTCAAAATGTTTAAGAGAACTCAAAATAAGTGATTCCTATATAAAAAATCGTTGCTAGAAGAATCCGAAAAATGCATTTTATATGTATTTTTTAATTAAATTTTATTTTACTTGATTTAAGAATATTACTTATTATTAAGTTGGATTCTGGGACATCGGGGGATTTTAAAGGAGATAATGTTGAAAAAAAATTATATTTTTCGATTTTCCTTTCATACTACAAACTTTTCAAATGACCCTTACATAAAATAATAATAATAAAAATATTAAATAGCCGATTATTTAATTAAAAACCATAATTTATTATATTATATTTACTACAATTACATTATTTTTTTATTTTGTTTTTTATTTTAAATTTATTAATTTTTTTTCTTGTTATAAATAGGAGTTTGAAGGGAATAGCTAAGAATAGGGGCGGAGGATTGTTATTGTTGCGACCAAGAATTTTCGGGTTCCGTAGAGCAACAATCTTCTTTTAAAATAAAATAAATAAAATTAAATTAATTAATAAATAAAAAAAATATATTTACTCTCTACTGAAAGGTTAATTAAATCTCCTTTAAAAAAGATTGCTTGCGGCCGTGAATTACCAGTCTTATTATAATTATAAAATAATATAAATAAGCAGGGTATTTAAGCCTTTTGCTTAATAATAAATTTGACAAGTCCGTGATAGGACTGAATTTATAAAGTCCTTTGCTTAAACATTGAGTTTTAAATTGTAAAAAGGTAAGATGGGGTAACAACTGAAATGCGCAGAAAGAAAATATTTTAATTAATTTAATTTAATTAATAAATAATTATTTTTTATAAAATGATTTAATCATAAATAATTTATTTATAAATAAATAAATTAATTGAAAATTTTAAAGTAATTTATTAATTATGAGATAATAATAAATATCAAATCGTATCAAAATATGTAATATAAAAAAATGATTGAAATTGTTGGAAATTTATCTTCAATCATGAGCAAAATATAGAATAAATTTAAATAATTGTATTATATTGATTTAATTTTGTAAATTAATTATTTAATATCAATGAAATGGTTTTTTAAATTTTAAGGTAAAAATAAATATGTAAATTGGAAAAGAGTTGCTGTTGTATTTAATTTACAAGATATATCGTATACATAATATATAATAATTAACAACTTTTTGATCTTTTTAAATTTTTTTTCTTTGCTTTGTTTTGTTTGGATTATTCGATTATTTTATGAATATTCATTTAATAAATTAAGTTAACAGCCATATTTATATTAAAATATACAAGTATATGTTTAAACAAAGAATATATATATATATATTTTAAAAATAAATAAATTAAAAATAATCTCTTGGGAATATTCGTCTTCTCTTTAATTAATAATAATAAAATTAATACTAATAACAATCTTAATAAAAAAAATAAAAAAAAACAACGATGAAATTTCCATAAATTCAATATTTTTTTTTTATTTTTATTTTAATTAAAAATCAACTTTGATGTTTAAAAAAAAAGATTTTAATATTTGTAAAATCAAATGAGAAACTCGAAGCGAGATAAGAATGATGTGGTGGTGTAGGGAGTATAGGGGAAGCGAGAGAGAGAGAGAATAGACTAGTAGCGGAGAGAAGGGGGATATGAAGCAATGGTCGGATGAATGATAAAACAAAACATTAAAAAAAAATTATGAATAAAATGGAAATTTACAGAAAAAATGTGTGTGAGTTAATTTTATTCTTTTTTTTAAAAATTGGATGAAAGATGGAATAATGATATATATATATATATATATATGTGTGTGTGTGTATGAGTGATATTATAAAAAGGCTTGAGAGAGAGAGAGAAAGAAAATGGGTAAAAAAAGAAAAGTATGTATGAGGGGGTTTAAAGACTGTGAAACAGTTGAGAGCGACATTTTAAATATATGTATGTATATACATATATAATCCCGTTGGATACTTTTTAACAAAGTTTTTTAATAATATAAAATTTAAAGGTCAATGAAATAAATGACTAAATTAATCTTTTTTTATTTATGAATGAATTTAAAAAATAAATTGAATAACACATAAATTGTATTAAATCTATTGAATGTAAATTGTATTAAATATATTTATTAAGTTTTATATATGTATAGTTTATTATATACGTGTTAGCTATATTATATTACTTTTTGATTTTTTTTTCCTTAAAGGATTAGAATAATCGCAATCTAATTAACATTATCTTAATTGACATAATTAGTAAGTGACATTTTTTAATTGATTTATATTTGTTAAAATTATAAATTATTTTCATGATGTTACTATAGACATAGAGAAAAATTATAATACAAGATTTTTTAGTGTTTTTTTTTATTTTTCAACATTCCTATATCTTTAAGCGTGCCACAAAGTTTCAGCTATAAATGTTTAGTAGTTTCTTTGTGGTGATCAAATTGAAAGTATTTTGTTTTAAAAATCACATCTCTTATTAAAAACTCTGAATGATAATAAACTCGTCATCTAAACATTTGCTCTTGATATGAGTTTTTGATTTTTGAGTTTATCTAATTTTTAGAAAATATGAAAACTTATTTTAACTTCTTTCTTTAGCCATTAAGAAACAACTAAACAAATGTGTCTGAAACTTTTCAGCTCGCTCTCAATGGTATCTCGGTTGAAAACAAAAAAATAATCCCAATAAGTTGACCTGTGGCCAGGTCCGAACCGACTGACGGTTTGAAATAAATTAATTTCCAGCTACAGAAACAATTTCAAATAATTTTAATATATCTATTAATGTAATAAAAAACAGATATGGATACATAAATAATAAATATAAACATTTTTAATTTTATTTTATTTATAATATATATGCAAGACCAGGCTGTGACGTCATGAATGGCTGGATGACGTCATATAAGTTTAAATCAAGAAAAAACTAATAAATATGATTTTTCTCGAGGATAAAACCAATACAAAGTGCATGATTCGTGGTGATATATAAAAAAATCTCCTTTGGTGTGAAAATAACCCTTTCCTTCCTATCGTCGATCGCTAATACTACCACTTCCGGTTTCCGGAATTGCACCAAAAGTTGATCAATTCATCCCACTGATGCATTAAGTAAATATACCAAATTTCATCAAAATCGGTTGAGCCGTTCAGGCTGTACACATCTATACGGACGGACGGACGGACAGACGGACAGACGGACGGACGGACAGACATCATGCTAAAAATACTTTTTTCTGTTTAGAAAATGCTTGATTCGTGGAGATATGTAAAAATCTCCACATGTGAAATTTGGTGTGAAAACAATACCTCCCTTACTATCGTCGGTCGGTAAAAATCGTTTCTTATCATTGTCAGACCAAAAACATTTCTAAAGATCATACTGAAACTACTAATGTTACACTAAAATGAAGCCAACTCCATATTAATTAATACAATTTATAAATATAAAATTTTAACTTGATATAAAATATTAAAAGTGTTAGTAAAATATCAAAATAAAATATTTTTTTCTATTTCTTTTTAAATTATATTTGTTAATTCTTCCTTTGATATATTCAAAGCTTTCATATTTTTTTAATAAATTTTTCTTTTCAATTCTTTTGAGTGATGGTATTTGAACTATCAATTTAAAAATGAAAGGTAAATTATCTTTTAACATTTAACATATATATATATATATATATATATATATATAGTTATATTTATTTAAGAAAAAAAATAATAAAATAAATGAGGTATTTTAATTTCATTTTTCTTTTTCTTTCTTTTTTTATATAATGAAATATTAACATTTATTTATTTATCAAAGCATAATAATATAATAAAATATTAATGTTAAAATTTATTTCATTGATAAGAGTCTTTTCTCCTTCATTTAATAATTATTATTCATTTATTAAAAAAAAAACTTAAAAAGATCAAATAAAAGGAATTGAAAAAATAAATCACAATTTATTGAAAATGAATGTAAAAATAACCAAATTTTTAATGAAGGAGCATAAAAAATAAGAAAAATGTTCTCTCTCTCTCTCTCACACACACACACACACATATACAGACACCCAGGGCCATTTATTTTCTTTTTAAGAGGACAAATACTTTTTTTTACTTGCCACCTTAACTTTCAACTTTATTTCATTATACGTTACTATGAAAAGAGGGTAGAGGTAAAAGAGAAAGAGTTAAAAAAAATGAGAAAAGAGGTCAAAAAGAAAGAAAAAAAAGTATGGAAAATTTAATTAACGTCATCCGGTTTATAAAATATCCCCTTCGTTTATATCTACCTATATGGTATATAACCTATATAAATTTACAAGCATATTCATAAGATGTCTTAATAAAATCCTTGCCAACTGTTCCCATTCACTTATAATATTTATAAATATTTAATATATGTGTATAATATATATATATATATTAATAAAAAAAATCAAAGATTAATATGTCTTTGAAGAAAATTTATAATAATAATAATAATAATAAGTGAGTGTGAACGCCGAGTTGGTCGGACGTGTGGCACATCGCTCCTGATTCCTATCCATTTTTCTCGGGGTATTTGTTAAAATTGGTGGTAAGTTTTACATCATTTTACTGGTTTTGGAGAGCTCTTTACAATGGAGCATTTCTGGGATCATTTACTACCAAGGTAGGCCCGATGGATCCTTAATGGCTAATTCTCGGTACTGAGATTGATGGGTATATAAACCCACATTAATGAATATATAATGGCTGATAATGATAATGATCATTATTATTATTTTATTTTTGAGATCTAATTCCGAGTTCAATTCAGGGTTCATCGTCCTGTCAAGCAAGTGCTCCACCCCTCTCCCCCCTCTCCCCCCTCTACCACTCCCGTTTTAAATCCTTTCTTTATTTATTTTATTAACATCTAATCCCGATTAATATTACTAATATTATCAAATGAATAAATAACACTTTCCTCTATCCTATCAGTGACATGTGTCGGGCAGTCTGTTATACGCGCTGGAAGATCTTACATGTTCCCTTGAGGGGCTCATAACTTGTGAGCAGATGGATTGGCAACCATGAGGTCCCGTGCCATATCTAGTATTGCTTCCATTTACTTGTACTAGATATCTTTCTTTTATCTTTCCTATCTGGCCTTCCTTGGCCAACTCTTGTTTTCTTCCGAACCCGATGCTATTAGGTACACGAGGGCTCGGGGTTCATTTTCTTTATTACTCTTCTTTCTCTCTTCAAGGGTACGGCAGCCTTCAAGCTGGTAGGGAGTAGCGCCCTTCCCCCACCGGAGCAACCCATACACCCATGAAAATGTAGCCAAAAATAAGCCTCGGAAAAAGGCCGCTGCCTGGGGACCGACAGGGTGCGCTTGGAGCTGACGCTGAGCGCGACAGTATACGAACCGTCAGTGGTAGGATGCTGACGAGGCGGGCTCCTAACATACAAAAAGAGACAGCCCAACCAACATCTGAAGTGGACAATGAGAAAGATGAACCACCTGCTCACCCTGGGGGACAGTCTGCTCGCCAAACTTTAGGGGAGACCCCTACTGAAAAAACGCATTAAATGGACTCGAGAAATGAATATTGAAGTCATGAAAACTTACTACCGAGTCAACAAATGCGAAGATTGTCCACGCCCTGGTTATAGACATCTCCTCCATAAAGAATATTTCAAAATACATCCGGAACTAGGACTAAGTGAACAGAACCTGGTTGATAGAAGAAACACAATCCTCAAAAAGGGATATCTATCCCCTACAGAATTGGAAACAATCCGTCGTGAAGTGGGTTGGGAGATCCACCAGAACGAAATGACCAACATTGAATAGGAGCAATATACCGAACAAGGCCCTGTCTGTACAACACCTGAACATGACAATAGAGCGACACCGATAACACGTGTTATACCCGTAAAACAGAAAAAAGTAGAAGTAAAGTTTTATAGTTTGCTCGAACATTATATTGGCTCTAATCCCAATAGCAGACCTCGCATCCCTATACTCAAAAAACCAGAAACTCAAAACCTTTAATCTCCTTGATAAACTCCATCTTAACCGAATATTTTAAAATACCTAGAAACCTGCAAGAAATACACTTAGCCATCTACTGCGCTGCAATCACGGTAATCGAATCCAATGGTCAGAAAACTTACCAACCACGTGTATGGAATGAACACAAGAAAAACTTTGTCCCTGCTTGGAAAAAAGGCTTGAGTCAGATATAAAAAGATTTAGATCTAATGCAGATATAATTCAAGTATATCTTCAAAATACTCGACCAAAAAAAATAATATTAAGAGTTACTAAACTAGCTGAAAATGCAAGAATAAACATTAGAACTAAAGATCTATTCAGACAGAAGGCAAAGATCAAAGGAGCCCGTCTCAGATGATATAACGAGTTATCCAAAAGGAAAGCCCAGAACTCAGAATTTCACAACATCAGAAAAAGTTTTTTTAGAGATCTTAATAAAAACAACCAAAGCTATAATATCCCAAATGACGATGATAAAGCAAGGCATCAAGAATTCTGGCGAACTGTCTGGTATGAACCCGCATTTTATCACAAAGAAGCAAGCTGGGTGAAACTCATTAAAGAGCAATGTTCACACGTGAAATCCATGACCTGCGAAAAATTCACCTCTGACGATGTAACCTATGTTACTCGGAAGCTGGGCAACTCGAAAGCCCTAGGGCCTGATAGATTGCACAACTTCTGGATCAAACACCTATCCGCTACCCAGGCACCTCTCGCGAAATGTGTTTCTGAGGCCCTTGATGACCCTGGAAGCATTCCTAAACACCTTATCAATAATACCAACAAAACAGCCATTATAGTTGAGATAGGGGTTCCTCTTACACATAATATAAAAAAAACTGAAATAGAGAAGACAAATAAATACGAGGAACTTGCTATCCAACTGAAAAACATTTGGAAACTGTACTCTGTCACAGCCTGTCCTCTAGTGATGTCAACGGAGGGAGTGGTATCGTACTTTGAAAAAAATATTGAGGTGCTAGGATTTCCAAACATCATATTAGAGCAAGCACAGAAACAAAGCAAACATGCAATATAGTGTTCCTCAATTGAAGATTATCCGGAGAATCATGTGGGTCAGGATGAACTCCCTTCCCACATCGACCGAGCCTAGCCCTTAATAAGATCTAATAGGGATAGATAAAATTTTTCCAACAGCAATGCTGAGTAAGTTCAATAACTCGGATAATAATAAATGATTATTCTTTTAAATTATTAAACTAATCATAAATAATATTTAATCGAATCTAAACCAAGTTAACATTAATTTAATTGGTATTTAATTGCAATATTTAGCTAATTGTAATAATTTAAGTTTAAATTTATTCGAAAAATTCGAGTTTATTGTGGCTCAATTAAAATATTTAAAGTCATGACACAAAAAAAGATATCATTTTGGATTTTGCAATATGAATCTTAAACATTTTCGATTTTTCAATATGGTTCTAAGAATCACCAAGTGTGGCCACCCCTATTATAATATATATATATATATGTGACTTAACAGCAACAGTTCGTAGGTTGCTCATCCTTTTTAATTAATTTTAAATCCATTAAATTTTATGTTTAAATTATTTATAAGAAACAATAGAACTTACTCATTTAATTAGATTTAAACTAAAAAAATTATATTTGAACTTAATCGGAGAACTTTTTATCTATTACCCCAAATTATCCCTACATTTAGAAAAATAAAATAAACAATTTAAATATATATTATTTTATGAATTAATTGGAATTTACATGAAAATTATATATAAATAAATTAAATTATCATTAACATAATTGAAATATTTTGAAAATAAATAATTTAAAATTTTGGATTTTATTTTTTACAAAGCCAAAAATTTACGTCTAGAGCCCAATATGACAGGTTCCAAGTTACACTGGCTGCTTTTTAAAAAAATTTTATACATTAATTAAACTTTTTAAATTATTTGTAACTTTAATAAATTTAAAGATTTTGAATTTCTGGAAAATTTATTGAGTGAACCATTATAGTGAAAATATTATTAGAGTTTACGATTTGGGGTAATATAGCCCGGTTCTTTTAGTTGTTTAAAAAAAATAATCATAAAAAATAGGAATCAGTAGATAAAAATTTTAAATAAAAATTAATGAATAATTAATAAATATGTAGGTAATACAATAATAGAGACAAATTAAAATTATAATATTTTGTAGTATTAATGTTATAATTAATTTAATTTAAAAGTATGGTTGGTTGTAATTGTGTTGTACATAAGTAAATGTTGTAGTTGGTTGTTTGTTAAGGAGTGTGAAGTTGAATCATTCTCTCTCTCTCTCTCTCTTATTACACAGTTCACAATCTCAAATGCCATACCATTACAATTACAGGCACACACAACCAATGAGGGTGGAGACTAATGCAAATGGGCAATTTCAGCCCATTTAATGAACGATTATTCCATTTGCATTTGCATTCATCTTGATAACATAATTAACAGCAGCAGCAGCAGCAAGAAATCACCATCTCTTTTTCTCTCTTTCACACTTATATATAGTATATATAAGAATATTTTAATTACTTTAGCAATATTAATCCTTTACCATTTGCCCTTTTGCTTGCAATTTATTTTTTTTCTTGCTAGCTTTAATTGAATAATGATGGAAAGAGTAATGTTAATGGAATGGTTGGCAAAAAAAACTTATTGAGGTTAAAATTTATTTTAATTACAATCATAATATTTTCAATTTAATATTATTATCTATTTTCTATTAACCTTAGAAATGAATTATTAAGAAGAAAAAAAAGAAAGAGATGAAATGTGGAAAAAAGAAAAAAAAAAGATGGTGGGAGAAAGATAAAAGAAAATGTATTAAAGATTATCTTTTATTTATTTTTTTTTTATTAAATCTTAAATTGATATAAGGAGAAAATGGACTATACTGTTATGGCCTCAAAGATGAAATTAAACTAATTGTGTCGCCCTTGAGGTACAAAGAAAGATAATATATATTGATGGATATTTAATTTAATTTATATTAGATTCATTAAATATAAATTTTATCGAATAAACTACTATGCTATTCTAATAGTATACTGATGAAAATAGGACGATTTAAATTTTTAGAAACCTTTTTTGGAGAGAATTAGCAATTTAGTTTTATTTGTTTTCAATATTTATTTATAATATTTTTTTTATTATTTTGTCTATAAGTTTCAAACTTTGTTGAAAATGACTTATTTTTAATATAAAAAATTTTTTTTTAAATTTTTTGAAGTACAGTAGAATACCATTATAAGATATAAATGAAATAATCAAGGCGAAATAATATACTAATTTTTTTTTTATTAAGTTAAGGATTTTTATTAAGTAAAATGTTAGATTACAATTAAATTAGATAATCTTTTTTTAAAAAATAAAGATTGGTGAAAATCAAATTCTTCTATAATATATATACTTATATTGTATATATATTTGATTGTTTAGTTTTCTAAAAAAGCTTTTATTATTAGAAGAATCCTAAAATTGGCCTTGCCAAAATTGGTGCCGAATCGTCGAGACTCAAATCTTACAAAAATAAGTGAAAACATCTCGGAATTAATTTTTCGATAAAATATATCTATATTAATAATATTGATTTAAAAATTATAGTAGGTTAAGTTATAGGAAGGGGAGACCCTGGACACGACACACACACACACAATGCTTAGCCTGATTTTCCAGACCCCTCTTCGTATTTTCTAGCTAAAATAATTTTGTCATGTGGGCATTGAGGTAAAGATTAAAAATATTTCCGAGTTGAGAACATTTAGAGAAAGAGACAAAAACAATTAACCATTCAGTCCAATATATATTATTTTATTTATTTTTTGCATCTAGTTACGGTACAAGATAAGTGTTTCAGCTACTATTTAATAGTTTTGTCAGCAGTTTTTTTTGAATATCCATTCATCGTGAAGTTATTTTTTATCAATAAACGACGTCTGGGGATTCCCTGGACACTTGTCCAAACATTCGCCTTGGCGCTTTGCATCATTAGTATATGGGAATTTTTGTATTTTCAGCTATTAGATATTTATATTCATAATTTAGTTTTATAATCATATTCACAACAATCAGTTGGTTTGAATACATTGCCCACTCCTGCAACGTCTTCAATTTAAAGCCAAGGACAAGCTGAAGTTCGGATCTGTATTCCGAAATTAGTCCGGTCTTATCCAAAGGCGAAGTTTCAAAAAGAACGAGACAATCACAGGCGCGGCAAATGTATGATTGCTAAAGACAGTACCGAAAAGGTAGAAATAGATATAGATAACACAGGGTTACCGCCAAAGGGAATTGATAAAAAAATGGGAAACAAAAGAGTGGAAAGAAGAAAAACAGATCATATCAATCGTCAAAATCATAGCTGTATGCCAACTTTATCATCATCTAATGTAGATATTTCAATTCCTAAGAAGTTGTTAAGTATGTAGCATTACATATATATTATTGTTATCTTTCAATAAATATCTATACACATTCGTTCATGACTTATTTAACAAAGTAACTTATAGAATTTAAATGCACATTCAAAATCTCTCCAAATATGGCGACCAGAATCCCACCACTCTATGTCCAATGACATTTTCCCGCTCGGTATAAAAATGAACGTCAACTACGAACTGATTCTTTTAAAAAATATCGGATGAACCTTAATCTTCAGGCTAACTAATGACATCTTGAAAAATGCTCAAATGCTTATGGCGACTTGGAAAAAAATTGAGGAACAAAGTGTTCAAGTCTCCTAGGTCTCTCCTATATTTCTCTAAGTCGGTTAATCATTGAAGTATTTAGATTTTAATATTCTTACATAAGTTGTTAATTAATTACTTTTTCTTAAGAGAAAGTGATTAAAATGAAATTAAAATGAGACACCTACAGGTTGATGTTTCAACAAATACTCCCCATTCCATATGTATGTGTATTTTAAATAAATCCTCAAAGAATAATAAATATATCCATAAGACACTATATATACTAAATTTTTTATAGTACAATTTTTGCTTGTATAGAAAGTATAGATTAATGTAATAAAGTTTGAGAACATATTTAATTAAAAAATTGTCAATATTAAAAAATATATAGAAATAACAATACTAATATTTATTTA
Organism: Labia minor; assembly: GCA_963082975.1. Lineage (NCBI taxonomy): Eukaryota > Metazoa > Arthropoda > Insecta > Dermaptera > Spongiphoridae > Labia > Labia minor. The sequence continues at coordinate 55,691,168 of OY720344.1, forward strand.
TTTTGATTTAACATAATAATAATCTCAAGTTTCACATATTAAAGAATTTTTAAAATTCTAGAAATATTTTTACTAGAAATAATTAACAATTTAATTTAAATGTTATTATTTTTCTCAAAATGTTGTTAATGTTGATTTTTCTCCATTTTATATTTGATTGATGAAAAGTTAAAATTGGGACAATTATTTACAACATTACATTCATATCATTAATTATACATTTATAATTTATTAACACCATTTTATGATTAATGATCATACAGTATCAACACTCTTTCTCTCTCCCCACAAACAGGCTACCCACACTCACACAAAGATAAAATATATTTATTTTAGTTATATATATATTATAATGTGAAAGTGGTAGATAAAATTAATGATAATATTGAATTCTGACTTATTGATTATCAAAACAAATCTAAATAATTATATTCATATGACTTTACTATGTATGCATATTAAAATAAATATTTTTTCTAAAATAATTCAATTTATTCGGAAGTTTATTGTCAATTAGATTCAACAAAGTTCTTTCATAGTAATCTTAATAGATCTAATTTGCAATAAAAATTAAAAAAAAAATAGATAAATTTGTATTTAATAAGATACTCTTATCGAACTCTACTTTTATACGACAAAATGTATTAATATAAATTTTGGATTTTTATTATGTTATTTTAATAATTTATTAAAAATAAAAACTCAATTTATAAGAATTTAGAATCCAAATCTTCTTAGAAAATACATTCATGCTTAAAAGTGCATTTCAAAATATAAATAAGTAGATGATAAATAATTTTAAAATGAATTATACTATTGCGAATGAAGTGAATCGTTATTTAAACAGTATCTTAAAAAAAATTGTTTTCAGAATTTTATTCAAAGAAAACTTGATATATTAATATTTCTTTATTCTTATATTTTTAAAGAGAAATAAATTAAAATTATTTTTAATATTTTTTTTATATTTTTAATCTTTATTAAATATATATTAAAATTAAAAATGAATGAAAATTAAATTGACAGAGTCAAATTCGTATTCTTACTCAGAAAATAAATTTTAGTTTCGTTTTATTGAACCCTGCTTTTAAATCGTAAATGAGATTAGAAAGGATGGATGGATGGGTGGTCGGGTGGGTGGGGGTTAGGATAGATGGTGGTTGGTTTTCTAAATGAATGGGATGGTATTCTTTCACCCAATTCATTCGTTCCTCATTTCACCTTCTCATACCATAACTGATTTTCTTGTACACTTAATTCTGTTTAATTCCCTCTCCGCCCTCCTACTCACTCCCGTCCACCGGTACGCTTTTTGATTAGAATCCAAATGAATAATAAATTTGTGTGTGAAAAGGGGCGGGTATGAGATGAAAGAGAGAGAATGAGCGAATTGGTATTCGTTGTCCCAAAAACGCGTTTTAAACGTTGAAGGAATTTGTGAGAAAATTTATTACACATTAAATTTGCGTTTAAAATGGAAAGGGATAATCACAGATGATCACTGAGGAGGAGGAGGGTTGAAAAGAGAGGGAGAGGCGTGGGCGGGAATGAAAATGAAAGGATATGAGTTTTTTTTTTATTTTATCATCTACTTTCTCTATTTTTAAAGGACGTTCTTTTTAAGCTGTGTGACACTTTGTTATAGGATGATAAAAGATTAAAATATACATAATTTCTACTCCACTATCATATATCTATTTAATATTATTTTATAACGAAAAATAAACAATTTAATTGATTATAATAAAAGAGAATTTTCAATTTAAAACACACAGGTTTTCTCTTATGTCAGCGCAACCTTTACTAACATCTATAACACATTTCATAGCAGGAGGGTTACTTATTAATAAGAAACTTGTTGACGTTTTCCATCAAAAGAATCAAAGAATGAGATTTAAAAAATATTAAAACCAAAATCGCATTAAAATTTGTTTAAAATTTGGTTGGGAAAATTATTTGGCAAGAAACATCATTTTTTCGTATTTTTTTTTTGTTTGGTATAAATTTGGTGACAATTATGTCAATAATACCATGAACTTTGTGTTATAAATCATTCATTATCAATTGGGAGATTTGTGGATACCACCAACCTTGACAATTTAGGCCACAGACATTCCGCATATTAGACGCTTAAGAGACTTCTTCAATTCAATTTGACAAAAATCCCTAATATTTAAAGTGGCATTGCCACAAGTATATTGATAGAAATTTGAGGAAACCAATAATTAAAAAATAATTAAAAGTGAGTGTCAAAATTAAAAATAATTAATTTTTTAGGAAAGGGTCTTTTTGTGGGCCAATCGCGGACGTTTTTATTGTAGCTCCGTTTTAAACGGTCCAACCACTATAAATATTTGGAACCTGTAGTAGTTTTACTCTTATGCATATACTCAATAAAAATTACTATTAGCGAATATCAAAAAACAGTGCCAAAACCATTCCGGTCGAAGGAACAGTCTTTTTAGGAACATATTCCCCCTTTCCAACCCACTATTTAGGCTGTCCTTTGGTTTAAAGAATGTAATGGTGTATCCATGTTTCATCCATAGTTCGCCACGAAATGACTCTTAAAAAAAGACCTGCGGATTCCGCTACAATAGTTACAACAAACTTGAGCAAATTTGCAAATGTAGGTGCAAAATATTATGTAGATATACTACTGCACTAGGAATCTCATTCATCCTTCCTGTTCTGTCATCTACCATCATATCATGGATTTTATCAATTATTTCAGGAGTAGTGACCGAAACAGGGCGTCTAGAACGTTCAGCGACACTTGTGTCAATATGGCTTCCTCGAAAATTTTTAAATCACTTCTATACTGTTTTAATTGAATGTGCAAAGTCACTATAATGTTTATCAAGATTTTCTTTAGTTTTCTGGGGCGATTTGCTTTTCATAAACTAATGTTTTTTTTTCATCCAAACCTCCTAGTATAATTTTATAAAAATTTCGCTAAAAATGAAAATAAACGGAATTTATTTAAAATATAGATATTTTTTTCTAATTGCCTATTGATATATAATATTTAGTAGTAGGATCTGGTATTGAATATAATAAAAGTGAAAGAGAGAGAGAGAGAGAGAGATATGCGAATATTGTATATGGGAGTATAGATGGTGCAAAAGAGTTGGCATTTGTTCTGTTGCATGGCTTTGTCTGGATTTTGCTTTTATGAATGAGAATCAATGAAAAGGACAGAGATAAAAGAGAAAGAGTGAGCGAGAGAAAGGGGAGATTAGGAAAACAATACAGATTAGAGATGAATGAATATAGAAAAGAGTGAAAGAGATAGAGAGAAGAGAAGGGGGATGAGAGAGGCTAGATGAATATATGTGTGTATTGTTTACTTTCTCACTTTCTATATATATTCAAGTTTATTTTATTTTATCATCATTCATAATTTTTCTTACTTTGTTGTTTTTTTCTTTCTGTTTTCTATCTTTTGGAGTCATATTGGAACATAACCTTTCGTTTTCTCAAATTTATATAAATAATATAAAAACATGAAAAAATATAGGTATAGCATTATAAAATTCATTAAATTTATAATGGATTTAGAAAAATATGAATTATTAATTATTCATATTCATGTGGTTTAAAAAAAATTACAAATCATTTATTGATAATTAAAGTAATTAAAAAATAACAATTATTCAGTATTTGTTGTTAGATTAAAACAAAGTGAATACCAATCCTGCCAATGTATGTATATTGATTTTCATTGATTTGTTGAGTGGTAAGAAATTCATTCAAAAAGAGAGGTAATCAAAAGTTGAGAAAGGTGCTGAAAATCACCGGCGACTTACGATATTGTCTCATAAAGTCGTCGTTAAGTTTACCGAAATATTAAAAATCTGGAGCGTCTCCACTCGACTATCTCGCAAATTTGAATTGGATTAATCATATATTATATTTAAATTAAATTTAATTCATTATAAACTAAAATTAATAAATAATATTTATTAAAACATCGCGTATTTGTTGACGGCACACGTCACGACCCTCTTCTGGAAGAGCTACATTTCTCAAAAGTTGATAGAAAACTATGA